>CM046660.1:171272252-171872252 GCA_025594165.1 Tamias sibiricus
CCAGGCTGCAATCCCTTTCCGGCGGCTAACAGTCATGGATCCCCGGGAAGCGCTTGGGTGTGGTATCAGCCCCGTGGCTAGTTTAGGTGACTCTGACTTCTGCCGGCCACTGGGAATGGCCTGAGTCTGTTCAGCTGGGCTGTGGGGACAGGAGGGCCTACCCACACCCCAGACCCAGTCATGTCAGCTAGGGACTGCGGAGGGCCCAGATCCCCAGGAAGGGCTCAGGTCCACCAGGGAGCGGCCAGGTGGGGCCCCAAAGGGCACTCCTCTCGCTGGTCCCAGCCTCCCTGTCCCCGGGGAGGCTCGCTGACGGGCTGCTCCAGCAGTGCCTGCCCCACGCTCAGCAGCGAAGGCTGACCTATTTCTAGTCAAGATCTTTCTGCTGGTTGCTGAGTATCCGTTTTAAAACACTCGAATCCGCACATCTGTCAACCGTGCTCAGAGAGTGGGGAGGAAACACCCCCTCGCCGCGGAAGGTGATTCAAGACAAAACGGGCCTGTCGCGGGGCGGCCCCTCTCCGGCTCCTGTTCTGGCGCCTGGGGCCGTGCCCATGGCAGCCCTGCCAGGGTGCTCCAGGGTCTCTGTGGGGGGCATGTGGCCCCACAAGGCCCCAGCCAGGACAAAAGGGAGCCAGAAGAGAAGCAGAGAGACTGGGGCCAGGCCCGGGGTGTGTGATTGGGAGCAGCGGGAGCCGGCTGTGCAGCAGCCAGCTGTTCTGCACGGAGCCCGGGCTGGCTGCCGGCTGTGTGGAGACGGCCGAGCTGCGAGTGGCTGTCAGGAGCGGAAGCCGGGGTGGGAGAGTGACCACGGCGACCCCCGGCCCTGTGGCAGGAGCTCTGGGCCCACTCTTCTGGGGAGACCGCAGGCGGGCAGGGACAAGAGAGCCCTCAGGGCGCCCTGGCCATTCCTTTGTCCCCTGGCCCCTCAGCATCCAGGAGCTGCCACCCAGGAGGGCAGCCTGTTCAGCCACCTCTGCGGTGACCCACAGGCTGCCCAGCTCCATGAGGGCTGCCCACAGCTGGCCTCCCAGGGACAGGCCCCCAGAGCTCAGTGCTGTTGAGCTCTGACGTCACCGCGGGCTCTGGAAAAACTGGGGCTCTTGCCCCAGCCTGGCCGATTCCGGGTCATGTGACTGAGAGCCCCCCCTCCCCGGGCGGTTGCCTCCTGGTCCCATGAGTGTGGTCGGGTGGCTCGTGCCCACTGCTACCATGAGGAGATCAAGGATGGCAGGGTGGGTGAAGCCGGGACGGGGCTCTCCCCTCTGAGGGGCGCCGGGAAGCCCACTTCCCCTCCCCTTCTTTGGACCAACTTCCCTCAGTGGATGTTGTGCTGGAATGGGGCGGGGGACAGGGGTGTCCATGGAAGGTGGGTGGTTACAGGAGGAGCACTAGGGCCCAGCGAGGAGGCCGAATGCCCAGAAGGTGAAGACGAAGATGTCCTCAGCTTCCACGGTGGACGAGCCGGTGGCTCCTGAGTTTCCTGGGCCAGGATGAGATGAGGAGGGAGCAGCCAGCCTGGCCCCCCAACCCATTCCCAGGGCTCCTTCAGGAAGGCAGAGGCCACCCACAGGTCCCTAGAAACAGGAACCCGGGGCCTTCCCACAACTGGGGGCTCAGCTCCCTTGATCTTCTCTGGACAAATGACAGGAGCCAGGTGTCACCTCCTGATGTCATCAGACACCTCATTCCTCAGACGTGCACTGGAGCCTGCTCCCCTCCCACGAGGTGCAGCCTTGAGGGGGTCGTGAGCCAGTAGGGAAGGGGCTCACCGTGACCATCCCAGAGGGAAGAGGGAAGGGGGCCAGGCCAGGTCCAGGACACACTCCGGCAGCTTCTGGGCACCCTCAGGTCACTTCAGACCCTGAGGAGCCCAGGCAGGAGGCCACCAACTGGGATTGGGGCTCCCTGCACCCGTCTGCCCATCTGTCTACCCGTCTGCCCTTCCGTCCATCTCCAGCAAGGACAACAGACAGGCTTCTCAGGTCTCCCTGAGGGAAGCCCGGGGGAGAATCGCAGAAGCCCACAGAGGAATAGGACCCCCCCAGAGCGGCAGCTAAGTCACCAGTGTCCTTCAGATAGCCACTGATGCAGCCTCTCCTAAAGAAGCCGCCCCTGGCCAGCATCCGTGCTGTGCCCCTCACAGGAATGGCAGCAGTCCCGGTGTATGCATGGTGGGGAGGCCACAGCAGGGTCTGAAGCCACCCTGGAGCAGCAGAGGTAACGGGAAGTGAAGGGCAAAAATCACACCGGAGACAGCCCGTGCAGCCAAGAGACATATTCAGCAGCCTTTATGGCTGGTCGGAGGTAGAAGAGGTGCGGGGAGAAAGGAGTCAGGGAGACAGAAGTGTGCAAGTTCTGGACCGAGGGTCGGTGCCTGGTCGTGCCGGCTGTGGCCTCTGGAGCTGTTGGCTGGGGCAGCTGCCATTGGGCTGGAGGCAGTGGGGTCATCTAAGGCTGGTGCAGTGGCTGCCTTCTCTCAGCAGGGACGAACTGTTGTGTCTCTGTGTCAGCTCCGAATGGACAGGAGCTTAAGTAGGGATTTCTGGTGGTGGGGGGTACCAGAGCGACCTTTAACGCTATTGGCTTGATCTCTGGGGAACAGGGCGACCTTTAAGCCCATTGGCTCCTGCCCTGCGAAAATGAAACAAGGTTGCTTTGCTCAGGACACAGAAACTTCCAACTGGCCCAAGCCCATCTATCAGGAAGCAGGCCTGGGCAGGTGGCCAGGAGCACTCCACGTCCTCGGGTCCCTTTGCCAGGTGTCCAGAGGACAGTGTTCCTGAGGCAGGTGAGCCCCGAGGAGGACTCTCCTGATCCAAGTGACAGAAGAGAAACCTCTCTGCTCCAGTGAGGGAGGGGAAGCGCGTGTGGCTCTCTGGCTGACTGTCACCTCAGCTAAGAGAAGGAGCGGTAACGAGGGTGGCAGGGCCACAGGAGGGCACACCTGTCCTTCCTCACACACCTGTCCGTCCTCACACTTGCCTCCCATTATTTCTGAAGATAATGGATGATTTCCAAAATCACAAAGAAGTTCGTTATCGCACCAGTATCAATGGCACTGACCAGAACCATCTTAGCTGGGGGGCCATTAGGAATCCGGAGATGAGGATGGACCCCGCAGGGAGAGTCCACACCTCAGTGTCCTCTAGAAAACATCACGTGAGGCCATCTTCACACGAAGCTGCTGGTCTTGAGAGCCCACGTGGCCAGGAGAGGAGCTCAGCAGTCTGGCCCGCCGACCCGCACACACAGAGGGACACAGTGCTGGCTGTCACTGTCACACACATACTGCCACCTTTCAAAGCCACGAGCATGTGAGGAGGACGGTTACTCTAGTGACACTGTCTCTTCTGGTGACATTTTTGGACTCCTCTCAAAACTGCACCTGCTCACTGTCTGGACCAGTAGAGATGCACCCGGTGGCGACTGGAGACCTGTGGGCCACTGCGCAGGCTCGCTAAGGCCACCCTAACGGAGGACCATGGTCAGGGCAGGACGCAGAACCCCCACTCTCTCGCTCTGCAGACTCCGAGCCTCAGGCGGAGGGCCTGGCAGGTGGGCTCCTCTGGCCTCTGTCCCTGGCATGCAGCCCCCGTCCTCACAAGGCCCTCCCTCTGCATGTGTCTGCCTACGTGTCCTCAGTGTCCCCTTCTTATATGGATACCAAGTCCTTGGATTGGGGACCACCTAATGGCCTCATTTGAACTCGTCTGTTTCTTTAAAGGTCCCACCTCCAAACCCGGCCACCTCTGCGGTTACTCAGGGTGAGAGCAGCAACAGTTAATAAAACAAACCAAAATACGATTGTTGAAACAAACCCCGTCCCAGGGGAGTGCACGTGGCACTCGGCTTGACATGGCCACTCAGGAAGCTCTCATCGTCACGGTGACCGTGCACACACAGCCAGCTTCGCCAGCTTCAGCTACTTCTCTCCTTGCCTCTCCTAAGGGCCAGCCCGTCACCAGCCACGGTGTGGCGCCACCCAGACGGGCCTGGTGGAGCCAGCCAGTGACACCCACACCTTTCCTCCATTCTGTCCACTCTGCTGCCTCAGGCCCATCAAAGACCAGCCAAGCGCAGGACAAGGCCAGCTCCATGTTTGAGTCAGGCAGAAACAATGAACAACAAATCAGAGCTGAGCCATTTTTCAGTCACAGATCTAAAATCAAGTCTATGTACCACATCTAATGAAAAAAAAGCATGAAAAATATCTATAGAAATGCAAAAACTATGACTTGAGAGATCAAAAAAGACTCAGAACTTGTAGAAATTAAAAATACAGTACTCAAAACATTAAAGCTCCCATAATTATGTATAGTTACTATGTGTCACTTAAAAATAAAAAAATAGATATTTAAAAGCATGCTTGTCGTAGTGGTATATGCCTGTAATCCCAGCAACTTGGAAGACTGTGGCAATAAGATCACAAGTTCAAGGCCAGCCTGGGCATCTTAGTGAGACTCTGTCTCAAAATAAAAAATAAAAAGGACTGGTGCTGTGTCTCAATGGTAAAGCATCCCTGGGTTCAATCCCCAGTACCAAAAAACAAAAACAAACAACTTACTATAAAAACTTACATAAAAAGACTGAAGTAATAAAGGCATGATTATCCTCCCCCCCCCAAAAAAAATCACTAAAAGTACAGGAACAGAATGAACAGGTTATTAGATATAGCTGAGAAAAAAAATTAGTGAAGTGGAAGAAAACTCAGAAGAAATAATCCAGAATGTACCACAGAGAAACAGGGAGATAAAAATATAATGGGGAATTTGATTGACGAACAATAGGGTGAGAAGTTCTAAAACACCTGCCTAGGGCAGTCTCTAACAGAGCAGAGAGGGAGTGGAAAATGTCAAAGAAATATTAAATAGAAAATATTGTGGCTGACATCACCAACCCGTGGGCTCAAAGAGCCCAAGGTATCTAAAGCAAAGCACCTAAGAATAAGTCACAATTAAAACAATTCTTTAATAAAACTTAATTTTACTAAAGACAGAGAAAACCTGAAATGTTATAAGGGAGCAAGGAGACCAGTTATTCCAAGGAGTATCTATTAGCTAACTTAACAACAACAGAAGCCAGATAGATAGTAGAGAATAAAACTGCCAAGGTATTGAGAGGGAATGTTAATCTAGGGATAATTCAAGAATCTGAAAATATATCTTTCAATAATGAGAAAGGAAAGAGGATATTTTCAGATACACCAACCAACAACAACAAAAAAAAACCACAACAATGAATTTGCCACCAGTAGACCCTCACTAAAAGAAAATTTAAAGGGAAAAGAAAGCAATCTCAAAGACCTAAACATAAAGACCAAAGAACTTAAATATGTAGGAGAATATGGACAAACTGACCACATGATGCAACAGTGTATTGTATGAAAGGTGGAAATTAAATGCACAACAATACATTTGTGTGCACCCCAGAACACAACAAAAATTCAAGCAAAACTGCAGAGAATGAGACAAATATACATTCATAATGGAATATTTCAACACACTTCTTTCAATAATATATATAAGTAAAGCAGATCTATACTCATTAAGGAGTACTTAAAGATCTATACAATAAATGAGAAAATTTAAATGAGCAACTCTTACCCATCAACTGTAGAACACACAATCTCCTCAATATGTGGAAAAATATCTACAAAAGCAATTGCCACATGCCTGGCCATGAAGCAAGGCCTGAGCCGGGCCAGCAGCGATGCCTGTGACCCCACTGGCTTGCAGGGCTGAGACAGGAGTGACCAAGAGTTCACAGCCAGCCTCAGCAACTCAGTGAGATGCTAAGCAACTTAACAGGACCTTGTCTCTAACTAAAACATAACAAGGGCTGGGATGTGGCTCAGTGGTAAGTGCCTTGGCTTCAATCCCTGATACCAAAAGAAAAGCAAGTGGCCAGTTTTCTCACTCTAAGAATTAAACAGCAAAGTATAACAAAGATTGCTACAGATCCTCATAAGTGGCTTCTGAATGACCTGTGGGTTCCAAACATCGCCAGCAAAATCAGAACATATTGGTATTGAGTAGCAATGAAGACTACACATTAAAACTTGTGGGGTTAGGGATTTAGCTCAGCGGCAGAGCGCTTACCTAGCACACGCAAGGCCCCAAGTTCAGTCCTCAGCCCTGAAAAAAAAAAAAAAGAAAAAAAAATTGTGAGACTTATGTAATGCTGTATTTAGAGGGAACATATATTGTTATATGTTTATGTTTAAAACAATGTCCCTGAATATCGATGAGTTAATGTCCATCTCAGTCCATTTGGTAAAGAATACTGAAATAAACTCAACAAAAATATCAAGAAAGGATAATATTAATAGGAATATAAATTAATAAAATGAAAACAAAGACATTTACCAAAGCAGATAAGCACATGGTTATTTGAAAAATAACTAAACAGTGTCAATACTCTGATGAGACTCATTAAGAAAAAAGAAACAATAACACAAATGATTAAAAAAAATCACTACAGATTTTTCAGCCAGAAAAGGTAATAAGAGGATATTGTTTTTAAAAATCCAATAATTCATGCAAATAAACTCTAAAATTTAGATAAAAAAGGAAATTTCTAAAAACCTATCAAAACTTAAGAAGAAATAGAAAGCCTATAATTATAGAAGCAATGGAATCTTCAGTAAAATTTTTCTCTCAAGGGAAACTCCAGGTTTAGAAAACTCAAATGTTAAGGAAAAAAATAATTCCAATCTTACAAAATCTCTTCCCTCCAAAAAAAAAAAAAAAAAGAAAAAGAAGGAATAGTTCCTAACTCATTTAATGAGCCTGATATATCCAGGCTAACAAAACCTAACAAACGCATCATAAAAAGGAAAAGGTACAGTTAGTCCCAGTGTGTCTTCTTAATCAATTTTATTACTTTTCCCACAGAGGTCTTGCACAGAGGTCTGTTAGATGTATCATTGGAAGTTTTGTGGGTTTGGATGCTTTATATATGGTATTTTAAAATATGTAAATTTTCTTGCAGTTTTTTATGTTTTCTGTAAATATAATTGATTTCCATGTATTCAGTGTCTACTTTGCTAAGCTCTTGTTGAACATCATCTGACACTTGTTTTATCTTTCTAGTTCTGTTTTGTTAGCTCCTTCTCCGGTCCCTTGTGCTGACTGGGGACCACAAAATAGGTGAAAATATCACCAAAGAAAATAAATAAATAAAGACTAGGGCTGGTGTTGTAGCTCAGTGGTAGGGTGCTTGACTTGCATGTGTGAGGCCCCTGGGTTCAATCCTCAGTACCACATAAAAATAAATAATTAATAATAAAGATATTGTGTTCATCTACAACTAAAAAAAATTTTTTTTAATAATAAAACAGGGCTGGGGTTGTGGCATCAGTGGTAGAGCACTTGCCTAACATGTGAGGCCCTGGGTTCAATTCTCAGTACCACATATATAAACAAATAAATAAATAAAGGTCCATCAATAACTAATAAAAAATTTTAAAAATAATAAAAATAAAGACTAGTCAGGCACAATGGCACATGCTTATAATCCCAGCAACTTGGGAGGCTTAAGCAGGAGGATCACAAGTTGAGTCCAGCCTTAGCAATTTAGCAAGGACCTAAGCTACTTAGCAAAACCTTAGCGAGACCCTATCTCAAAATTCAAATTAAAAAGAACTAGGGCTGTAACTCAGAGGCAAAATGTCCCTAGGTTTAAATCCCCAGTAAAATAAAATAAATAAATAAATAAAATACAACATTATAGAAAAAGGATAATTCCTCATGACAAAATTTTTGGGTATACTCAGCTATCCTTAGTTATACTCAAAAGATTTAAAAATAGCATACTATAGGGACACAGCCACATCAATATTTATAGCAGCACAATTCACAATTGCTAAATTGTTGAACCAACCTAGATGCCCTTCAGTAGATGAATGGATAAAGAAACTGTGTATACATACACAATGGAATATTATTCAGCATTAAAAGAGAATACAATCATGGCATTTGCAGGTAAATGGATGGAGTTTGTAGAATATAGTGCTAAGTAAGCCAATCCCAAAAAAACCAAATGCCGAATGTTTTCTCTAATATAAGGAGGCTGACTCATAGTGAGGATGAGGGGAGCATGGGATGAATAGATGAACTTTAGATAGGGAAAGGGGGAGAGGGAGTGGGATGGTAGGAAAGATGGTGGAATGAGATGGACATCATTGCCCTAAGTACACGTATGAACACACGAATGGGGTGACTCTACTTTTGTGTACAACCAGAGACATGAAAAATTGTGCTCGATATGTGTAATAGGAATTGAATCGCACTCTGCTGTCATATATAACAAATTAGAATAAATTTAAAATCAGGTTATACCTGGAATGCAAGGTTGGTTTAAATCAGGAAATGAGGGAAAAAATTATATCAAATAAAAGTGGAAAGAAACCTTTCAATCATTCAATAGATGTGAGGAAACATGTTGTTTGGTAAAATTGAATAAAA
Source organism: Tamias sibiricus (assembly GCA_025594165.1). Classification (NCBI taxonomy): domain Eukaryota; kingdom Metazoa; phylum Chordata; class Mammalia; order Rodentia; family Sciuridae; genus Tamias; species Tamias sibiricus. The sequence continues at coordinate 171,280,721 of CM046660.1, forward strand.
ATTCAATAATTTTTCATAATGTAAGAACTACAAATAAAGAGGAATTTTCTTAACTTGATAAAGAGTATTTCAACAGTTCTACAGATAGCAGCTTATTGTATTTTTGCTCAAGACCAAGAGCAAGGTAAGGATGTACTCTTACATACTCACCTTCATGTTGGATTGGAGGCCCAGCCAGCACAAGGGGATCAGAGAAAGAACAGAAGACGTAACTAGAATGGAAAAACAAGTGTCAGATGATATTAACAAACGTTTAGTAGACACTAAATCAATATATAGGAACCAATTATATTTACAGATAACATTAAAAACTGCTAGAAATTTTACATATTTTAAAATACCACATACAAAAGCATCCAAACCCATAAAACTCCCAATAATAAATCTAGCAGAAGATGTACAAGACCTCTGTGGGAAAGGTAATGAAGTTTATTAAGAAGACACAAATAAGTGGGGAGATGGTAGTTCATGGATTGGAAGATTCAATGTTGTAAGTGTAGCGATTTTTCTTAGAAAATGACTTAGAAATTCAATGTAATTCCAATTAAAATCCTAAAATCTGTTGTGTAAATTGACAGACTGATTTTCAAATTTATATAAAACACAAAAGACCAAGAAGAGCCAAGTCATTCTTCAGGGAAGCAGGTGGGAGCATGGCCTTCCGGGACGCCAGCCCTCGGCCAGCCCATTGAGTCCCCAGCCTGCAGGTCTGGGGCTGGTCCACAAAACTGACGTGGTGCATCAGAAGAGGTTGGGATCATAGCCCAGAGCTCACATGTCCTCTGTCTACTTCTCCACAGACATGCACATTTTCAAGTGCTCTTGTTTTTCACCCATTCCTTTCTCAAAAGAAAAGAACTCTTAAAAGATATTTATTTCAAATTATCAAAAATGGCATATTTGTTGCTTAATTTTAGTTTTTATAGGTGACCAGCACATGGGACAATAGGACCTGATGGGTTAAAGAAAACAGATAAACAAAAAAGACACCAAAGACCAAATAGAGACCCTGAGGACAGCGGAGATGCCCCTTTGTCGTGTGCTGGGGGTGCAGGACAGGCCTCTCCCCCACACGGGGCAGGACTACTGGCCCCCACCTTGGAACAGCAGTGACTGCACCTTGCCCGGCACCACGCCCCAACTATCCCTGCAGCTGGATTTTGGTGGTCACTGTGTTTTGCTGGTTTGCTTTGGAGGCCCAGGACAAACCAGCTGAGCTGATCGCCCTCAACAGGTCAAACCAGAAAGACAACGCCATGAAGAATTTATGATATATTAACACGAGACCATCTTCCCAAATGCTCCATAGAGAAATAGTCATAAACCAGGGATAAAGAAGCAATATCCATAAAGAGAAAGAAAGTTAAATTGAAATCAGATTAATTAAAATCAGTAGCCTGCAGTTGTTGAACTGCGTCCTGCCGGGCAGCAGGCAGTCCCGCTCCAAAGCCCTCTGTGGAGCACGCACCAAGCTTCCAGGCCACGTAAGGAGCCCCCCAGAGCGTCTGTGAGACGACAGCCCACCAAGAAGGACACGGGACGGACAGCCACAATCACCTCCAGAAATCAACTTCCAACGGCCAAAAGCACAAGGAAGTGTGCGTGACCCGACCGCACTGAGAACAGGCAGGACAACCAGCATAATAAACTGCACGCCCTGGACAGTGCTCGCCATACGTAACATGAACGATGGCAGGCACACCGTGGCCAAACAGACCTCACTCTCCACTGACGAAACCAGGGGGAAGGCTGAGGCCTGCAGTGAGATTCCACAAAGCCGAGGTTCAAAGCTCTGCCCTCATGAGCCGGGAGCCGTGCTCTCTGAGAAGCCCAGCGGACACGCCCCACAGGGACTGCGACCTTAACCGTGACCCATGGCACGGCGACATGGAGCCTCTGTCTTCAGAAGTCAACCACAGGGAGCTCCAGGGCCGCAGGCAGCTTGGGAGCGGGGGGCGAGCTGGAGAGCTGGCCCTTGCCCCCTCTACAGAGTCCTGCGGGCTCGCAGAGCCTGCCCAGCCCAGCGCCACGGCAGCCGGGCACTCCGCGAGGTTCTGCCCTTGCAGGAAAGACGCTGGGAGTGTGGGAGCCACTGAGAAGGAAGAGGAAGCAGCGTCACCTTTTATGCTTTTGTAAAGAAAGATGTGACCTGGGAATTTGTCCACACCCTTTTACAAAATCTTGCACTTGACAGTGCTGAGAAATAAAGTCCTCTGTACAGCTCCCTTCTGATGAAAGAAAACAAAATCCTGAAGACTGGCACAGGTTACCACCCACACTCAAGGGCCAGCAGGGTCTCGTGTTGGTAGAGAATTCACACAAATACCCGCTGAAGACCCCACCGTGTCACAGCAGTGCTGGTGAGCAGTTGTCCCTCACATAATAGGGCTTTTCTCTCTTTACTTATCTACTGGGGAAGTCCCACAATCCCTGCACATTCTTAAAAGAAAAAGCCCTCTGTTGCCAAGAAGTTTTCGAGAGCTGCTATTTTGGTAGGACCTATGAAAATGCGACATGTTTTCCCCGTGCTGAGTCGGCAGCGCGCGGTTCACAGGCCTGTTCCAGAGCCCAGTCGCCATCTGGGCCTTGAACAGATGTTTGGGCAGGACAAGAGCCCTCCACACACACGTTTTGTTCTTTGTATTAAACAAAAGTGGCTCTGTTAATTTCAGTTCCATTCAGCACTGAGTCTGAAGGGGGGGAGCCCGGAATCAATATTTGCTAAGAGGAGAAGAACAAAAATGAGTAGGGAGAAAAACAATTATTTGCTGGCTTTTCAGAGAGCATTACAAATAATGATGGTTCAAAACCATAAAAACTGCTCCAAGGACTGCCTGACATAAGCCCTTGAATCAGTGGTTCAGTTACCCTCTGGTTCATTCTTTCTATGTAGAACTTGATCCATGAAAATTTTTGTAGGAATACAAACTAATTGCCGAGCGACTGTGCGCTTCCCTGCTGCAGAGTGCATTCAGCTGGCCGGGGTCATGGCAGCCGCAGCGGGTGTGTTCCTCAATTCCAGGCATTAGGCATTCCGGAAAACGAACCCACCCCAGCAGACAACGTCAAGGTCCACCAAGAAAAATGCGTCCTGCGCCCTGCACCCCCCGAAGTCCCGCCGGAGTGCTTGAGAGCATCAGCATGCTCGAAGACAAAGCTACGCTCATCCCAGGCGGCCATGTGCAGGGGGCCATTCACAGAGTCATCCTCTCCCTGCCCAACAGGGCTGGGAGTCCCAGCGCGAGTCACTTTACTAACCAGGGATCTGGACTGGATTTCACAAGGCTGGAGTCTGCCTGTTAGGAAACGCCTTCGGGGAAAGCCGGAGCTCCCAACCCGAGAGTGGAACCTAAACTGTGCCATGTCACCTGACATCCCGTCCCCCTTCTTACAGAGCTGCCCACAGCTTGGCCGCTGGCTCGAACACCGTGGGCCTCTCTTGCTTGAAGTGATCTGCCCAGCGTATACACCCGAGGACCGCGGAGAGGCCTCCCGCTGCTCCCTGTGACGGACAGGAGGTGCCCTGAGCCAGCAGTGGGGACCAGCCTGGGGAGCAGGCAGAGCACGCTGGCCCCGCCGCCCTCCGGAGTCCTCTCCCTGCCAGCTGGGCCTTGTGGTGTTCCTAGGCCAGGGGCTTCCTCCAGCTGGGTCCCTGAGTCCTCACGTTCCTCTTGGGCACTGTATTTTTCAATGGACAAGGTCTGCACACACAGCTCAGAGGTGGAGGGGCAGGACAGCCCCTGAGGTCCAAGCTCCCCCCCTTGACCTCCATGAACAGGAGGAGTACAGCGAGGCCCAGAGCACGCAGGACCCTGTGCCAGCCCTCGCCCACCCTGTGTCGGGACCCTGCAGCCTGCTCAGAAGCGGGGCAGGCCGGAGGGAGTGGCCCACAGGCAGCTGGTGCCCAGCCAGGGGCGCTGGGTCAGCCCAGCTCCAGGCGCACGAGGCTGCTGGTCGGAGGGAACACAGGCATGGCCAGGGACAGAGCCCAGGGCCTGTCAGGCAGGGGTCCCGGCTGGGGCACTGGGCCCTACGCAGGGAAGACGGAGGATGCTTGCGGGCAGAGCTGCAGGAGAGAAGCAGGGTCAGCGAGGAGCACAGAGAGCTGCCCAAGTGGAGGCCCAGTGCCCAGCCAGAGCTGAGGCCACTCAGAAAGTGTCTCCTTGGAAAGAGAGGCTGGCCTTGGCTGGGGACTGAAAAAGTGATTTCTCCACCCACTTACGTGACAAGACTGTGATCGCCCTTGCTGGCTCCTGCTGCTGCCCTGGCCCAGGGTCTGGGCAGCCCTATCCTCTGCCCAACACCCAACTTGACATGCAGCAGGCAGGGCTGCCCGAGCCTCTTGTCCTCCATCCTCTGCAATAACACACGAGAGGACTCAGTGGACCTGACCCCTGGACCCAGCCTCCAGATGGAGTTGTGTCTCTGGTGGGAGCCCCAGGGTCAGCCGGCCTCCTTCCACCCCACCCTCAGTGGCACAGAGCCAGTATCTTGACATCTGCATGGGCATTGACACAGAGCTGTGGGCAGAGCCTGCATGGGCATTGACACCAGAGCCGAGGGCAGTTTCTGCATGGGCATTGACACCAGAGCCCGTCTGCATGGCATTGACACCAGAGCCCGTCTGCATGGCATTGACACCAGAGCCCGTCTGCATGGGCAAGGACCCAAAGGTGCGGAGCAGCACCAGCACAGGGTGGTCCTCACCATGGAGGCGCTCAGGCCCCTGGAGGGAGGGTGCCCTTGCACCCAGCCTGGCCGTGAGCGTGGCTTTAGGCGCTTGCCTGCTGCCAGGGAGGCCACAGGGCGGGATCTGAGGGTTGGAGGGCCAGCTCCTCTCTGGGCACGCAGAGCAGGCGCGTGCAGGCAGGTGCTCCCACCCCAGCCCAGCAAGGAGAGCTTCCTCTCTGGGAAGGCAGCCATGCTCTTCTGGGGAAGTGACCAAGAAGGCTGAGAGGCTCTCTGTGGTGAGCTCCTAGTTGAGAGGGTTTAGGCAACAGGAACCGTCAGGCAGCTTTCAGAGCTGCGGAAGAATGCCTGAGGAAGACCTCTCAGGTGAGGAAGGCTCCTTTGGGCTCATGGTTTTCAGTCCATGGCCTCCGCTCTGTTGTTTCTGGGCTGTGGTGAGGCAGAATGTCATGACGGGATAGTGGGAAAGAGCTGCTCACCTGGAGCCTGGAAGCTGAGGGGGGGGAGGGAGGGAGAGAGGGAGGGAGAGGGAGGGAGGGAGAGGGAGAGAGGGAGGGAGGGAGAGAGGGAGAGAGAGGGAGGGAGAGAGGGAGGGTGGGAGGGAGGGAGAGAGGGAGAGAGAGAGAGGGAGAGAGAGAGAGGGAGGGAGAGAGAGGGAGGGAGGGAGCAAGGGAGGGAGGGAGAGGGAGGGAGGGAGAAAGGGAGGAAGGGAGGGAGAGAGGGAGAGAGAGAGGGAGGGAGAGAGAGGGAGGGAGGGAGCAGGGAGGGAGGGAGGGAGAGAGAGGGAAGGAGGGAGAGGGAGAGAGGGAGAAAGGGAGGGAGGGAGGGAGGGAGGGAGGAAGGGAGGGAGAGAGAGAGAGAGGGAGGGAGGAAGGGAGGGAGGGAGGGAGAGGGAGGGAGAGAGAGGGAGGGAGGGAGGAAGGGAGGGAGGAGAGAGAGAGGGAGGGAGGGAGAAAAGGGAGGAAGGGAGAAAGGGAAGGAAGGGAGAGAGAGGGAGGGAGGAAGGGAGGGAGAGAGAGGGAGGGAGGGAAAGGGTTAGGGAGAGAGAGGGAGGGAGGAAGGGAGGGAGGGAGAGAGAGGGAGGGAGGGAGGAAGGGAGGGAGAGAGAGAGGGAGGGAGGAAGGGAGGGAGAGAGAGAGGGAGGGAGGGAGGGAGGGAGAGAAAGGGGAGAAAGGGAGGGAGAGGGAGGAGGAGAGAGGGAGGGAGGGAGGGAGAGAAAGGGAGGAAGGGAGGGTGAGAGAGGAGGGGAGAGTGAGGGAGGGAGAGAGAGGGAGGGAAGGAGCAAGGGAGGGAGGGAGGGAGAGAGAGAGGGAGAGGAGAGGGAAAGAGGGAGGGAGGGAGGGAGGGAGCGGTGCCAGTGGGTGCTGGGGGACAAGACACTCCCCTTGGAGGCTGGCCCAGTGGCCCACCTCCTCCTCTTCCTGCCTTTTGGCCTTCCTCCAGCACAGAAGTCTGGGCACCGTCCAGATCCAGCCCACAGAGAACCTCCAGACCCTCCAGACCAGAAGCACGTGGTCCCGGGCTCCCCTGGATTCCAGGTGACACTGCCCAGCTCTGCTGGAAGGCCGCTGTGGCCGGGTGTGGCCAGTGTCCAGAGGAGGTGCCTCCTCTCCCTCAGGGAGGCAGGGGCCTCTGCAGGGCGCTGTGCAGAGAGCCTCAGAGGGGAGGCCTGCAGAGGGGCCCTGACGCCGTCCAAGGGCAGGGAGGATGCGGCCCCCCCTGCAGGTCAGCCTTGGGGGGCTCCTCCGGGAAGCGGGCCAGCAGGACCCTCCTTCCCCACGCCTGGGCTGGTGACCACAGCCCTCTCACTCGGCTGGCCTGGCCGAGGGCTGACCCCCAGAGTGCCCACGGCTGCGAGGCTCTCCACTGACTCCTTAAACACAGGTCGTCACCCCCAGAGAGGAAATCCCAGCAAAGCCCGTTTCTGAGTCCAACTAAAAGAAGTTTCTAGAATGTTGGGTTTGTGCCTCAGCAACGACCAGGGGGAGCCCGAGTCCCCACCTGGCCTCGAGGGTCTGACATGGGTCCCTCTGGTTGTGCGGGGCGTTGGGTGTCCCCGCTGGCCGGTCTCCAGCCGCCTGTGCCGGGGGGGGGCTCCACCAGCCCAGCCCAGGGCTGCTGTGGTATTTTGGCAGCAGCAAAGCCTCACAACTGCCAAGACTCAGCTTCAGGGGGAGAGCAGCTGGGCAGTCCGGCGCAGGCCGGGCAGTCTGGGCAGTAGACAGGAGGCTGGCTTTGCTCCCCAGCCACCCCGGCACTGGCCCTTGCGCCCACGCAAGGCACTCGTGTGCACACCGGGCCGAGGCCAGGGTACCTGCTAACTGTGGGTCCAGGAGCATCTCGAGCTCCGTGCCCACAGAGCCACGTGGCACTGAAAACAGGCGACACTGTGCAGGGTCACCTGCTGCTTGCTCCAGACAGAGGACGCCCGGAGCCCGCAGGCCTGGAAAGGCCGAGGCGGAGCCCCAGGGACCGGCCAGCTCCGGATCCGGGAATCGACCGCTCACCTTTTTCTCTTGGCCCTTTTCCAAAAGCTGGGCTGTGGCGATGGGTTTGGGGTTTCAAGAGGCTTTTTTATAAGCAGTTCCGTGATTTTCCGGAAACAACAGCTGCCCAGGCGCCCCGGAAGGCCTTCTCCCCAGCTCTCCGCTGCGAGGACTCTGCCTGCCAGCTCTGAGGCGGTGCCTGGGACCCTGGGAGGCAGCCGGGGCCCTGGCCCAGGCGGCAGCTGGCGCCTTACCCCGCTGCCCCAGTGGCCTGCAGAGGCCCTGCCCTCCCAGGCCTGAGCAGAGCTGCAGCTTGGACAGGGATAGGCCTGGCTGGCCTGGCTGGGCGGGACGTGGAGACCAGAGGCAGGTGGCAGAGGGGTCTGGCTGGGGCCCAGGCCGCCACAGCCTGCAGTGGCCAAGGACTCTGGGGGGGGACGGGTGGAGCGCCCTGGGCAGTTTCAGAGGCGAGGGCTGGTCCAAACCCTATGTCCCACGCTTGCTGGGCCAGCTTTGAAGAGGGTCCCAGCACACAGAGAGGGACAGGCCCAGTCTGTGGCTTGGACAGGTCCCCAACTTCCCTGAGCACCACCAGCCCCTGAAGGACAGGAAGGGTGCTGCCTGAACTGGGCCGCTCCCGTGAGGACCCACAACTCCCTGAGCCTGCAAGGGCCCACTGCCCCACGGCCTCCTGCCCAGAGGCCCTGCTGAGCTCGCGGTGACTCCTGCCCGCTCCTTCCTTCCCTCCTTTCCTGTGTCTTCTCCATCCGTCCAGCATGCTCACCTGGCCTGTTCCTCTCCCAGAGCCCCAGAGGCCACTGGGGAGGTTTCCCATAGGTACAGAGCAGGTGGCACCCCGCCCTCCTGCCCAGGGTGGCACCTCAGGGCTGTGGTGCACACATGCCTCTCAGAAGGGCACCCCTCCCCGGTGCTTGGAGAACCGGAGGTCACACCCTCACGTCCTCCCTGGCTCACCACACTCAAACCTCCACAAGAGAGACATGAGAACGAAGCCATCGGTGCACCAGGATCCTTGTCTTCCACGGCCTTGCCCACGGTGCTGTCACTCTGCTGGCACAGCCACAAATCACAGCTTCAGAAATGTGTGCTGGTGGACGTTGTCCCCAAGAGCATGATGTGCGACTTCAGGGAGGGGGGGACCTTCCTTTCCCTCGGTCCATTCTCTGTTGGCTGTCCCCACTTTTTTACAAACCACAGTCATTGAAGTTGAGCCCTGAGGAATGGCAGGGGGGACTGTGCTAAGAGCTCGCAGAGGTTCTGAACCAATCCCCAAAACCCCAGAAAGCTCCACACCAGCCAGTCAGTCCACCTTCATAGGAACACTGGAGACTCTCTGGAGGATATTACTCAGAACAAAACAAGTGGGCTGATGTGATTTCCCTACTCTCCGCCTGCCCGAAGCTGCTTTCACTTATGAAATTCTTATGAATGAAAAACCAGTGAAGCTCCCAGCACCTTCAGTGGCCAACGCCTGGGTCTCTGTAGGGAAGGACCTTGAGACATCCCTGGACCGGCTGGTGTTTAACACTCTCTGAGGTGTGTCTTAGAATCACGCTTGGGTGTTTTTGTTTTTTAAAGACAAATGTGCTCTACACTGTAACAAATGACCCCTGTTAGCTTTCTGTCACTGTGACAAAATACCTGAGATAATCAACTTAACAAAGAGGAAAGGGGGGGGGCTTTGGCTGTGGGCTCAGCAGTAGATCACTTGCCTAGCACATGCGCGGCCCAGGTTCGATCCTCAGCACCACGTAAGAATCAATAAAGGCGTTGTGTGTACAACTAAAGCAAATAAATGAATATTAAAAAAAAAAAAAAGAGTGGAAAGGTTTTTCCAGTTCACAAGTTTGGGAGGTTGTAGGCCATTGCGTCAGTGGCTCCATTGCTTGGGGCCTGTGGCAGCAACAGCACATTTCTGGTGACGGCAACACAGCAGAGGAAGCTGCTCGCCTCAGGGCAAGCCCTGATGGCAAGAGAGAGGGGGAAAACAGAGAGGGACAGAGCAACCAGAGCTGTGGCCTGGCAGCCCCTGACCTCTACAGTCACCCACCCTCCCTTTGACGGCACACAGAGTGGTGCTGCCTGAACTCAGCCTCGGCCTCGGCCACGTGGTGAGAAATGCCTTCTTTACAGTTTCTAAGCAGAGCGAGGACCTTGGAAGGCTGGCCGCACTCCTCTCACCTGAAATTGCAGATCTTTACACTAAATTGCCAGGAAAGCCTGAGAACGCAGTCGCTCCCATCACCCTGTCCTCACCCCACTCTGGCCACAGCCCTTCCTGCTATAGGGGCCCAGGGGCGTCAGTCCACCAGCGCACACCTGCTGGATGCCCCTGGACACACAGGGACAGGCAGGGAACAAGACCATGGCAAGGCAGGCTGGCGGCTGGGCGCCTGTACCCACCACCCGCCAACACCAGTCCTCACTGCCGGGGATGCAGGCATCCAGCTCAAGGGGAGGAAGAACCAGCCCCGGGGCGACCCGGGGGCCTCCCTGCGGAACCTTATGCTTCTCGAAGGAAGAAAGCCGGTTTCACGTAAGATCAGAGGCCTATAGATCCCCCAGGGGACCAGGCCAGGCTGCTGGGTGTGAGAGGAGCAGGAAGCCCTGCTTGCGGCAGCCAGAGTCTGTGACTTCCAGGGCAGAGCACCCCGTTTGTAGCCAGAGAGAGGCTCCTCTGCACAGGCACCCCCACAAGCAGCCAGGCAGCCAGGAGGGGGCACAGCCTGAGCAGGCGGCGGCCAGGGAGAGCTGCCAGGCCGCTCTGCGCCTTCCCCAAGGGACACCTTTGGCCCTGTTTTAGCTTGGGAGAAAAATAACTTGGCCAGTTCTCCCAGAATATTTTCAAGGAAGGAAATCCAGGAAAATCCAGGTGCTTATGTGTAAATCTCTCATGTTCAAGTGTTTACTTCTAAATTTTTAAAAATAGGTCCATTTTTTTTAAAGTTTCTGTTGTAGAACTCCAATGCGTTTTGAAGAAAGAGAAAATTAATTCCTCTTGACGCAAAAAAGTTGGAATTTGCTTGAACTGGGTGAAGTCAAGGAAGGGAGAGTAGATTAGGCAACACTTTGCAACCTGCTAGATGTGCCAAGTGCAGTTCTGTCCTCAAACTCCACACCTTCACTTTAAGCAGATCCTGTGGGTTCGAGTCGCTCGCTCTGGACACCCACATCCATATTCCCCTTCTCGCACCTAATCTGCCTCTACTTACACAAAACTGAATATTAATTATTCGATTTCTGAGCATCCCCTGAATAATAGTAGTTGTCTTATTAGTGCCTTAAATACAGTACCTGCTGGCCTCGCAATAAAAAGACAAAATCTTATCAGAGATCACAGGTCTTTACCCTTTATTCGTGCCCCCCTTTTTTTTTTTTTATTTTTTCCATTTCCAAAATGTTGAATGAAAAACGTCTGGATGTGCAGCAGGCCCTTATTGTGTGACCATAATAAAACATGTTCAGTATTAAGAATGGTGGTGCAGAGATTGGAAAGAGTGCAGGTCCCTCACAGGACACCCATAGCAAATTCCCTGTCCCCTGCCTGCTTTTCCTCCAGACTTCCATACTAAGTGAGAAAAACATTCAGGGCTTAAATGTTCTGATCCTGGAAGTCCTTAGAAAGCAGTCCGTACAAGCAATGGATCCTACTGTTGGCGCTAGGTTTCGGTTTTGTGTGTCGAGGGAGGTGCAGCAGCCACGGGGGAATCCGGCAGTCAACATCCTGTACATTGTGAGGCACTGGGTTCGATCCTCAGCACCCACAATATATAATAATTTATTATAACAAAAAAAAAAAAAAAAAAAAAAAACTAAAAAGACAAAATAAATATATTGTGCCCATGCATAACTAAAAAATTTATTACCATAGATTGTCATACATTTGCATTATACATTCATTTCATATATAAATATAATGAAATACCCCACAGCTCTACAACAAGACCAAAACAGTCCCAACTTAAAAACGGCGCCAAAGAATACTGAGCACGACCCCTCCCCCATGGAGTATCTACCAGTGGAAGAGCCCACGAGAGAGGCTCCCTCAGCCTCCCTAATATAGGGAAATGAGACATCATCTCACACACCCATGATGATGGCTAAAAGAAAAAACAAATACATATGTAAATAACGAGGTCAGCGAGGAAGTTAAACATACAGTGGACACAGCAAGCAGGGGTGGGCTGAGGTGAAGAGCTCTGAGCTCCGCGCTCTGGCGATGACCTGGCCCCTCTGAAAGGCTGCCTGGAGCTCCTCAAGAATCCCAGAGGACCATCAAGGGCCTGTGTTTGGCCTGGAAGGAATTGAGATGTCTATGCTCACATAAAATCCCAGTTCACACACGCTTGTGCTCCTTGGATTTGCAAATAATCAAAGCGAGACCAATGCTTTTGCTCATGTGAACTTTGCTGATATTGAAAGAGGAGTTCAGATTGTATATTTAAGGGGCTGGAGTGCAGCTCGGTGGTAGAAGCGCTGGCCTAGCACATGTGAAGGCCCAGGGCTCGATCCTCAGCACCACATAAAAATAAACAAATCAAAGGCATTTGTCCATCTACAATTTAAAAAAAGAATATTTTTTAAAGATCATATATTTAAACAGACTTCCAAGGGCTTGGGAATGGAGTCCACGGCCCTGACAAGAGCAGGGAGCCTGGCAACACAATCCCCACACCTCAGGTGGAAACTCCAAGAGTCAAACCTGGGAGCAGGGAATGATGAATGATGAACAGCTGGTTCCCCAAGACAAAGCCTGGCTGGCAGCATGTGCTGATACATGACATGGGCGAGTGCTCCTTGCTGTGGGCCAATTCCAAGCTGCCACAGGACATCACTGAGCAGGGCTGGGAAGGCACGCTGGCTCCCAGGGCTTTTCCCTTCTTCCCCGCACCACTTCCTAGAGCAGTGGAGAACTAGGAGGCAGCTGCTGCAACAGTCAGCACTGAACCCTCAGGATGCCGCAGAATCCCAGGCCCGAAACCGGAATTCCACAAAGATCCTCAAGTGCCAGTGACTCATGGCAAACCAAAGGTGACTCACGAATAAGTGGAACTCTCCTGTGAGAGAAGAAAATACACACAGTTGTCTCAATCATTTCCTGGGGGGGGGGGGTGCACATATATAATATATATAAATTATACATATACTGCTCACTAAAAAAAAGATATAACCAGGCAGGATAAGCAGACAAGACGCCACATGGAACAAGAACCAGCAAAAAAAATAAAATGAAATATTAAAACATACAAAAGAAAACCACCTCAGGTACCCAGAAAGGGGAATGACCAGATAAAAAGGATCAGGGCACTAAGGAAAAAAAAACCTTACTGAATGATCGATTCCATTTATATAAAAGCCAAAATGCAAAATAAAATTACAGAGCTCAAGATGCTGATAGGTTAGGTGAAAACACATAGAGGAAATAAAGAGTAAGTAGGCACACTAGAAGGTGTGCTTGTGGCAGGTGGCTGTCAGGAAGGCCTAGGGCTGCCTCCCTGGCAATGGAGCGCAAGGAAGGCCCCTGTTCCTGGGTTCTGGGTGCTGGCGAATTCTGCGCTCACCTCCTTAGCCGTTCTAAAAACCCATAAACCGTACATACATTTAATGCAATCTTTCTCTTTATATTTCACAGGAAAAAAATTAAAATAACACACACCATGCCCAAGCTATCTTTATCCTAGTAATCTCCAGAATGATTCAACTTTTGAAAATACCTCAGTGGTTCTCACTGTGCAGCATCTGCAGGAGGAGTCCCGTGTTGTAAAAAAACAAAAAAAAAAAAAAAAACAAAAAAAACAAACAGGCCCGAGTAAAAAAAAAACGAGACTATAAAAAACTAACGTCGGCCGTGAAAGGAAATCTGAAGACAGAGAGATCCAAACTGAAGGGAGCGAGGCCTGTGGAACGGACAAGATGCTGCACAGAAGCCCCTGAGGATCACCAGTCCTGCCTCGATGCTCCGCGGCCTCGGACCTTATCGCCACATGAAATCACAACATCATGCGTGTGTGTCCGTGCCGTGCTTACAGGCCTAGGGGCCCCAGGACGGCTCCACTGTGGCAGGTGGGGGAGACCCCTGAGAGCATAGAGGCCGAGTGGGAAGGCCCTTAGGTCTCATAGAGGGGACGCCCTTCCAGGGCTGGCGTGGACCCGGACTTGTCGCCTCACTCTCTGCTTCTGGTTCACTTTGGTGTGAGATGGTTTTTCCCCCCCATGAGGAAGCCCACAGGAATAGGATCACCTGACTCCTTGGACTGGACCCTCCAGAGCCTTGAATGGATAAAACCTCTTCAATCTCATGTGTTAAGACAATTGCCTCCGGTGTTCCTTGCTGCGGTGTTGGAAAGCCCACTGACACCGAGGGGCTCCCGAGTCCCACAGCACAGCAGGTTGGCAGCAAACTCTCAGAACCTAGCATAGGGTTCAAGCAATGGACAGGACAAGCAGCTTTTGTGTGTGTTCACTCCCCAGAAATTTCCACATGGAAGCCCGACCCCCCAGTGTCGTGGGTGGGGGCAGTTAGGGTCTAAAGGACAGAGGTTGGTGCCTGGTTGAAAAGAACACGGGGGAGAGTCCCCCCCACACACCATTGAGGCCCGTCGGACAGCAGGGACAGTCGGCCCTCGCCGGACCCTTTGCGTCTTGGGTCTTCCCTGATGTGCAACAATGGTGTGAGAAAAGTCCCGGTATGTTCACAAGCCACACCAGTCTTGGTGATAGTGGTATCACAGCAACCCAGAGGTATCCGGCCACCATGTGCCACTCTCAGGGATTTTTTCATGTACAACCCCAGCCAACTATTCCAGGAATATGCATAGGAAAAAGGGCCCTCCTTCACGGCAGCAGCAAAACTATTCAATGTGCTAAGGAAAGGAGACCCTCCTAGTAGTGTGCCTTTGCCTCGCCCAGAGAGCAGTGACCTGTAGGGTCTCTGCCTATGACGCCGAATTTTAAGGAAGATGATAAGAAAAGAGAAAACCAATCCACTTCACATGAAATTTCCATTCAAAAAGACAGTACAACTTCTCCCTCCTGAACTGATCACCAACTACAATTGAGTTTTCTAAGTAGGAGTTTCCAACAGGGGGACTAATTCGCAGGACCCATGACAAAAATGTTCCTGATGTCACCACGGGCCACCATTCCCTTTGGGCCTTTTTGCCATTCACAGCCACTGGGGTATAGGAAAGTAAGACAGTGTGTGTGGGACTCTGGACCTATGGCTGCCGTCCCAAACCCACCTCGTACGAGCTGCTGCAAGGTGAGAAGTCGCGCAGAAGACCCCTTGGAGCTGGCCCCGCCTCTAGGCTCGACGCCATGTTGCCCTAAGGAAACCCTTGGAACATTGCACCATTTGCTGTTCTTCCACAGGTGGAACAGGGACAGAACAAGACCCCCCACTGGCTGAGAACATAGGCCAGGGACTTGCTCAGGCAACCATGGCCCATGTCCAGGGTCACTCTCCACCTCCTGTTAACGGACACGGGGATTTCCCAAACTTGGAACCCAGGGCGGGTATGTGGGAGTCAGGGAAGTTTTACCGTAGGGTGCATGGGCCCAGGAGCCAACCAAGCCCACCGTGTAGGTCCACACGTCACTTGAGCCCCTGTAAAAGGGAAAGCAAGGTGATATGTGCCCCAAACCATGCGAGACCCACATGGAACTAAACCTACTCTCATGTGACACGTTGTTGCAATCTCATATTAAGAAATTTTCCTTGCAATTTTCGTTTGCAAATACTCACCTTATTATTTTTCCACCTATCAGCAAAAAGACAACCTGCCAAAACCACCATTTCTAACAAACGCGTACCACCTGCGCTTTGTCTGCTCAGCCGCCATCCACAACACCAGAGCAGAATACGGCCGTTCTCATGTGGCCTTGCCTGTCACTCGTCCACCATCACCGCTTCGATGGCAGCACTTGGAGCCATGTTCACCTTTTAGAGGAATGTTTTCCATCTCAAAATGCACTGCTTGGCACCCACCGTGCGCTTGCTTCTCCAGTCCCAAAGGTCTTGCCTAAGGATTCAAAGGTTTGACAAGAGCTGCCTGAATAGCATAGGCTTGGGCCAACAGGCCACCTCCCTCATGGAAATTTTCCACTACGGAGCAACTCTGGTTTCATTTTTCCCCAGGCAGGAGCCAATCAACCCTAAAGGATGCTCTGTTCCCAGGCAGGAGCTTCCCAATCGGACTTAACAGTATAGAACAAACTTCGCCCCTGTTTAGGTGAGGGGAATAAGCACCATAATGAGTTTAAAAGGTCCACTCAGGCACACCCCCCACCAACACCTAGAAATCCCTACTTAAGGTCCCTGCCTGCATGGAGCTCAGACACAACTAGGTTCCTGTTCTGCTGATGAGAGGAAGCAGCCGAACACACAATAAGCTGGCTGTCCCTGGTGGAGAGGAAGCAGCTGCTGCAGTAAAAACCGCTACAAACTGCACCATCTCCAGCCTGATGGGCGTGCTGCACCAGCCGAACAGCTCCAGCCTCCAGCCCAGTCGGCAGCTTGCCCCAACTGACAGCTCCGGAGGGACCACGGCATGGCACTTACTAGGCACTGACCCACCGTTCCAGAGCTTGCAACCACATTCCCTCCGTCCCATGACTCCTCTCTCCCCAGTAACTTTCTATTACCTACTCGACCAGACCATAAAGGCTGGTGAAATAAACATTCTCTGTGGTGCATCCAGTTGTCTCCATTGTTGATTTTTTGTCATTAATTTGGCTGCCGAAAACCCGGAGCCCTGTCCCCGAGGGACATAAGGGCATAAATCGCCAACTCAGGACATCTGCTCCTCAACCCTTCACCCGCATTTTTTGATCGCACTCGTCACGCTCTGACGCATCCACACAATCCCGGCAATCCGGATTGGTTTAGCCTCCCTCCCCAGAGCTTCCTAAAACCCATCGGGCCTTTGTACAGTGGGAACTTGACCATGATCCCACGACTCCAGCAGTCCCAATGGTGGCCTCGTTTTGGGGGATGGACTGCACACCACCTAGATCTTCCACGGGTTTCCCCCCCCCCCCAAAAAAAGTGGAACCCTCATGAGGAGCTCTTTCTCTTTCTCTCCCTCTCCCCTTTCTTTGGAAGGTGTTCCTTGGTCCCACAGGGGGCTCCTAAACCCAGTTTGGGCCTTGGTATATGTGGTGAAACTGGACCGTATTTTATCGTCTGGCAGCCCACTAGGTTGGCCCTGTACAGGGAGGACCGCCAATCCCCACCTAGACCTTTCAACTGGTTCACAGTGGAACACTCACAGAGATCCCTCCCTCCTCTCCCCTCCTTTGTCTCTTCTCTCTCTCTCTTCTTCTCCTCTACTCACCCCACCCCCCCTTTCCTGGTAACAGTTGAAGAGAATAGTCCCTTTTTTTTCCAAGGCCTACTTGGCCTTCCGTGACTTTGGGTCTCTTCTCCTTCCCATCCCGGGAATGGGACACGGACGGAAAATCCCTGCACAGGATAGGCCCAACCAATTGTCCTTGTCGCGCAGTCCAATTTGGACCCAATGTATGTTTTTACTCCTAGTGACGACTGGGTCTCACGGACTTGGATCTCTGATATATATATCTTGACGGGGGACGCTCCCTCCAGGATAATATATCTCTCTTCCCACTGTTTCGGAACGGTGAAAAATGGGGGCTTCTTCCTTCATTTGACTTTCTGACTTTCTTAATCCCTCACCCGGGCTGAGACGCCACTCACTTATCACTCCTGCTCCTGACCGAACAACCCTCCGAGATCACTCTCTTTCTTTGCTCTCGTCCTCACTCTCGTTTTTTTTGGTGTTTGCTATCACTCCACTTATTTGTATGCTCTCGTAAATAGCAACTCTGATCCCTCCCGAGCCGACTCCCCTCTACAAATGCCGCTTAAACAACCCTAGATGATTCTTGGCATAACTCGCTGAATATACAACCAAGACACGACTTATCACTAAGTTTTGCACCCAAGATTGGGCCCAGTATACCCCTTAGATAACCGAAAACAAATGTGGCCCCTGCTTCTGGGTCCCCTGGATCCCTCTATAACGAGAAATCTTTTTCCGTCTACTGTGAGCAATCAAAAAAATTGGGGTTAGAGATTCCGTTATGTTCAGGCTCTTCTTTCTGCCATCCTGCCGTTCGAATCCCTCACACTCTGTACACTTGCCTGCAGCCCCAAGAATGTCCTCCCTAGCCTGTAAACCAGCTGCTACCCTACCATCCCCCTCCTTTCTTGATTTCGATCCCCACAGACAGGCCACCCCCATAACCGTACCCTACCTGAAACACTCTCCCTCATCCCTCCAAGCCCCTCTCCTGCCACCACTTCTACCCCCATCCTACCCTCCTGCCACCTCCATCCTCCTTTTCACACCCTGCTCCTCCCTCAGCCCATCCCTCCACATGGGAAGACGATCTCCACACTATGTATTACTCGCACTACCTTCACTGTGCTTTCCGCCATAGTCCTGTAAACCACTCCAGGAAGTTGCAGGCCAGAGATGGAATTGTCTCGTGTGCCAACGTTTCCCTTCTCCATTTGACCGAGTAGGTAGTGCAAATCGAGAAATGGTTTGGGCTCTTTATAGCACCATGGACCCCTACTACATACATCCAGGGAAATGTTCAATGGGTCCTCTCAATGCTTATTAGCCGCACCTTCCACTTTATATATATATGATTCTAGCTCCAAATACCCACCTTTCCTGAGGAGCGTAGGACGAGGTCTGCGTAAGCTGACCAAGGGGCCTATGCTGAGATGAGAAACATAGAATAAAACTGAGACCCCTAACCATCCCCCCCATTGGACCAATCAGGCCATCCCCAAAAGAGACCCTGAACTGGGGACTAATAATTCCCCAGGGGATGTCGGCCTTGTAAGATCAGTTTTTGTTGTACACTTGTACAAGTAGCTGGTCTTAAAGCATGCAGCACAAAGTAATTTTGACATGACATGCAAGGAAATCATACAAAAAAGGGAATAGAAACCCTCTGAATTTCTAGAATCGACTGGACAAAAGATCTCCAGCAATACTACCAACCTTAGAACCTGACATTCACCAAAGGGGGATGTCAGGTCCTTATGACTTCCATTTTTGTCCGAAAGTTACCCTGACATAAGGTTTAAATTGAGAAAATTAGAGCAAGGACCTGCAAACTCCTCAGGACGAGAATCTTGGCCACGCACGCCTTTCAAGGTCCTTATCATATCAGAGATAAGTGATATTGTAATGCGCGTTTTAGGTTTTTTCAGAAATATGAAAAGGCTGAATGAACCAAATTCCAATTGCTGGCCCAAGCCTTACAGGGCTCCAATGCTCAGGCCTCACACAACAGGGAGCCAAGACCCCATTCAGAGGGGACCTCCAGGGCCCTGTTTCAGGTGCAGGAACGAAGGACATTGGGCTAAAAGCTTGCACCAAACCCCAGGCCCTCTATGCGCCCATTGTCCTAAATTGCTCCAAGATGGGCTACTGGAGCTTCGACTGCCCCACTTCCTGCAGCGGGTGTGGGCGTAAGGGTACTGGATCAGTCATGAAACCCGACCTTCTGGGACTGGCTGCAGAAGATTGATGGGGGCCCTGGGGTTCCTCTCATCCCGACAGTTGACATCACCCTTACAGGAGTAACTAGAGGTTACCCGTTCTTGTTGATCGGCCACCCCATAAATTTTTTCCTACTAGATACAGGAGCTACTTTCTTGGTCATTGAGGGAGTTTTGGGGGCCCACCACCATATCGTCCCCTATTTTTTGGAGTAGAGGGACACACACCATTCACCCCCGCAAGACCTCCCATGCTGTCTTGCTGCCTCCACTCCATTCATTTGCCACCAGTTCCTAGTAATCCCCTCAAGGTCCTGTGCCTTTACTGGGCGAGATATACTAGCCAAATTTCAGGCCTCAATTGTGCTCTCGGACCACCTCGCTCAGTTGTGCTACCCGACTCACCTCACTCCGTCTCCTCTTACCTTTCTTATTCTCCTCACCATATTAGGAGTTGATAACCCTGAAAAGACCTCTCAGTGCCTATACAGTGCAGAAACCTTCTGTTACCCTTCCCCTGCCCATCCTGGTAGACCCCAAATTTTGGGACACCCACCCCAGACTCCCTCCCTTTGCTCACTGCGACCCTGTACAAATACAACCTTAAAGATCCCCAGCATTTCCCCAACAGAAGCCCAGTACCCACTCCTGGCCACCAGCCTCAGAGGTCTCCAACCTATTATCTCAGACCTTCTGTGGAAACGTTTTCTCTAACCCACCCATTCCCCTTATAAATACTCCTATATGTGGCAGTTAAGAAGTCCCAATGGGTCGTACCAGCTAGTCCAAGATCTTTGTCTCATGAATGAGGCTGTTAGGCCCATAACCGCCTCTGGTCCCAAATCCTTATACTATTCTCTCTCTAATTCCTTCCTTATCTACCCATTTCTTGGTCATTGATCTTAAGGATGCCTTCTCATCACTGTCCCTTTACTCAGGAATCACAAGACATCTTTGCCTTTACCTGGACTGATCCTGATACTCAATGGTCCCAACAATTGACCTGGACAGTCCTCCTTCAGGGTTTTCACAACAGCCCTCATATCTTTTGGACAGACACCGGCTGCCGATCTCAAGGATCTTGAGTTTTCTAACTCCACTCTTCTGCAATATGTAGATGACCTTCTCCCTCTGCACGCCCTTCCTTCTCCATAGCTTGTGTAGACTCCTACAGCCTTTTAAATTTTCTTGCTTACTTGTTCTTTCCTTCCCACTGATCCCCTAAAAATTCACTCCTCCTCTCGTGTCCCCTCCGATACCAACTCAAAATTAATCCTTTCTGTCTTTCTTGTTCTGACCCTTTAACGAGCTTCTCCTTAGGGACAGGCTGATGGACAACAATCCCCCTCTCTCCTTCTTTCTCTTTGTTGCAAGATGCTGCCTTTATGCCTACAATTTCTACTCTCTTCAGAGAGGACACCCTCGTGACCTGTGGCTTCAGGGAACCTTCATCCACACCTGCAGAGATTCATCTTTTTGGCACCCAGCCTCTTGGAGAATCCTTTTCAACCCTCAAGCCTGACCTACGCCTGTCTTGTCGTATCCCCCCCATAATACCCCCATGTTGCCCCATTTCAACAGAAATAAATAGACACAACACGCCATACAAAAGACACCGACATCCCACTTCCCTAAGAAAAACAAAAAGGGAGGAATGATAGATAGGCTTGAGCTGACAGGCCACACCTCCCCCGTGGATATTTCCATTAGGAGCAACCTGTTTCATTTTCCCCAGCAGGAGCCAATCAGCCTACACAAAGGTTGCTCTGTTTCCCCAGGCAGGAGCCAATCGGCTTAAAGGTCGCTCTGCTTACTGGGAAAAGAGCCAATAGTGTTAAAGGTCACTCAGGCACACACCCCCCACCAGAATCCCTACTTAAAGTCCCTGCCTGCCTGGAGCTCAGACACAACAGCTCTGGCCCTGCGTAGTGGAAGCAGCCGACACAACAGCTCGTCCTATGGAGCAGGAAGCAGCCGCTGCAGCGGCAACAGACTCACCGTCTCCAGCCCGATTGCGCTGCTCCAGCCGACAGCTCCAGCCTCCAGCTCGTCATTCAGCTGCCCCAGCTGACAGCTCTGGAGACCCTGACCACACAACTAGGCACTGACCCTCTGTCCAGAGCTTGCACAATCCCCTCTCCCTGACTCCTCTCTCCCTGTACTTCTTCTACTACCTCCAACCAGCCATAAAGGCTGGTGAATAAATCTCTTGGCTGCACGGTTTGTCTCTGGTGTGATTTTTGCCCTTCACTGCCAAGCTGAGAGAATGGCTTGGGAAAGGAGCATCGTGCTCCTAGAACAAAGCAAACACCCTGCTCTCCCCCCCATCCTTTCCTCCCAACATGGAGGACTGGCCAGCGGGAACACGGTGTCCAGCCACGCTCTGGGCACATGTCAGCCTCAGGTCCTCCTCAGGATAGTGATCTGCGGCCTGGGGCTTGCCTGATAGGGCCTGGCCCCAGTGCCCGCAATCCCTGTGTCTCAGAGGCCCCATACCTGTGCACCTGCCATCCCTGCTCTGCTGCAAGGGGAAGGGTCTCCTCCAGCGCCCTCCACTCTGCAGTGCAGGAGGGGGGGGCCTGTGCAGCCATTGCCCAGAGGCATCTACACGTGCACCAGGAATCGGGAGTTCAGGGAAGCTTAGAAGTAAATCTGAAACCACAGGATATGGACAAGAGGGTGATGGTCCATGCCTGGGAGTTTCATCAGTCCCCTAGCTGCTCCGTTACGTGCGTCCACCTCAGGGTAGAAAAGGCCCTTGGAAAACATAGGACCAAAATAAACCCACGGGCAACTGTGGGCTGCCCAGGCAAAGAGCCAGGACCGGAACCAGCCAAGCAGGACCACGTTCACAAGCCCCGTGTCAGGCAGAACCAAGGCCTGCACTACCCTCCCCACAATGCCCCAGGAACAGGCCTCTTCCACAAAAATTCCTGCCAGAATCTAGGAATTACAAAAATGTGTGGAATTTGTTCCAATTCAAGCAAAAGATACAACATTTTTAAAAATACTGGATATGGAATTAGATGTGGTGCAGAGAAATGCCACTGATGGTCTAAGACACTTACAGGATCAATAACTGCATATGCAGGTATTTATTGAGTGCTTATTATGTGCAAGCTCTTGCTCAGCACTGAGCCCTGAGCAGTGAAGGGAGAGTCCACACCCCCTCTCCACGGGAAGCCAAAACGGACCAGAGGATAGGCAGCTTGGTCTCAGTCAGGTTTGGGCCGTGACTTTTCAATATCAATTCATTTGTGTGTGTCTAAGTAGGAGAGAACGCAGGGAAAAGGGGTCACGGCATCCAAGTCTATCCTACTTTAAGATTAGTGCACATAGTTCTACAGACCTCCACGGACGTCTGGTTGTTAGAGTTTTGGGAGCCCAGCTACTGGCAGAGAGAGGTGCGCTCTCCAGCAGCAGGTCAGCGCCGCTGAGTACGCCGAGCCAGACTGAGGTGAGAGCGAACTCTGCCCAGACCTAGGCCCACGATGCAGACCTGGGCCAGCAGGGGCACTCTGTGGACAGGCAGTGGAGGTGGGGCGCAAGCTGCTGCTGCCTCCTCAGCCCCCTTACAGAAGCTCTCCTTCCAGTGACGCAACGAGTGGCACAGGCACTGGTGACCTTGCAGGAGGCTGCGATGTGGCATGGACCAGACTCTTCACAGGGAGGAGCTCTCTGAAGATGGCTCAGGCAGGATGTGAGCCCAGGACTGGGGACTCTCTGGTGGGAGGCAAGGGGAAAGCTGCCCCTCTGCAGGCGGGGAGGAGAGTGGGCATCCTGGCTGCAGTCCCTGCGCCCCTCCTGCTAGCCCAGGTGCTCCTTACGCCCGCCCTGGCACGCCAGGCTTCTCTGCACACAGGTGAAGGACTAGATGCTGGGGTAGGGTGGGGTTGGTTCCCCCTGAGGGACATGCAGGTCCTGCACTGCTCTGAGGTTCTCCCAAAGTAGGAAGAGTCAGCAAACGGCGGGAGGCCTGTCCCCTCTAGGCACAGCCTCTACCACTGCCTCTCTGCATCGTCCCTAAAGAGACCTGGCTCCCAGGAGCCCCAGTAAAATGGGGGAAGGCAAGAGCTGAGAGTCCCAGAGCTGTCTGGACGGTTCTGAACTTCAGAGCACGCGCTTGGGGTTGGAATCAGAGCTGACCAGTTCTGTGGAGGACAGGCCCTGAGCTGGATGATGCCCAGTGAGGACTAGGCAGAGGACAGAGGGGTGTGGCCAGGGCCTGGGGACAAGGGGGTCTTGCTGAGAGTGATTGGGATGGGGTGGGGTGGCAGAGCCACGAATACAGCTGTCCCAGAAGGAGCGAGTTTCTTCCTGTGTGAATGGAATGGAATTTCCAAAGACTTGGGCTTTGTACTTCATTCGTGGCTGAAACTGTCTCCAAAAGATGGTTCCCCACTCTGAGCCTCTGACTCGCCCATCCTCAGGATCCACAGTCAGAAGGTGTCTGGGCCCTTCCAGGCTCTGGGGCAGATTGGGCTGCAGACCCGAGTCGGAAAAAAAAAAAAAGAAAGAAAAGAAAAAAAAAAAAAAAAAGAAAAAGGAAAAAAAAAAAAAAAAAGCAACGGTCCACCCCCAGGCCACGGGCTCCTGCAGGGGCAGCCTGGACTCGGGGCCCTGTTCCTGCCACTGGTCCTGCCCAGAGATATTGACGAGGATGAGCGCGTCCATGCACAGCCACAGGCTGCCGTGACACTGTGGCCCTGCTGCCCACGGGGC
This sequence comes from Tamias sibiricus, assembly GCA_025594165.1. Taxonomy (NCBI): domain Eukaryota; kingdom Metazoa; phylum Chordata; class Mammalia; order Rodentia; family Sciuridae; genus Tamias; species Tamias sibiricus. Next base: position 171,304,178 of record CM046660.1, read on the forward strand.
TGCTCACCCTGGGCGGCTGTGCTGCGGGGCTGCCCTTCCACACCTTCTCTCCCCCAAACCAGGCTGTCACTCAGCACGTCCTGGAGCAAGCGTCCAGTGGACACCATGCTTCCTCCTTGGCATGCCGTGTTTTGGGGATGTTGTGCTGGCACAGCGACGGCCGCTCCAGGAAAGCAACGGTCACCAAGAGTAAAGAGGGGAGCAGGCGTGCCCTCGGTCTGGCTCCGCACAGAGCAGGGTCCTCACGGGCCTTGAGGGGCAGCTGGTGGCTGCCTCCCTCCTCTCTCCTCGCTCTCCGCACTCCGCACGCCCCCTCTGCCCTCTTTCCCTTTCCGTCCCCCTCCCGCCCCCCGCTGCTCTCCTCTCTCTCTCTGTCTCTCCACCTGTCCAAGGAGGTTGGGCTGCCTGCTCCTCCCAGCACCCTGTCCAGGAGCTCTTCGGCCACTCTCTCAGCCAAAGGTGCTGCCACCTCGCGCACAACCCGAGCTGGGCCTCCTGGGGTGACACCTGCACCTGGTGTCCGGGAAGCCATCTTTCTCTGGCTTCTGTCTAGACTACGCGTTTCCTGTGAACAGTGGCTTTCTAGGCCTCTTTGTCTCACAGGTGTTCCTGGGGTTTTGTTCACTGTTTTTTTCTTAAAACCCAGAAAAGTCATTTTTGACCCGGTTGGACCCCTATGCCTGGGCCTCCTCCCCACAGGCCCCCTCTGCTTGGGGGCTGCCACCTCCACCCTGGGCCCTGCCCTGGGGACTGGCTCTCAGAATGTGCAGGCCTGGACATGCCTTGACGCCCACGATTACCCCCCTCACTCTCTCTCTCTCTCTCCTCTCTCCCCCTCTCTCCCTCTCTCTCCCCTCTCTCTCTCTCCCCCTCTCTCCCTCTCTCTCCCCACTCTCTCCCCCCTCTCTCGCTCTCTCTCCCCCTCCCCCTCTTCTCCTCTCTCTCCCCATCTCTCCCCCTCCCCCTCTCTCCCCCCCCCCCCTCTCTCTCTCTCTCTCCCCCTCCCCCTCTTTCTCCTCTCTCTCCCCTCTCTCCTACCTCCCCCTCTCTCCCCCTCTCTCGCTCTCTCTCTCCCCCTCTCCCCCTCCCCCTCTATCTCCCCCCTTTTCCCCCTCCCCCTCTATCTCCCCCTTCCCCCTCCCCTCTCTCTCCCCCCTCTCCCCCTCTATCTCCCCCTCTCCCCCTCTATCTCCCCCCTCTCCCCCTCCCCCCCTCCCTCTCTCTCTCTCCCCCTCCCCCTCTTTCTCCTCTCTCTCCCCTCTCTCTACCTCCCCCTCTCTCCCCCTCTCTCGCTCTCGATCTCTCTCCCCCTCTCCCCCTCCCCTCTCTCTCCCCCTCTCCCCCTCTATCTCCCCCTCTCTCCCTCCCCCTCTCTCTCTCCCCCTCTCCCCCTCCCCCCCTCTCCCCCTCTCCCCTCTCCCTCCTCCCCCTCTCCTCCCCCTCTCCCCCCTCTCCCCCCCTCTCTCCTCCCTCCCCCTCTTTCTCCTCTCTCTCCCCATCTCTCTCCCCCTCCCCCTCTCTCCCCCCTCCCCCCTCTCTCCCTCTCTCTCCCCCTCCCCCCTCTTTCTCCTCTCTCTCCCCTCTCTCTAACCATCCCCCTCTCTCCCCCTCTCTCGCTCTCTCTCCCCCTCTCTCCCCCTCCCCCTCTATCTCCCCCTTTCCCCCTCCTCCTCTATCTCCCCCTTTCCCCCTCCCCACTCTCTCTCTCCCCCTCTCTTCTCTCCCCTCTCTCTCCCCCCCTCCCCCCCTCCCCCCTCTCCCCCCCTCCCCCTCTTTCTCCTCTCTCTCCCCTCTCTCTACCTCCCCCTCTCTCCCCCTCTCTCCTCTCTCCCCTCTCTCCCCCCTCTCCCCCTCCCCCTTTCCCCCTCCCCCTCTATCTCCCCCTTCCCCTCTCCCCTCCCCCTCTCTCTTCCCCTCTCCCCCTCTATCCTCCACTCCTCTCTCCCCCTCTATCTCCCCCTCTCTCCCTCCCCCCTCTCTCCCTCTCCCCTCTCTCCCCTCCCCCTCTTTCTCCTCTCTCTCTCCCCCTCTCTCCCCTCTCTCTCCGTCTCTCCCTCCCCCTCTCCCCCTCCCCCCCTCTCTCCCCCTCTCCCCCTCCCCCTCTTTCTCCTCTCTCTCCCCATCTCCCCCCTCCCCCTCTCTCCCCCTCCCCCCTCTCCCCTCTCCTCCCTCTCTCTCCCCCTCCCCCTCTTTCTCCTCTCTCTCCCCTCTCTCTACCTCCCCCTCTCTCGCCCCTACCCCCTCTCCTCTCGCTCTCTCTCTCCCCCTCTCCCCCTCCCCCTCTATCTCCCCCTTTCCCCCTCCTCCTCTATCTCCCCCTTTCCCCCTCCCCTCTCTCTCCCCCCCTCTCCCCCTCTATCTATCTCCCCCTCTCCCCCTCCCCCCTCTCCCTCTCTCTCCCCCTCCCCCCTCTTTCTCCTCTCTCTCCCCTCTCTCTACCTCCCCCTCTCTCTCCCCCTCTCTCGCTCTCTCTCTCCCCCTCTCCCCCCCTCCCCCTTTCCCCCTCCCCCTCTATCTCCCCCCTTTCCCCCTCCCCTCTCTCTCCCCCTCTCCCCCTCTATCTCCCCCTCTCCCTCCCCCTCTATCTCCCCCTCTCTCCCTCCCCCTCTCTCCCTCTCTCTCCCCCCCATTCCCCCTCTTTCTCCTCTCTCTCTCCCCCTCTCTCCCTCTCTCTCTCCGTCTCCCCCTCCCCCCTCTCTCTCCCCATCTCCCCCTCCCCCCTCTCTCCCCCTCTCCCCCTTCCCCTCTCTCCCCCCCTCGCTCTCTCGCTCACTCTATGGGTGCTCTGGAAGGAGCTTGTGCCACATGCTCAGCCTGCAGCCAGGGACCCTTTGGAGTCCCACAGGAGCTCGAGGGGCGACACCTCACCTCAAGGTTCACCGTTTGCTGAAACAGCGGAGCTGTCCTCACCTGGGCCCTGGATGGACTCCAGATGCAGGACCCCTCACTGTCCTCAAGGGGGCTGAGGGTGCCCTGAGACCCGGGGCCCAGGGAAGGTACCTGTCCCCAGGACTCCCTGGGTGACTGGGCCAGCCTTCCTCTCAGCTCTGAGGAGGACTGGAGGGGCTGTGACAGAACATGGGGGGCTGCAATGGGCTGAGCCTCAGGAATCCCCGGGGCTGGGATGGGCACGCTGTCCACCTGCCCCAGAGGGCTCCTCTCCTCGGGCCAGAGGCCCCAGGCCTCAACAAGAGGTGGAGGAGTAACATGCACGAGGCGCCAGGTAAACTCAGAGCCATCTTTTCCACAAAGTGCACGCATCTGTTTTTATCCTCTCAGGCGGCTGTCGGAATGCCACAGGGGGTGACTGCAACGACACACTTCCTTCTGGAGGCTGGGAGTCCAGAATCAAGGCACTGGCAGACCCTGTGTCTGGGGAGGTCCGGCTTCCTGGTTCCCAGATGGCGCTGGTCATGCATCTGCCACAGGCCCAGAGAGCCCTCCGGACCTCTTTCCTGGGGCACTGAACCCATTCCTGAGGGTTCTGCCCTCACAACCTCGGGGCCCGCTTCCCAAGGCCCCACCCCAACACCATCATCTGGGGCTGAAGAGTCTCGAGCCTGGGGACAGAGACCCAGCGCGGCTCACGAGTGCGTGTAGGTGGCCTGTGGCATCTGTCCGCACTCCCCTCCCGCCCATCCCCCCACCCCCCCACCCCCCCCCCCACCCCCCCCACCCCCCACCCCCCCCCCCCCCCCCCCCCCCCCCCCCCCCCCCCCCCCCCCCCCGTGGGGACCTTCCTCTCTGCCTTCCTGGCTCGCGTGCTGGGTCTGCTTTTCCAGAAGTCCTGGGAGCGTTTTCAGTGGAGGGCTTTCTTCCTGTTGCTCCTGTTCTCGGTGCCGGGGCCAGGCGGTAGGAGGCCCACACAGCAGGTGCGTCTCTGGGGGTGGCACCGGTTCTGCACCGAGTCAGTCTATTGGTCCGTTCTGTGCAAGCATCTATGGGCGCGTTTTGTCGCCGCCTGAAGCGATGGCCGCTTGGAGCAGCAAAGCCACGGGAATAAGTTCAGAGGCAGACTGGAAACAAACAGGATCTTTATTCTGTCAGTTTTTCTCTCTGGCTCTAACAACTCTAACACGTACCACACACCAACAAACAACCAACAACCAAAAAGGCCCCGACCCGCTCCGCGCGGCCGAAGTCTCTCGAGATCCCGGGCCAAGTCTCGTGAGACTACGGAAGGCAGCAATGTCCAAAACTCCGTGGCCCGAAGTCAACTGCAATCATAGCCATCTCCCCAAACAGGGCTCCTACAGCATTTTGCCAAAACCAGTATCCTTCTGAAGACAGCTTGGCAAATCACATTTCTACTTTCCCGATTCTGTATTGAATCAACCAGGAAGTCTCATAGGGAAAGAAACTTTGATACTGAAGAGAGTCTGTGGTAAGTCAGAAAGTCCGCTGTTAACACACCAGCAATTAACCTCTGACTGCAGAAGTCCACACTTTCACCTGCTCGCTGGGCAGAGCTGGTCTGCCTGGCCAGACCTGGCACCGTGCCCCCAGGGGCCATAGTCTCCACCCACGTGTGGGCACCAGAGGTGGCTTGGTGTACGGGGAAGCCCCAAGGAGTCGGCAGGTAGGCGTCCACCCAGCCCTGGGTCATGAGCTGTGGGATCTTGGGAAGCTGCTCAGAGTCCTTCGTATTTAACTTTTCTCTTGGAAAATGGGAATAATAAGAATGGAGGAAGGTATGTAGGGTTGCAGAGAAGAGTCACTGTGACCCACATGTTGGACACTGGGCTCACACCAACAGTGGAGCCCCGCGGGACCCTGATTCACACGAATGTCCCTGGAACCCTCAGAGTGGAGGTGAGAGTCTGTGGGGCGAAGCCAGAACACCCAGGAGCAGACTTTCCAAATTAGGGATCCCAGGACGGCCCTCGTTCACAGGTTCTCCAGGGTCTCCCTACCATCCCATGAACAGGTAGGAAGCTTCCAGCTTAGCATCGCATTCGGGACCAAGTACTGAGAGAAAAGACCGCAGCCCAGCAGCCCACGTCCCAGGGCTCCACGCACACAAGAGTGGCACCTGCGGAGTGGCCGTGAGCTGCCGTGAACCTGAAGCAAGGGTGTTCTCAGGACCACCTGTGACCAGACCGCCTGGTGACAGGAGACCAGGCACCAGTGCTGCAGGTGAGTTCCAGTGCTGTTTCAGCAGGGTCCTGGCTGCCTTGGGACGCCAGGACCAGCTCCTGGCTTCTGAACCAGCCCTGTGCATCCCACTTCTGCCCAGGAGGACCTGAAAGCTGCCCCACTCTGCTCTTCTGAGGCCTGGCACTGTCCTGCATCCTTTGTGGGTCTTGCTCACCACACCACAAAAGTCCCAAGGGTCTCCTGATCTGCTGGTCACCTCGCACAGCTGTTTGCAGTCTCGCTGCCCATTGGATAGCTTAAGGGGCTTTAAAAGGTCCTCATCCCTGGGGCCACCCCCCAGCAGACTGTGTGTGTGGAGCCCTGGGATGGCACTGGGGCCAGCTACGACAGACATGACACCAGCCCGACCCACGGCTGTCAGGAGACAAGGGCAGACACGCCAACAGCTGGCTCAGAGGGAGCAGCAGGTGTTGGAGAAGTGAGGCTGTCTTCCAGGAGGCTCAGGACAGGCTTCCTCTGGCTGGACGATGGACAGGACTCATGAAGGAGACGGCATCTCTGCTGGCTTTTAACCACAACCAACAAGGGGACCTAAGTCGATTTACCTTGTCTTTTAATCCGTCAACCCCCGGGGACGAGCCACAACATCTGTATGTCTTTGGTCAGCCTGAGCATTCTGAGTTGCCTCTGAAGCAAGTTCCTGCGGACTGAAGAGAGCAACCCGGTCCACAGAACTCCAGGGCCACCTGCCTGTGGCCACCCCTGGAGGCCAACAGAGTCTGGCATCTACGCCAGCACCCAGGGACACTGAGCTGAGACACAGCACCTGGACACAGTCGGGGAAGGCCGATGTTGCCTAGCACCCTCCTGGCCACCGCTGCGATTCTTCTGGTGCCACGTGCGCAGGAAGGGTCTCACTCCGTGTCACTCTTGGGCTGACTCGTCACAGACGAGGCCACTAGCCCACCTCTCCCAGTGTATGTAGGCATGGCTTTTGGCTCTGACCAAAACAGTCGCTGTGTCTACTCTCGGGGTGCTGGCCCAGGGACGCCATGGGTCACTGGGTGCTGGCACTCCACCTGGTGTCCCAAATGCCCCAGTCAGTCAGGGTGTGACGCTAGATGCAGCCACATCTCTGCCATTTTCTCAGATCCAGAGACAAGGGCCGTGCGAAGTGTGTGGCAGCAGTAGTTGACCATCCACGCCCTTAGGAACCTGTTTCTAGAACACAAGGATTCAAAAGATCGAGGTCCCCTCTGGGAGCGGTGGGCATTCTCAATAAAAATAGGACTAGCCCCATTCCACTCATGAGTGCCTGTCGGTCCTACCCCAGGTCTTGGCGAGTGTGTCCCACTGAGTGTGCTCCCTGCAAGTGCATGGTCCTGGTCCTCGGGAGGGCGGCGACAGCAGCACAGCCTTTCAGGGAAGAGCAAGGGTTCACGAGCAGGGTCCTCAGCAAAGATGCACGCCCTGCACAAGAGGTGGGTTTTTCACTCCGCTGGTGAAAGCTGAGAAATTTATTTTTTGCAAGCTTTTACAGTCCACGGCCTTCCCATTCAATCTTGAATAATAGCACGGAATTGAGCTGTAAAAGCTTCCGAAGTTTGAAGCCTTTTGACAAGTTAATTTAGCAGTATGGTAAGAAGTTTTTCCCCAAGATAGAATAGAGCCATCATATCATGAATGCAGCAGTCATCCCCGGGAAGAAAACACCATTAGGATCAGAAGCGCTGTGCTTTATGGGGAGAGTTTGTGGTTTCGTGTAATCTACCATCAATATTTCAGGAGAAAGATGTTCCACTCCTCAGTCAGCTGGAAGTCAATATCTCCACTTAAAATCAACACTGGGGGCCGGATCACATCCATCTTTATTGGAAAAATAACGTTCTCTATGCAGTTTTTCTTTCTGCAGGTCTTTAGAGTCTAATTGTGGTGAGTGTGTGTGTGTGTGTGTGTGTGTGTGTGTGTGTGTGCGTACGTGCATGTGTGTTGCCAAAAAATTCTTTCTTTTTCTAGGAAAAACAAGGAAGAGAAGCAGCAATGTCTCTTCTGCCCTGTCTCCTGCCGAGCACCCCAGCTCCTGCCCTCTTGAGTTCTGGCTCCTTCAAACTGAGGCCGAGGGAGACCAGGTGCCTGCGTGAGACAGAGCCAGAGCCTCGCCACGTTGTTTTCTGTTTGTCTGTTGCTGGTCGTCAGTTTTTAAAAATTAAAGTCAGTAACACAAAGTACCTGGCTCCTATTTTACAATAGCAGGTAAGGAAAGGAAGCAGCCTCCCCCTCCCCCTTCCCCAGCCTCTGTGAGGACCCTCAGAGAAGGGAAATATCACCTATGAACAGCGCGAAGGGTGAGGACCCAATAAAGATTCGACTTTATCATGATGGGGGGTGGGGGAGCCAAGAAAAATTAATTATATTTAACAAAGAAATGCTTCAGATGCCATTTGGTCCTGTGCCCTGAATATAAATCTCCAAATGTTTCTCACTTGAATGGTTTGGTGGGAAAAAAATAAAATTAAAATTAAAAAACAGATGCCTTATTGTTGTGTTTACATGGTGACTCCAGGAGCTGCTCTGAAGTGCTTGGGCAGGCGGTCACCCAGGTCCCTGCTGGCAGGGGAGTACACCGGGTGTGGGCCAGGATGTCTTGGCTGGGGCTAGGGGCCCAGCATTGCCCTCCCCAGGATAGATCCAAAGGCCACACAGCGAGGCAGGGACTGCCTACCAACCACCCACGCTCAGTGTTAGAGAGTGGGGAGGGGCTTCGTTTTTATAAAGGAAAGCTTCTGATTCGTCCAGTCCCACTAACCCATTGTAGGAAGATTGAAATCATGTTCGTTCACACAAATCTGTGGAGGGCCTTGAGCTGTAGAAGGTGGAGAAAGTTCAGCAAAGATGAAGAGATGCGGTTCCAGAGCTTCTTGCCTAGTGTGGGAGACAAGCACTGGATAAAGGACCACAGCAGGTCAAATGCTAATAGAATTTTGACAGAGAAAGATTCTGTTCTTTGAACTGCCTTTCATAATTTTGTGATATACATCTACATGTTTTTTTTTTAATTTTTGTCTCTATCAAATATTTCAAACTTAAAAAAGCGTAAAGCATAATTAATGATCACACGTGTTTACGCACTTTGTCGTGTGTATACATAGTTGCTCATTCCTTTTTGTTGTTGTGTAGTACTCCACTGAACAGAGGCAACGCTCTGCTTGCTCAGTTGTCAGCAGGTCTTTGGAGTGTTTCCAGTTTGTGACTTTGGTGAGTAGAACTTCTGTAATCATGTGTATCTAGGTTTTGTGGAGCATAAATCTGCATTTCCTTAGGGAGAATAGGGACCAGCAGGATTGCTAGGTGCATATGTTAGGTGCATATTTATCGTTGGGAAAAAACTGCAAGAAACCAAAGCAGATCACCAGTGTTTTGGAGCGACAGTGCCAAGCTGCGTGCCCCCAACCCTGAGCATTGCAATCCTTTGCCGCCTCCTTGGTGCTTGGCATTGTCATTGTGTTTTGGTTTGAGCCATTCAAGTGGGTATGAAGTGGCAGCTGATTGTGGCTTTAATTTGCATTTCTCTAGTGGTTGATGATGTGGAACAGTGTGTCTTCCTCTTTGGTCTATGTTTTTCATGTGCTATATAAGAAATCCTTCCACAGACCATAAGACTATTACTTCCCACATTGTCTTCCAAAACTCTAAAGTTGCATTTTCCCATACAAATTATTCTTCTGCCAAGCTTATGTGTTTGGTATGAGACAGTGATTTTACATGTTTTTTGCAGTAGGGACAAGCACTTGTCCAAGCAGTTCCACAATGCCATCTCTGTCCTAGGTCAAGTTTCAGTGTGCAAGTGTGCTCCTGACAGGACCAATCTGTCACCTTGCTCTCTCTGTCCATCCTGGTGCCGATACTTTATGATCAAGTTCCTAAAGTTAGAATAGATTCTGATGCCTGGTGAAGACATCTCTCCCATGTTGTTTGTCAAAATTGCCTGTCCTATTTTTAGTTCTTTGTTATTCAATTCATTTGAGAAGAAACTAGCCAGAAATTGCATTGAAGTTTTTGACTGTGTTAGAGAGCAGAGCCATCTTTATAATTTCTAGTCCTTCTCTCCATGGCCATGGTATTCCCTTAATTGCATCCAAATGCTGTCAAGCAAAAAAAAAAAAAAAAAAAATACACCTCTATTTCATGTGTTTTGAGGAAAGAAAAAGTGCTGCCAACTGATGTATGACAAAAAGATAAGGAACAGTCAATTTTAAGTCATATCTGACTTCTGAGATGTTAACAATGTAGATAACAGAGCACGTTTCAGAATTGATTAAATTTGGAGTGTCTCTCCAGTTATTTGGGTCCTTTTTAAGTATCTTTCAATAGTTTCACAGCTGACTCCATACATATACAAATTTTATTAGATCTATCCCTAGGAATTACAAAATTTTTGCAATGTAAGTGGTATCTTAAATTCTGAGTGTTCCTAGTAAGTAAATAGGAACACAATGAATTTCAATCTATGGATCCCACATTCAGAAATCCTGTCAAGTTCTCTTAGTAGTTCTAATTGTCTGCCTATAGATTTCTATTTTTTGTTGTTGTTGTTGTTGTTTTAGTTGTAGGTGGACACAATAACCTTTTTATTTTAACTTTTATGTAGTGCTGAGGATTGAACCCAGAGCCTCACGTGTGCTAGGCAAGCACTCTACCGCTGAGCCACAACCCCAGCCCTGGAGCTATCTTTTGATAATTGATTTCTAACCCTCTCACATTTTGGTAAAAGAAGATAGTCCGTGTGAACTGAGTCTTTGCAATGTGTTGGGCTTTGCTCTGTAGCCCAGAGTGTCACCACAGTGTTTGTGAATGTTCTATATACCTCTGAAGACATGTGCTTCCTGATTCAGGACCCCAGGGGTGTAGGGTTCTTTCACTGTGTGAACTTCAGGATAAGCTTGTTGATTTCACTCTTCAAATCTTGCACATCAGTCATGAAAAGAGTTGTATTCTCCAGTATCATTGGTCTATACATTTCTCCTTGGAACTTTAATTTTTTTTTTTTTTTTGCTTTATATTATTCGAGGCTAAATTACTAGATGCAAAGATTTAAATTGTTGTGTCTTCCTGGTGTATCATCCTTCCTACCATCATGGTCGTCTTTATCTCTAAGAATGTGTTTCCTTTCTTAGAAACATTGATATTATAACAGAGACTTCTTTGGATTAGTGTTGTCTTGAACATCATTTTTTTGCCCCCCTGGGACTATCAGCTTTTCTGTGTTCTTCTGTTTAGTTCTACCATGTGTAAGCAGCGGGGAGATGGTTTTAGTTTTCAATCCAATCTGACAAACTCTCTTTACCTGGCAAATTTAGTCCATTTATATTCATTGTGATCTATTGATATAAACATATACTGACACATTTGGAATCATTTCCTCATTTCATTTTGGGCTTTCTGTTACTCACTCTTCCTGTACTATTGCTCTTCTTTCCTGTTGGATTGGTGGATTTTCCTTCTCTTATCCCACTTCTTTTTTTCTTTTGTCTCTTCCACTTTGCAAACCATATATTCTGTTTCAAGTTTTTAGTATTTTCTTTAAAAAGGTTAGCAAGCTTTTTGCTTGATAGAATAAAAAGCAAACCTCCCAACAATACTAGGAACTTAAAACACATTAGCTCAGCCAGATGCAGTGGCACACACCTGTCATCCCAGTGATTCCGGAGGCCCAGGCAGGAGGATCCCCAGTTCGGAGCCAGCCTGGGCAACTTAGTGAGACCCTGCCTCAACATAAAAAAATAAAAATGCCTGGGGGGTGCTGCTCTGTGTAAAGTGCCCCCGGGGTCAATCCCAGGTGACAAACTACCAGTGACACGCCGAGCCCCCACCCCACGAACTCTGCTGCTCCACACCCTGGCACCTCACGCCCTGCGGGCTCCAGCTCCAGCATGCTGAGACTCACTCACACAGTCTCTGTCCTCGACATTTCTGTGTGACAACCGTGACCTGGTCAGTGCTCCAGAGGGCAGAGGACAGAGGAAGGGAGGTCATTTCCGGCACTTCCTCTTGCCATTCCCACCATGATGACTGCTCCCCGCCCGTGAGGCTCTGCCGTGGCCAAGCACACACCCCAAGTCAGAACAACTGTCCACCACTGCAGAACCCGCCCTCCTGAGCCAGGGGACATACTGCTCCAGGCACACGTGGACCTGGCAAACACGGGCCGTGACCATGAACCCATGCTGGACGGTGTGTCCCCCAGTCCCGTGCTGCAGACCTGGCCCAGAGCCAGCGGTGCTGGTGGACCGTCAGGGCCTGGGGAGGGAGCCACGCAGCCCCCCAGCGACTGGTTGTGCGGAGGGTGTCTTCAGAGTCGGCCGCCCCCGCGGTGCTGCACGCGTGTTCTCTGCACACACTCACCCGTCCTCCGCCTTGTCAGGCGTGACACAGCGTGAGGCCCTTGCCAGAAGCCAAGTAGATGCAGCTGCCACATCTAGGACCACTGCCCTCCAGAGCTGTGGGCTACATAAACCTCTGTTCTGAATAAAGCGTTCCGTCGTTTTAAGAAACAGAAAACTTTAAAGACAACACATGAGGTCGCAAGAGAAAGACAAACAGGCACCCAAGACTTGGCCCAGGGCTGCTCTGCAGGCCTGAGGCCCACTGTGCACAGACCTGGTGGGGCAGGTGGAGTTCTCAGGCAGTCCTGGGGCCCTGGCAGGGGTGAGGGCAGGTGTGGCTTGGGAAGGCAGCACCGCTGTGACGGTGCCACTGCAGCAGGCAGAGCTGTTCTCCAGCTTTGCGGGGTTCCTGGAGGCCCCAGAACTCACTGGCACGAGGGGGATGGACAGGAAGTAAGCACTCGTGTTAAATAACACTGGTGCCCCAGACTGGCAAAGCCCATGTGCTCCTTCAGGGGCATGAAGAGGGTGACCTTAGGAACTCAGTGGGGAGACTCGGGCAAGTAAGACTCATTGCAACCAGGGCTGCTGGCCCAGAGTGCCCGCTCAGCAGTGCTCTTCTGCCTCTCTGGGAGGGCCTCACTTATGCAGGTGGCTTTATCTCCTGTTCTCAGGAGGAGAAGCAGAGAGCGGAAGGCTCTCTTGCACCTGCTAGTTTCCAGGTGCATTTGGCCTGTGGTGGGCCTTGTGCGGAAGCAGCATATTCACAGGTGGCATCCTGCCATCCTCCTGCCCGTGTCTCTGAGGTTCCTTATCAGTGCACTTGAGCTAATCCAAAGGGAACTGTTCTGGGTGGGCCTGGCCTAATGGGGTAAACTCTTGGAGAAGCCAGAGAGATGCAAAGTGAAGGGGTTCTCTCGCTGGCCTTAGAGGTGCAGGCCACTCTGCTATGAAGGGACCAATGGCAGAGGCTGTGGAATGGCCTCTGAGTGCTCAGAAGCCCAGTAGAAAAAACTGGACATCAGCCCTACACCCGCAAGGAACAGAGAGGTACCACAAACCAGTGGAGGCGGGAGAGGACCCAAGCCTCGGCTGAGACCATGGTCTTGGGCAAAATGCTGGGCTCCTGACTCACAGAGATGGAGAACAGAAGTGTGCTGTCTTCAGCTGTGAGGCTGGTGGCATGTCTGCTGTGCTGCCGGGTAGCAAGGACACCTGGGCAGCAACTCCCAGTGTGCCCCGTGTGGAGCCCTGAGGCCAGTGTCAGCTCGTCCTGCATGCACCTGTTCTCCTGAGGCCCAGGCTCTCCATGTCCCCAGGGCATAGCTACTCAGTGATCAACCAGAGGTGCCTTGGGGAAGGACAGAGAGAGGGCTCCTCCAGGGACCTGCCTGCTGTCATGGGAGATGGCGCTGCTGCCTCGAGGCCATGCTGCCCCTCTCCGGCTCCTGTGGGCAGTCTTCTCCCCTGGGCAGGACAATGCCAGGCTCTCCGTCCTCACCAAGCCCAGGTAGCTCTGAGTTCTGGCCTGACTTCCTCTTAGCACAGCAGAGATGTGACTGGTGCCTTCAGCTGAGGCAGCTGAGAGGCCTGCGGCCAGTCCAGCTGCCATCACGCCCACAGGCCCACTGCATGACCACGACTGTCACCCCAGCACCGGGATTCCTGCACCTGAGGAGCCCCTTGCTTCAGAAATTCCAAGACTGTCTTGGCTGTGGTCTTCCCCTCCTGCCACCCTCTCCCCTGCAGCACCTGGGAGAGGGGACACCCTGGAGCTGAGCCCAGGGGTGGACTCTGGTGAGGCAGCAGGAGGTGAGGTTCAGCCTGACCTCCTGGGGAGTGCAGGAGCATGATGGGCTTCCCGGGGGCCAGGCTCTTCTGACCCCGTGGCTAGAGGCTGGCCTCAGGGCCTCCCTGAAGAGGAGGGAGGTCACCTCCCAAGCACTTCCAGGTGAAGTGACTCCCTTTGACCACGGACAGATCTCTGAAGACAGAAGCACCCTAAGTGTTGGCAGGCCACACTTGCAGCTGGGGTTGCCTGCTGGTGAGGTGAGGTCTGCCAGGGCACCTGTGCCTCCTGCTCGCTCCAAGGAAATGGACACTTCCATCTCTTTCACTCTCCCGTTTGCACATGGATAACCTCCTTGAATCTATCTTCTAGTTGCTAATAACATTTTCTAATATGCTTTTTATCATCCCCACTGAATTTTTAATTTTAATGATTATATTCTTCATGTCTAGACGTTTTATTTGGTTCTTTTAATAAGAAAACTATTCTTTCTCTCAGAGTCTTGTTCTTCTGTTATGTAGCCAATATCACTTCCTTAACTTCTTTATTATTTTTAAGCTCCCATATTGTCTCAATGTCTTGGTGATGTAATCTTGCTCTTTATTTACCCTCTGACTCTTGCTCATAGTGAATTGTTTCCTAATAGATTTATAATTTTATTCAAAATTTCACATTGTATGTGTACAACTCCAAGGTTGAGTTGTAAGTTTTGGCTGTGAGCTCATTTTGCGTGAGAGTCTATTCCGGGGAATTCTGTGTAACCTGGGTGGAGGTGAGAGCCGCTCGCTTCTGCCAGAAGTGTCAGGACTCTTCTGCCCCAGGACTTCTTTCACACTACTGTCTGGGCCTGAGAGTTCCCAGACCTCGCAGGTTTGTGGGCCTAAGTCCAAGTGAGTGCAGACACTGCCACAGGCTCAGGGGAGCCTTTCCTCACCCAGAGCCACGGTGGCAACGGGTTTCTACTTGTCACTTCCCTCCCCCAGCAGGGAGTATCCTTTTACTGAGAATGTGGAGTCCTTACCTGGGCCTTCAGACTTCGCCCCTGGTTTACAGACCAAAAAAGCCTTTTTCCTAATATATCAGTGTAGGGGATTTTTGAAGAGCTTATTATTTTATTTCTTGTGGCGCTAGAGATGGAGCCCAGGGCCTCATGCAGGCTAGATTTAGTCTTTAGTTCCTTCTTCACTGTTGGCTGCTAGGGATTTCCCTTACTTTCGTGCACACTTAGCCAAATGCAATCTTGAGGCAGCATTCCTGGGTCTTTTATAGGGAGACTGTCTCCAGGTAAGCTAGTCTGCCCTCGGCCCTGCCATGGAGACCTGGGACTGTAAGTAGTAACATCCTTCCATAGCTCTGGTGTCGCCAGTTCTCAGCCCACCCTGAGCCGATCCACTGCAGCATCTCATCCAAACCTCCAAAGTCCCTGGTCCTGTCCTTTGCCCTCCTACCACCCCTTGCTTGCCCACCAGCCTGGAACCAGGTGAACCCTTCCCACTGTGTGGCCAGTGCCCATGGGTCCTCACTGCTCTGTCCTTTATCCCTGCCCCCAGCCACGTGCCATGCACGCTCTGCACACAGCTCTCTGCAGTGGGGCTCTGAGCGCTGCCTTGGTTCTGGCTGGCCTGCAGGCCACTGGGCAATCCTTGGCCTGGCCCTGGTCAACTCCCTTGGCAGCACCTCACTGAGTGCCTGTCACTATAAGTGTGTCTTTATTGCCTTACCCTCACTTCTCTGTCTCAGCGAGTTGTCCCCAGGGTTCTCCCCATGCCTGCAGGAGCTGCACCCCAGTGCCCAGCCACACCCCTCCCTTCCCTCTGGAAGCCCTCCCTGCTCACAGATTGTTTAGTTGGGATTTTCAGAACCTCTCCACAGCTGGGCAAGTGGGCCCTGGGCCTGCCCCTCATGCTCGTGAGGCCCCATGCTGGCCTCCTCTAGATGTCTCACCCCTAGATGAGAAGTCTGTGGAGTTGAGGGGGTGTTCCTATGCGGCCCCTGCTCCCCTTCCAGACGTGCCCCAGGACCTAGGACCCCACATCCATATGGTCTGAGACCATTCCAGGGCCTCTTTTTCAGTTCCACCCCTGTGGGCAGATCACACCACTGGGCCGCTGCAGGCCCAAGGGTGCTGTGGCCATGGACAGGGCCTGGGCAGATGGCTGGGCACTGAGGTGCAGCTCCTGGAAGTACAAGGTGAAGCCATAGAGGGAGAGGGAGGCCAACAACTGGGGTCTGGAGCAGAGTCCCAGAGTCTGAGAATGCTGTCCAGGCTGTCACAGAGGCCTGTGTGTCCAGGCAGGAAGA
The DNA here is from genome assembly GCA_025594165.1 of Tamias sibiricus. Taxonomy (NCBI): domain Eukaryota; kingdom Metazoa; phylum Chordata; class Mammalia; order Rodentia; family Sciuridae; genus Tamias; species Tamias sibiricus. Next base: position 171,319,748 of record CM046660.1, read on the forward strand.
AGCGCATGTTCCACAGAACAGTTTGCTGGCTTATTTTGCTCTTAAGTATTCAGATATATGTGGGAGCCCCACTTGGCTCTTGCCCAGCCCATAGGTTAGGGATGGACCTGCTGCTTCCATCTCAGCCACCACATGCTCCTCTGGGCCGATGCCCCTGCTCTGCCACAGACACACCAGGTTCTGCTCAGAAGGGAGGACTCTTTGCCCAGGTCTTCCCAGGCTAGCTCCCTGCCTCTTCACTTCTGTTGGAGGACAACCCTATAAGTTATCCACACTGAGTCCTTATAGCCTGAAGGGGATGCTGTAATAGCTTCCCCCGAGCAGCACCTGTGCCCTGGAATTGCCTTCTGACCCCGTCCAGGGCTGCAGGTGTGGCCTGGCCTGGCAGCTGCTCGCCTTCACCTGACGCCTGTCATCTCTGATGCTCAGGGTGTGCACCAGAACCCACGCTGCCCCACTAACAAGGGTGGGGACTTAGGGCCAGTCTCTACATCAGGGATGGAGCTGACAGACCACTGCTTCCTCTTCCTTCCCCCAAACAGAGCCTGGGTGACTGTACAGTACAGCCAGTACCATCTTTCCTGTCTCCCCTACTCCCTGAGCCAGCCCTCAGCCATCACTCCCACTGTCTGGGGCCTTTATGCCAGTTTTCCTTTGGGGGTCCTGGACTAAGATGCTTTGCAATTAAGTTTCTCCAAAAGCAATCAGGTGCAATCTCATTCCTCACCCCCAAGCCGCAGAAGGCCCAGCAATGGCCTCCTTGGAGAACCCTTCCCCGGGATGTGGCTGCCAGCCTGCAGACCCCCATGGTTTCCATTCTTCCTGAGATTTTCCTGTCTCCTAGGGGTCTTGGTTTCTATTTTTCTTACTCTCTGCCTATTCCATATCTGGTTTACCTCCTCCATGACTGTGGCTGCCTCCTCTATGCTGATGACCCCAGTGTTATTCCCCAAACTACCAAACTGCAACAAAAATAGCTTTGGATGGGATCTTCCCAGTCAAGACCACCTCCAGGCATCCAGTGGTCCAAGCCTCACCTGGGCAAGAGGAGGCAGGTGAGGGTCACGACCAACTGCTTCTTCGGTCTCTGACTACTTTCAATGACCTGGTTGAGCTGTCCTTGTTGGAGTGGGTGTGAGGAGGAAGCTTCGAAAGGCAGATGAAGGATGCAGCTGAGCCTAGAAGACGAAGGCAGGCTCAGGGTGTGAGGGGGCCTTGAACTCCCCCCCACTCAGGCCCCATGCATCACCTCTCCTCACCTGCAGTGCAGCCCTGCAGCTCGTGGACGCTTCTCTGATTCTCTCAGCTACTCACCTGGCAGTTCCCTTAGTTGACTTCCTGTCCTTTGGGATATTTAAAAATTGTTACAAAAAATACATGTTTACTGTAGAATATAGAAAACAGAGATGAACAAAAAGAAAACAGTGGTCGCTCATCATTTTTAGAAGAAACCACTGGGAACATTTTGATTACTTTTTCTCATTTTTGTGTGTGTCCATAAATGTTTTTATTTATAAAAATTATATTACATGATGTTTTGCAGTCTTCCTATTTCCTTACAACTGTAAAATTAACTACTTTTTTTTTTCTGTGAAACTTTAAGCTAAAAGTTTATCAACATCCATACTTACTAGGATGAAGTTGTAGAAGTAGAATCACTATGTGGAAGAATATGCAAAATTTTAAGGTTTTATTTGTGTGTGTAGTTAAGTAAATGTCTAAAAGTTCCTATCAGTTGACACTCAGTTCATGTGCAATGATGTTTATTTCTTCCCATTTGCTTTTATCAAACAGAGAAAGCCTTGCATTTCTCCTATTATTAGGGAAGAGAACATTCTGTCATGTTTATTGGGTGTTGTGTTTTCCCAGTCCTTGTCTCCGTCTTGCTTTTGGAATGCACGCCTTTGTCTTAGCATTGAAGCCCTCCTTCCTGTAAAGGAGATTAGCTTTATGAATCAGAAACACACTTTCCCACTTTTATCTGTGTTCTGCTGCACAAACAGTTTCTCCTTCCTCGCCAATTTGGGGCCACTATTGCTTTCTCTTGGTAAAAACTCCCTGCATAGGCACAACTGTTAGAGTCAAGGTCAGATAGGTGTCCACCTGTGCAACCTATACTCCAGTCCAGATGTGCATCATCTCCTTCATTCCAGGAAGTTCTTGGTGCCTTCCCAGTCAACCTTCTGCTCACCCACCCCAAGAAAGAATCCCTTCTGATCTCCGCCCCACTCAGGTATTGGCTGGCTCCTGAGTTTCATGCTAATGGTCATAAAATGTGCCTCTTTCAGCTAACTTCATTATGATGCTGACATTCATCCTTCCGTCAAGGTTTATTCTTTTTTAATTGCTAAATAGTATTCCCTTATATTCCACAACCAGGGGTTATCCACTTTCCTGTTGATTGTACCCAACATTTTAATTCATAGTCAAATTATCAATATTTCCCTTTAGGACTGTTGATGGCATTTTCTATTCCATAACTCTTATAGAAATGTCCACTAAGTTTTCCCTTAGTACATTTAACATTTAAAGCTTCATTTAATTTGATGAGGCACAAATTCAGTGTTATTCTTTACTCTTCAAATGATCAGCACATATTCTCTCACACTGTGTTCTGATTTGAAGTCATCTTTTTGCATTTTAAGTTGTTACAGGGGTGACATTAAAAATAGGGAACAATTGGTGCGGCACAGGGAAAGACCAGCCTGGACAATGCCGGCAACAACTGGGACAGTGAGCACACAGGCCTGGGGATGTCAGCCTGGAGTTCTGACATTTGCCTGAGATTGTTTCTTTACTTTCTATCATTTCCTATTGATCTGGGTCGGTATCATGTTTTCATTAATGAGTTTAGATAATGTTTTCTATGAGTTTTCCCACATTACTTTTCTTTTTGACTGTTCTCAAATGTTTATTCTTCCAGATGACACTGTCAATGATTTTCTCAATTCCCAAGTTCTCTTGGGACTTGGAGTTACATTTAGGTATTTAAGATGTTTTCTGGCTAATGGGGTTGGGGCTTTTCAATCATGAGTCCTAACACACACTCTCAGCTCAGTGCCTACCACAGTCAATGCTCAATGTTACTGTTAGTGTATCTCAGTTATTGCCTTTTCTGTATTTTATCATTAGTCACTCACGGGACTTCTACCAATTCTAGATTTTGAGTCTTTGGGGATGTCTTCATTTCTAAGGATCGGTTTCTTCCACCACCTGGGCTTGCTTTTTCAGATTGGGATTCTCTTCAAATGCCTTCAGTGAAGCCCCAAGTGCATGTTCCCTGATGCTGGGGCTGACACTCCTTCTTTCCTGTCTGCTGTTCAAGGCTCCACCTGCACAGCTAAAGACCTTTCTTAACTCTCCGGAGCTCCTTTGTTTGTACTGGCCGATGACAAGCATTTTTTCTGACAACCACCAGTCCCCAAGCCTCTTGTACAGAAAAGGCAAGCCGGATTCCGCATACATCTCCCTGATGCAGTCTCCTGGAGCGCTCAGGACTCCTGGTGAGGGCCAACTGGCACAAAGCAATGAGACTGCTTGTTTCTCTGAATTGAAGTCTACCTTTTAAAATGAATTCCATCTAGGATTATATTCCAGAACCTTCTGGTAAGACTTTTTGTTCAGGCATGTCTCCCACTTGTACTTGTAAAATTAAAATTAATATTAATAGGTGTTTATATGCCAGATTCTATTGTCATATTATTGCACGTTTTAAATAATCATGTCAAATAATTTTGAATCTTGATTTTTGTCGTCTAAACGTTGCTAGCTACCGACCCTGCTTCATTTTATGAGAATGTGACAGTACGCCTTTCCCATCAGCGGTCGTCATGAACTCTCTTTCATTGTGGGCATTTTCTTCAGCTCTTCTGGTTTAAAATTCCGCAATTCATTCCTTGGCTTTGAAGTTGAGCCAGCCTAGAGCCCATTTCTTACAATCAGCAAAGCTCTGTAATGGTCACTTACTTCGAGACAGTTAAAATAATGCAAAGGTGCACATTCACTTTGCAAACTGTATTTGTACCCACAACTAATAGCTTTCTCGCGGAGCCACAGGGCCTACAGACTGCGCAGAGACCGCGGGCCCGGCACCAGGGCCACTGTCGCGGAGGCCAGGCACCGTGCGGCATGGGCGCTCCTCGCCAGAGCGCGGGTTCCGGTCACACGCTCGCGGCGAGACGGGCCCAAGCTGCCAGGAGGGCGCCCCGATCACGCCCTCCCGTGCCGCCGAGGCAACCTCAGGCGCTGGGCCCCGGCCTGCAGAGGGCCGAGCGCCGCCTCGAAGCGCGCTCCCGGACTTTGGGAACGCGACAATGGCCGAGCGAGGCCAGCCCGCGCCCGCCCGGCCCGCGTTCCGGTTCCGATCCCAGCCCAGCTAAGCAGCCCCGGCTGTACCCGGGGTTGTGCGGCCGCCGCGAGGCAGGGCGGGGCCGCCGCGCCTGCGCACTCGCCCCGGTCCCTGCGTCCTCCGCACGCAGCCCACGTGACCTGAGCCCGTGCTCAAGATGGAGGCTGCGGTAGGGCCTGGCCAGCCCCCTGGCTCAACCCGCGCGTCTCTGCGGCCCCTCCGAGCGCGAGCCAGCTGCATGGGCGCGCGTTGCTGACCAGTGGCAGCACCGCAGGCTGCCAACTAGGGTTGGCTACGGCTGGAGCCTGGTTTCCAGTCAGTATCCGCCCCGGCTCCCTCCACTTTCTACATTGCGAAGCGCCCGGCTCTAGCGCCTGGAGCGTCCTCCGGTACGCCCCGCCCCCGAAATTGACAGCGTCGGGAGCCAATGGGGTTGTGGATGTGTGTGGGAAGGCGGGCAGAGGTGGAACCTCTGTGCGGGGCCCAGGGCGTGGGGCCCACGGTTGGTCCGACGCAGGGCGGGCACAGGCCTGGTGGACCAATGGAAGGGCGGCAGGGTGCCCGGGGGCTGGGCCGAGCCGTAATTGACGCGCTCTTCATTAGAAACCGGGAGGGGGCGGGGCCCGCGAGGGGAGGTGACGCAAGGCCACCGCAGCCAATGGCTGGCGGGCCGCCGGCGGGAGGGGCGGGGCTGGTGCGACTGACAGGCGTCGGGCGCGGCCTATCCCCGCGCGGCTCGGCGCTGGCGGGGGGAGCAGCATCATGGTTCAACGTGGGTCAATTTTTTGTGAATGAGGAGGGGAGGTTGTGGGGCCGCCGCCGCGGAGCACGGTCCCCGCCGCCGCCCGAGCCCGAGCCCGTGCGCCCGCCCGCGCCCTCCTGCCCGGCCGCTCCGCGCGCCCGCGTCGCCGTCGCCGCCCGAGCCGCCCGCCCGCCCGCCCGCCGGCGGTGGCGGCGCAGGCTGAGGAGATGCGGCTCGCAGCGCCCGAGCGGGGCTAGAGGCGGCCGCCGCCGGTAAGCAGCGCCGCGCACGCCCGCCCGCGGCAGGTGGACGCCGCCCCGCGGCCGGCCTGGGCCCGCGCGCCGCGGGCGGGGCGGCCTGCGCGGCCAGCGGCGCAGGTGGGGCGCGGGCGGGCGGCGGGCGGGGGCGCCGGCCCAGCGTTTATGTAACTTTGTCAGACGGACGTGTGAGTTTGCGGAAAACGCCCCTCGGCGCCGGGGCGGGGGCCGCGGCTCGGGCCCGGCCGCCCTCCCGCCGGAGCCGCGGCGTTGCGAAACGCGCCGCGCCGGTGTTTACGGGGACGCGGGGCGTGTGTGTGGCCCCGGAGCGGGAGCCCGCGCGTGCCGGTCGGGAAGGCCGGGGGTGGGACCGTGCACTCATTAATGCACGTCGAAAATTTGTAATAACTTGCAGCCGCTGATAGGAGTGTTCTCTTTATTGCATGCTGTAAATTGACCTGCTGTGACACAATTTTCAAATAAAGCGTTGCAGAAATTAAACTTAAGTTATTTTAGAACTAATGACTTTCTTAACTAAATCCTAATTGCATTACTGTAGAGACCTACCTAATTGCTTGCTGAGAGCAGCTCTGCCTGCTCGGGGAGGGAGGAAAAGGCCTGTGTAGTCACTTTGCCTGCCCGCTTTGCTCTAGTCAGGCTTTTCCGCCCGTTCCCACAAACCACCTAAGCATTTAAGGCCTGGGAGTAAACCTGTGAACAGCCTGGCCCGCGAGTCCGGGGGGATGCTGGCGGCTTGCACCCTGACCTGGTTTCGCTTTTTCTTGGGTAATAAGATCGTGGTTGCCTGGAGTTCTAATTGCTTCTGATAATTCCGTGCATTATTTTAGGGACGGCCTAATGAAAGCTGGTGTGGTGGTTTCAGAAGCCAGCCAGGAAAGGTGGTGGTGGTGGTGGTGGTGGTTGGGGAAGAGGCAGGGAGATTGGATTAAGAAAACTCAGCTGCTAGTACACAAATATACACTACAGCAGTTACAAGGCAACAAAAGTTATTGCAGAATCTCGCAGTCACTATGGCAACACGATTACTCTATTATAATTGGAAGTGCAAAATGCCACCCAGTTAGAAGTTTCATCAGAATGGAGTTCTGGATATCAAAAATACTGAGATTTAATTTTTTTCAGGTAGCTCCTGTGAATTCTAGTCTGGGTTCAGCTATCTATTTTTAAGACTGATCAGCTTTCCCAGATATTCTCCTCCCTGGGATCTGTGGCATCTTTCCCCAGAAGAACTCCGGTTTGTGTGGGAGGGAAGTATTTTCATGCTTTAAAAACACACACCCTGACACAGTGTAAGACTTCTATAGCTTTCTGTGTTCTGGGCTTTTCTTTGGGGGATCAAATACCTTCCTAAAGAGAGCTGTAATCAATCAAAAAGAGGCAAGGTTTGCTGGGCAGGCAGATGGAGCACTGCCCTCTTAGGGTTTCTGCCTTCTCCTGCACAGGGAGCTAGTGGCAGAGTGCCCCTGGGGATCCTGGAGAGGGTTTGGGGGGAAGATGACTGGACTGCACAGAGGCCTGGAAGGCCTAGGGACCAAGGACAGATGTGGCCGAAGCAGCCCTAGTCAGGGAGAATGTTCTGTGGTCAGCAGCTTCTTAGCCATACAAAATAAAAAGCCCCAGATGCCACGTTCGCGGAGGCGTGGGGCTGTTACCGTACAAGGTGGACAAGACAACATGGCACCCTGGCCGTGTGCAGCTCCAGCGGCCGAGCCTGTGAGCAGTCAGAGCCTGCTTTGCAGGGTGTCCCTCTCGGAGCTTGCCAGAGGACTCCAGTGCTGGAAGTTTCCACACACTGTGGGGCTGCTGCAGCTTAATTTCGTTATAACTCTTTCCTTTTAACTACTGCATATTTATGCCCAGTAATCGACTTCCATTTTCCAGCTTCATTGTGAGGTTTCAATGCAGCATGAATGGCTTTGAATTCCGATCCTTTGATGTTGGGGGTGGCACCAAAGGAAAGGCGACTTTGTGCCGTTCTAATTGCCGGAGCAGAAGAAGATTTCATGGCTCCTGTGGAACTCATCCATGCTGTTCTGTATTGAAAACGGCTGGGCTCTCATGGCTCTGGGGCTACCATGAGCAGTGTGTCACTACCTGCTGTGGGCAGTGGGGAGGTACGGAGGGTGAGGGACAGCTGCTGCTGCCGGGAGCTGGGGCTCTCACTCCTTGGACCAGAGTCCGTGGCTGGGGAAAGAGAGTGCCTGTTAGTCGGTCCCCAGTCTGACCTGGGGTGGGGGTCTGGGAAGATAGATTTGGAGGGGCTTTTGTTTTGGTTTCTGGTGGCCAGCATGTGTCTGTCCTGCAATATAGTGGCTCTGGGCATTTGGTCTTGACCTAGAGCAGGGCGCAGCACCTTGTGGTTCGAGTCAGGTGAAGGCCTATGTGTAGTGCTGCTGTGCTTGAGCTGTCTGTGGGGAATGAGGGCCACCAAGCCAGCGCCTTGTGTTCCCATCAGAGGTCAGTGTCTGCTCTCGGGCCCTAAGGGGTAGCCGTGGCTGTGCACCTCCCTGCCTCCACCTCCTCATTTCCTGGAAGGCAGGTGGCCTCTGCTTTGACCCTCATCTAGCTGTGGGTTAGGGTTCACACCCTTTTAAAAAGCCCGCATCTTTCCTGGAGCAGGGAGATGACCATACTAGGGCTTGTCACATAAGCCAGTGGCTAGCACTAGTGAGCATCTAACGGGCTGCGTGCTGCTGTTTTAAGCATTTGCCATCCAAGTCTTCTTTATTGCTGCCCACAGTCATGAGAGGTGGGCACTGCTGTGCCCAGTGTGAGAAGAGAAACCTGACAGAAGCATAGAGTGGAGCCCTGGTACCCCTCGCTGTGTCAAGTCTCAGGGGTTGACCCCTCTCCGCCTGCCCTGCTCTGGGCCAGAGGTGGTCTGGAGCGTTGCTGGGATGTGGGGGCAAGGGTGGCCTCTTTGATCAGACAGTTTGGAATGGCTTTTGGGTCCAGGGCTTGACTGCCTTGGAGCTGTCATGACTAACCCTGTTTCATAGGGTCTGGGAAGTCATTTTGGCTTTCTCGTGTCTTAGGTTAGATGTGTGGCGTCCTAGGACTGGTGGTGCAGCCCAGCGGGGAAGCATTCAAATGTGAGGCTCCCAGAACACCCCTCAACCCAGGCCACCCAGAGGCGGTTGGGTTCTGCCTCTTGGTTGGATCTTTTCCTGGGAAGCCCACTGTGCTGTCTCTGGGGAGGGCGGAAGGAAGGCTGCTGGTGCTCCTCATCCATTTTAACCTGAGAGGCGCAGTCTGCTGTTTCTTCTGTCAGTTACCTTGGAGGATTTTATTGAAAGAACACATTTAAAGGCCAAAAAGCTTGAAAAACTACCAGTTAGTCTATCTTGTCCTAAAACCAAACCAGAAGTCTTGAGAGAAAATAACAACAGAGTTAACACGTAATAAAAACAAACAACAAAGAAAAACAAAACCTGTCGGGGCTGGGGCTGTAGCTCAGTGGTAGGATGCTTGCCTAGCAGGTGTGAGGCACTGGGTTCCATCCCCAGCAAAAAAAGTGAAGAAAAACCAAACCTGTGCAGCAGAAGACTTCCCGTAAGCAAGGTTCAGAGATAATGAGAGAGAAAATAGACAACCTGTTACGCCTTTAGGACTCTAATAGTAAGTAAAGAGCTTTCGCAAACCAACACGGAAGGGGAGCAGCGCGCTAGACGTGCCCTCTCCAGGGCTGAGGAGAGGAGGCTGCTTGTGCTCCTGCCTCGTCCTCTCTATACGGGACTTTAATGAGTCAGTTCAGGGCAGTTGCTTTGAACAGGATCTAGCACATAGTAAGCTCAAGAGTGTTGGTTGGTTGATATTATTTGCTCTCTGGAGAGACTTGTGTCTATTGTTATGTAAAATGTAACAGTCACCTAAGTGTTCTCTGTAGAATTTTGTTTTTTTTGGTACCAGGGACTGAACTCACTGGACCACTTAGTGACATCCCCAGCCCCATTTTGTATTTTATTTAGAGACAGGGTCTCACTGAGTTGTTGAGTGCCTCGCCATAGCTGAGGCTGGCTTTGAACTCAAGATCCTCCTGTCTCAGCCTCCGGAGCTGCTGGGATTACTGTAAATTTTTTATGTCACATTTTTAAATGGTAGTTCCCCTTCTCCCAGCAGCTCTGCATTTTGGATTTATTCTAATGAAAGAGTATAATAAATGCATAGATACCCATGTATGTGCAGGATGTAGGCTGGATTTTTTATAGAAGCCATGATTAATGAATATGCTTGACATCACTGTACTGTGGAATCCCCTAGGCACAGACGGGCAGACTATGCAGGTGTTAGGTAGAAAAAGTGGGCCCAGCACAGTCTGCAGTCCAGGCCTCCTGGTTTTAAGTCTTTGCGTCCCTGATATGATAATGGTGATCCTTTGGGGTTTCAGGGAAATAGGCCATAAGGGACTTTCACTGTCTTTTTATTTATTTGTATTGTACGCAAATTTTTGTAGTAAGCATGTATTATTTTTTAATAATAGTTTTAGGAATTGATATTTCCTTTGTGGGGGGAATATGCTTCATCCCCATTATTTACAAAGAAGATAAACCAATTCATTGCGTTTAAATATGTTAAGAGTTTGAAGAGGGGCTGGGGTTGTGGCTCAGCAGTAGAGCGCTCGCCTGGCACGTTTGCGGCCCGGGTTCAATCCTCAGCACCATGTAAAAACGGATTGTGTACAACTAAAGCAAATAAATAAATATTAAAAAAAAAAAAAAAGAGTTTGAAGAATCCCAAGGGTGTTTGTGGCTGAGTCCCTCATGCTCTCTCTGAGGTGGGGGCTGTCCTCCTGGGTATGGGCTGCTCTGGCATAGTCCATGCAAAAGTGTTTCCTAAGTGGCTCTACCAAATCATGACAGTACCTATCTTTCCTTAGAAGAAACTCTTGTCAAGACTTCCCCTTGTTCTTAGGATCTTTAGGCCCCCGGAAAGCTGGCCTGATCCTAGCGTCTGGCTTACCAGCCTCACCGGCTGGCACTTGCCCTATCTGCTGAGTTTCAGCCCCCATAGCCTCTATGCCTTTGCTACCCTGCGCTCACTATGGCCCCAGGGCCTTTGCACACACTGCTTCCTTTTCTTGAGCTACCTCCCTTTGTATCTGTCTTCCCTGGCCCCTCAATTATGTGTGTTCTTTGGTCTCTTGTTCACCTTAGCCTAAGGACCTTCTTAGTACTTCTCAACAGGATCCACCTGTGCAATTTCAGTAGGTCATTGTGATAGTTGCTTAGTGTCAGCTGTCTTGCCAGCTGAGGGCTCTGTGGGGTGGAGGGGCCTCAAGAGTCTGGTGCCTGGCAGTGCAGGTGCTTGAGGAACGACTGTCCAGCAGGCGAGGACTGCTCCTGCCGCAGCCCTGTGGCTTTCTGCCTGTTTCCTGACCCCTCTCTCCCACACCTGGGAGCTTCTGGGTCCTGATTCCGGAGTTTATGTGCTTCACGGTACGTGTGAAGTGGTTTCTGTGATGCCGTGAGGTCTGGTGGGAGGGCCTCGCTGCTGTCCGGGGTCACTGCCCCGGTGAGTGCCGGGGAAGTTTGTGGTGGTCCTTGGGTGGACTGGCTGCCGCAGTGTGCAGGGTGGTGAGCTGCCACTCTTACTTACAGGCGAGTCCTCTGCTTGCTTAATTTGTAGTTAATGATGTGATTTAATCGTTTCTTATTTAACGTCATGATTTTAACATGGCACCTTTCTATGGCTGTGTATATAAACATTTTGGAATCTGGTCTGTTTAAAATGTGAATGTTAGGCTTTGTTTACCATTGGTTATGAAGTAGTCCGCCTGTGTGGGTCAAGTGCTTGTGTTGGATTGATGTTTAATCTTGAAACAATAAACTATTCCTGAAGGCCTGAAGGCCTGAACCCGGTCCCCAGCAGGAGTGGAGTTCCACCTGAGGGACTTGCCTTTTCCCTTGGGAACAGCCATCTTTGTGGTTATGGGCTGCTGTTTGCTGGAGTGGTTCTTTTTGAAGTGAAGTTTCTGCAGCCCCCTGGCCCTGGCCTCTCTCTGGTGTTGAGGGCCCTCAGGGCTGAGTTTCCTAAGTATTTCTAAAGATCCGTTATTGCTTCGTAAGTCCTCCTCCTGCACGCAAGCCCAGGTGTTGGGCTTCCTGTGGGCCGGGACTCTGGGGAACACCTGCTCTGTGGCCAGCGTGGTGGAGGGCGGGTAGCTGTGGGCTTGATCAGCAGGACCCCGCCTCTGCCCCCCAAAGGCCTTGGTGGGAACGGAGCAGGAGGAGGAGGCACACGGAGGCCAGGGCTGTGGGAAGTGTGCATGCCAGGAGAAGCCGAGAGGCTGAGGGCTTAGTCGGGCAGTGGCAGTGGGGGCCAGGCCCGGTGAGGAGGAGAAGGTTAGGGCAGGGCAGGGCAGGCGGGAGGCCGGGCACTGCTGGGAGGGCTGTGGTCCTTCTGAGCCAGAGCCACGGCAGTGGGGCTGCAGCGGGGTGGAAAGCCCTGGTGCCTCCAGACTGGAATGCCAGCGCTGGGCACGAGCTGGGCACTGCCTTCAGGAAGGTCCACTCCTTGTGTGTGTGCTTCTTGGGTCTGGCCAGGGTTTGAGGAGTTGGTGCCTGGCTGCACCGTGTGGTGCGCCTCATCTATCCAGCGGGGTAGCAGCACCGTCTGGCCCTCTCAGAGGCCCTCGGGTGGCCGTGGGGCTGCTCGGCCGGCTGTGGGGCTGCTCGGCCCTCCCCAGAGTGTGTTGCTCATGCTGGGCAGGGAGCGTCCAGGTGGCTCTGAGGCTGCGCCCCTGGGCTGCGGCCATTTCCTTCCCTCAGCAGGTGCTGGTGAGAGCGTCCGCTGGGACCCATAAAGCCACTGTTCGTGACTGGATTCTGCTGGGCGTGAGCAGAGAAGCCTTTCTGTAAGGACCACCCAGCTCTCACCTGGCCCTTGGTTCTGTACATTAGAGTCCAGCGCCATGTGCCACGGCTGCTGGCCCTGCAGTGTTTGACCCTAGCAGGTCGGCAGAGTGTGGCCAGGGCTCCTGGGTCCTGGGGTTCCCTGCAGCCTGTGAGCCTGAGGACTCACTCACCTGTGACCCCCCCCATTCCAGCTTCCAGCTGTGGATCCCAAGGGGGAGCTGGAATTGGCCACCAGGACCTGTGAGTCACGTGGGAGTACATGTGTTCTTAATTAGCCAACAGTGTCAGTGGCATGACCATGCTCTTGAGGGCTGGGCCTTGACCCCTGTGGACTCTGAAAGGAAACCAGGAAGAAATGGTTGGGAGCACTCTGGTGGGCTGGACCCTCTCTGCTGTGACATCTGCACCGAGAAAGTTGTGACAGGTGGTGACCATCTGAATTCTTCTGGAGCACATCTCTGGGTGTTGGTGACAGAGCTTGGGTGTTGAGTCAGACCAGAGTCAGTCCCAGTTTCACAGCATATCCCTGCCTGGCTGCTGTTGCCTGGCCTCTGCATCCAGTGTCCCCATCTGTGGGCTGGGGGAGGGAGCAAGGCCAGGGGAGCTCCCGGGCCGCTGGCCTCTCCCAAGTCTCCGCTCCCACACCCTTGCTGCTCACTCTTGGCCAGCAGGTCTCTGGTGGAGTGGAAGCAGGGTGCCATCTGCAAGGGGCGTGTTGTTGCCTGGCCTCTGATGCACCTGCAGGACTTCCTGAGGCCTGTGCCAGCCCAGGGCATCTCTGTCTGCTAGAGTCGCAGCCTGGGCAGGGCCTTCCTGCAGGGCCTTCGTACCTTTGAGAAGAAGAACGGGCCTGTCTCTTCTCTCGGGATGCTTTCCTATCTCAGGTCAGGCCTTGGAAGCTCAGAGCACACTGTCCAACATCGTGCAGAACACCCGCGCTCCTTGGGTGCTGGAGTGTGTGGCTAGCATCTGAAGGGCCGCTGGCCCACAGCTGTGGACATGCTGCCAGGGTGCGTCTGAATTGCTTCTTGGCCTTGGTGTGATTTGTACCTTGGCCAGCAGTGCTGAAGTCCCTGGCCCCGAGGAGGGCTCTGCAGGTGGCCAGGCCTCTGCTGTCTGTCTGCTTGCTGGTGTTCTGGAAGCGGGTTGGTGTGTCTGGGCACATGGTTCTAGGCCACAGATCTCCTGAGGGGCTCCCCTGCTCCCCGGGGTTCTGCTGCCTTTCTGCTCTCTGCTGGAGCAGAGCTGAGTGCTCCTGCACGTCTTGCTATCCTTGGGGTGTGGTGTGGCAGCAGTGGCCTGAGGGAAGCCGTGTGGATGGGTGGGTGTGTCACCTCTCCTGGTGGCACAGTGAGGCACTGACCCTGTGGAGGGCTGTGAAGGAATGAGGACTGAGGGGAAGTGGGGGGGCGGTTTTGTGGTGCCCCTGCAGACATAGACTCTCCACAGATGGAGCTGTGGGCAGGTGCCCAGGGGACTCCTGTGCATGGGTGCAGAGGACCAGGACCAGGTGGTGTCCCCTGGGGATTATGGAAAGGATACAGTAAGGGGATTTTTCTTTCTTTTCTTTTTTTTTTTTTTTTTCTTTTTTAGTTGTCAGTGGACCTTTATTTATTTACATGTGGTGCTGAGAATCGAACCCAGTGCCTCGTGCATGCTAGGCAAACGCTCTGCCACTGAGCCACAACCCCAGCAGTAAGGGGATTCTTTGAGGGTAGCTGTGAGCACCTAGCAGGGACATATTTCTGGTAGCTTCCATCACATAGGGCCTCTCCGTGGCAGTGCTGAGAACACTGCACACTCCAGGAAATTGGCTGTCTTGCTGTTCCAGAAAGTGCAGGTGGGGGACGTTTTCAGGCAGGGCTTGATCCGGCTCCTCCACAGTGTCCCCAGGGGCTTGTTTCTGTGCCCTTTCTTGGGGGAGTCAGCTTCTTGTGCTTCAGGCCCTACCAGCTGCTCCGGGGGCACGCACCTGCAGGCTCCTGCCCACCGGGACAGAGTGTCTTTGTTTAGTCGAGTCTTGGACACCTGCTTGTCTGGCTTCAGTTGCACAGCCACCTCTGAGCCTGTCCCTGCGGCCAGGGGCACAGTGTGTGCCCGGTGGCTCATCCTGCGTGCTGGTGCTGGGTCGTCTCTTCCACAGCCTGTTGAGAGTTGCCTGGGGCACCGGCTTCCCACCAGTGGAAGTTGCTGCTGTGGGGAAGGGAGGAGGAAGGGAGCAGAGGGGAAGGCAGCTGCAGTGTCCTGTGAGCTCACTTTGTGATACCCAGCAGCAGTTTGGGAATAGCCCTTCGTGTGAGCTCTGTGTGCACTGGCCTGTCCCAAAAGCTCTGCCACCTTTATCTGTCAGAATCCTGAGCCACCCCCTGAAGGAGAACACCCCTGTCCCTGACTAAGAGCCTTTCCGTGAGGACTGGAGGAGCCAGGACCCACCTTCCTCAGTGAAGGCTAGGGAGCCAGCCCATGTGCCTCTCCCTGCTCCTGGCCCCAGGGAGTCTGGGAGTGTGGCTAAAATGGCCATTTGCAAAGTTAAAAGGCCTTGGAAGCGCATCTATTCTTGCTTCTGCTAGTTGACCTTGGGGAAGGCTGGGGGCCTCTGTGGGGGGCGTGGTGCCCTGGAGTGGGAGGAGGCTGTGAGGAGTCCTGGCTGGCTGCAGTGAGCTGGAGGTCCGAGGCTAGGAGTCTGCACAAACTGGGTGGAGGAGGGCTGGACCCTGACTGGGGTGGGGAGTCTGGAGGGCAGGACTTCATGCTGACCAGCCCAGCTGCCCCCTGGCCAAGCCCCCAGGTAATACCATCTGTTGTCCGAGGATACTCTGGAGAAGGGCTGTCACACCCGGGTTCCTGTGCCTGGTGCAGTGGTGGGCTGGAGCTGAGGGCCTCCTGAGAAGGCCGAGTGCAAGCACAGCTCCCGTCTGGGCTGTTACAGAAGCCCCAGCATTCCCATCGTCTCCCTGCAGTGGAGGATGTGTTGGAAGGAATACGCTTTTGGATCAGACCGAAGAGCTTCGTGATTTGGGCTTTGTGGCCCTCCAGGGTCTAGCGGCCATTGTGGTCAGTTGTCCAGCCCCGCTGGGCTTGGTCTGCTCGTCTGCAGAGTGGATGTGAGAGTTTGTCTCAGGATTGTTAATCAGGCTCGAGCAGCACCGGGAGGCCAGTGTTCAGGCCTGTGACTGCTGGCTCTGCCCTCCCTCTGCTCCCCCCGCTGTGGCTCCACTCATCTTGCCATGTTCCTTCATCGCCGTGTGCTGGGCACTGTGCCGTCCTTCCTGCAGTCTGCTACCCATGTGCTTGGACATCCTTTCTTCCACCTGACTGTTGAGCAAGTTGCACATGTGAATAGGTCAGAGGTGAGGGTCATGGACTTGAGCTGGCAGCTGCCCTGAGTCCGTGCCTTTTCTTCTTAGCTGGATTTACAGAACAAGTGTCTGCCCAGGTGGGAAGGGCAGGACACCCGCAGGGGTGAACCTCTGGGTCAGAAATGCCCAGTGGTGAGGGAGGGCTGGACTCTGCACAGTGGCTGGGGGAGAGTCCAAGTGCAGCTGCGCACGAGCAGCCTTATTGGCCTTCACTCAGCCTCTCCAGCCTCAGTTTTCCTGTCTGCACAGCCCGAGTGGCAGGATTCTTGTCCTACCTGAGTGATGTGTGGCCCAAGTGTCATGTGCTGACAGTTCCGGGAATGTAGCCCTCTCCTCTACACATGCACACAGAGCACAGTCCATGCACACAGAGGACCATGTACAAATGCTTGCAGGTAGACACGTGTGCACACAGTGTGGCCAGTCCCTTGGATGCTTTGGCTGGGCCCACCCCTGCGGGACCCTGAAGGTGAGGCAGAAACCTGACTTTATTCTGGGCGATGAGAGCTGCAGGATGTTTGGGTGGATGCCACACCAAGGAAGAGAGGAGCAAGGCTGAGTCAGCACAGGCAGGAGAGTATGAAAACTGGAGGCCGGGATCCTGGCCTGCAGCAGGGCAGGTCGGAGCTGGGATCAGGCCAAGTTCCAGGACACCTCCAGGGCAACGGCACAGTTGTGGAGGGGCTGACAGATGAAAACAGAGAGATAGTGGGTACTTACTGAAAAAGAGATGGTACCAGAGGGAGGAGCACAGGCCCAGAGAGAAGGGGCGCCCCCTGGGGCTCCCCAAGAGGAACGTCGGCCAGTGGTGGGGTCCCTGTGTGCCCAGGGGCGGGCAGCCAGGGGAGGGGAGCTGAGTCTGTGCTCAGGCCTCACTGGCTGCTCAGGACCAGCCTGCAGGCCACGTCACGACACTGGGAAGCTAAGAGAAAGGCCTCATGGGGGCCCGGCAGCACCAGCTTGGCAGCGGCTGCCGGACTGCAGTCACAGTGCAGCGTGGTGTGTGGAAGAGCGAGAACCTGTCCCCAGGCTCTGCCTCACCTGCAGAGTGTGTCAGGGTTGGGCCCAGCCTGCTCGTGTCCTTGGGACTGGCTGCGTTTCCTGAGCCCTGTCTTGGGGCACCCCTGGACTTTCCCGCTCTGGGCCTCTCTTTGTTCCTGCCTTGGACCTGTCTGGAGCCGCCAGGACCCAGAGCTCCAGGAGTGTGTCCCGGCCGCCTCTCCTGCAGGGTCACTGGCCCCCTCTGATTCTGTAGTGACAGAAAATGTGCTCCCAGCCCCCTGACTCCTCGGCACTGGCATGGCCATTCTCTGGCTGCCTGGTCTCTGAGCTTGAGGAGTGATGGGTGAGGCCATGTGGGTGTGCTGCCTGTCAGTGTCCTTGTCCTTCTGCAGCCCTTAGGAGTGGGGTCTTGGAGTTAGAGCAGGCACAGGTGTGCCCCTGGGCTGCTGAGCTGTGTGCTCTGTGGTGTGCAGTGTGGTGTTCCTGGGGTCAGGTGGAGCTTCAGGCAACAGGTGGCCTCAGTGGGCACCAGTCCCCTCTCCTGCCTTTCAGCTCTGCCTGTTGGCGGGAGCTGTGCTAGGGCAGAGCTCCTACTGCTGAGCTGGGCGGATGGCTACCAGGTTCCTGCTCTCCTTTAGGCCTTGTGGGCAACTTGGTGGGAGTGCTTCCTCCCACTTAGGGCAGCCCCCTGCCCCCATCCCCCAGTGCCCAGCAGAAAAGAGCACATTCTTTTTTTTTTTTTTTTTGGTACCAGGGACTAAACTCAGGGGTACTTGACCACTGAGCCATGTCCCCAGCCCTTTTTGTATTTTATTTTGAGACAGGGTCTCACTGAGTTGCTTGGCGCTTTGCTTTTGCTGAGGCTGGCTTTGAACTCAGGGTCCTCCTGCCTCAGCCTCCCAAGCGACTGGGATTACCTTCGTGCGACACCACACCCATCTAAGAACACATTCTTCATACTCCATGCTGTGAAGGAGGTCGGGAGGCATCTGAAAGGGCAGATAAGGAGGAGGGCCTTTCTCAGGCCTGGAGGAGAGCCAGAGGGAGGGTCTCCTCCCCAGGCGGCCAGGGGTTGGCCTCCAGCCACACCAGTGCAGGGAGACCAGCATGAGGTGGAGCTGCCTGGCCTGTGAGAGAACGGGGAGGAGGAGGGAAGTGTGGACAGGGACCTCCAGAGCCTGGCCGTGTGTGGGTGTGACACACTGCACTTCTGTTCTTTTATGTCCTGGCTCACTGGCCCTGGAACTGGCCCACCCAAGTCAGCACTGGGGCCTGGGAGAACATGGTGGAGCCCGCTTCCTGGTCCTTGGTCCACAGACTAAAGAATTCAGGTCTTGTTTAAGCCATCATATTGTTAAAATATTATCTTTAATACCAGTTGGCGCTTTAGAGGTGGAGAGCAGGGGAGGGAGCCCTGGGGTGTGTCTGTGAGACACTTGGACCCAGCACTCAGCCGAGCACCTGCTCCTTCAGAGGTGGATGATCTTCTTTTATTATATGTTTCCCCATGTAAGAAGTGAACTGTTAAATACCACAGTGCATAGAATTTAAGGAAGACTGTGGATCTTAGGAGCCCATCAGGTAGCCCAGATTAAGATAGCCTGACGGGGGGAGACAGGGTGGGTATCTCAGCCCTGACTTGGCATGCAGTGGGCCCTTGGCAGAGTGGGTGAGGGATGCCCACAGTACCCTGTGACCCGCCACAGCAGTCTGGTGAGTGAGCTCAGAGGGCCGTGTCTGCACATTCCCAGGGCCCTCCCCGCGGGCTTCTGCCACCCAGCTTCCTTCTCTTCTGTGTGGCTTGTGCTCAGGTCCTCCTCAGCCTGGTGGTGCTTCTCCCCGGGAGGCGGCTGTGCGGGGCTTTCTGCGGGGTCATGCTGCTTACCAGCCCGCTGTCTGCATTCTCAGACCTGCTTCATACCTGAGTCTCCCTCTTGCAGCACCTGGGCTGACCCCGTACCAGATCCTGTTCAGGGGAGTGCCTGAGCTGGGTCAGGGCATGGGCTGCTGGCCAGCTCAGCTCCACTGGGTGCCCGCTTGTGTGAGTCTCGTTTCAGCTGCTGGGTTGGCAGCCTTTCGGACTCTGCCTGGAGAAGCGAGGAGGCAGTTGTGATTGATGGCGTGGGCCCTCTTTAAGCATACTGGATTTGGAAAGTGAACTTGTGTTTGTTGTTTCTCTGGGACTGTGCACTTGCCACGGGTTTCTCTGAGTTCTTGGTGGAGCCAGGCAGGTGTGAGGCACCTGTTCTGCCCACGGGAGTGAGTGGGCTCTGTGCTCTAGGCCTGCTCAGTCTCCATCAGGCAGCATTCTTGTTTATCGATCAGATTCTGAATTCACATTCGGCTCACAAATGGTCATACCTCCACCCTGAAGTTTGTGACTGGCCAGGGACCCCTCAGGGTTGGCTCCCTTTATGGGGAGACATGGGATGCAGAGCAGGGCAGGGCCTTTCTGCTGGCGAGGGGCAGTGCAGGCCTGTAGTGGTGTAGACACTTCCCTGTGCTGCCTGGGCTGCAGCACGGGTGTGGCATGGGGATGCAGCGTGCCTTCTGGGCACTGGGAGCTGGGGAGTGCGATGGATGCACTGGCAGAGGGAAGCCAGCCGGCCCAGTGCCGAGTGGGAGCAGCAGAAGCACGTCTGGAGAGGTGCTGAAGGACCGCGCTGCTGGCTGGCCTGGTTCTCCCTGGCCTGACTCTGCCTTGGGATGCCTTGGACAGCCTCTCCCTGGGTGAGAGCCTAGGGCGGAGTTGGGGAGACCCACGTAGAGAGAGGAAAGAGCACGGTTGCTCAGGGGTAGCCCGTCTCTCTGGCGTGGTGGCCAATGGGTGGTTCTGCTCTTGTGTGGTTGGAAAGGTAGATGGTGAGGTTTTGTCACTGTTGTCTCAGAGTGTTTTTTGTTAAAGTGTTCCCAATATTATTAACATTGAGGGAGCTAAATTGGATAAATAGATCATTAATACAAGTAAGCAGTTACTGTAACCGGGAAAAATACTAACAGTTTAATTTGCATATGTGATAGAAGCATTTTTTTTTATGACTGCTTTGATGATAAAAGGCTGAATATCAAAAATGCAAGCAAATAAAAAAATCAATTCTCTTATTCTTTTTTTTAAGTGGTATTCCTGGCTTATTCCATGGCAGTTTAATAATTAGGGAGCCGAATTTTAATCTGCTCTGTGGGTGCGTGCCCTGCCTCGCTTGGGCAGTGGCTGTGATGGTGTGCATCTGTGTTGAGCTGACTGTGGGAGGACTATGGGATCCCGGGCCTTTGGGTGGAACCGTACCTCGCAGGGGTGGTATGGTTCATGCCACTGTCCCTCATGCTGTGTGGAGGGCCACTCTTGGTGATGGTTATGTTGCTGTGACAGCTGGGCGGTGGCGTCTCACGTCACGTAGGCCTGCCTGTTCGGGGGGCATGCTCATTCTCAGTTTTGCCCTGACCTCCCCCAGGGGCATTTGATGATGAAGAAGATGGGTTTGGGTTATCACAGCAGGGGTCATGGGGACCGTATCTAGTGGGTTGAAGTCAGAGTTGCTGCCAAACATCCCATAGTGCACAATATGGCCACACTATGAAGACATACCTGTCCAGTCCAAAATGCCACTTTATCATCAGTTCAGGATGCTTGCATTTCCTTCAGCACTCAAAGCGAATGACACGCACTTGGCGAAGACAGATTTTGTTGTACAATATAGTCACAGAGCTGAAATAGAAGTTCTGGAAGCACTTGGGGACGAGTCACATACATCATTTTCAGTCTGAGGGTGAGGAAATGAAGTCAGCTCTCATTTACATGTTTTTGCATGTGAATAAGATGTACCTTTATTTTCTCCTTTTCCTTTCTTTTCATTTCTCCATCTCTTTCAGATTTGAAAAATGGGCTTCGATTCCCCAGAACTCACATTTTCCTAGCCAGAGCGTGTTTTGCATGCAGATGTAGTTAGAAATAACAAAGAGGCATATTTGTGTTGTAGTGACTACATAAAAGGAAAGGATATTGCTGAACTGTAAATTGCATTTTTAGAATATGCTAAAACGATGTGCTGAGAGTCCTCGGTCTTGCACTGCAGCTCTGCTGGCTGCACGTTCCAACGTCATGATGGAGAAAGGCAGGCAGGGGAGCAGTGTGCTCTGCTCAGCCCCGGACCAGGTGACAGTGCCGTTGCCATGAATGTCCCAAGTGTCCCTGGTGTGTGTGTCACATGCGGGATGCTGCATTTTACTCACCATGGCGATGTGTCAGTGGTCAGGACACGAACACACGTTTGCTCCTTCCTTTGCTGGAGGCTGTAGCTGGGTGGTGACCACAGAGGAGTGGGACATGATTTCCTTGTGCTGGAAAGTTTAAGTCCGTGTATATTATTCTTTCCTGAGGTGCGATTTAAAGGCTAAGTGAGGGAGGACAGCACCTTGACTTTGTGGGGCAAAGAAAGGAAGGAAGCCACATTGCTCAGCAATTGGGCCATGTACTGGATCTGGGTGTCTGACTAGCATTTAAAAGAATTCTCAGTAATGGTAAGAAGCATGGCATAGAGCTGGCTGTCTTACCCACGTAGGCGTGCAGCCCAGCAGCGTGGGCACATTCACGTGGCCACGCAGCCAACCTCTGGAACTTTCCCCCCTTGCACAACTATGCCCCTTAAACAGTTGCTTGGGGCCAGGGTTGTGGCTTAGCGGTAGACCTGAGGCCCTGAGTTTGATCCTCAGCAGCACGTAAAAACAAATAAATAAAATAAAGGTATTGGGTCTAACTACAACTAAAAAATTAACATACAAAAAAAAAAAAAAAAAAAACAACCCCAAAACCCCGATAAAATCCCCCACCTGCTTGGCCTGAGTGTTTAAAGGTAGGTGGTTCTTAGACAAAGTACTGTCAATCCCATGATGAATACAAATACTTGCTAATTCTAAAAGAAAATACAGGAAAAGACAAACACATAAATGCAGTAACTACATGCATGCATAGGAAAATGTGTTTGAATATCGTACACTAAGATAAAGAAATGTGATACGTAGTAAGCATAATGTGTATTCACATAATGTGGATGTTTACTATACAACAACACTTCAGGATTGGGGTGTGGCTTAGGTAGAGTGCTTGCCTGGCATGTGTGAGGACTTGGGTTCAATCCCCAGCACCACGTAAAATAAATAAATAAATAAATAAATAAATAAAATAAAGTTATAAAAAAGATTAAACATTAAAAAAGTACTTCATGTATAACAAAGTATTAGATACATGTGTAATAATATTGCAGTTATTAGGTAACATAATATTGCATTAAATGTACGGCATCGATCATGTGCACGTACACAGGCACACATGCCCATGCGTGTAATTTAAGGAGACCTTTGGTGAGCGTGGCAGTGCCTTCGTGGAAGAGCTTGTGCTTCCTCAATGTCATTCCTTCTTTGTCACTGTGTCCCAATCCCCAGTCCCCCCAATCCACAGTGCCATTCATCCCACTTCCCTACATGAGTCGAGCCCCAGTTTGGGACCCCAGTGGTCACACACAGAGACTTGGCCTGCGTGGTGTTCCTGGGCCTGGGGCCCACCTTCCTTTTTCATGCCTGTCCCCAGGCTGGGTTGGTGCTCCTCTACGGGTTACAGGCTGTAGCTGAGGTCTGCGCCCTTTTCTCCCCACAGTTGCCGCATGGCCTGGTCCTGAGGAGTCTCCTGCCGTTTTGGCTGTGGGTGCTACTTGAGCCTTGTTCCCAGGCACCTTGTGCCCATGCTGTCTCTGGACTCTGTGGTGCAGGGCACACACTTTCAGCAGAACCTTTGGAGTACCTTTGAATTTTGAGTGGAGAGGTTGAGCATGTGGCCCTGGAGGGAGGCTCCTTAGCCCAGTCGGGCTTGCCGTAATGCTTGGGGATCGTGCTCTGTGGGGTGTGAAGACAGGGTGGGGGAGGCCAGGCTGTGAGCTGGAGAGGAGCTTCTGGGCCCAGGGAGCATTAGCCATGCCAGTCTGGAGCGAGGGTTTAGAGCTAGGGTGCAGGGCCTCTCCCACAAGGGGCCATATGTGCCCCTCCAGGACCTCGTGCCTTCCTTTTGGGCAACAGGAAGCAGGCCTTGGGGGGCTTGCTTGGGGCTGACCTTTAGGAACTGCTGGGAGGCCTGCCAGAGGCGGGCATGTGCTGGGGCTGGGGGCTGAATGGGTATTGCCAATTCAAGGGATATTTTTACTGTGGTTCATTAACAATGGTACACGTTTCAATGTCGTCATGCTTGCTTGCTTGCTTCCTCTCAGCCTGCTGTGATGCTGGGGCTCACGCTTACAGTGGGCCCTGTTAATTGCAGGGGGCCCTCTGTTTTCAGGTCCCAGCCTCTCACAGCCACCCTGTGCCTGAGTTAGGGCAGCAGCGTGCCCCTGCTGCTCTCCTCCATCTCCATGGGGGCCCTGACGTGTTGCTGGCTCCTCTAGCCGTGCTCTCTGCCATGGGAGCCAGCTTCTTGGGCCTCCTGCTCTCCGTGCTCCCTGCCTGCCACCCCAGGAGTTTTGTGCTTTGGGGCTTTGTTTCACTTCTCCACTATCTGCCCCACTGAGACACGTCACAGCGAAGATGTGCGTGTGTGCCACGTGGGCTGACTCCCTGGGGTCGTCCTTCCTGGGAGGGGAAGGAGGGAGCAGCGAGGTCTGCAGAGAGGCTGCCGTGCCTTGTTGTTTGTGGAAGGCTGTTTTACCTGAGGCAAGGTGTCTCTAAAAGGAGAGTGGGAGGTGGACCGACTCTAGTGATGGCAGGAACATGGGTCCCCCAGGCCACTGTTGGGTGGCTGCTGGGAGCCAGGAGCACTGGGGGCCTGCCAGTGAGGGTGAGGAGCCCTCTGTGCAGGGAGGTGTGGACGAGACCCCACAGCTCTGGCCCATGTGGGTACAGTGGTCATGTGGCCTGGCTCAGGGTGATGGTGCATGCAGCGTCCCAGGGCTCAGCCCTGCTCTTCCAGGCCATCACCTCCTCGGTACCCGGACGGCCCCTGCCCTGTGTGTCTGTCCATGCTTTGGTGTTCTCCAGTCCTGACCATCCTGGGCCCTGCCTGCCACCTGCCTCCAGAAGCACAGGCCCACAGATGTCACACCTGACTACAGCACTGCTTTCCCACTGACTTTTGGGACAAGGTGTAGCCTTATGGGCAGGAGGCCACGTCCCCAGTTCAAGCTGGATACTTGCTGGACAGATGGACCGTTCTGGGACGTTTCCGTCTGAGTGACTGCCATCGTCCGACGCTTTGCCTCCTTCCATGCTGTGGATGCCGTAGCTCTCTTATTTCCAGAGCAAAGTCAGGTCCTTGGGATGACAGCACCGGGCGCTGAGGGCTGCAGATGTGGACTCTGGAGCATGTGTCCCCTGCAGCCTCACGGTGCAGCGGAGCTCAGGGCATGGTGAGTGTGCCCACACCTGTGCGGGGCTGTCTGCCAGGCCAGGCTCAGGGTCCTGTCCTTGACGCCCCCAGGTCCTGTCAGAGTTGTGGGTGTGGATCTCTGCAAAGCCTGGCTCCAGCGGGACGTGATGACAGAACGGAAGGGCACTGGGGCTTTCTGCCTGCTCACTGGGGGTTAGGGCATCCTGGGTGCTCTGTGGGGATGGCAAGGCAGGACACCGCAGGTCTCTAGAAGCCAGCGCAGGAGTCCCTGCGTTTCCTGCCTTCCTGTGGGTGCACTGGGGTGCTGATACCTGGTAGGACAGGCTCAGACCCTGGGCCCCTTGGCTGCACATGTGGTACCCTGGTGGTATCGTGATGAGGCTGCACCTGTGGGCAGTGTGGGGGCATGCTGCTGTGGACAGCAGGTGGCTCAGACCTGTGGTGGCCTTGTTCCCCCGGCCTGTGTAGCCATGCCAGAGGCGACTGATTTCAGTTTCAAAATCAGGGGCAGAGTGAACTGAGATGACATTGGGATCCATAGCAACCAAGAGTGCCATCATGCCACTGCCATTAGTGTGTGTGGCTGGCCTGTCCCCAGTAGGGTGGCGTGTGGTGCTGAGGGTGCGTGCTGGGGTGAGGGCCTTGGATTTGATGGTGGTGCCGAGTGGCCGGAGTGTCAGGAGGTGGCCCACGGCCAGAAGGACAGATGCAGAACGACTGCCCCTCTGCAGAGATTCGCAGGAAAGGCTCCCGAGGCTCTGGCCTTCCTCACCGCCGTCGTGCAGTCAGCTCTTGTCCCACGGTTGTCCATGTGTGGGAGATGTTTTGTGTCATGCTTATTCACAAAATCAGGTGCCACAGACACCCCCCACTGCAAGCCTGTGCTCTGATGATTGAAAGTGATGTGGTTTTCCTCGCATTGGGCTTTTCTGTCAGCACTGATCAAGTGTGGCCACCTGGGCCATGCTCAGGGACACACAGTGTGAGAGAAGACACATCCGGGTCGGAGGCCAGCAGATGAGGAGGACCGGCATCCTGGTCTGGTCTGGTCTGGTCTGCGGCTGGCTGGTGTGCGTCACCTCTTCCTGGAGTGTCTCGTGCTGTAGCAGGTGGAAGGCACTTAGCTGACAGCAGTGTGCACCTGCTGCGGGGCCAGGGTGGTCCACAGGATCGTCACCTGCCTCCATGGCAGCATGGCGGCGGCAGCTGGCGGCGGCAGCCAGAGTACCAGTGTCTGAGGGCTTCACCTAGGGGCCGCATCTGGGCAGTGACTTCCTTGGGCTTGGGAAGAGGTGGAGTCCTGATCCCCAGAACTTGCCAGCCCAGCTTTAGGGACATTGGGACATATGGAAGCTGCCTAAGAGCAGACTGGATCGCCATGGTGTCCCGCAGGCTGTGATGGTAACCTTGGTGTATCCCCACAGTCAGGTGGAGTGACTGCTGGGGACTTTCCTCTCCCCTCCAACAGCCTTCTCCACCAGGGACAGGGACAGGCCTGGGCTGGACAGTTTGGCTTGTAGTCCAAGTAGGGGTGAGTGTCTCCGGGGGCCTCAGGCAATGCTGCGCAGAGGAGAGTGCCTGGCCGTGCCTGGTCGGCGCAGGCCCCTGTGGTCTGTGGAGACTTGTGTGAGAGCAGCAGAGCGGGGTCTTGGGGCTGTGGACGGCTGGGCTAGGTGGCACGTCCTTGCAGGGAGTTGTGGGTGGAGGTGGGAGCACTGTGGTTCGGGTGGGCAGGTGCTCTGCACGGTCCTGTGGGGGTGCTGTCCAGCGCAGGACTCACTCTGCCTCCCCGCTCTCCGCTCTCCATGGCGGCTGGCCTCACCGCAGGCCATCAGGTGACCCGACCCGCCTGCGAGGACAAGTGAGTGCTTGGTGTTTTGGAGCCTTTGGGGAACACTGGGAGGGCAGGGTGGCTGGTGTTGGGCCTAGAGGGCAGCAGAGAGGCTGAGGTGGATCCCAAGCCTCCTGGGAGCCCCGCCGCCATGGTCTCAGCCCTGGCTCTGCCGCTCCTGCTAGGCTGCTTTTCCCAGGAGCCCCGTGGCTGGCCTGGTTCTGTTGGACCACCCCTCACCTCTCTGGGCCCCCACAGTGCTGACCTCCCACCTGTGGTCCCAGCTGCGTGGCTGCCTGAGTTGGGTGTCTGTCCTCAGCACCCTCAGGGCCTCCCCCACTCTGGCTGCTTCCCCTCCCATGCTTCTGTGTGGTGGCTGGTTCTTGTTCCCAGATCGTTTTTTCAGCTTGGAGGGACCAGTGTGGTGATAGGGAACCTGATGCTGGGCTGTTCTTGCTCAGTTTGTGTCTTGCCTTGGTTATTCTTGGGAACTTTGAGATCGCCCCATCTTTGGTGTTCTGGACCTGAACAATGTGGGACTTCCAAGATTTACCCCCGCTCACCCCCAGGGGCCCTGAGTCTTGAAGTCTTGCTTCTCTTGCCCGAGGGAGTGTCCTCCTAGCACTGCCACCACCACCAAGGTTATCACATCATCTCCCCTTCTGCACCTGTGCCCCTTGCGCCCCTTTCCCGGGACTCCTGTGAGTGCTGTGGTTGCTGGTGTGGGATCCCCTGTGGGTCTGCCTGACGTTCACGCGCAGGAGTCCCGAGAGCGGCTTCTCCGTCCTCAGTGCTCATCTGTAGCATCCGCATGTCTGAGGCGCTGTCCTCCAGAGTCTTCTGGGCTCAGTGTTTCCGTTTGTTTTGGTCATTCTATTCTTGCTGCTGTTCTCCTTAAATGGCTGGAGAGTTGTCTGTTGGTTTTTATGAAGGAGTTGACGATACACTCCAAGTGCATTCAGAAGGCTCACGTGTAAGAGCAGATCAACAGATCTGCAGACAAAGGTGGGCATCAGGTTCCCTTCCTCATCCATCCAGGGTCTCTAGAAGCTGCAAAGGACACATAGGATGGTGTAAGAGTTCACCTTGAGAGCAGGTAAAGAGATTGCCAGCCAAGTTGGTAAGGAAGCAAGAGTTTTGGAAAAGTATGGAACATTTGACAGACAGGGATCATTTGTTATGCAGAGGCCTCTTATAAACAGAGAGAGACCATCATAGAGAATGGGCAGGCTTCAGGGGCAGCACAGGGAAGAGCAGGCCGCCCACATGAGGGGCGCCCCGGTGTCCAGTGCTTAGGGGATGCAGATGAAAGTGGAGGCAACTTATACTTCTTGCCCACGGCAGTGGGAAACAGGGCGAGAGACTGACAGTCCCCACTGCAGAAGAGGCTGCCGGGGGCAGAGACCATCCTGTTCGCCTGGTGAGACGGAGCTGCCTGGACCCTCCCACTCAGCCCCGTTCCCGGGCTGTGCTCCAGGGACTGCAAGGCCAGGCCGGTGGCTCTGCCTGTGGCCTCCTGCGTGCATGCCATGGTGGCGCCCTGGAGGAGCCTGCAGTAGGGAAGTGAGCACTTGTCCTGTGCACCTCTCAGCGGGGCCTCCTGGGGAGGGTGGCCGGGTGAGGCAGCCCCTGAGCCAGGCTGTCTAGGTCCTAGGAGCAGGGAGGTGCCAGCGCTCTAGGTCTTCACTGTGACTGTCACTCGTGGCTTCTCAGGAGGCTGTCTGTGCCTTGCAGAGAGTCTCCAAGACAGGGCGGAGTGCCAGGGTGTGTGGGGCGCAGCGCCCAGGGGGGCTGTGCCCTGGACCTGGCTTCTTAGGCTCTCCTCTCCTTTCTTCTGAGAGAGCTTTCTGATGCTCCTCAGCCCAGTCCCCCGTCTCTGTGGGCCTGCTGTCCCTCCTGTTGAAGGAGCCAGCTGTGTCTCTGGGCAAGAGCACAGGAGCACACCAACAGAGCCTCTGTCCCTCCAGGGCCTGGGGTCAGTGAGCACCCTGCAGCGCTCTCCGGTAAGCCTTGAGTCATCATTTTAGAAATTGACATAAATCTAAAAAGTTGGTTTAGAACTATACAAGCCCGTTCCATTTCTTCTGGGTGCCGTGGTCATGCGTGGTGGTGGGACTCCGGTGCCACGCTCGCACAGGCACTTCCTGTCCATCTCATTTCCCTCTGCCTTCCTCTTCCTCCCGCCCTCCTCCCCAGCCTGCCTGCTGTGCTCTGTGGACCTCCCTTCTGTTAGTCATTATTAGTGTTCTAATCCGTGCATTATAATCCATGAAATGCGCGATTCCTGTGTTCTGACGGTACATGGGCATGCGTGGTTTGGTGTGTTCTGTCCCCGGGCCCCTCCTCCCTCCGTTCTGTGTTGATGTAGATGGAGAGCATGTTTGGAGGAGGAGGTGACTGCTGTGTGTGACATGTGTGACAGCAGATGCGGTCCTGAGTCCCTCTGCCCTTCTCCTGCTCCTCCTCCCTGCTCCGCCCTCTGCCCTGGCCGCACAGTGTTGGGAGCTTGCTGGGCCCTGGCCTCACAGAGCTGAGAGCCTCTTGGTGCTGTGAAGGAAGACTGGCTGCACACTCCCCATCAGCATCTCAGGGACCCCGGGGGCACTTTCTGCGTGTTGGGGGGATCACAGGCTGGGGGAGCCTTGTCGCTGAGCCATTTGTCACCCTCTGACAACCGTCACTGAGGAGGCCTTCCTGTGGTTGCTGGTGTTGGTGTGGCACCCTGTGCTCCTGCTGTGGCGTGGCAGGAGGGTCCTCCTTTACTGCTCTGGTGCTGGAGGAAATGTTCAGAGGCTGCTAATCCCCGTGGGGATGTCCTGTGGGGCCGTGGTAGACCTTGTCTTCCTTAGGGGGTTGCAGCCGTACACCTGGGACACGTGGCCCTCTGTGGTCTCATGTGACCCTTAAAGAGGGTGTTTTTCCTAGAAGTCTGTTTTGTGCATGTTGTTGATGGCAGGCTAGGTGTGGGTGCTTGTCATCCTGGGCTGTGGAGAGGAGCAGCCGCCAGGAGAGGGATCCTGGGGCTGAGCTCCGGTTGCTGACTGCATTCCTCTGCTCATCTGTGTCCCTGATGCCAGGTACATGGCCCTGCAGACTCTGGGGTGGCATGCTGCTCTGCTCTTCCTCTGTGCCCCCAGCATGGAAGGCGCCTGAGCCCCAGCCCAGCTCGCAGTCCTGTGCTGGTTCCCTTCCTGCTTACACACGGTAGAGCACAGTGGAGTGGAGTGTCGGGAGTGAGTCTTCATGAAACTAAGATGAATGTTTTCCGACAGTCGTGCAGAAGAGACCTGCAGCCTGCTGCTCTGTGAGCATCTCGTATAGTGGCATGCTTGCAAAACAATTGCGAGACTCTACTGTCCTCATTTCATTAAGGAAGTTTACTGAGGAAAATAACACGTATTAGAAAGCTCACCATATAAATAGGAAAAAATCACAGTCAACAATTTTGTTTTTTGGTTAAGATTTACTTAGATTTTAACTAATTTTAATAAAATTCAAATTGAACAAACCATTTAATTAAAATACTGAAACAAGAAGTTGCCTTGCATGTGCTGTTCTGGCTAACGGTCCTGACCCGGGCCTGGGGACTCACCCCCGTGTGGCCTTGGAGCGTGTCTCGCTATTCTGCGAGGTGGCAGTGCCTCCTGTGCAGGTGCTGGTTGTGAAAGGGCAGAGCTGTGCGCTGTGAGGCACTGTCCAGGAAGCCCAGGCGGATGGCGCTCTTTGGACGGGTCTGTGCCGGGTTCTGCTGCTTGGCTTTCCCTGAGCAGCGTGGTGTTGGAGTGGTCGGTCCCCGCTTCATCTGGATCCTCACGTGAGACAGTTACCCCAGGCAGGAGTTCAGGCCTGCGCTCCCCTGTGAACAGGGCCCCACCAGCTCCCTGTGCTCCTGTTCTCCCTCCCAGGCACCCCCTGGCCCAGGGGCGCCTGTCACAACTGCCACCTTGGTGGTTTCACCTGTGTGTGAATTTGCATTTTGGGGTCGTGCAGCATGCATTGCCTGTGTCTGCTGAGTGGCAGTTGAGGAGGTCTGGACGGCTCCTCTGGTGGCTTTCTGGTCAGTGACCTTGGTGGGTGCACACACACCCTGCACTGGGCTCTGTCCCTGGGTCCTGGGCAGGCAGCACCTTCTCCAGGGCCTTCCCCAGGCTCCCGTTCTCCTGCTGAGAGCTCCTGCACTCTTCTCTACTTGTGAGTTCTGGCTGGTTTCTGGGGGTGTGTCCTGTCCCATTGAGGTTTTGATTGGCATTTCTGTGATCCCAGATGAAGAGCATGCATTTATGTGGTGACTGAAAACTTGGTTATTTGTATCTGTGGCTCATTTTTAAAAACGACTTGGGTTGTCTGCCTTTTTTCTTGATGGTTCGTGAGACTGACTTAGGTCTTCTGGTGTCAGCCCTTTGCTGTTGTATCTGTGGCAGAACTGGCTCCTGCTCCTCCTGCTGGGTGCTGGTGAATCCCATGCAGGTGAGCTGTCCCTCTCTCCTCCGGGGCATGGCCTCGGGACTACAGGCCACGGGGTGGTCTGTGGTGAGGTGCTGCTCCCCCTCTGCTTGTGGGCCATGCTGCCCTCCACCAGGTGTGCTGTGTGGGTCACGGCCTGCGCACAGGGACGGGCAGGCTGTCCCCGTGGGCTTGGAGGGGCGCCTTGCTGTCGCTGGTTTGGCCCATTCTAGGATACTCTGTTCCTTGGTGTGTCTGTTCTCATTTACTGACAGGTTGATAATAAATCATTGTATTTGGTAAAGCCCCCAGGTCCTTGTGTTCCACATAAGATCTAAATTATCTTGTTAATTTAAAAACACTTCTGTTGGAATTCTGATCCAGAACGCACTGACCACAGCCTGAGGGACGCTGACATCCAGCCAAGTTGGGTCTTCCAGTCTGTGTGCCCATGCTTCACCTTTCCACTTATTCAGACTTTGATTTCACTAGGTATGTGTTGTCGTTTTCTCTAGAAAGCTCGTCTATACCTTTAAATAGTTTCAGTCCTGTTCTTCACTGATATCAGATGATATTATAAATGGTATCTTCTTTCCCAGAGCCTCTTTCTTCTTTTTGCTGGTTTATGGAAATCCAGTAGATCTTGGTACATGGACCTTATGCCCAGTGATCTGTTGGATCCTCTAGGAGTCTGAGCTGTCTGTGGTGGACCATCTGTGTGTGGTAACACCCTCCTCTGTTCCCTCCTTCCTCCCTTGCCTGGCTTCAGCACCCTGGCGGGCCTCAGGACAGTCGGGGGCGTGCAGGTGGGCTGCGGCTCCATGCCCAGCTTGCGATGTGTGCTTGCCGCCTTCTGCAGAGAGTTGCTTTGAGTTCTCTGCCCTGGGTGACTGGACCCTGCTGTCTTCAGCAGTGGCTGAGCCTTCACCAGTCTGGCGGCTGGGCCGCATGGGGTGGGGAGCACTCTCTTTTGGAGCCACTGTCATCTTTGCTGAAGGATGGGGACTGTGAGGGGTGGGGTGAGAGAAGGAACGTGTCCCCCCTGCTCTGCCGTGTTTCTTTGTGGTCACTTAGTGCAACTTTTGAGAAAAATCCTCTTAAGGATTTATAACCTGTAAGACTTCTGCTCTTGGGAAGGTTTATGGCTTATAACAGAAAGTAAGTCAACTAAAGTCTCAGAATCTCCAAGTTGCAGGCAGGAATACCCACAGGTGACCCAGGACCCACAGTGTTGGTGGAGGAGATATCAGCACGTGCTCAAGCCATAGTGACACATGGGGTGTCATTTATTCTATATGGAGCAGAAATAAAAATAAAGAGAAGTCTTTGTGTAAGTTTGTGCCCAGTGTCAAGATGCCCAGTTAGGAGGCCGACCATGTCTGCTGTCAATCAGAATTACAGAAGCTCTCCTGAGCTAGCGCTCACCCACCTGTGGGCTTTGTTGTTTGTGTGATGAGTTGGGAAGGCTGATTGCTGCCCCTGTGTCAGCAGGCCTGAGTCACCTGTGGCCAGGCCCTCTGTGTTCTGGTCCCTTGCTCCTGAAAAGAAGGACCCTCAGATTGTGGGCACGGGGTCTGCTGAAGGTGTCCAGAGTGCCTCCTTAGCCTCTGAGTGTCAGATGTCCTCCCAGCTTTCTCAGGAGGCCATGGGCTCTGGCATGGCCTGGCTTCTAGAGAGCCCACATCAGTGGCACCAGGGAGTGACCATTCTGGCTGAGAAGGAGCTCAGCCGGGGGTGCCACTGAGTGCAAGGCTGTGTCCTCTGAGCGCTGCCCAGCAGCCTGGGCTCCTGCCCTCTGGCTCTGCGTGGTGCTGTCATCTTGGCCTGTCTAGTCCCTGCCCAGACTGCACTGTGAGCAAGCCCTCGGGGGGCTTCCACTTCCCTTGGCACGGAGGACTCTGTTCTGGAAAGCCCTCCTGTCTGCCACAGAGCCTGATTCTGAATGAAGCACACCTGAGCGGTGTCCCGTTAGGTGGCAGTGCATGAAGAGGCTCCGAGGTTACTGGAGCAGGGGTGAGCCTGTTCTCGCCTCGCGCAGGTGTGCGTTGCAGTGTTTTGTGAGGGGGCGTGGGCGTGGGGAGGCTGCTGCTGCGGGCCCAGTTGGCTTGGCTTCGAGAATGTGTTGGTTTTATGTGACACAAAGGCTGTCTTTTTGAATGAGAAAAATACGTCCAAATTCTGTAAGATACTAAATTTAAATGAAAAATACCTTTATATACACATTTTTTTCACTTAAATTTTTATTGCTTATCCCCAAAGTAGACAGTTAAAACCAACTAGGATGTGGGGGAACCCACGGTGGAACACAGATGCTAGGCAGTTGGCTGGCTTGTTCCCAGGACACATCCACCCCTGCAGTCGATGGACAGCAGGTCACCTGCTGGGCGATGCTGGCAGAGGGTGTCAGTCTGAGGGCCCCAGAGCTGGGTGAACGTGGCAGCGGCCTCAGAGGGTGTCACTGACGTGCAGGGTAGAGGCCTGGGAGCTCCTGCGAGCTGACTGGCTCTGAGTGAGTCATTACGTTATAGGTCATAGGCTTTGGTTATTGGAGAAAGTCAAAAATAAGGAGAAAGGAAAGGGGGGCAGTGAGGGAGCCTGTGAGTTGGATTGGAGTCTGAGGTTTCATTGTAAACCGAGAAAGTAAGTAAATGCTAACGCAGAAAGAAAACCACAAAAACTTGAAAAAATGGGGCAGAGCTTGCCGGGAAAACATAAGGAGCTCACCTAATGGAGCCCTGGAGGCCAAAGGCACAAGCCACGGGGGTAGTGATGGTACCGGACTATCAACAGAGGGGCCCAGTCCTCACTCTCCCGCGCGCACCCCCTCCAAGAGGGCCAGCTCTGGTTGGCCAGTGCAGGAGGGCTGAGGGCAGGGTGGCGAGAGGGGCTGATAGGCCCACGTGGACCCGGGCCTCTCGAGTGATGCAGGGATCTGGGGTCCTCCCCAGCCCCTGGCAGGTCAGTCGAGGGCCTGCTTCCTTGGTGTGAAGGTTCTCACAGTGTTCCGTGTCGTCCTGCCACTGCTGTGGCTGGTCCCCTCTCTGGTCCTTGCTGTTGTTAATTGTGTCTTCACTTGCTTTTCACGACCAGTCTGGCCAGAGCCTCATCAGTTGTTTGCGTCAAGGAATTCTATTAGTTTTATTGATTTTCCTCTTTTCTGTGGCATTGATATCTGCTCTTCGCTGTTATCCCTCACATTGTTTATTTTGGGTTTGTTTTTCTCTAATTTCTTAGAGTGAAACCTAAGGCCATTGAGTGAAGGTTTTCTAGTACAGGCATTGGACACTGACTTTTCTTCAAGCCCTGCACATTTTGATATGTTGTCTTTGCATTTTCATTCCTTTCAAAACACTTTCCAATATTTTAAATTTTTCCCCTGACTTGTGAAGTTTATTTATTTAGTTTACAAATATTTGGGGTTTCCAGATTTTCGTCTGCTGTTTTCTGACTTGACTCCAGTTCAGTCGGAGAGCATCGGCCTGCGTGCTGCTGGGCTTGCTGGGGCGTGCCTGTGGTCTGGAGGGGCACGTGGGAGGAGAGGGGAGTGGGGGTGCTCCAGGGTTGTGCCCGTGTCGCCCTGCCTATGGGGACACGGGCAGCTCAGTTCATCTCAGTGTGGCCATCCTGGTGACGGTGTCTGCTTGTTCTAATGATGGCCGTGAGTGGTGTTGAATTCCCAGCTGGGATTGCCGCAGCGTCCCTTTCTCCGTAAGCTTCTGTCACTTTTGCTTCAAGTATGCAGCCCATCTGCAGGGTGGAGGTGCTTGGCCTGTCACCCTGAGCCACCATGGCTCATCACACGTGGCCCTGGCACCCCGCTGGCGTGTGCTGTGACCGATGCTGACATAACCTGTGCAGCTTTCTTTTGCTATGGTGTTTGCGTATTTTTCCATCTTTACTTTTAATCTATTTGTGCCTTTACACAGATTTATTTAGACATTGCTTGATGGCAGGGAGACAGGGTAGACGTGTTTTGGTTGGCCCTGTCACTGTCCACGTGACAGAATGCACTGACACAGACTGAGATGGCCATGATGTCACTAAGCAGAAAACCCTTGGGCATCCCCTTCACATGTGCGGCCTTGTCCTGTGGGACAGGCCAGTGTGGAGAGCGGGCTCCTGAAGCAGCCTGTGGCTGGGTCTGTCGTGCTCCGGAGGCCAGCTCTGCGTGGTGACGTGCGTGCTCCACTCGCAGGCCACTTCAGCCGCCTTGCACAGTGTGGGGAGGACTTGCTCTGCATCCCCTCTGGCAGTTTTGCCCTTGAGCTGGTTGCTGGACAGTGGAGGTGGTCGTATTCATGGTTGTTCAGTCATCCCTGATTTTGTGATTTGGAAGCTTCAGCTCTTCCTTCAT
Organism: Tamias sibiricus; assembly: GCA_025594165.1. Lineage (NCBI taxonomy): Eukaryota > Metazoa > Chordata > Mammalia > Rodentia > Sciuridae > Tamias > Tamias sibiricus. The sequence goes on from CM046660.1 coordinate 171,354,325, forward strand.
CCTCTTCGTCAAGCTGTGGTCATCTTTTTAAGTGGTAAAACTCTGCATTTACAGAACTTTGTTAAGAATATAACTTGCTTTTTTTTGAACTGTGGTAATGTTTTTATTAGTTATTAATGATTTTTATAGTATGCTGGTTACAAAATCGCATAGCTTAGAAACCCCCAACCTCATTCTTCTCCTAGCCCTGGTGCTCCCAGTGGGTGGCTCTGCTGAGCATGAGCTTCTTCCACAACATCCATGTTATGCGGAAGCAGAAACTTCTGGTTCCCTTTGACCTGCAGATGGGAGAAGAGGAAGGTTCATCTCAGTGTGGCCATTCTGAAGAAAGTCTGCTCAACACTGGGCATTGACTGGGCATTGGCTAGGTGCTGTACAGGGGGCTTGCTGGAGCTGGGGCTAGGGGAGCAGTTAGCTAGGGCCAGCGGGAGTGGAACAGGGCAGGGTGAGGCACATAGGCCTGAGCTGCCCTCGGTCCCCAAGAACTGTCAGAAAGGTGGTCCAGGAGTTGGGGCAGAAGGAAATGTCCTGGAATGTCCAAGAATGTATCTCTGAAAGTGACTTAGAATCTAAATCAGGAAAACATTTTTAAAAACCCGCCAGGAGAAGACATGGTTGTAGAAACAGGAGCTGGGGGTTAGGAGGAGGGACAGGCTGAGTAGGAGAGAGAGGATGAGTTGTCAAGGAAATGGTGGAGAACAAAGCTGAAGGCTTAATTAAACTCCCTATCAGAAGCCATAAAGAATTAAGCTGAAATTGTGGAAAATAGCCACGTCACGTTGGGAACCTGCTGCTGCCCGGGAATGCAGAATAAACAGCAGATGTGTCATTGGTGAGAGAGGCCAGATCTGACGGGGAGAGTCCAGCCCACAGCATTAGGAATCTCCGAATGAGCCAGAACAAGTTTAATAAAAATAATAATTAAAGATGTAATTGAAGAGCACTTTCCTGAGCAGGAAGAAGACCAGTATATATTGAAAGGGTCATGCTTTGAGCAAAATTAATGAGACTCTTACCCATACATCTTCTGAAAATATTTGTGAATTTTAAGATTAAAGACATGCTAGCAGAATCCAGGCAGAAGAAAGTGAAAACATCATCAAAACTTGGTTCCCTAAAGTTTGCCTTGGGTGGGTACCACAGTCAGGCCAACCTAAGAATTCTGTATGATTCCAGGCGTGGGGATTGATGTCTGAAGGGCTTGAGGGGGATATCTTGGTGATCTTAGAATTTTATACCCAGCCAAGATGTTTTGTGTGTGTGTGTGTGTGTGTGTGTGTGTGTGTGTGTGTGTGTGTGTGTGTGTGTTTGAGGATGCTGTGTCCTCTGAGATTTACAAAGCTTTGTAGAATTACAAATTTGTGTTCCCTTTAAGAAAATGAAGTTTCTTTCAGACCAAGAGATGACTAAAAATTCTGAACCTAAGATTAGTGTCACTGTGTTTTCTAAGGAAATAATCAGATACAAATCAGTGCTCATAAAGGCAGGAACCACAGAGTTGTAGTTAATGTAAAATTGGGACCTACCTCAGCAGCCACCTAGGGGCAGGCCTGGACACAGTGGATAGCTAGGGTGCTCTAATTCTGAGCACTTGTTGGGAGGGGCTGGATTCTCTTTTTTTTCTTCTTGTTGGTACTAGGGATTGAACTGAGGGGCACTCGACCACTGGGCCACATCCCCAGCCCTTTTTTGTATTTTATTTAGAGACAAGGTCTCACTGAGTTGCTAAGTGCCTCGCCATTGCTGAGGCTGGCTTTGATCATGATCCTCCTGCCTCAGCCTCCCAAGTGCTGGGATTACAGGCGTGTGCCACCGCGCCCGGTTAGGGGCTGGATTCTTGACTGACTAAATGGAGCAAAGCTATCCATCACTGTCTTAAAGGAAGACGCTACACAGATGCTCCCGTCAGAGTCGGTCAGGGAGTTGCGAGAGGTGCCTTTGAACTTGCCTCTGGGGCTCTTCTTTGTGGTGAGTGGTCTTGGGAGGAGTCAGGTTTTGGGGAGACTATGGTAAATCTGTGGCCTTGCAACCCCAGGTCTGAGAAAAGTGCCCTTCAGCAGGCGGGGTAGCCCTCTTCATGTACTTGGCCAACACGGAAGTTGCCAGTGGACAGTAGGAACTGTGTGACCAGTGGCTCCTGTGGACAGGAGGCCCAGGACTGTGTCTCTTCTGCCCAGCACTGCCTCTGTCAGCGCAGGGGTGCGGCACACTTGCCTGGGATGGCCATGTATTATTTTATCATCAGAAAATGAGGAGGAAACTCTGAGTGAGATAGTCATGAGGACAGACACGTGGGGCAGGATTTAAGGTCTCAGGCTAAGTGGGGGCCGCTGATACAAGTGAACTCCTGTGGCCGCAGCCGTGCGAGCACCAGCCTGCGCTCTGTGGCCTGGTGGGCATCGTCGAAATGACGGTGGGAGCGTTGAGAGGGCTCTTTCTTTTAAAAATGTTCCCCTTCACATTTATTGCACGAAATAATGTTGTTGTGAATGATCTGCAGTAGCTTGAGGATGGAGCGCTGCTTCCTGCGAAGGCCTGTGGTGGGAGCTTCTGGCCTGGCTCCAGGCTCCAGGTTCCAGCTCCTGGCTTTGGCCCCCAGATCGTCCCCTCTGGAGGCATTTCCGTTGTCATGCTTGGAGGGTATGCTCCTGGCATCTGGTGGGTGGAGGAGTCTCCAGGCGAGTGGACAGCCCACTCCGCAGCTGCGGAGCCCCTGGTAGGGCGTTGGCACCACTCTTCCCTCGACGTCTCTGCACGTGTGTGATTTGCAAACGAAAATCCCAACTGGTTGGTTTTGTTAGAAATGGTTCCACTTGAATTGTTTACCAAACCCTGGTGAAAACAGGAGTGAAAGGCTGAGTGGTGTCCCCTCAGTTAGGTCTGCTTTTCCAATGAAGCCTCCATGTCCTAACTGAAGTCTCTCTTTCTAACTATGCAGGTTCGTCTTTGGAAAGCCGGGCGAGGACCTCTGCTCTCTGTTTGGATTACTTGGTTTACGAGAGGCCATCAGCGGGACTTGGAGTTTTCACGGCTGTGACCCGCCCCTCCCCGTTTCTGTACTTGTATGTGTTGGTGGAAGTTTGGAGCTCTTTGGAGCTCTTGTTTACCTGGAAATTTTGAGCCATTTTGAATCCATTAAAGGTGCAGACGCTGCTAGCAATGAGCTCCCAAAGCCATCCAGGTAAGGCCTGCCTCCTCCCTCCCTTCTCTGCACACAGGGTCTCCTTTACAGAGAGCACGGGGGCTGTCGCCATACCTTGCTGACCACGTCTCACTCTGGTTTCCCTGATAATGGCCATTGCTAGTTCACCACAGTGCCATGTGCAGATAGATTGGTGGCTCTTCATCTCAGGGAAAGGGGGCTGGTGCGGATGGGGAGCAGTCTTGGCTTTGACTTGCGGGCCGACTTCATGCCTGAGAGGAGAGCTGCCCTTGAGCAAGGTGATGTCTGAGGGCTGGCTTGTGGGTTTTGGTGATGGCTCATTCCAGAGTTTCCTGCTGGGGTACTTTGGTGGTGGGGATGTGTCCTTGGTGGCCTTGGGTGGCGTCTGGAAGAAGCCTGTGCTGTGCCCACACAGGAGCTGCTTGTGGAGTCCATGGCTTGCTACAGGGGGCTCCTGCCCATGTCAGGGCTGGAGGGAGGAAGGGGTTATCCAAGGTCACGAAGCTGGGAGTGACCGAACGCAACTGGCCCTCAGCTCCTGGGGCTTCACTCCTTGAGGCTTTGGGAAGTCACAGTACACACACTGCAGTAAGCCTGGGAGCCCTTCCTGTTGTGCCTTAAGGTGCAGGCCGTTCCTGGAGGCACCACTGCCAGCTGCCCATCCTCCAGTCGCCCAGGGCATTGTGTGTGACCGGCAGCGTGCGTAGAGTCAGCATCTGTCCACGTCTAGACAAGAAGCTAGACGGCTGTGAGGACCAATGCTTGAGGCCCTGAGGTTCTGTCTAGGCTGCTCCCCGTGGGATTGCACAGAATGTCACACACACCTCTTGGGTGTGATTGTCCTTTTCTGAAAGCTCTGGAGGGCAGGGTCCAGCCTTTATTTAGATATGAAAGTTGTATTGATCGGAAGTATCCCTGTATTGATCAATGTGAAGAGGTGGATCATGAGACGGGGGACAGTTGAGCTCTGTGCACTCTGAGGTGCACGCTGTGGGCATTGGTTTGTGGCTCTGGCTCTTGGAGGGGCAGCTGTCACGGTGGGGGGTGTCTCTTTCCTGTGTGTAAACATGGGTGTTGTGTGTGTGCTTTTTAATAGAACTTAACCTTGTGTGGGGGGTGCCGTGTGTATGTTTTTCCATTTTAATATGTCATGAGCATCTTTGATGTCAGTGTGTGTGTATAAACCTAATGTTCTTTTTGATAGTGTGTAAGTGAGTATTTATGTGGTTGCAGCACTACTTATAACAGCCTCAAGTTGGCATCAGACAATTGCTATGCATGTATTCTGTGCACTTCTGTAAGTGTCTCCATGGGACAAATTTCAAGAAGCAGCTGCTGGGTCAGCGGGCATGTACATTTAAAATGTCCTTAGGTTTGCTGTGAGGTTGCCCCAGAAGCTTGTCTCGGCTGATCTTCCTAATTACACTTGAGGAGGAGCTGTGTTTTCCTTACTTTGTAGCATAACAATGCTGGGCAGACTGAATGTTTTATTTTTGCTGGGGCTGGGGAAATTACTTTGTCCGACTTCCTGTTTAGATGGGGATGCACGTTTTTGTATGGTCTGGTGTAGATTCAGTCAGATCTTGTGTTTCCCCCCAGACGTTTGAAGCCACGCGTGCCCTTGGTGCTGGTGAAGGAGAACTGTGTGGGGCGCTGCGCCCTCCTGGAGGCTGTCCCTGTGCTTCACGAGTCTGGGTAGCCTTCCCTTTTATTTTTTTTAATGTCTGTTTGAATTTTTCTACCGTGATTATAGTTTTTAATAGTCTCTTTCTGTTGTTAACCATTTTTTATTCTATATGTTTCTGTGGTTTATTTTCTGTGCTTAAAAGTTAATGGCAGCTGTCTTGGTAGACTAGGTCCCTTATCAAAGTCCAATGTCTTTCTCTTTACTTAATATTTATTTGCCCAGTAGTTCACTTTGTTTCATAAAATATTTCTCTCTGGTCTCTGGCATCTCCCATGGCCTTGTCTCGACAGTTCCTGGTCTCTTCTCTGAGGCCCATCTCTGTACACTGGACAGCTGGGCCTTGGCCCTGCTCATCTGGGGGTCTTTACCTTCTGGCGAGGAATTTCGCCCCTTGACGTGTGTCGTTTTCCTGGCCTATGTGGGCCCTGTGTGTCACTGCCAATTGCCGACCCTCTGCTGTGCCCTTGGCAGTGGGGCGTGGTGAGAAGGGGGCAGGCTGCGCGCCTGTTTTGGTGGCGTGCTGGGCCTGCAGCTGGGCTTTGCAGCTTCTCCAGCCCTCGGGGCTCCTTCAGGTGTCTGCTGTACCCACGTGGTACGTACCTTCCCCTTGGACTGGCACACCAGCCGCCCTGCTGCTTCCTCCTGGCACAGTGCTGGCCTGGGCCCATCTACTTGGCCAGGCTGCGGTGAGTCCCCACTGGTGACCGTCGGCCCGTGAGAGGGATCCTATCAGGTTTATGGTTCCAATGAACCCTCCAAGCTTCCTGCCAGTTGATGTACCTGCTCACCACTGTCAAGCACTGCTGTAAATCTTTTCACAGTTTTATTTTTATTTTGTCATTTCAGTGGATTTTAGGGAGGAATAGAAATCATACCCAGTCACTGAATTTATTGTCTCTTTCTTCCTTCCCTTCCCCCTTCCCTTTTTTCCCCCTCTTTCTCTCTCCTCCTTCCTCCTTCCCTCTCTCTTTTTCTTTCTCTCTTTCTGCTGAGGATCAAACCCAGGCCTTGTGCATGCTAAGTACCTGTCCCAACATGGGCTTCAACCCCGGCCCTCAGCCTGCTGTCTTGAACAGGAGATTTCTAGACAGACTCAGCGCAGATGGAGACCTGTTCTTTTTATTTTCCTCATGCCAAGGAGGAGAGTCCGGTTGCCACCTCAGTATCTCTGCTGCTCTAAGTTGTGGTCACATGCCCATCCTCTTTCCATGGTGTCTCGGTGTTCTCTCTTGGCTGGCTCTCCCCTGTGACCTTGCCCACCTGCCTGCTGGGCCCTGCTCCCGTGTGGCCTGGTGTGGTGCTGTGGCACCTCCAGCTCGGAAGGTGCAGCTGCTGTTGGCTCTCACATTGGCAGTGCAATTTGGCTTTGCCCTGGTGATAAAGTAGCCCTTTTATTTGATGTGTATAAGTCTTCTTTTCCCTGTTTTTCCTTTAGACTCCCTCTGGTGCTGGGTGAGGTATGCGTTATGATTTTATTGCTGTTCTTTCTGAACTTTGCCAGAGCCAGGCCCTGGCTCTTTGACGTAAAAGCCGCTTAACTGTTGGGATTTATTGCTCTAAATAACTGTTTCTAGTGCTGTGAGCAGCCCGGGAAGCGCTGGGTGATGGCGCTGTGAGGGCTCCTCCTTGGACAGGGCTCTGAAGTGCCCCTGCCTCGCCCGGGGCACAGGCCTTTCCCAGGTGCAGCTGAGGGATTTGCAGGGCATGGCCCGCCCTGGAGGCGTGTCCTGGTGTAACGCGAGAGTGGGGCAGGTGTCTGTGTGGCCTGCTCGTGCCACAAGCAGTTTCTCCCTTTCCCTATTCCTTTACTTCTTGCCAGCAACTGACTTTACTCCTCTTCCCTGTGCTAAGCTGTGCCTGGGTATGAGTGCTTGGCCACCACTCAGCGGCCCTTGGGCACCTACCTGTGGGCTAGAGTCGCCCCTGCCTGGGGTGTCTTGTGAGAGCCCACGACAGAGTGCTGGGGGCATCCCTGCCCACCTGGGTGAGGCCTTCAGGCCCTCTGGGTCGGCCCCTGGATCTTGGCCGGGAGCGTGGATAGTGTTCAGTTAAAACAGTTACATTTTGAGGGAAGCTTGTGTAGTTGAAGGTGAGTGCTTTGATTTGGAACATATTCTGTGCAGTTTGAAGCACCCTGTCCACACGAGAGCTACTGAAATCTGTTCGTAATAGTATGGTGGTTATCGAGTCCAGGTCTTCTGATCTCTGCCAGCCACTGTCAAAGTCTACCTTGTGAGTCTCTCAGGAGAAGGCACTGCCCTCTGGCGGGGCTGGGCTGGGGCCTGGGGTCCTTCAGTCCCATACTCGGTTCTTCATTTGTCTGATCTTGATTGAATCTCTTTATTTCAACCAGTTTGTCTGCAAGGTTATTATATGTTAATACAGAAATTATCTCACAAAGGAATATTTATGTGGTATTTAAATAATCTTCTACAATGGTTGAATATTTCAGGAATTATGCCAATTTTTAGGGGGAGAAAATGAATTTTGCAGTCCTGGGATTAACACTGACTGACGTCAGTTCTGAGCTGCTGTGAAAGGCAGGTTGTGGACCCTGAGGGAGGTTCTGGAGGCAATTCGGGCACTGAGAGAGGCCATGGAGGAGGCCAGAGAGACCCAGGCCTTGCTTCTCAGGAGAGCTGTGCTGGTCGCAGGTACAGCCAGCCGTGTGCGGGCCTGGGAGCTTCAGCAAGGGGATGGGGTGTGGCAGGCCACAGCCTGAGAGGAGCTGCTTCCTGGCTGTCCAGGGAAGGCAGAGGAGAGGTCCAGCAGTTGGTGGACATGAGGGTTTTGGGCAGTGGGCGAGTGAGGCTGCGGTGAGGCCAGGGGACCATAGGCTGGTGCCTTAAGAGAAGGGCACGGAGACGCCTCAGGCAGTCAGACTGAAGTCCAGGTGGAGGATGTGGTGCCAGGTCTGCTTCCTGGGAAAGGTCCCCACAGTTCCCACGTGCTCCTGACACCACCTGCAGCCCAGCCGGGCCTCCTGGCTCCTCCCAGCCCCCAGCGTGGCAGCCTCTGCAGCTCTCGAGTTGTCACACCCGGCTTCTCCATGCCATCATTATCTGGGATCTTAATCAGTCAAGATTTGTTCTGGAAATCATGTAGACATAAGGACTTATTTTTCAACATACTTCTTTTTTTCAATCCTCAAATTGTGTTTTGTCTTTTAAAAATCACGAATACTCAGTTGCAATGAAGAGCTCAGAAAACTCACTGTCAATGGAGCATTGATGGTTTGTTTTGGCAATTCTCTGAGAATTCTCATACAGTTTGTGGAACATTTGCATTTGTGTCCTTTTTTCAAAGCCTCCATTGTTGAAATGCAAATTTCTGAGTTCTGAGATGCTGAATGTTGGATGATTAATGACATTGAGATTTAAGAATGAACTCCTGGTATGTATGTGACACAGAAAGCCCTGTATGAGGATCATCAGAAGCCATTGAGCACAGCTTGAGGTGCAGCAGAAAGGCCATGATTGCAGCGCCTGGTGGTGGGGCAGGTCGTACGTGGACAGGTGTGCAGATGCGTGGCCGCTCCCAGACGCAGGCCAGGCGCGGCTGGGAGCTGCTGTGGCTGGGGCTGCCTCTCCTCACGGTAGTCGTGTAAAGCTTGCAGCCACGAGAAGTCGGCAGGGATTGCTGGCTGGCCCCAGGGCAGCTCGAAGGGGCCAGGATGGTGGCAGTGTGTCCTCCTGTGCTCCACTCGTGTGCTGTTGGTCCTGAAGCGAGCTGGTCCACACCACTGTGTGGGTGAGGACACCGAGACTCACTGCTGTCACACGCCCAGGTGGGGACTGGACGGCATCATGGAGGCTGGCTGGAGTTAGAACCAGTCTTCTGTCCCTGAGGGCTGTGCTCTGCTCTCTGGGCAGAACAGGGGGCACTTGGGGCCCAGGCAGGAAGCTCACGGGCCAAGCGGGCAGGAGCAGCAGGCCCCCTTTGGATGGTTTGTGCCATGAGAAGGAGTGGCCAGGGCATGGAAGCCTCCAGAAAGGCCGTGTGGGGTGTAGGGAGATGTTCCCCCAAAGGATGGGTCAGCCTACCCTGAAGATCAGGCAGAGCTCGCTGCCCGGGGCCTGGCCTGGGGCGGTTAGGGTGCAGCCAGGCAGGAGGGCATGGGCTGCGGGGCTGCGGGCCTGGCGGAAGGGCTGCTTCAGTCTGTGGGCTGTGACTCCTCACCCCCGTTCAGTGGCTCTTCCCCTGTGGTGGGCGTGGGAAGGGATCCTGGCCCTGGTGTGTCTGGCTGTCCACAGTGGCCCTGCGCTGGTGACACCTGGTGTTGTAGTGGGTGTCAGCAGGCCTGGCTGTGGCTGTCCTGCGGCGCTGGGCCTCTGTGCTGTTGGCGCTGGTCTCGCGTCACCTTTGTGGGTTTTCTTGAGCTCTCCTCGCCAGTCCTCAGAAAGTGGACCCAGGGAGTGACCAGGCTACGTGGTGCACCGCGTCAGTGAGGGGCTTTCAGCTGAAACATCATTTCACTTTCACTGGGCAGCAGTCTTTTACCTATTTTGTGAAAACACGTAAGAAATGGCTTGTTCTTTATGAAAACTACAGTGATTCAGACAGAAATCAAATGAGGTAAGTAAGTGTCCTGGAATCACATCTGACTTCATGTTTCCTGACTTGGGTGCTTTTAGCCACTTAATCAGTGTGACCATGGGACCAAGGGCCTTGAGCAGGAGAGACAGGCAGCCTAGGAGAAAGGAAACCTCGGCCTGTGGTCCCCTGCCTGCCCCTGCCTGGGAAGACCAGTCCACACAAGCAAGAGAGTCTGCCTCTGGGAGCCAGGTCCTGCCGCGGGCTGGGTGGCCGCTGTTCTGGGAGGCCGGGGCGGTGAGCTGGTTCCCAGGACTGTGGTCCCCACATGTCGTGGTGGGGTCCTGTTTCCGCAGGACTCCAGGCCGCCCTGCCCGCTCCCTCTGTCTCCTCTGCCCGCACTCTTCCTGCTTTCACCGAGCGCGCCGATCCTGGCGGGGGGAAGGCAGGTGTAGAGCTTTTGGGAGCTCGTGAAACACCGTCCGACTCACAGTCACTTCTAGCTTTTACTATTGCTATGTACTTTCAAAGGTAGTAAAGCTTATTTAAAAATGGTATCTGTATGCTTTTTTAAAAAAGTGCAAAAAACCTTAAATTTTTGTTCCGCTTGAATTAACTTTTGTGAGAACCACTTCAAGTTGGTTGAAGTGTCCGGATGTCCACTGTTTAGCGGTCACAAAGTTGTTACAAGGTCCAGGTTAGTCTTTGACTCAGTCTCACTGGAGATGTGTTCAGCTGTCATCCTCAGAGCCCTTCACCAAGGGAGGTTGTGATGGGGGGGCAGCTGTTTTTCTGTTGTTTCTTTTAGATTTCAGTCTCTTAGATTGTTTTTTAGAAGACCATTTCTTGTGGCCTGGTTGTTTGGTGCTCTCCGCCTGTGCTGGGATAAAGCCCGAGGCAGTGTGATGTGTAAACAGCAGGCAGTCATGGCTCATAGTGCTGCAGGTGGAGGTCGGTGCACCCCGAGCCGCAGTGGTCTGCTCTGTGGACGGCACCTCCTGGCTCTGTCCTGGGGAAGAGGGCAGGCCTCCTTAAGACTCGGGTGTGGACCTTGCCACGGCCTGTTTCCCAGCGGCCCTGCTTCTCACTGCTGCCACACTGGGCTTGGCTCTGACGCAGGAGGCTTGGGGACACCAGCATTTACACCATCGTGGCAGTGCTGACCAAGAGACACTGTGACCTAAGAGCTGCGGGTTCCACTGGATCAATCTGCCTCAGAGCTGAGTGTGCTCCTTTTTTGAGTCTTCCTAAAAAACCCTTTGTAGGAATTGGGCTTCTTTACATCTGCATTTCCCGGTGGCTTGTAGACCCAGTAGGACTTGTGAGTTTATGTCAGAGTTCAGAGAAAACCCAAGGGCCTGTTCTTAGTGCACCGGCCCTGCTGGGCGTCATCCTGGGAGCCATCCTGACCTGTTTGCTGTGAGAACAGGGTGACATCAGGCCACATGATGCAGGATTCTTGGTGCTGCTCTGTCGCCTGCACACTGAGCCCCTGGCTGACTCAAAAGTGCAGACCTGTCTGCTGACGGCTCTCAGGGCCCCTGCGGTGCTGTCAGCCTGGAGATGCCAAGGGGCTGCACATGGCCACACAAGGGCAGGGGCCACCTCTGCCCGGGTTGCTCTCTGGTTTCGGGGAAGGGAGTGAGGGCTGTTAGTTTTCTTTTTTAGGTACTAGGGTGTAAGAAAGAGTTTTCAGAAAATCTGAGAAGGTGCTGGGGAAACTGGACACCCAGAGAGCAAAGGGTTTCATTGGGAAGTTTTAGTGCTAGGCCACAGAGAGTGGGGCTTTATTTAGGGAGCACTGATACTCTGTGTTGAGAACTGGGTTGTTGGTGGTCATGGTGATGGTGGGAGGGGAGGTTGGGGACCTCCTGGAATCACTTTGTGTTAGGTGGCAGGGAGCCTGGTTTTCTGAGTGTCTGTGTGACAGGCGAGGTGACTGCCAAGCAGGGAAGGGGCTCTCCAGAGGCCCCCAGCTCCCGAGGCCGGGCAGCAGCCTCAGGTGGCACAGGGCACCCACTGGAGTGGAGGCGCTCAGCGGGGCCAGTGTCCTCGTCAGGGGCCTTCCCCTGGAGCCTCCTGGCTTTGCAGATGATGCCTCAGTCTTGGAACAAGGTTCAGCCTGTGTGCAGATGTCAGTGTCCCTGAAGACGGTTTTGACACCACTTTCAGATGGTTGCAGTGGGATGGTGAGGAGCAAAGCTTGCCTGAGCACCAGCATTGGGGCAGGACTGGAGCTGGTACGCTGAGACTGCTGGCATCCTCACCGTCCCAGGTAGCTCAGCCCTCCGGAAACGCAGAGACCAGAATCTGGGGGCAGGCTGGGAGTTCTGCTGGGCTGTCCCTCTTGGGGCCCCACTTTGGGACTTAAGGAGCAGCCCAGTTCTTCATCCGTGTTCATGGCTTCTGGCGTTTGCTTCTCTTCTGTTTCCCTAGTCACTGATAGTGTTTTGTACATTTCCATAATGGTGTGGAAGGGTCGGGGTGGGCTGTGTTCATGCTTGCAGGTCAGTAGCCTGGCTCGGTGCAGCTGAGGCTCATGCAAGAGCTGGGGGCATCCTGGCATGAGGACTCAGCCAGTATCTTCCTGGGGCTGGGGAGCTGCAGGCCTCCACTCCAGTGGGTGCCCTGTGCCACCTGAGGCTGCTGCCCGGCCTCGGGAGCTGGGGGCCTCTGGAGATCCCCTTCCCTGCTTGGGGGTCTGGTGGAGGGAGCAACTTGACTTTCACCTTAGGTGGCACCTGTTGCTGTGGCTGATGGAGAGTGGCCACCTGGCAGGTGGGTGACCTGTACCAGCCTTCACTGGGCAGCAAGGAGTCGGGTGACCCTGTGTTTGCAGGCAAAGCCCAGACCCCCTATGATGGAAGGGTGGGGTAGCGGTCTTCACCTGCACAGGCAGGGATGGGAGGTCCTGAGTCTCTGAGTCAGCGTGTCTGGACACTGAGATGACGCATTAAGATGACACCTTTACTGTCGTTTTCTGCAAAGCCAGGTTTTGTGTTTTCTGGTTTTATGTAAACTAAATGTATAGTTTTCATAAGTTATTGTTAGATACAGGAAGCCTGCATTGCAGTTTATTTGGAGGCCTTTCAATTCAGTTTTATACAGTGCTGTGGCCGGAACCAGAACTTAACCCGGGGAAGGGGGCCTCAGTCCTTGTGCAGGACTTTGGGCAAGAGCTTAAGGCCTGGGGCATGCCCCACAGGGCACTGCTCCAAGATCTCCCGCCAGTGGCTGCTGGAGTGTTGGCGACTGAATCTCATTCTTGTCTCCGAGGCTTATGGAAACTTCTGGATTGACCAAACTTGGAAACTTGTTGAATGAATGCTGTGGTCTCTGTTGGTGCCAAACTCTGCATGTCAAAGGCCCAGGGATCCCACAGCAGCAGATCTGGAGAATGGCCTCAGAAAAATGGTGTGAATTTATCTTCTCATGTTCTGTGCAGTGAGCATGTAAATTTTGAACACCGAATGTGTGTGATATGGTGTGGATGTGAGGTGTCCCCCAAAAGCTCGTGTGTGAGACAATGCAAGAAGGTTTAGAGGAGAAATGATTGGGTTGTGAGAGTCTTAGCCCAATCTGTGAATCAGTCACCTGATGGGATTAACTGAGTGGTGACTGAAGGCAGGTGGGGTGTGGCTGGACCAGGTGGGCATTGGGGGCATGGCTTTGGGGTATAGATTTGTATCTGGCCAGCGGAGTCTTTCTCTCTCTTCTTCCTGATCATCATATGAGCTGCCTCCCTATGCTGTCCTCTTCTGCCACGATGGTCTGCCTCACCTTGAGCCCTGAGGAATGGAGCTGGCCTTCTATGGACTGAGACCTCTGAAACTGTGAGCCCTCAGATAAACGTTTCCTCCTCTACAGTTGTTGTGGTCAGGTCTCGTAGTCACAAAAGCTGACTAAAACAGCTCCTTGTGGATTTTCAGACCCTGTACAAATAAACGTGAACTTAGTGCTAGGCTTGTCACTTAGAGTGGTGTTCAGCAGATGTTCCTTGGTGTCTGCCCACGCATGCTGGGCAGGGGCAGTCTCGAGAACCACAGGATCGCTGAGTTGCTGCAGAGGTGGGGAAAGACCTCAGTCTCTGGGATTTCAGGGTCTTGCTTGAGGGGCTGGAGGCTGTGTGTAGGCTTGGAGTAAGAGGATGGGCTGATGGGTAGAGGCTCCCCCTGCCCAGATCGTACAGAGCGCTCAGGTCCCTGGGGACACAGGCCCTGGGAAGTCTCAGAAGCACTGTGCCTTGGAACTGAGATAAGGCAGGTCCAGCTGACGGCACCACCCACACGGTCCCAGAGCTGAGTTTCCCTCTGTTCTTCCTGGCCTCAGCAGCCTGAGCTCCAGGTCAGCAGGCAGAGCTGGAGGCGTCTTCCTGGAGCCCAGGTGCTCATTCTACTGGTGAGGACAGCTGAGTCCCCACGTGCACCCAATGCAGTGTCTTCAGAGACTTGCTGCTTACACCACTCCCTTGGGGCTATTTGTTTGACAACCAGCTGTTCAATAAAACCAGTTTAGAGGAGAGAGGGCCTGTTAATTCTAGTCCCTGACTTCAGGATTAGATTTGGCAAGAGCAGTGGTGCATGTCTCTAATCCCAGTGACTTGGGAGGCGGAGGCAGGGGGATTGCTGATTAAAGACTAGCCTGGCAACTTAGCAAGACCCTGTCTAAAAAAAAGGAAGAAAGAAAGAAAGAAAAAAAGAACAATTTGTATGGTGAGAGTGGGGACTCAGTGATTTTCCCCCAGGAACCATAGCCCAGGTCCAGCTGGGAGAAGAGTGTCGGCTCCAGGAGGGGCGCACCCTCTAGGTGCCTGCCCAGGCTCCCCAGTAGCCAGAGGCATCGAGACAAAGCCAGGCTGAGAAACTGTCACAGCCAAGAGGAGTCCAAGGAAGGCGACACCTGTGACGTGGGAGTCCTGGATGGGGTGCTGGAGTGGAGAGGAGACAGTGGAGAACTTAGGTAATCCGAGTCAGCCCTGGTGTCAGTTGCTAGTGATATGTCAGTGTTGGGTCCTCCGTGTGATTGGCCTGCCCCGATGATGCTACTGGGGGCACCATGGCTGTGTTGGTGATGTGTGTCCACTCGGTTTCTAATAGCCCATTAATAAGGCAGGCTTGTGGATGTCCTCTCTTGCTCATTATTTCTTTCTTTCCACATTTTCTATTGGTGCGCTGTGTAGTTGTGTGTAACAGTGTCATATGTTTGTGCATGCGCACAACATGACAATGTGACATGGCTGGTGTCCCTGCCAGCACTCTCATATTTCCACCTGAGTGGTCTGGCACAGTGGCCCTGCAGCACCCAGCTCTGGCTTCTTCCTGGGGGCTAGCTGGGCAGCTTTCTCCTGTTTGTGCTGTGGAGCTGTCGGTCTTACAAGTCGCTCCTGATGGACACTGAGCCTGTCCTCAGCCTTTCCCGTGGTTGCTGTACACGCTGTGGTCCTGGAGGCTCCCACCGAAGTGTCCCTGCATCCCGGCTGGTGCGCAGGCCCAGGTGCCGAGTGTGGTGAGCCCTTGCAGGATGGCACCTGTTCCTGCTGCACAGGTTCAGGAAGGGGAGCGTCCAGTGCCCAGAGGTCTCGTGGTCCTGTGCATTCCTGCACCTGGGAATTGCCATGCCAGCTTCTCACACCTTGGGCTGTTTTTTTACTGGGTGTGGCAGCTCTGCCATGGGTTCACACGCCCTTGAGCCTTCCTTAGCAGGAGGTGTGTGTAACTTGTCACCTGTGGTTATGGCAGTGGCCGTGCGCGTCCGTGGGTGTGTGTTCATTCTCTTGGTGGGACCTTTGCAGACCGGGCGCTCAGCTCCACCAATGTTGCCTGTGCGATGCGGGCCACGAGCTGCTTCATGCTGCGTGTGCTCTGGCCAGCAGGGCAGGAGCTGGGGAGCTGCTCTGCCCGCCATCACCCCTGCGTGGCACCGTCCGTTCTTTGTGGGCACTGTCGTGGTTTCATCTATGTCCCCGATTCACGCGTGTGAATCCACCAGCTGGACGCCGCTTGGTGGTGAGGTGCCTGTTCTCTGCTTCATAGGAGTTGTTTTGGGTGGACGTGCGTTATATGTCTTTGCCTGTTCCTTCTCAGGTGTTTTGGGTGAACGTGCGCTGTGTGTCTTTGCCTGCTCCTTCTCAGGTGTTCTGGGTGAACGTGCGCTGTGTGTCTTGGCCTGCTCCTTCTCTGGTGTTCTGGGTGGACGTGAGCTGTGTGTCTTGGCCTGCTCCTTCCCTGGTGTTCTGGGTGGACGTGAGCTGTGTGTCTTGGCCTGCTCCTTCCCTGGTGTTCTGGGTGGACGTGAGCTGTGTGTCTTGGCCTGCTCCTTCCCTGGTGTTCTGGGTGGACGTGAGCTGTGTGTCTTGGCCTGCTCCTTCCCTGGTGTTCTGGGTGGACGTGAGCTGTGTGTCTTGGCCTGTTCCTTCCCTGGTGTTCTGGGTGGACGTGAGCTGTGTGTCTTTGCCTGTTCCTTCCCAGGTGTTCTGGGTGAACGTGCGCTGTGTGTCTTTGCCTGCTCCTTCCCTGGTGTTCTGGGTGGACGTGAGCTGTGTGTCTTGGCCTGCTCCTTCCCTGGTGTTCTGGGTGGACGTGAGCTGTGTGTCTTGGCCTGCTCCTTCCCTGGTGTTCTGGGTGGACGTGAGCTGTGTGTCTTGGCCTGCTCCTTCCCTGGTGTACTGGGTGGACGTGAGCTGTGTGTCTTGGCCTGTTCCTTCCCTGGTGTTCTGGGTGGACGTGAGCTGTGTGTCTTGGCCTGTTCCTTCTCTGGTGTTCTGGGTGGTCGTGAGCTGTGTGTCTTGGCCTGCTCCTTCTCTGGTGTTCTGGAGCAGCCTGGACGGCCCTCTCTCTTCCTCGGTTGGTCTAGGTGGACAGATGTGGTCCAGCTCTTGGGTTCTTGTGTTGCCCAGGGTTAGGTCGGTGGTCCCTGGGTTTCTTCTTTTTCAGTGGTGTGTGATGAGGCTGGACACTTTGGCACCTGTGTGTTCGTGGCCTGTGGAGTTTATGTACAAGACCCGTGCTTGCTCTGTGCCTCAGTGCCCATCAGTGCCCGTGACTGGACTTGGCCCTGGCCTGTGGGGCCATGCCTGTTGTGGGCTGACGGCACTGCCTGAACATACTGGCTCAGTGGTCAGTCACGGCAGTGCGTGAGATGGGTCTGCCAGGGTCTGCCAAGCTCTTCTGAGCGCTTGACAGTGTCTCTTGGTTCTTCTTAGCCTGTTGTATCACCCTGTGAATTTTAAGATCCATTTACAATTTGAACAGAATTTCTGTTGATTTGCATATGAACTTCATTTGTTCTGAGTTTTCCAGTCCATGAATACTATATGTGTTTCTCTTTGAGTCACCTTTAGTTTCTGCTAGTCCATTTTGTTGTTTTAATTGTAGTGGTGTTTTAGTTCTTTTGTTAGATTGTGTGTGTATGTGTGTGTGTGTGTGTGTGTGTGATGCTGTTTTGCTTCTTAACTTTCATTTCCTGTTTGTGATGATGTTTGGAAATAGGATTTTCCTGCTGCCGCCTTGCCTTGCCTCCAGACGCTTTGCTTGTCATTATGCTAGTTTATCTATAGACTCTTTTGGGCTTTGAAAGATGTGTACTCTCCATGCAGAGTGATGTCTTGCTTGTCCTCTGCCCGTGTGTCTGTTGGGTGCGCTCTCTTGGACCTTCACTGAATGCTGCACAGCACTGGGGACGATGGCATCCAGGTCCCATTTGATTGTCAAGGGAGTTCTTTAGTATTTCATTTTATGTATAGGTTTTGTGTGAGTTGATGAAGTTCTCATCTGTTCTTAGTTTGCTAAGAGTTTGTCTCATGAGTAGGTGTTAAAATATTAGGTTGAACCATGTGGAATTGCCAATATTTAGTCTTTTTCAGCCTATAAAAATGACACTCTCATTTGGTTCAGGTTAGACTTTTGGGCTTTTTCTATTGTTTTTTACCCCTAGAACTAGGATAGAACCCAGGGGCACTGTACCATTGAGCTACATCCCCAGCCCTTTTTATTTATTCATTATTTTAGACAGGGTTTTGCCAAGTTGCTGAGGCTGGCCTCGAACTTGTGATCCTCCTGCCTCACCCTCCTCAGTAGCTGGGATTACAGGTTATGCACCATGGTGCCTGGCTCTTTTCCTTTATCTATTAATCATAGATTTCTTCTGCTTTATTTGATTAATGTGATGAGTTGATTTTTGAATGTTATTCCAATCTTACATTTCTGTACTAATGGTCATAACGGACAGATTGCCCCCAGATTGCTCTTGGCTTCCCCCGTGTTGTCTGGAGTTCACGAAGGTGCTGTTGTGGTTCAAATTTGAATTTTGGTCTTTTCTCAGGATATTGTGGCTTAACATGGCTGGGAGCCAAAGCTTCAGGCAGCCACAGGATCAGAAAGGCTGGCGGCCAGCGCTGTACTGTGTGCTGTGCTGAAAACCACCGTGTTTGGGAGGTTTGGGTAGCAAATGCCTTTTTAAATTTTAACAGTATTTTCAGTTTACCATAGGAGTGTTGGGAGGTGAACTCATTATAAGTCAAAGAGCATCTATTGAATTTGTTTTTCTTATATTCAGTTTAGGTTTTCAATCTAAATTCGTGAGTAGGATTGACCTATGTTTTAGTCAACTTTTTTGTTGCTGTGACCAAAAGACATGACAAGAGCAGTCATAGGATGAAAAACTCATTTTGGCTCATGGTTTCAGAGGTTCAGTCCCTAGATGGCCAACCTCATAGCTCTGGGCCCAGGTGGGGCAGAACGTCCTGGTGGAAGGGCTTGGTGGGGGAGAGCAGAGCTCCACTCACCCGGGACAAGGTATACCCCCACAGGGCGGCCCCAGGGACCACCTCCTCCGCCACACCCTGCCTGCCTGCAGTCACCACCCAGTTAGTCCACTCAAGGGGATGCGTGCACTGCTTAGGTCACAGCTCACGTGATCTGATCATCTCTCCCCTGAATGTTCTTGCATCATGTCACACAGGATGCCTCATTTCTAAACCATAACACCCTGTAATTTTCTTTTCCTGAAATACCTTGGTTAAGTTCTCATTAAGGTTATGCTAGCCTCTTACTAAAAATGTGGTGCAGTTGTCATCCTTTTCTGTTCCTAGATTGGCAAAGCCTTTCTGTTAGGAGGCACGTGGTACCCGTCTGGCTTCGTAGGCTGCGAGTGGTGTCTGCTGCACATTCTGCTCCCCCGCCCTCCCTCGCCCCTCCCCACATGTCCCTCCCCTCCCTTCCCTCCTGCCCCCACCTTCCCCCTCCCTTCCAGCTCCTTCTTCCCCTCCCTCCTGCTCTCCTCCCCCCTCTCTTCTTTTCTTTCCCACTTAATAATGTAAAACCACTTCGCAGGTTGGAGGCTCCGAGCCAAGGCCCCAGGCTGTGAGCTCTGGTTTGCTCACACTCTTCAGGGCTCCTGACAGGCTTATGTAAGATGTTAGTGCTTAAGTGTTTGAAAGAATTCACTGTGAACCTATCTTGGAATTCTCTCTATGGGAATATTTTTAAATGATAGCCTCAGGCCAGGTGCAGTGGCTGGGGAGGCTGAGGCAGGAGGATTGTGAGTTTGAAGCCAGCCTCAGCAACTTAGGGAGGCACTAAGGAACTCAGTGAGACCTTGTGTCAATATACAAAAAGGGCAAAAGGCTGGGGATGTTGTTCAGTGATTAAGCAAGCGCCCCTGGATTCAATCCCTGGTACCAAAAAAAAAAAAAACTTTTTTCTTTTGAAAAAACAACATACACACACACACACACACACACACACACCCTCCCTCCCTCCCTGAACTGATACAGGGCTGTTTAGATCTTCTCGCCTCTGTGTGACTGAGATGTTCTCCATTCCACCTGAGTCCCACGTTTCCGAGGCCCAGTGTGCCCTTCGCACCTCTGCAGGAGTGGAGCGCCCTCCCTCACCCCTGCAGCTGTGCTCCTTTCTTGCTGGCTGGCTGGCTCCAGCACCTGCACTGCTATTTCTAAAGAGCAGCATTTGGTCTCCTGTCCCCTCCTAGAGCTCTGCTTCCTCGCTGCATGGGTGTCCTTGCTGTCGTCCTGTGGTCCTGTCGCTGGTGAGGGGAGCATTCAGGTGACGGTCTTCTCCCACAGTTGCTCTTCTGTCGTGTGTGCACTGAGGCCACAGAGCCCACCTGTGTGTGGCTTCAGCTGGTTGCTGTGCCTTCTAAACCTGGTTTTGACGAAGAAAGTCATCCGACTATCCGACTGCTCTGTAGAGCTCGCCTCTGGCCTGGGTGTGAGGTCCAGCGTCCCCGAGTTCCTGTTTCCCTCTGTGGATTTGCGATCACTGAGGTGCTGAGTGCTCCTGGTCAGTGTTGTGCTCTGTGTGCCCTGGAGAGAGAAAGAGGCACTGTGGGTGGGGTGTGTCCCTGGAGTCCCTTGTCACCTCACTGCTCATCCTGTCACCTCACCAGGCTCCAGCCATTTCCTGTTTCCGAGGGCGGTGTGGCCGGCCCTGTTGTCCTTGTGCCTGCGGTGCTTCTCTTGAGGCCTGCCAGCTGGGCCTCATTGTCCCTGAAGCTGTGGGAGGTCCACACCAGCGTGGGGCATTGGCCGCCTGTGTTGATCAACTCTGGAGTGCCTGTCTCTGCTGCCGTGCCCCTTCCTGTGCCGGAGTCAGATGTCAGTGTCCTGGGCACGCCTGTCACGCCGACCTGCTGCTAGCAGGCTCTGGGCCTGGGCGTCCTCCAGGATCCCGAGGCTGTGGGTGCTGCTCTGCCCCAGTGCTAGATCTGCAGTGGCTCCAGTCAGCGCCACCTGGAGGGCAGGGCTACAGGTGTGCCTGCTTCCCGCGTGCTGGCCTTGCCGGGCCCTGCTCTTGGCTGTGGGCTGTCTGTCGCATGTGACCTAGTCTGCAGTAGCCAGGGACGTGGGGGCTTGCCTGCCAGGGCCAGCCATGGCTCTTCTCCTGTTCCACTCTGGCCCCTCCCTGAGGGGTCCTGTCATGCATGGCCAGGACTGTCTCTGCCCGAGTCCCAGGGTGGCCTGCAGGCTTGCGTGGCCTTTGTGTTGCCGTGGATGGCTGTTGGCGTCTTTTAAGGGGTTGGATCACATCTGTAGCTTTGAGCTGCTTCCCTGGCACTTTTATTGGGGTGTTCACGAGGCCATGCTGAGCCTGTGAATTGCGCCTGTAAATGGCGTGCAGCCTCCGACCTTCAGGCTGCAGGGTTGCCCGCCCCTTCCTGTTTCTGCCCTTGGCCATCCCCTCCCCTACTCAGACTTTACCCAGTGTGAATGGAGAGCTCACTTGGGACCCATCGTGAGAAATGAGCTGTAGATAGGCCATCATGCCATCACACCACGCCTGTGGAGGATGTGCAGGCAGCCAGGCACACCTGGACTCTGCCTGTGACTGTCACCAGGCGTGGTGCCCTGCTGAGCAGAGGCAGGGGCCGAGGAAGGGGCCAGGTCCCCACCATGTGCTCTGTCCCCTCACTCGGATCTTGGTTCTGGCTGGTCGTGAGATTTCGCGATCTCACCTTCTAGTGCCAGCCAAGGCAGGCAGGTAGGTGTCCCAGGGTACCTGCACCCAGCAGGGCCGTAGAGCGTCTTCTCGCAAGGCCGCGAGGACAGCTCCGCGAGAACAGCTCCGAGTCCACCTGCCAGTGCAGCTCTTCATTCAGCTGCGGGCGTGTCCCACACACCCCTGTTACACAGCGTGTTCTATTTTGTTCAAACGTAGTTTGTTCAGTGTTGTGCTCATTTAAATCATTTAGAAACAAATGAACTTTCATTTACAAATAGAGTCCCAGGCCGCTTGGCCCCTCCCCTCCCTGGGAGCAGAGGCGTGCTCTGTGGCACTGCAGCGGTTCTTCTGCTTTCCTGCATCGCGTCCCCCCAGGAGACGGGGCACTTAGCTGACGGGGTGCCTCTGCAGCACGCCCACGGCCACCCCTTGGAGCTTGTGGTGATCTCCTAGGAGGGGTGTAGTCTCGTGCTGTGGAGGCTGGTGACAGGCACGGGGCAGAGTTCAGGTGTGCCTGGCTGCCTGCACTTCTCCTGCCACCTTCCTGCAGTCCTGATTCCAGGCAGCTGGCTAGGGGCCCCGTGGGCCTTGTTCAGGCCTTTAGACCTGAGTACACTTAGCATCTGCCGTGGTTAGAGGCAGCTCCTGTGAGATGTCTCTTTTCCTGGCCCAGAGTGTGTCCCTCGGGCACCATCGTTGGCTGCCCCTGTGCCATGGTCTGGTCCTGTGGGGCCCCTACAGCACCATCCTTGGCCCCCTCCGTGATCTTCAAGCTGGCTGTGTACAGCTACGTGAGGTCTGGGCGTGGTCCTAGCTGCCCCGTGTGGCCATGGCCTCCTCCCTGGCTTTGGCTCCCTGTTCTGTGACATGAGGACCCTGGACTTCAGCTTACACAGCTGCTGTGAGGCCCCAGAGGCGGCGAGTAGCCAGTGCCTGGTCCTGCCCAGGGATGTCAGCTGTCGTCCCACCGCAGGCATCCAGAATGTCCTCAGCCCAGGCCCAGAGCGCCTGGCAACTTTCAGTGTAGTCAACCTTGTCAGACTCAAGCCCTTTCTGATAAATATAAATAAACTGTGTTCTTGAGTGTTTGAAATTTCCGAATAATTTGAGCCTCAGTACTCGAAACGAATCAAGCAAGCAGGTTTGTGCACAGGTCCACCTTGCCTGCCCCAGGGGCTGGCAGGTCTGGCCTGCGGTTCCACCTCATACCACTACCCACCGCTCAGCTGCACAGAGGGGCAGTGCAGGGGCTGCCATCCCTGCGGGCGCCTCACCTGTTGCATCTCTCAGCATTGTATAGGCACAGACTTGAGGTTTATGCCTCAGTTTTCTCCTCTTTCAGGGACTAGTGATTGTACTTGAAACCAGCTCCTGGGAAAGGGGTTTGCCCACAGATGGCTGAGACTTGAGGTTCCTGTCCTTCCACAGGAGACCTGCTGGAGCCTGTGCGTGGCCCCACCGTCCCATCCAGGGCAGCCTCTGGGAGTGGCCTGGCCCGGGGCAGACCACCGGGTGGTGTGGTCAGCTGCAGCAGGGCTGCGTGGTGTAGCAGGACCCCCCAGCCTGGTGGTGAGTCCAGCCCTAGGCTGGTCTGCTGGCCACAGCTGCCTGGGAGTCCTGGGTCTGCTGCTGTGCTCGCAGGGGAAGAGGGAGCTCAGCTTACACTCTCAGCCTCAGGCTGGTCAGCAGCGCCAAGTGGTTTCTTAAAAAGAATTCCTCCTCCCCTGATTAATTTCTGGCATGCAGCGCCGGGGAGCTCTTGCGTCAGTAAATCGTCACAGACCCCCAGTTGTCTGGACCAGACATAAACACCGAGCCCAGCTCTGCCGCTTCTGACACCCTGCCAGGGCTGCCTGCCCTCGAAGGCCCAGGCTTGGCAGCAGGGGCTGAGATGGCCAGGGACTGCCTGGGAGGGGAGGCCAGGCATGCCACTGCTCACCACGGAGCCCTCCCTCAGGACGTCCAGCTTGGCACATGCGCCCTGTGCATGCCCTTGTGGGGGTGCTGGGCAGAGGGGACTGACTTGCTGAAGTGCTCCCCCCCCCCCCCCGGTCCCTGGTTTCACCACAGGATGCTCTGGGAACATGCTCCTTCCTGGGCCTGGTGTGAGGTTGGTGCTGCTGTGGCAGTACCTGGTGGGCCTGGGCCTGGGCAGCACGTCCCTTGCCGTCCAGATCCACAGGTGCCGTCAGAAGACCTCAGGAGCTCCCGGAAAGGCCTTCCTGGCTTCCCAGCCCTCAGATGCCCCAGGGCTTCATGTATCCCGCCCGTGTTCTCATGGCGTCCCTTGGACCGGGCTGCCTAGTGGTGCTTTTGGCTTCAAAAAAGGCCAGATCCTCTCCCCAGCCCTCCAGTGGCTTGTGATTGCAGCAGGCTGAGACGTGCGCCACGGTGGCTGTTGAGGGCCCCCAGGAGAAAGCCTGGGACCTCCAGCTGTTCGTGGGTGGCTCAGGCCTCCGCAGGTAGAGCCGGCCCCTCCTGCGTGGCGTGCACATGTTGGGGCTTCCAGGTGGCTTTCAGGTGGGCATTGGGGTGACTGCTGCTGGCTGATGTCAAGGATGCACAGCAAGGGCCAGGGCCACTCTGGGGCCACGTCAGGCTCTGCCTTGAGTCCCATCCTGTGACTAGACCTTGTCGTCAGAGCCCCAGAGTCGGAGCAGCAGTCCAAGGCCAAGTCCTTGTCTGGCTGGTGCCAAGTGTCTCATTTCAGGAACTTTGGCTTTTCCTGATTTTCCACCTGTGCACACGGGATCTGCTGAAGACCACAGTTGAAGGGAGATTCATGAGTAAAAATCAGGGATGTCTTAAGCTGGGCACAGTGGCACATGCCTGCGATACCAGTGACTCCCTGAGACAGGAGGGTTGCAAATTCGAGGCCAGCCTCAGCAACTTGGTGAATCCCTGAGCAACTTAGTGAGACTCTTGTCTCAAAATAAAAAATAAAAAGGGCTGGAGATGTGGTTCAGTGGTTAAGTGCCCCTGGGTTGAATCCCCAGTACCAAAAAAAAAGGAGTCTGCAACACTAACTTTGTGCATTTTATGAGGAGGAGAGCTTCCCTGGTCTTGCCTCCTGGACACCAGGCCCCCGCTGCAGCTGGAGCCTCGTGTGTCTTCTGTTGCGCCTGAGCTGTGTGCAGGTAGGCTGTGGCCAGATCCACAGGCTCCATCTGGAGACCTCAGGCCCTGGGGGGAGAAGGGTGCTCCCAGGCAGAGCCTGCCCAGCGTGTCCCTGCTGCTCCTGGGGAACCAGCCACTTCAGCTGTAGGTGAGGGAGGTGCGGCCACAGGGCTGAGCTGAGGGTCTGAGGAGACCCAGCTGTGAGGACGCAGCTGCAGCCTCAGCCCTGGGGCCTCGGGCCCCTGTGGCTTCCTGGGGGCTCTGACACCCAGGGGTTCAGTGACGGCAGTTAGTCACAGGAGATGATTCTCCTAGACACTGGTGCAGCGGGGAGTCCTCAGTGGATGATGGGGTCTCTTCCCTGTGTCTCTCGCCTTGAGCCCTCGGGCTGGGGAGGTCAGTCTCTGGTCTGTTCTCGGGCTTCTCCTTAGGTCCGTCCCCAGCAGGGCCTCTGTGCGCAGGCTGTGTGGGGCTACTGTGCCGGCTCGGGGGTGTTCAGGGCCCGGGGGCATGGGTGAGGGTCTCTTAGAACACACAGCCCCTTGGTGGGTGCCGCAGCAGGGGCCAGGTGAGCCACACGGACTAGGTCACCCTGCTGCTGTCCCTCCACCCCCTGCACTCTTGACTATGTGTTGAAGGTTGTTCCCCATCGTTTAATGAAGCAGCCCCTGCTTTTCAGTCTGTTTTCCAACATGTACGACGATTTCTTTGTTCATCATATTTCTTTTTATCTACTGGTAACACAGAGTTAATGCAGAGAGTACCAGCCATCAGTACCAGCCATCGTAACCCTGGTCAGGTGTGTGGCTCAGTGACAGGGAGTGCTTGCACGCTCTTGTGCAGCCGTCGCTCCCATCAGCCCCTGGAACTCTTTTGACCTTCCCACACTCAACTTCTGCCCCTCCCAGGCTGGCCACCTGCTGCTCTGTGCCCTGTCGCCCTGGACTTTCGCCCTGCCGCTTTCACACAGCACCTATGTGAGAGTGTACTATGGCTGCCAGCGTCAGAACCTCCTTCCCTTTTGAGGCCAGCCAGTATCCTGTGGGGTGTGGGCCCCGTCTTGTTTATCCATCTAGCCCCTGTGGACGGGGCCCCGGGTCGGGTCGTTGGGAGTAGTGCTGCTGTGGACGGGGTGTGGCGTGTCCGTGGGCGTCCAGCTCCAGGTCCTCTGGGCTGCCCCTAGGAGTGGGCTGCGCACAGCTGTCCACCTGGCTGGTTTTCTCGGTGCTGTACATTTTACTTCTTTCTAGCATTGCACAGCGAGTTCTTTACATCTCTCCAGTGTTTGCTATTTTACTTTTTTTGAAAGTAGCCATTCTTGGGGTGATGTGTTGTCTCGCTGTCGTTTGATCTGCAGTGATTGGCGTTGTAACCTGGGCATCTTTCTGTGTACTTATTGGCCATTCGCATGTCTTCAGAGCAATGTCTATTCTATTTTTTTCCCAGTTTTTAATTGGATTGTTTTCTTGCTGTTGGATTTTAGGGCTGTTTCATTTATCATGGGCATTTGATTTGCAAGTGCTTTTTCCTATTCAGTGCGCTGCCTTTTTACTCTCTTTTTAGTGTCCTCTGGTGACAAAAGTGTTTTGCTTTTCATGAAGTTCAATTAATCTTTTTTCTTTTGTTGCTTGTCTTTTGATGTTGTATCTAAGAAGACACAGCCAAATTCAAGGTTGTGAGTAGCCTCCCTTTTTCTTCCACGAGTTGTGTGGTTCTGTTTCTGTTTAGGGTGGTGGTCTGTCTGGAGTTGACCTTTGCCTGTGCTGAGGTGGCCTGCAGCTGTGGGTCTCCACTCATGCCAGCACCGTTTCTTAATGACAATGTCACCTTTAACCTGTGGGGTGGGGGTGGGGGACCTATGCATCTCAGAAGAAAAACCTTGCTAAAATTCTTTAAAGGCTTTTTGAAAGCATCATGAGTGGCGGCTGGGTTCCTTTCCCAGGTCAGCACAGAGCCAGTTCCTCCTGAGCCAGGACCAGGCAGCCTTTCATTTCTCTCATTGCCGTCCTTGCTGCCATGTTCACACCTCCTGGCCACACCCTCTTCTGAAGTGTCCCCTCTCCGTGGGATGCCAAGTCAGGGTGGCTGGCGGGGCCTCTGCTGGAGACAGAGCAGGTGGTGTGCGGCACAGGTCACAGCTGTGCTGACCCTGAGTTGTGACCCCACATGGGGGGTCTTCCCAGGCTGAGCTCTCCTGGCCTTGCACAGAGCCCCTGGCCAGTTCTGCCCAGGACCCTGAGTGTGCCGGCCTCTGCACACTAGCAGGCGGCTCGTGGTGCCCCGGCCAGGTCAGTCCCCCTGAGCAGATGCAGGCCCACAGCGGGCCTTTCAGGGAGAAGTCTG
Organism: Tamias sibiricus; assembly: GCA_025594165.1. NCBI lineage: Eukaryota > Metazoa > Chordata > Mammalia > Rodentia > Sciuridae > Tamias > Tamias sibiricus. Next base: position 171,380,624 of record CM046660.1, read on the forward strand.
TTCGTTCCTCCTGAGGGAGTGTGAAAGCTGCTGTTGTGGTGTGTGATCCACACTCCTTCGCGGGCCGGGTGGCTGCTGCTCTTGTGTTCTGAGCCCTTTCTTTGCCAGCCTTCCTGTCTGAAGTGATGTGCCCTGTGGCTCTCTCTACTGTGACCTCCTGCTGGGCGCTGGGGCGCGGGCAGCCCTGGGTCTCTTACAGGACACCTCCCCTGCGTCTCTCAGCTAACTGTAGCTTCGTTCTTGTCTTTGCACGTCAGTTTGGGTTTCACGTTCAGGACCATCTGAGTGCTGGATGTGTGACAGCGTCCCTTGGGTACCTGGCCTTTCCAGTTGTGGTGCCCCTGCTGTCACTGAAAGCTGATGCCCAGCGTCACACTTGCAGTTGCTGATCCTGAGTTCTTAGAACACTCTGTGGCCTCCTGGTGCTTCCTGAGTGCCCACAGTCTCTGGGACCCTCCTCAAGGCCTTTTCTTCTTGCAGCCAGGATTCTGGGGGAGGCTGTGGAGCGTGTGTCTTATTCTGAAGTTTCCTGTAGGTTGCAGGTTCTAAGAGCAGTGCTCACGTCTGTTCTTTAGGGTTTCGTGACACTGCTGCCTGCTCCTGTGGCTGCCTGTGACCCTTCAGCACCCCACAGGGGAGTGGCTGGCTGCCCAGCTCCTCCTTCCCAGGCTCCCGCTCCTGGCAGGATCTTCCTTCTCAGACCCACGTTGGGGGAGACCTGAACCTCACTGTCCTCTCGCTTCTCTACCTGCACAGGGTGACACCTGTGCTGTTGGGCCACAGGTCTTAGGGACAAAGCCTCTGTGTGTCACTTTCTTGCTTGCTGGCATTGTGTGACGCTGCTCCACAGGGCACACTCTCGGGAGCCGTCAGTATCTTGTACTGATTCTGTGTGAAAACAAATACTGAGTCTCCCCAATTTTTGAAATTTAGGTGTATTCTCATCTGAACTTAAAACCCAGCAGTGCCAAAAAGTATAAGTCAGGAGGGAGAATGTCCCCATGACCCTGCTGGACCACAGTGGCTAAGCTCAGCAGGTGTACTTCGAGGAAGTCACAGGGTGCCCTGGTGGTGCCCGGGCAGGACTGCCCACGCCCGTGCAGACGCACTTATCCGTCACACGTGGTGGAGCAGTGTCGTGTTTTAGACCTGCCTGATGTTCTAGTACTTAAAAATCCCTCTCTCTGTGGGAGTTTATTTTTTCCTACATTACTTAGCACCCGAGAAGAATCACCACATACAGCCCTTCGTGTTTGTTCTTTGCTGATTGTTCTCACCTTAATGTTTGGATGAAGTTCCAGAAATAGGGCTGTGGGGACAAGGGCTCACGTTCCCTGAATGCAGGCTGCTACCAAGGCATCTGGCTGTGTGCCCCGCTGTCCCTCTGCCACGCCAGGGCTCGCCTCAGCGCCGGCTGTTCCTCAGGGCCCTGTCACTGGCGCACACAGGAGCAGGGCGGGATGCTCAGGTCAGGCACGGCGACCCCACAGGCAGCCCAGTGTGGGGCTCGGGCATGGGGCTGAGAGGCCACCCCAGCATCTGTGCCCAGCTGGCTCTCCTCTGCCTGCCTGTTGCATCGTGGGCCTTTCCTGGCCATCTCCCTGTGCCAGGCTCCTCTAGGCTCTGGCAGGGAGCCCCACTCAGTGGCACCTTGGTGTTAGTGGAGGTCAAAGAGCAGAAGAGTAACTAATGCCAGGGCAGCAGCGTGGCCGGTGTGCCCGAGTCTGCCACATGCCTTCTCGTGGTACCCAGGCTGGGCCCTGCTCTGCCTTACGGAGGGAAAGCGAGGCACTAGAATGAATGCCACCTGGCGCTGTGCCTGCGAACGCAGGGCTTCGCTGCCGCCAGACTTCCTGCCCAGCGTGGTCTCCGGAGGGTGGGGAGGTGCCTGCGTGGCCGGGAGCCTGCAGTGCCTGCGTCTGAGGGTGGCGGGGGCTGTGTGCAGGGTTCTTCCCACTTAGGTGTGAAGCTCCCAGTGACTGGCCAGGTGTGCCCTGAGTGCAGAGGGGCTGAGGTGGCAACTGGGGCTCCAAGCTGGGTGTGCACCTGGTGTGGGGCCCACTGGAAGTCAGATGTGGTGGGCGGTGGGGCTGATGGACCTCAGGGTGGGTGGGATGTGGGGCAGAGGAGTTGGCGTGGACGGCCAGTGTCCTCTGGCACAGGCTTTTCCCTGGCCAGGGCGAGTGGTAGCAGGTCCCTACTGTTGCCTTTCCCCTCTGTGGTGGATGGCAGGCCTCCAGGACCCGGGGCCTTGGAGCCTTGGGGGAACCTCACCACAGGTACCCTGGAACATGATCTGCCATTGCTTGAAATGCCTGGTGGCTTCCTGTGTGCCCTGCACTTGTGCCAGCCGACGTTCAGTCAGCATGACTTACCATGTAGAAAGTGCCAGTGGATGGAGGCTGGGTTTGCTGGACTTGTTCTCATGTAAGGTGTTGCTGTGTTGCCAAGACATGAACTGGAGGGGCATGGTCAAGGAGGGCCTCTCTGTAGACTGCCGCTTCCCGGGGTCAGGCCAGTGGGCGCAGACGGGACCCACGGCAGCTTGGGCATGCTGAGCAGTAAGGGAGGCAGCAGAGCGCAACGAGAGACCCGTCCAGGGGTGACAGAAGCGTCCATGGTAAAGGGCTGCTGTCTTTGCCATAGAAGTGAGAAAGATTAACTGTGGCCTCCGTGGACTGCGCGTGCCCAAGTGGAGGGGTGTTGTGGGCTAGTGACAGGGCCTAGGGGGAGGCTGGGGACATCAGCTGAGGGGACAAGTCAGAGGGAGGTGGCACTGGGCTCCGCCTGGTGGCCTATTACAGGGCACAGTGGGGTTTCTGGACGCACACAAAAAGACAGGAGCCTCACAGAAGATGGGGAGAGACAGCTAGAAGAATATTTGCCCACTTGAGAGGTGCACGGCCTTTAGATGGAGAATTAGACGGCCCTGCCAGTGGCGCCGTGGCCTGGCCATCACCTGCTCCACCTGGCGTGGGAGAGAGGCCCCGCCTCGGCTGCGGGGAGAGACCGCTGTGGGCTTGCGCTCTGCAAGGGACCCAGCCCCGTCCTGGGGTGTGGTTACAGCTCTCCCCGTGTTCTGAACACAGAAAAGTGTCACCTAACTTGACAAGGTGCAAAGGGTCTTAGTGTCAGAATCTGTTAGAGACCACAGTAAAACAAAACTTTTTGTGTTACTTGTGAACATAATTGTAAACATCTAAATCAAGTATGGGGGAAAGAACAGGATAGCACGTTGCACCATGCAGTGTCATGGGAATGTTGTCGTATGAGAGCAGCTGTGTGAGTCATGTGAAATGGAAGGCGATTTTAGAAAGTGGGAGCTGAGATGAGCTTGGCTCCACTTCTCACGTGTGGCCAGGGGACACCGGCTTACAGAGGCATGTGGTCCTCTCAGGTGGCAGGTTGGGCCCTGAGGTGGGCCTGAGGCAGGGGCGCAGTCTAGGGCTGGTGCCTCAGCACGTCTGTGCAGTGTGGCTTGGGAGCCAGCAGCTTCACTACAACAGGATGCCCCAAACAGGTGGACCTGATGACCCCAGAAGATTCTGCAGATTCATGAGTTACGGGAAACCCTCTGCCAGTCAGTTTTACGTTTGCCAATACCCAGTATTAGGAAAGTCCAGCAGAAAGGCAGAGAGGTGGTTTCCACGACATGAAGCTGCAGAGTCGTGGACATGGAGACTCCCGGGTCCCACCCTTGTTTCCATCTCAGGCAGGTCAGACCTCTGGCCTCGTTGGAGGCTGCAGGCGTCCAGCGCTCCATTCTCTGATTCTTTGCACATTTGTGTTTTGTGACTGGTGGGTCACTTTCTTAGTCCCCTTTACTCATGCTTTTTGTTTTTTCCTACATGTGTGTGTTTTAAATTTTAATTATAAAATACCACATCTCTTAAAAGTGCACCGTGTGAGGAAGCAACAGAAGCAGCAGCTTCTCCCCCGACGTTGGCCCGCAGTTTCTGCCTCACTGCCCACTGCCCGAGCGCTGTGGCAGGCTCGTGTGGCCGTCAGACGAGCGAGCCTTCTTCCTCAGTCGCCCATGCTAGTCTGGAGGCACAGGTTCTTACTGGTCATGATGCTGCCTTGTTGGTGTCTCTTTGCCCGTGTTGCCCAGCTGCGGCCCTGGGAGCCTCTTGCTGGCCTCCCTGGCAGGTACCCAGTACTCGAGGTAGGACGTAACCTCTCCTGTCCTTGTCTGGCATCCCCAGCCCTGGAGTTGACGGTTCCTCCGGGAGGCCTGGCTCCCTCTTGCAGGGACTGGTGTTCTGAAACCTGCCCTGGGCGTGGGCAGTGCGCCTGGCCCTCTGTGGAAGAGCCTGGACCGTTGTGTGTGCATGGCCCTGCCCGGGCTCATGCGTGTGCTCTGCGCTCACACCCATGCCTGCCGTGCTGCCCAGCCCCCCCCAGGCCACAGAGGGCTTCCATCCTCTGTTACCCCGCTCTGTGCTCCAGCCCTCAGCCCCCAGGAGCCACCGTGCGTCCACCTGTTGGGATTATCACCTGGGCCCCTGACAAGGAGCCCAGGGACCGAAGCTCAGTGTGGCCTCGGCGCAGGTGACCCAGCTCTGCGCCCAAGGCCACTGTGGGTAGCGCACTCATGTGTTTGTGTCACTGTTGGGCTGTGGCTCATTCACTTGTTTCTCTCAGCATTTCATTTTGGAGGTTCTTCCCTCATACTTTTTATTTTATGTTCCCTTTCGAGAGACTGCGACCCAAGTGTGCTTCTGTGTGGAAGCCAGACTGGGGGGTGCAGGCACAGGCAGACCAGGGACATGTCTCTGTGCGTGGCCTCCACCCTGCAGGCACCCCCCCTGTACGGAGTCCTGGACACCAGCCCCGGCCCCTTGCAGGCCCCCTGTCCCTCCAGAGCCACCGCCACCTCCTGCGTGGAGCACCAAAGCATGGCTTGCAGGTGCCCCTCCTGCGCCGGGCACCAGTGAGTGACCTTGAAGTGTGTGCTTGCATGGGTGGCAGTGTGTCTTCTGCCTGAGCTCGTACAAGTGATGGCGGTGGAGAGCAGCAGACAGAGCTGTGTGGGATTTTGCCCGTTCCCAGGGAGTGTGCCTGAGGTAGCCCCTGCCCGGCTTGAGGTGCCTCTTCCCACAGCTGGCTGCAGGGTCCCCTCTTTGCCAGCCTGACAGACGCGGACAGGGCTCTCCCTCTGCAAGGACTTCTGCCTTTGCCTCCATCCTGGTCCTGCTGGGATGTGCTCTTGGCTCTCACACTCTCTTCGTGCTCCAGACACGGGACCTTGGTCTTACCTGCTGTGTGCAGGACCCTCCCACCTTGGCACTGATCTGGTACTCTTCGGGACGCTCCTTGGCCACATAAGGCTTCCCCAGGGTCAGACTCACTCTTTCTTTCTCTTTTCTTTTCTGTTTCCCCTAGTACTGGAGATTGAACCCAGGACACGCCATCTCTGAGCTCCGACCCAGCTCTTTTTCTCTTATTTTGAGACAGTCTTGCCAAGGTGCCCAGGCTGACCTTGAACGTGCACTCCTCCTGGGCCCACCTCCCGTGTCCGTGTGGCATCTAGTTGGGCAGCGCACTCTGGAAGCTGCCTTTGCTCCAAGCCAGGGCTCTGGTGTCTCAGGCTGTCGGCCCCTCACCTCCCTGCATCCTGCTGCACTTGGAGTTGTGTGTGGACTTTGGTTTGGATCTCATTCCATCCTTTCCTGGGTGACTCCCCAGTGGTCCGGTGTGTTCCAGTGACTGAGATGCTGCCTGCAGCTTGCGCTAGAGCTCCGTGCTGGTGGGTCTGTTTCTGGACAGAGATCCTGTGTGGTCTGCATGCTGGCACTCTGCTTTCTTGGGACCAGTCCTCTGTGGCCAGCCCTAGGGACTGAACTGTGTGTCTCTGTCTAGTAGTCTCCTCCTTCTGGAGACCCGGCTGACGTGTGCCTTCAAGCCCTGCCCTTTTGCACCTGTCACCCCACGTCCTTCTGTATGGCTCTCCTGGTTTCTGCAGGGTGTTTTGTGTTGAGTGCTTCTCTCTTCAGCTCTGTCTGCTTGACTGTTGGACCTGCTCATCGGTTTAAGTTTTAGTGACTGCAGTCTTATATCTGCAAGTTCTCTTTAGATAGTTTTCAGTTCTGGCCAGTGCTGGTATTAATAGTAATCGCTGGCACGCGTGTCCTCCAGAGAGGGCATGGGCTATTGTATCCCCCTTGCTAATGCAAAGTGCTTGACCCCACAGCTCTTTATTTTATTTTGAGACAGGGTCTTTCTGAGTTGCCCAGGCTAGCCTTAAAGTTGTGACCCTCCTGCCTCAGCCTCTGCGAGTGGCTGCAATCACAGGTGTGCCGCCGTCTGACTCTGCTGTCTCTTCCTGCATGTCATTCACGTCCATTCTGTGGCCAGTGCTGATCTTCCTGGGGTGGATGTCCTTCCTGTCCTGACTTCCATTCCCAACGATTTTTTTTTTCTTTCTTGGTACCAGGGATTGAACTCAGGGGTACTCTGTGACCACTGAGCCACATCCCCAGCCCTATCTTATATTTTATTTAGAGACAGGGTCTCACTGAGTTGCTTAGCACCTCACTTTTGCTGAAGCTGGCTTTGAACTCGTGATCATTCTGTCTCAGCCTCCTGAGCTGCTGGGATTACTGGTGTGTGCCACTGCACCCTGCTTCTCATGATTTTTGATTGTGACTTTATGCCTGTATTTGTACAAGTCAGTGCCACGTTCTTCCAGAGAGGGTTTGGGCTTGCTTCTGCCCATTCCCTGGGGGCCCTGCCTGAGGTACAACTTAGGATGCACTTGCCAGGGTCATAGGTCAGGTCTCACGGCTGTCTGGATTCTTCCCTAGATCACTGCGAGGTGACTGTGGCTAAGAACCCCCAGGGGCATCTTCTTTCTTGATGTGCCCTCTCTTGGCCAGTGCCAGGCCTGGGGGGACCTGCAGTCTGGCTTCCTGCTCATCCTCACAGAGACCCAGCAAGTGGCCTGCAGAGGCCGGGCTTAGGATGGGCTCCAGGCCCCTGGCCCTGCTCCCCAGTGCGCCTGCCTGCAACTCCTGCCCTCCCAGGCTGTCCTTGCTGGCCTGCCCGTGCCGCGCTGCAGGGGCCACCTGAGGTGGAGTCTGCCTGTCGCCAGGCACAGAGGCCCTCTCAGCCTTGGCTCTGGTCCCAGTGCCGTCAGGCAGCTTCCTTGTGAGGCTCTCTCCTGGTTTTCACAAGAAACAAATGTCCTCTGAGGATGGGGCTGAGCAAAGCCTGGGCAGTCTGGGCTTGGAGATGGTGAGTTAAGTGACATTCCCAGCGGTCACTGCCTGCGTGGTGGTGCTTGGAGGCCTGTCCTGTCCTATTGAGGCTCTGGAGGCAGCCACGCTGACTTGGAGTGGGCCTGAGCACCTCCTGGGCCTGGTTCTGGCCAGGTGCAGGTGTCCTCAGAGTGCAGCCGTTGCTGGGCGGGGTCTTGTCCAGATCTCTGCTGCACACCTCTGCCTCCGTGGGGCGTGGCTTGTCCCTGGCCACGCGGCATCTCTCCAGCCTGTTGTCATGGCGGTTGCTGCTTTCTTACAGAGTGTGTTTCAGATGTGCTGTGAGTGCAAGAGAAGGCCGCCTGCTGCTGGGCGTCTGTGCCCGGAGGCGGCAGGTGACAGAACTTCCCATCTCTGGACCTTCTGCAGGGAGGTGTGTGGGCCTGAGTCAGCCAAGGGACATGCCTCCACCTCCGCGCACCCCACGCATGTGCCAGGCACCCCGGGCTCCTGACCCTCGGGCCTCCCATTGGCAAGGGCATGTGCCCAGGGCTCGAGCACTGCCTCGGAGAGGGCAGCTGGGAGTCCTGAGTGTGTGGGTCTCCCCTTCTAGTTCAGGAGCCCAGGGGAGGTGACCGGCTTGGTCGCCAGGCTCCTGCCACCCTTTCCGGCCTGCAGCCCTGGTCCTGGCTTCTGCGGGAGCCTCTGTCCGTTTTGCAGGCACGTCCACAGGAGCAGAGTGCTGGCCCATGTCCTATTCTGTCATCGTTGCTGAAGGTCATTTGAGGGTGAGTGCTGCCACAGAGAGCCCTGGCTCACACCCGCGGACACCGTGGCAGGATGCGTGGCCCCTGTGCCCTGGCTCACGCCCGCTGACACCGTGGCGGGACGCATGGCCCCTGTGCCCTGGCTTACGCCCGTGGACACCGTGGCGGGACGCATGGCCCCTGTGCCCTGGCTCATGCCCGCTGACACCGTGGCGGGACGCGTGGCCCTGTGTGGGCTTTCCCTTCTGGCAGAGGCGCGTGCAGACGTGTAGTCTAGCTGGACACGTGGAGCAGAGAGCCACTGGGCACTCCTGCGCCTGGGGCAGCGCGTTTTCCAAGGAAACTGTACCTCACGGGCCTCACGGACAGAGGGAAGTCCCCCTCCTCAGTCTCAGGGCTGGCTTTGGCCTCTCTCCAGCAGCTGAGGGAGAGAGGGCAGAGTGTGACAGTGCATGTGCCTCGTCTGGTGAGCTGCCTGGGAGCCTGGCTCATGGGCTGCTTTAGGTGCTGTGTGGGGAGTGCAGTCTCCCCACTGTGGTGACACTTCCTTCTGGTCTGCCCCCCCGGTGGACCAAGGCCCTGGCGAAGGTGTGTAGAGGATGGATTTACCCTGTGATGTGGGCGGGGCCCTGGTTCCCAGCTCCTGCCCAAGGTAGCCCACCTCCAGGTGGTGCATCTGCATGCCTTTTTTTTTTTTTTTTTAATGTTTATTTATTTGCCTTAGTTGTACACAATGCAATGCATTTATGTTTACGTGGTGCTGAGGATCGAACCCGGGCTGCACACATGCTAGGCGAGGGCTCTACTGCTGAACCACAACCCCAGCCCATCTGTGTGCCTTTTGATGGTGGTGATTGCATGTGGTTGCTGAAGCCCCTCCGGTCTGCACCGAGATCATCAGGTTGGGGTCCTTTCTTGTGCACGTCCAGACTGGAGCTGGACTGTCTTTTCCTGTCTCCCCTTCTCCGTGTCCACTTACTACCTGAGCGCCTGCAGACTCTTTCCTACTGGAGGAACTTGTGAGTTGGCTGTTCTGAGCTCTTCACTTCCCCGGGATGGCCCAGAGCTGTCCCTTGGCTGCCATGGCAACTCAGCTCAAGGACCAGGTGTCAGGTGAAGCAGCTGTCTCAGCTTGACTTTACACCTATGAAGGAGCCTTAGCATGGCAGTTTTGTTTAAGAATTCAGTTCAAAACGAGCTTGTCAATATCTGTTTGAAGGGAAACTTGAGCTGGGCATGGTGGTGCACGCCTGTAATCCCAGTGACTTGGGAGGCTGAGGCAGGAGGATGGTAGCCTTAGCAACTTAGTGAGTCTCTGTCTCAAAAAGAAGGAGGGCAGGGGATGTGGCTCAGTGCTGGAGCACCCCTGGGTTCAGTCCCCAGCACCAAAACAAACAAATAAGCAATAAAAGGAAACTCAAGAGTTCTGTAAAACACTGAGGCCTGTGTGACTGTGGAGACCGGGCTGCCTTCTCCTATGCAAGGTCGCAGGGTTCTCTCTGCTGCTCTTCACCTGTGAGAGGGTGACAGGGACTTCCATTCCAACAGTCCTCAGCATGTCCATTCTGTGCTGTGCCCTCGGGCTTCTGCGTGTCCCAGGTGTTGGGGAAGCAGGGCTGAGTGTCTGGATCAAGGCTTGGACACTAGCTAAGACTCATCATCTGCTGTGTGGCCTTGACACCTGCCACCTGTTGGGACTTTCCGGACACTGTCTGCCAAGGGGATGGGCTCTGGTTGCTTATCACGCCCTGTGGAGGACCGGGGCTAAGCAGGGGGGTGTGGCTATGACGTATCATGAGAGTTGGAACCGCCCTGCTGGTCAAGGATTGGTTATTTAGGCCTTTATAAGTACGGTTCACTGTTCAATAAATTTGAGTTTTGGCATTGCTTTCTACAAAACTCCCTGGGTGTGACGTGGTGTCCGTCAATCAGGCGGGGGTATAGACACTCGGCGACTTTTGCCCGTTAAGCCTGTATTCGCCAGGTAAGCTACTTTAACTCTTTCTGCTGGCAGAAGGAGTCCCCCTTTAAGGCCCAAAAGGGGGGTAGCTTTAGACCTCGGCCCCATTAATAAGTAAAGCAGTAGTCGTGGCAGTTGGCGCCCAAGGTGGGGCACGAAAACAAAAGAAAATTATCAATAGGCTTAGCACGGTTAGAGATGCAGCGTCTCTCTGGCAAAAGTATCCTCTAATATGGGGCAAGCTTTAATATTTAAGAAATCTCAGGACCCAGCCCTCGAGGCATGGCGGTGTATTTTAAGAAAGCAAGGTTTCCAAATTTCTGATGCTCAAGCTGAAAAAATTTGGAGCTCATTAATACGGGCGGCTCCCTGGCTCCCGAAGGCTGATTATAATGCATGGAAGACATGGCACCATGCAGAACAAATTTTAAGAGAGAGAGAAAATGAATACGGGGAAATTCCACCTCCGGGAGTTTATTCAGCTTTATCCGCCCTAAAAGCATGCTCTCTCATGCAAACAATAAAAGAATCTGCAGAGGCCACAGATCAGGCACCTCAAATTATAAGAATTGAGGTAACGGAGCAGGCCCTACGAGAAAATAAAATATCTAAGTCTAATCTCTCCTGGTCCGGAGAATTAAACAGCCCCTCCCGGTCCGTGGATTTAGAGAAGCCTAACCACTCCCTAGAAGTAGAGAAATCTGGCCATCTCCCCCACTCTGCGGAATTAGGAAAAACTAGCAATCAGGAACCTACAGCCCCTCCCTTGGAGAGCTTGAAAAAATTCCCTGAGGACAAAGGCCATCGGCCACATGGCTCACCACCTCGCGAGCGGGATCCGCCATTTTATGAGCCTGCGCCTTCCGGGCCTTCTGCGCCACCGCTTTTCCAGGAGGCACCAATTTCACAACAGCTGCTAGCGCCCCCTGGTGGGCTTTCACCTGTAATAGCGTTTCCAGTTAATTTAAATCCTGGAGGAAATAGGCTGAATATTTGGTACCCCTGGGAGACTCAAAAGAGTTAAAAGAGTTTAAAAAAGCGGTGTCGGAAAATGGTCCCAACTCCCCATGGGCAAAATGCATTTTATCAAGTCTGGCACATCATTCCTGCACGACTAAAGATTGAAAAGATCTAGCCAAAGCCGTGCTTCCAGGACCTTTATTTATAAAGTGGTGTGCATATTTTAATGATAAATGCCATATGCAGGCAGAGAGAAACCAATCTATGAATCCTCCCATACCAATAACCTTTGGGATGCTGGCAGGAGTTAATGACCAATATGCCACGGGCATTCAACAGGCAGCAATACCAGCCCCTTACCGAGAGCAGGTACAAGCTTTAGGGCTGGCAGCATGGAAAAAGCTAGAGGAAGGAGGAAGGAGGCCCTACAGAGCCTCCTATAGCTGGAATCACTCAAAAAGCTAATGAGGATCTGGCCACATTTATTGAGAGAGTGGAAAAAAGCCTTCAAAGGAAATTTCCACCTGGTACTCTGAGAGATCAATTTGCAAAAATGCTGGTTTGGGAAGGAATGACCACAGATCACAAACTGGCCTGTGCTGGGTTAAAGGATAGATCTATGGGGAGATGGATTATTGCCACCAAAGATGTTGGTTCTCAAACTCATCAATCTCAAGTCTTAACAACCGCCCTTAATGCCCATACTGAGGTATTAGCAACAGTTTTAAATGGAAAAGGGACCTATTTTAAGTGTGAACGACAGGGCCATTTTAAAAAAGACTGCCCCAATGGCTTTGGTCGGTCCCCAGAATGCTCCCCTGGCCAGACTCAGAGTCCAGCTGCCCCTAGAACACTTTGTCCTCGATGTAAAAGAAGATATTGGAGAAAAGATTGCAGATCTAAATTTGATATTCAGGGGAAACCTTTAAACTTCTAAAGGGGCATCCTCCAGCCCCGTTACACCAAGGAGGTTCCCCTGCTCACAGTCCCCCTAAGGTCCATTGGATAGTTCCTGTTGTTCCAGGGATTAGACCAAAGATAGATATTTATATATCAGGAAAGAAATTTCATTGCCTAATTGATACTGGGGCAGATCGTACTATACTAAGGAAGGAAGAGATTCCACCTCAATGGGAACTAATTCCAGGGCCCCAATTACTCGGGGTAGGTGGAAACACTCATTCAAAAGAAACCAGAGATTGGCTTAGATGGAGAGACATAGACGGAAATCAAGGGGAGGTTCGCCCCCTTGTGGCCCCTAGATTAACCTCTAATTTATTAGACCAAGACATCTTAGGAGAAGCTAAAGCTTACATTACTACAACCCATAGAGAGCTTCAACATGATATATTAATTAAAGATACGGGGAGAGAAACTTCCAATCATCAAATAGGGTCTCACCCCCAATCCTAAGGGCCACTGTTCCCCAAGTTCCTGCCATTCAATGGCGAGATGGCCCCCCAATCTGGGTCGAGCAGTGGCCCCTTCCTACTAAAAAACTAAACCATTTGAGGGCAATTGTCCAAGAACAGTTAGCCCTAGGACCAGTCCTGTTTTTGTTATACAAAAGGCCACAGGGAAATGGAGGATGTTACAAGACCTCCGGAAAATTAATGATAGGATGTTCATTGTTGGCACACCTCTGCGTGGTCTCCCTTGGATCCCTGCTATTTCAAGAGATTTAACCTTAATTGTTATTGATATTAAAGGTTGTTATTTTTCTATTCCTCTTCATCCAGATGATTATGAAAAGTTTGCTTTTTCTATCCCTTCTATTAAATTTCAGAAGCCAGATGAGCGATATGAATAGATAGTTCTCCCTCAAGGTATGGCTAACAGCCCAGCTTTTGGTCAATATTATGTTTCATGTCTCCTGTCACCATTGATGAAAAAATCGCAGCTCACCCTATGTTTATATAGATGACATCATCCTGGGAGCTGCTGATGTCCAGCAACTGGGCTCAGCTTACCTGACCCTTCAAGAGCTCTTAGAAAAAGGACGATTACACATATCCAATGACAAGGTCCAAACTATTCCTCCCTTCAAAATATTGGGGACAAAACTTAGCTTAGACTCGGTTTGTCCTCTCAAACCTCAACTAGTCATTCAAAAATCTTATTCCTTGGCAGAGTTACAGAAGCTATTAGAAGAGCTAAACTGGTTAAGACCATGGCTTCATATCTCTACTGAAGATTTATTACCTCTCTTTGAGTTGCTACGGAGAAAATCCTCCTCTGATGTGATTATACTAGAAGAAGGTCATCTGTCAATATTACAAAAAGTCCAAGATGCCCTCAATTCAGCCCAATTGGCTCGATACCAACCAAAGCAACCTCTATATCTGTGGATTTTCTCAGGTGCTAAGCTCCTTACAGCTGTTCTCACCCAGATGGGTAACCCCTTACAGTGGATACATTCCTCTGTGGGAGGAGCACCTCGAGTTTATTCCCAATTAGATCAATTAGCAGATCTATAATAAAAGGGAGAGATACATCATTGAGACATTATGGAAAAGACCCAGATATTTTAACAATTCCTTACCGTTTGTCAAACTTTGAGTGGATACGGAAAAACAACCCTAGAGTCTCCTATGCTTTAGAAGGATTTTTAGGACGAGTTGACTGTCATTATGGGTCAACCAAATGGACCTCCTCTTTTCCCAAGCTGGAGTGGACTCCCCCCATCCTTTTTTCCATCAAGCCACTCCCCAAGGCAGTAAATGTCTTCACAGATGGAGGAAAAGAAGGGTCAGCAGTTGTAGTTTTTCACCCATCCTCAGGCCAAAGGACACAATACTTTGAAGCAGTTACTGGTTCAGCTCAATTTAAAGAATTATATGCTGTTGCATTAGCCTTGACCCATGTCCAAGAGTCTATGAATCTTTTCTCAGATAGTTTATATGTAATTAACCTATTACCTACTCTAAATGCATCATATATAAAGATAGATAATAATCCTATAACCCATTTGATGATTCAGGTTTGATCCCTGTTTTAACAGGGGCGCAATGAGCCTATTTTCCTCCAACATCTTAGGGGACATCAAGGCTTATCTGGGCCCCTCTCTGAGGGAAATCAGGCTGCTGATCGTTTGGCCACCACAGGTGTATTAACACTTACAGTCCCATATCAACAAGACCTTCAGTTAGCCCAAGGTCTTCACGACCTTACTCATTTAAATTGGAGAGGACTACATCATAAATTTCCTTTAGTTCCTATAAAAGATTTAAAAAAGATTGTAAGGACATGTAAGTCCTGTTTGCCCTTCTTACAGGTCCCACCTCTCCAGTCCCCTGGGGGTAAATCCCAGAGGCCTATGGCCCAACGCTGTCTGGCAGACTGGTGTAACCCATTATGCGCCATTTAGAAAATTAAAATATATATTTATGTCCATAAATACTTATTCACATGCTTGTTGGGCCACGGCACACTCTGGAGAAAGGGCTAAACATGCTGAAAGTCACTTTTTACAATGCTTTGCTATTCTTAGATTGCCAAAACAGGTTAAAACCAATAATGGACCCTGTTTTGTGAGCAAATCATTACAAAACTTCTTCCAAACTTGGCATATTAAGCATACCACAGGGATCCCATATAACCCAAAAGGACAAGCCATCATAGAGAGACATAATAAAACCCTAAAAGACCAATTAATAAAACAAAATGGGGGAAGCAACCCCCATGACCAGTTAAAAACAGCTATGCTTACTTTAAATATTTTAAATTTTTCCAAATAGCAGCCTCTATCTGTGTTTCAAAGACACTGGTCTAACCAAACGCCTTATGTAAAGGTTGAGGTCCGATGGAAGGACCCATTGACTAGATTCTGGAGAGGTCCAGATCCGTTAATAAGTGCTGGCAGAGGTTTTGGATGTGTCTTCCCAATGGGAGAACAAAACCCTATATGGGTGCCTGCCGGAGATCTCAAATACTGCCAATCCGACCAAAATGACTACCCAGGAGCACAAGCTCTTGAGGGGTGATCCTTTCTTTTTTCCACAAAAATGAAAAGAAAGAAAAAACACCATGACAAATCTCCTGTCCTGTTGTGATTAAACTTCTCATCACATCCATTCCAAAATTCATCAAGAACACTGTCTTGGACTCCCTTCTTTGTCAGTATCTCAACCCTCTGCGATGAGAGATGAGGGACTGTGCCATTCCTATGACAATTGTCTGGACTTTGTGCTAGACGGCTTCCTTTGGACTCTTGAGAGAAGAGCGCTATATCTGTGACAATTATCCAGACTTTATGCTAGAGAGAAGAGTGCCATTCCTGTGACAATTGTCCGGACTCTATGCCAAAAGGCTTCCTTTAGACTGAACTAAATAAATGGACTTTCTCCCTTTGGTAAAATCCCTGATTGTCATTGTCTTTGTGTTCACTTTTGGGCCCTATATAACTAACCAGATTGATACAGCTTGGTGGTCTGCTGTCATGCATAGCTAAAGTCCTACAGGCTTGGCCATGGTCCTTAACAAGATGCGGAGGTTTGCTATCCAGTCAAGCCTTCCAAAGGTGACTGTCCTGTCCCGTGTGTCCTTCCCCTGGCCACTTGCTGGCCCTGGGTGTGTCCACCTGAAGTGCTAGGGTGGTAGCCAATGACGGGTAAGATTTTTCCCAGAGAGGAAAAACAACCTAAACAGGCACACTCTTGAGTGAGATAGACACCCTAATTTTCGAAATACAAGATGAGACATCCCATTTTTGAAATATAAAATGGAGAAGCCCCATTTTTGAAAAAAATGAAAAAGGGGAATTGTTGGGACTTTCCGGACACTGTCTGCCAAGGGGATGGGCTCTGGTTGCTTATCACGCCCTGTGGAGGACCGGGGCTAAGCAGGGGGGTGTGGCTATGACGTATCGTGAGAGTCGGAACCGCCCTGCTGGTCAAGGATTGGTTATTTAGGTCTTTATAAGTACGGTTCACTGTTCAATAAATTTGAGTTTTGGCATTGCTTTCTACAAAACTCCCCGGGTGTGACGTGGTGTCCGTCAATCAGGCGGGGGTATAGACACTCGGCGACTTTGCCCGTTAAGCCTATATTTGCCAGGTAAGCTACTTTAACTCTTTCTGCTGGCAGAAGGAGTCCCCCTTTAAGGCCCAAAAGGGGGGTAGCTTTAGACCTCGGCCCCATTAATAAGTAAAGCAGCAGTCGCGGCAGCCACCCAGCATGAGGGCCTGCACCAGGCGCATCCTGCAGCAAGAGGGCTGTGCGCACCGGCTGGGTGCTCCTCATCTAGGCACGTAGAGGGCTGAGGCTGGGCCGTCCACGCAGTCCCAGTGCTGTGGAGACTGTGCAGCGGAGCAGGTGCTGCCTGCCCTGGCACATCAGGAGTCTCCAGGCTCGCTGGCGTCCCACACCCGCGTGACTGTCAAAAGATGTGGACGAGCACTGCTGGCGCCCCGTGCGGAGATAATGGTGGGGGAATCCCCGTGGTGGCTCTGTGGTGAACACGAGGTGTTCAGTGCCCTGCCTTTGTTCCTGCGTGGACCTGCTAGAACCAGCTTCCTGGCAGGCCTGGGGTCAGGTGAGGAGCCCACGGGCCCAGGGGCCTCTCTGGGAACTGGCCGCGGGCCTCAGGCCCCAGCTCAGTTCTGGTGTTCTTGGCAGGGCTGCTGCGGGACTGCCTCCTTACCTCTGTCTGGTGCTCTCCAGCCCCGGGGACAGGCCTGGTCTTTGCAAAGTGCCCGGGGCTGGGGCAAGCGGCCCTTTCTACCTGGGGGTCGAGCCAGGGACACCGAGGAAGGCGGAAGTAGAGGTGAGAGATAGGCAGGCTGTCCTGTCGCCTCCTGGCAGCCACTTTGTGGGGCTGAGTGGAAGCCTTCCCCGCCCACTTTCCAGTAGGTGCTTGTGGTTGATTCTGATGTTCACACAGGCTCCGGCACTCTAGGCTGGCCTTGCCCGTGGGGGGTGGGTTCCTCTTTTCTAATTTGCCTTTTGGACTTTCCCTGTTCCTCTGGACCGCTTCATACTGCACGCTCCTGAAGGCCACCTAGTGGGTCCCTGAGGTGTGTGTGGAGCCATAGGCCATCAGGCCGGGCAGTGGCAGGCATCGGCACCCGGTGCGGGGCGTCTCTTGGCAGGGTTGTTGGCGGAGAGGCAGCACACCACTCCACGGCACAGCTCGCGCAGGGCACGGCCGGGCTCTGGGACTGAGTGTCAGGGCCACACCGTGCACGGGTGGGGCTGGAGGGGGCACAGCGTGTCAGGCTGGTCAGGTCTCTTAGAGGAGGGCCTGCCCTCAGCAGCCCGCCCCATCTCCTCTGTGAGCCCCCCCTCCCCCCCCGTGCCCCTCTTGTGCCTAGAACAGCAGGAGAAAGAGCATGGCCATCCCCCAGAAGAACCAGGAGAGGAAAGCGAGACTATGACCAAGGGGCACTTCTACAAAGCCCTCTCCAGCTTGAGGGTGTGGCCATCTGAGTGGAGCTGTGATCTGGTTCTAAGCCCATGTGGGCCCCTGTGCCCACCTGCCCCCTGAATCTGCTCTTGTGTGTGTGTTTGGGTTTTCTCAGTTGGTGTCAGGGCCCTGGTCTTCTGCTGCGGGCCTCTGTTTGCTGACCCATTTGCATCACGGTCATTGCATGTCAGGGGTGGGGCAGAGAAGGGGCAGCTTCCCTTCATCCTCTGTCTGCCTGCAGCTCTCCCGCCCTCTGCCTGTGGGGCTGGGTGCACACTGTCACTCTGCCAGGCCTTCTCTGGGCCCTGGCTGCTGCCCTCCCGCGGACACTACTCTCTCAAAGACTCACTGTGCAGCCTCCTTGTTGGGACCTGTGGAACTTTGTCCTCTGCAGTGTTCCCTGCACCTAGTCCATGAGGAGAGTGAGCTCAGATCTGCTCCCGCCAGTGCTGCCTTCTGGTCTGAGTGCCGTGCTCTGGGGAGCCCTGCACCAGGCCTCGGGCAGAAACACAGGGCAGCTTTGGCCTCCGCCTGCAGCTGGGCAGGCCAGAACCCAGGTCGTGGGCATGATGGTCTTCCTCTCACCAAATCACGAGAGTGTGACTCAGCAAGAAGTGTCACGTTCTCACCTCTCTGCTGGGCCTGAGCCTCCATCCCAGGCCTGAGTGACTGATGGTCCCTGACCGCTCGCCCCGCAGAACTTCCTGTGGCTCATGGCTGGTCCCGAGCACCTGCTGGACTGCAGCCCCTCCTGCGTTTGACCAGCCAGAGGGCGACTCCCTTTGTAGAACAGCTTCTGGACCACAGAGGACATGCTGCTTAGGAAGGCCCTGGAGAAACAGCCAGGGGCTGCCTGGCCGCCTCCTGCCCCGGCCGCCCTCCTCCTGCCCCCGGGGGGACCTGAGAGCCCCACAGTTGGATGGAACAGCATCCAGAGCCTGCTCTTGGGGGCCGGGCCAACACTGCAGCTGCCGTGCCTGCAGCGTGTAGTTGGGGCATCTGACCACGCCTGAGCCTGCAGCCTCCCCGGGTACACTGAGGGGCAGGTGGGCGGCCGGGGATTCTCTTGGGGGCAGGCCTTGGAGGTGGGTCAGGACCCTGTCGCTGACAGGTGTGATGCAGGTGCTGGCCAGCGTGCGGCAGCGCTCCTGGGTGAGCTGGAGCCCATGTCCTCGCTCCCTTCTGCCTGCTCTGGGGATGGGGTGCCCCCGGTGCTTACGCAGACCCAGAGTGGCAGTCAGAAGTCTCCTGGAACCCCTCTGCTGAGAGAGGCTGCACTTCATCTGCTCAGAAAAGCTCATCTAGGGTCATGTGGCCAAAGGCTGCGTCTAGCAGCACCAGCGTGGGCCAGGTGTGAGCGCGTGGCTGCTTCAGAGACGGCAAGAAGAGGCTGGAAAGGGAGTCTTTCTGACTGACACCGCTCTCCAAGGACCTGGGCAATCCTCCTGCCCCAGGAGGCCCCTCTCCCTGTCTCTGCTCTGGCCTTGGGCATCAGCAGGAGGCTGCTCCGAAGTCTTTATTTCTAAACAGTGACCCACAGTTCCCTGGGGGGATCTGGCCAGAGGATGACCACCGTAGGTGGAGCCTGTGCCGCTCTGGGCTTTGTGCCCTGAGCTCTGCTCCTGAAGGACAGCATG
Organism: Tamias sibiricus; assembly: GCA_025594165.1. Taxonomy (NCBI): domain Eukaryota; kingdom Metazoa; phylum Chordata; class Mammalia; order Rodentia; family Sciuridae; genus Tamias; species Tamias sibiricus. The sequence continues at coordinate 171,399,550 of CM046660.1, forward strand.
GTCTCCAGGCTCTTGTCAAGTGTCCAGGTGAGAAGAAAGTACAGAACCTGAGCGAGAGGTCGTGTTGGAATGTCGAAGGCCAGAGGAGGAGGGCGTGCGGGTGGCTGCGCTGCCCACCCAGCTAGGTATTGGGGCCCTGCTGCCCACCCTGCTCTTGGCTGAGGGTGTGGAACTGCATCGGGGAGGTAGAGGCCAGGGGGTCCGACCTGCTCTGCATACCGCCAGATGTCCCCATGCGTCTGAAGCCCCTCCCAGAAGACTTTTCCACTGGATTGTCTTGGCCTGGCCTGGTGCAGGGTGGGTGGGAAGTGAGGCTGGGGTGGCCCGTTAGTTGGCCAGGCTACCTGGGGTGGGTCCTGCCTCAGCTCTTACACTGGTGTCCCCACTCTCACCAGTAAACCCCGGGGGCTTGGGGCCAGACTGCTCCGTACCAGAGGGCCTATGGGGGCTGTGGGACCTGCTGCTGAGCAGGTGTCCCATGGCCCATTCAGGGAAGACCATTTTTTCCAGCCTTTGTTTGGGGTCTTGACCAGGAAGGGAGGAGACTGGAAGGCTTAGCCCGGGGTCAGGTGTCCTTCACATGTTGCTGTAGCCTTAGGAAATGGAGCATGGCTGGGCGGTCTGAGGGCCACTGTCTGCCAAGGACATGTCCTCAGTTATAGCCACTGACCTGTCGGACCTGGCACTTGGTGTGCTGATGAGCCCTAGGGCCTCTCAGCTGAGCTGCTGCTGCTTCCAAGCTGATGAGAAGGTGGAGACTGATAGGAAACAAGTGGGAACCTGATCTCTTCACAAAGGTGGCTTCCCGGGAAGGAGTCGGGGTCCTCTGAACACAGGTCCGCCAGCACTGTCCTGAAGAGGCCCCTCGAGGGTGGTGGATCTCCCTGAGATCGTCAGTCGCCACAAAGATTACTTGATACGTCGACTCTCATGTGTTAGCCAGGCAGTGTGGCATGTGTGCTGTCAGAGTTGCCTCAGCCTTGGGGACACCAGGACATCCAGGACTTGTGGTACTGATGGCCCCACCTTCCCCTTCCCCGTGTCTGCTGCCTGGGTTGCGGTTGCGTGTTTCGGTTCACGGATTGTGAGCGCAGCACCCCCTCGCTCCCCAGGGGGTTCAGGGGCTGGGAGGTGGAGGCACGTGTGCAGGTCCCCTGTGCAGCTGCCAGTGTGTGGGGTGTGGGCCTCAAGTGACTAGCTGTGTTGTCCACTGGTCTAGAGATGGCGGACGGCGGTAGGCACTGAGTGAAACTGCGGCATGTTCGTGAATAACCTGAGGCTGACTGGAGACCAAGCTTTGCTCTCACTCTTCCTACCAATCTGGAAACTTTTAGAACTTGTTTAGCCCTCATTTTGAATATTGTTCATGCAGAAATAGTATCTTTTTTTATGCAAAACTAGAAAAAAATAAAGAAGGAAAAGAAACATTGGACCACACTTTCATCTTTCTGTGCCTGGCATGGCCTTTACAAAGAAAGGGGCTGTCTGGCCACCCGGCATGCGTTGTGGGTGCTGGAGGGTGTCTTCACCCTGCAGAGGACACGCCCCAGTGAAGGAGTGCAGCCCCGCAGGAGCCAGTGGTTCTGGCCTGAGCAGGTCTGGTGGGCCAGGCGGAGGAATGGGAGTCCCTGGTGCTGCTCAGAGCGCAAGGAGGCCAGAGGGCCACCAGCAAGCTCCCCTACTGCTTGCCACCACACCTGCTACTCGCTCATCACTTTTGCAGACCTGGACTGCCCACCCAGAGGACACTGACCTCCAGGTCAGATGGTGCGGCTGTGTCCGTGCTCCTCCAGCAGGTGTGGCATCCCCTCCCGCCCCTGGAGCTGCCACAGCTGTGTCTGCCATACCGGCAGCCATCTAGGAGCCAGCTCCTGTCCTGCTGCAGGAAAACACTGGCTCCCTGACTGACTCGGGCTGGTCTTCTAGGCCTGTGGACCTCACCACGTGCTTTTGGCAGGGTCATGTGGGTTGCCGCCAAGACCTTGGGCTCCGAGGCGTTCGCGTTGTCATGTGTATATGTTTTTGCTAACTAGAAAATATCACGCGGAATCCTGTTCCTCTTTGACAGTCTGTCTGCCATGTGCCGTCCCATCACTCTTAATAGGTGAATAAAGTGTTTCTTGTAGTGTCTCTGGTGGCACAGCGGTGATGGCTTTGTTGAGGGCTTCCAACTCCAGGGGCCTGGCAAAGGGGACCCTGTCATCCACATGGTTTGTTCTTCCATTTGAGGTCCCTTTGCAGGTGGAGTTTATGGGCGCTCAGGTATGGTACGTATGCCTATGATTCTTGCTACTTGGAGGCTGAGGGAGGATGATCATGAGTTCAAGGCCAGTCTCAGCAACTTAGCAAGACTCTATCTCAAAATAAAAATTTGAAAAGGGCTGGGGAAGTAGCTCAGTGCTTGCCTAGCATGTGCAAGGCCCTGGTTCAACCCCCTGTACTGCAAAGAGTTTGCAGGGACTTCAGCAATTTGTTTGCGCACTGAGTTTTTAGGCTGTTCTTGCATCTGTTGTGTTATATGTGCTGTCCTCTTGGGAGTGCAGAGGTAAGCAGGGCTATGCTGCTAATCTGTTGGAGATTATTAATAATGCAGGCACTACACACCGCCACCTGCTATCCTCATGCATATGCTGTGCTCTGTGTTTGCAGGGCTTATCTCATTTAATCTTTGCAATCTGTAATAAAAGTACCCACAGTGGGTTCTGTGGGGTGCTGCTACCACCTGGGCACACAGCTGCGGGCTGGGTATTCTGGGTGCACTCAGCCTCATTCCACACATGAGGCCAAGCGACGGGCCCAAGGTCCACTGCACCAGGTGGGGAAGGTGCGCCTGCACCGTGGTCTGATCCCAGAGTGTCCACCAGTCCCGCAGCCTGGCTCCCAAGACCAGGGACCCACAGAGGTGGAGGCGGCACTGGTCCCTGAGAAACTTCTGGGTGTGAGCCCGCCTTGAAAGCCCGGGCAAGCTCAGAGGTTGCAGCTGCTACATTTCTTTCTACTGGAGGAGCAAGACCTGTAGTTACTGTGCGCTGTAGTTTATAAGTGAGCAGTTCTCACAGATAACCTGGATGGCCTTCAAGGCTGACTTAGACTTTTTTACTTGAAACAACATGATGAGTTTTTGAACTTTAGGGAAAAAAGCTGAAAGTATCAGGATGGCAAGAAGGATCAAGAGGAGACCAGAGCTGCCCAGCCACGGTGGGAAAGGAGATAGGGCAGGGGCCAGCCGCGCTTCTCTGGTGTTCCTGGCTGCTGGACGACGTAGCCTCTGCTGGTGCCCAGCCACACCCCCAGGTCACACAGAGGCCGGGTGGGAATGCTTCTCTCCACGGTGGACGGCACTTTCTGCGGGGTGGGGAAGCGGAGCTCCAGCTGGACACGAGCAGCAGGAGGGAGCACAGGAGAGCCGCTTGGCCGCCTCCGCGCCTGTCCCTGCAGCCACCTCCTGCTTGCTCCTGCTCTCAGCCCTGGGCCCAGGAGCCAGGCGAGGGGTGGCCCAGGACAGCACAGTGCCTGGGGCCTAAGGCTGGGCTGGGCTTCTTTGCCACCTGCACACCTGGAATGACCTGGAGCCACTTTCCCGGGCCCTGCGTGTGCCCTGTGAGGCTGTGAGGGTGTCCCCAGGCAGTGGGTCTGATGTGCAGTATGCAGAGTACCCTGCAGTGCCCAGGCCTGTCCCTTCTCTGTCTGAGCCAACTGTAGCCTCCTGTCCCCTGCACGGGGAAGGTCAGAGTCTGTCCCAGACACTTCTCAGCACCCCTGATGGGTGAGACCCCGCTCGCGAGGCCCCTGGAGGTGTGGTGGGCGCAGGGCAATGGTTGTGGACCAGAGCTTTCCCCACGGGGTGCTCCTTTAACGGGCCTCTGGGGAGCAGAGGCCCGAGCGCTTCAGCAGGAGCTGGAGTCCAAGGTCTGGGCTTGTCCATCTCCACCCAACGTCACTGACTACTTGGTTCCTCCACCGTGTAACTGAGAAGAGGGAAGGGGCCCAGGAGAACTCTGGCCTGGTGTGGGTGTGCCTGCCCTGGGGACGCTGTTCCCCACTCCCGTGGCTGACCGAGTCTCATGCGAGGAAGGCAGAGTTGCCCTCCCTCACCAGGCTGCACAGAAGGGCCTCCTGCTCTGCTCCAGTTCCCAGGCTTGGCAAAGGCTAGTGCCAGTGCTGTTAGAGTCACTTATCACTTTAAATTTGAATAGTAGATGAATTTGTTGCCAATTTTGCCTTGTCCTTGACCTTGAAGTGAATATGCAGAAACATCCTGGAAACCTGGACTTGGTGCTTCTTGGCCCCGCCAGGTCACCTGCCTGTTCATCACAAAGGCTCATGCGGTTCTCTGGGGAAGCTGTCCTCCGAGGGAGCGGAGTTCTCGGCTCTCAGAGGGAAGCCCACAGGAGGCTCAGGGCCCTGGCTGCACTGGCGATGTGCAATGGTGTTCCTAGCCGGCTGGGCGAGCTGTCTGTTCGTGGCCTCATCAGCAGTTGTTTTCCTCGACTAGGGAATCATTCCTGATTGGTGGCCTCATGGCCACAGTGCAGCGGGCTCCCGCCAGGGACAGCGTGGTCAGACTCCCACTGGAGGCCATCCCAGCCGCGTGGCCTGGGAGCATGTCTCTCACTCACCAATTTTCTCCATGAGGAAGCAGACGCAGCAGCCCAGCTCAAGGGCAAGGCCTGGTCTCACCCATGTGCACGCCTGTCCCAGGCTGGTGGCTCCCCTGGGCCCACCCGGCAGGAGGGACGTTTCGCAGTAGTGACAAATACCTGCCCCATGTACACCCACCAGCCTTGTAATGCTTCTGACAGTGGCTGCTATGTGACGCACTTTTCAGAACAGAGCACAGACGAGGAGATGCCCCTTCCCGAGGGTGCTGTGGCTGGTCAGTGACGGGGGGAGGTGGGCCGCTCCCAAGGCCATGCCTGCTGCTGCGGCCTGACCGCCCCGGGAAAGGCCTCCTTCCCACCAGACAGGACTGTGTTCAGGACTGTTGTCGCTGTCTGGGGCCAGAGGAGTTCAGAGCGTGCCTTTCTAGACCAGAGGAGAGAGCAGCTTTGAGCAGAGGCATGGCCCAGGGGGTCTCCCAGGCCCTGTGGGCAGACCCTCTGCAGCCTCTTGGAACAGCGGGGCGCCAGTCCTCCGTCTGAGCAGAAGGAGCTTCCCGCTGCTCCTTCCCTTCCGCAGTCGCTGGAAAGGAAACCGAAGACGAGGGGAGTCTGGAAAAGGCCATGAGGAGCTGTGGGGACTTGGTGTCCAGAACTTCTCAGGGATTCCTCCTGCACTGTGTCCACAGGTGTTCTTGTTCCTTGTCTTCGGGAAAGCTGAGCCAGCCTCACCCGCTGCCGTGGGATGGTCGAGTGTAGCTGGGAGTTTTGTTCTGCTCGTGTGGAAGAGGAGGGACGGAGGCTGGCAACACAGGTCGTTTGTAAGAAGTGGAGGCCTCCTTGGCCCTCCCATCCAGAACTCTCTTGACAGTGGGCTTGACTGCAGTCACGCTGCCCTTCTGGGGAGCAGCTGGCCAGCGTGGCTATGCCACACTTCACAAGTGTCGCTGGTACACTGTGGACCTGAATGGGACTGATCCACGTGACGCGTGGTGAGTGGCTGCCTGCATTGCAGCAGGCTCCAGGCTGAGGGTCTGCGGGGCTTCACGTGCTCACTGGGATGTCCGAGGCTCAGTCCCTTGGAGCGTCTTGCTGGGATGAAAACTGGCCACTTAGCCCTGAGCGGGACACTCCAGCGGGAGGGCTGTGTCCATCTCGGGAGTCCATCCCGTCAGGGCTGGGCAGAGCCGGCTCTTGGTTCCGTGAGAGAGGGGGCGTGCTGACTGCTCTGGGGGCTCGCGGCAGAGAGCAGAGGTGCTTGGTGGTGCGTGAAAGGCACATGCCGCGCAGCACGGGAGCAGGCCACCTTCCTGGGACGGGCCTCTCGTCTTCTGTGCGTCTCCCTGTGGCCCGGGTCTGTCCTGCTCGGTCACCCTCAGCATCCTGCAGGATTTCCACTGTGTCCCCTCACTGGGTGGGCTTCTGTTGCTGGGGAACAGGCAGGACCCCCACCCAGTCTGGCCTCACTCTTTTCTCTTGGGGTGCTCCTTGGTTTCTCTGGATACTGCTGGGGTTGCTTGGCCCTTGAGTGAGCGTTGGCCGTTGACCTGCCAACGTGGATGCCAGCGGGTGTGCGTGGCAGTGTCCTGCTGTGCCTCCTCGCACGAGCCTTTGCTCTGGTGTCCTACCCCAGTGTCTGAGTCATACAAAGGGACCAGGGCGTCTGCTGCTTAGGTCGCTGGGTGGACCGAGCCATCTCGTCCTGGCTGTGGCCCAGGCGCCTCCCTGGACTGAAGTGCCTTTGTGGGGTGGCAGGCTTCCTGCTGTTACAAGGACAAGCCGACGGTCCTGTCGTACAGGTGCTCCTTGAATACGACACTGAACACTGTCGTATTCAGCCCAGTGTCGACTGTTGGCATGTCTAGCTTGGGAGACAGTCGTGGTGGCAGGTGCCGTCCACCCAGTTCTGAGCATGTGAGGGATGCGGCAGAGAGGGATCCTTCCCGACCGTCCATGTTTGAGGAGATGGGGCTGTTCCTGGGGAAGTCCCTGAGGGAGTCCCGGCTCTGAGGTGTTTGGTCGATTCCAGCCTGGCCCCATGGCAAAGCACAGAGATGCGGTGAGGGCCTGGGGACGTGCGGCTCAGCTGTGACCCATGACTTCCTGCTCATGTTCTCAACACGCCTCTGACCACCTGGGAGAAGCCTGTGGTGGCCTTGTCCTCAGAGGGAGTGGTGGACAGTGGGTGGGATCCTGTGGAGTGCTTGACTCTCCTTGGTGTTGAAGGCCACTGTGAGGACTGGGACTGCTGGACTCCAGGACATGAGGTGTGTGCACACTTGCTGTCAGGCTGCCCAGGGTCTCTCCTGGACGTGGGGGCCACCGCGTGCGGCCTCTCCACCGTGCATCAGGTCTGCAGCCATCTTTTCCCTTCTCCCTGCGATGGCCAGGGTCTGCCAACCTCTGAGAAGCCACAGCTTGCCCAGGGCAGCTGGTTGGCTGGGAGCCTGGTTCTGCCATGTCTGTCTGCTGCAGGAATGCCCAGAGTCCTGGCCCTGAGATGCTCCCGGAAACATGGGTGAGGGTTATCTGGTCTGGGGCTCTGTGTCAGTCTGCTAAGTCTTGTTTGTGAAGCACGCTCACCTGTCCTGCATGGGTGACGTGAGGTGCTTGCTGAAATGACCCCAGGTGGCCCTCCCTCTGTGGCTGCTTCCTTCCTGTCTTCCTCCCTGTCTCCTGCCACCGTGGTGGTGGCGTGCTGGCACGTCCTCGTGACTGACTGGACGTGCCCTCCTTGAGTCTGGAGAATGCCTTTGTACCTGGAAACTTGGTTTCCACTTTCTGGGTGTCTGGTTTTAAAACATGAGGAAACGATGAGCCCAGTCCTTCCAGGACCTTCCTTTGTGTGTGGCCCTCAGGGCTGCATGGGGTCGGGCTGGCGGGCGGGGCTCGTGCAGCCCTGGAGCTATCCAAGCAAGGAGGTGCCTGCAGCAGCGGGCAACTTGCTGGTGCCGCCAGTGCAGGCCGTGCCCACAGAGCTCCCCGGCCCACAGTGGGCGAGGTGCAGGAGGCCGCCCATGCAGGCAGCCCCGCTGTGCCAAGGCGTGTTCTCTGCTTAAGGACACCACAGCCTGGCAAGTTTCCACAGTGGCTCAGGCCACACAGAAGTGACCTGCGGAGCCCAGACTGGAGCTCCACACCCTGTCTCAGCCCTATGCTGACAGCAGCTCTGGTTGCTGTCCTGAGTAGGCCAAGCTGACTGTGTGGCCTTCAGGATGGGGCGGGGCTAGGGGGGGCCACGCCCCTGCTGCTGGTGGGAGGGCTGGGGGCTCCAGTGGTCCCCCTGCCTTGTCCTCAGCCACCATTTCCATCAGAGCTTATAAAGAAACTCAGAGGGTCCAGAGGGCACTGAAGGCCCTCATCTAGGTGTCCAGATGCCTCCCCGTCCCTGCATGGCCCTGAGCAAGGGCACAGGCTAGCCTTACAGTGAGCAGCGCAAAGCTCGATTCCTGTTGGCTCTGTGATATGAACATGAAGGCAGTGGTCATTCTGGTGCTTCTCCCCTTGTGCTGGGGAGTGCCTCCTGGCAGCCATCTCCACCTCCATGCAGATAGAGGTGTCGGGGAGCTGAGCACCCGGTTCCAGTGCTGTTTGCCTCGGGCAGCCCCAGGAGTGGGCACAGTCACTAGTCCAGTGCTGTCCCGACTAATCTGTACCAGGAACCCCCAGGCTGCGGGAAGACTGAGTCCCAGGCCCCTGGGCCACAGTGCCATGCAGCTCTACCCTACGAATGGCCCCTTTGGGCCTTGCTTTGTTACTTTGTGACTTAGCATCAAGGAGGAGGAGCAGAGATGATCCGATGAATGCGGGACTCTTTTTAAAAAAGTCCAGTTTATCTGAAATGCGAGCCAGCATTGTGACCTGATCTGCAAGACCCTGAAACAAGAGTGGAGGCCACGAGAAGTACCACGGGGTGGCCTTCAGAATCAAGGCACTGCTGCGCAGCTGGCTGTCTACATTTAAAGAGGTGAGCCTGTGACCCTGGAGTGCCCGCTGTGCGTGTCCCCACACTGCTGCCAGGCAGAGCCCGCCCCCGAGGACGTCGGACTGTCGCTCATGGTCAGGTGATAGCACGTGTGCCCAGGCAGGGCTGGCACGCCCCGTGTGTGCACATGTGCACGTGTATGCTTGAAGAGTGACGGCCGACTGCGTGGGCAGAGTGCGTAAGACCACAGCTTCTGGTCAGTCTGCACAGGCCTGGGTTGGGTTGTTTCCTACTGGGCAGCTTTGGGTAGTCCCAGAGCCTCGGAGTGGCTCGTGGTCCTCTTCTGCAGAGTGGGGCCATGCCATCCTTAGGTCTCTACGGCCTTTGTGGTGTTGAGGAGTCGCCTGTAGGTGACCTCGCTGCCAGTAATGGCTGACTGCTGGCTCTGACCTTGTGGAGGGTGGGAGCCACAGAGCCCTGCCAGAAGCTTCTGCAAGGGAGGTGCACGTCCAGCCTCGTCCAGGAGGGTGGAGGGGCTGGGAAGGTGTTGCTTGCACGAGGAGCTGGTCACGCTGTTGGGAGGACAGTGGCATGGAGGAAGTACCAGCAGCCGGCTTCCCTGGTCTGTGTGCATAGGGAGCCCTGGTGACCGTAGGTTCTGCTCTTGGTCCTGGTGGGACGTTTTACTTGACAAGGTTCAGCAGGAACAGCAGAGGAGTGCCTTTGGGCAGCAGGGACCCGGGGAGGCGAGTCATGACATCCTGGCAGCCTGCCTTTGACCCGCTGTGGTGCACTGCGTCCCCCTCGTTACCAGGCAGCCCTGTTTTACTTCAGGACGTTAAAGAATTCCAGCCTGTGAAGGTGGGGACTCCCTCTGCGTCTGGCACCCTGAGGTCCCCGCTGAATGTTCCAGCTCCAGCCCTGCCTTGGGCTGGCCTTGCTGGTTGTTCACAACTGTCTTCCTCCTGAGGTGGAGCCAGCTGCTTTGCCCTCACCCAGCCAGCTCACCCTGGTCACCCCTTTGCAGGTAGATAGGAGAAGGCTTTTCAGGGGTGTCCTGCAGGGCCTGAGCCGTCTGGCCCTGTGGCGAGCTGCACTTGCAGGCTTTATCTGGCCTCCTTCACTTGCTTCCCTGGAGTGAAAACAGGCCTAACGGATAGTGCTGCAGCCCTGTTTGACAGTTGGCCAGCAGTAACCAGTGTGACCTCTTGTGGCACTGGGGAGGGCGACACTGCTGTCTCATAGTTGAAGAAAGGGAGGCTCTGGGGAGCCAGGCTTCTGCCGAGGCCCAGGTCGGGCAGGCTGCCTCCCCTGACCCCAGCTCCTGCTGTCCCAGTGCTGCCCCCACCTGGCCCTGCCAGGTGGACTCTGGGGTGCCTGCTGCTCCCCAGCACAGTCCTCCACTTCCTGGAAGAGAGAGCCCAGGGAGCCTGCCTTAGGTGGGACTCTGCTTTCCTCCCCCTCGACTCTCGGCAGGTTTCCTATACAGCAGTTTTCTCTCTGTTCTTTTCCTGTCCCCACTGCCCCCATGGTCTCTGCCCTAGAAGTTTGAGTGGACTCCAGCCTGGCCCACAGCTTTCGGAAGCCCTGCCCCATTATGGGCACAGCTCATGTGGTCGCCCACCTGCTCCCCTCTGGGGAAGGTGGCCGCCTCAGCCTGCCCAGTGGTGGCCTGCCACACACACTTGCACTGTAGTGCCAGTGTGACCTGGACCTGGTGCTGTGGTGTGTGTTGAGCCAGCTGTTGGCTTGTGTCAGCGGCTGTGCCTAGGGCAGGCTGGGGGCCAGGGCGGCGAACGTGGCCCAGCTTTCTCTAGACGTAAGTGGCAAATTTGCTTCTCTCTCTCTCTCTCTCTCTCTCTCTCTCTCTCTCTCCATTTCTCTTCTCTCTCTCTCTCTCTCTCTTTTCTCTTTCTCTCTCTCTCTCTCTCTCTCTCTCTCTCTCTGGAAGTCTCTGTGAGGTCTGCGTAGAGCTCAGCAGGTCCCTGTTGTGTGTCTTCCCAATAAAGCACTCTCCTTGGGAGGAAGGAGCCAGTGCTGCCTCCTCGGTTGCTCAGCCCCTTGCTCAGCCGTCTCTGGAGGCCGTGCGTGCGTCAGCTCCTGAGTGTGGGGCGTGGTGGACTGAGGAGCAGGGAAGCCGGCGGCTGGGATTCAGTGGCTGCAGTGTCCTAGGGAGGTGCCCCTAGGCTGGGCATGGCCGTGCTGGGACCCCAGACTCCTCTCTGTGTCTCCTGGTTGCAGACCCCTCGGCCCCTCAGCACAGTGAGCGCCTCACCTCCAGGTGGCGGGACTGGTGCTCCCTGCTGTCTGCCCTCCTCAGGCCCTGGCCCTGCTGAGGGGTTCTCCCCCTTTGTACGGGGGTAAGGTACTTCTGAAATGGGATTTTCTGAAACACCAGGTTTTTTGCAAGAGGTTTCAGATTCTTCACCCAGAAGCTGGGGAGGGGGCTAGTCCTGGCCCAGCCTTTGTTGGGGAAGCTCAGAGAATTCAGACGGCAATTACATGTTAATGCTTTGAAGCCCCAGTGCGTAGAGGCCAGCTGGGCTCTGTCTAAAAGGGCCTTTCAGTTCATTGTTTCAAGGAATCCATATCCGTGGCCCTCCTGGGCCCACACAGGCTCTCTGGGAAAAGCAGTTCTGAGGACGGGCTGGGCGGGAGCAGGGCCTGGAAAGCAGGCTGCTTCCTGGTGTGGCCCACGCAGGGGCACGGTGGTTCTTCTGGGAGCTGGCAGCTGGCCATACCCGAGCCTGCAGGCTGGCAGGCGCTTCTAGGCCATAGGGACAGTCAGTGGCACTTTTTTAAAAAAAGTAGAACGACGTCTATTTGAGTCACTATCCTCACCTGGACAGAAGTTTGCCCTGACATGCCCTGCTCCCACTGGAGGCCTGAACGGGTTTCCCACACAACTCTTGGTCCCTTGTAATTTCTTTTGGGTTATATAACAGGGACAGTCACTCAAAATGATGTAGAAGATGCATTCTGGTCCCTGGTAGCTTACATCCATCCTGTCCCCTCTTCTGCTGGTCCAGCAGCTGGTGCTTGTGGACATTTGGGGGGTCCTGAGCCGCAGGACTCGGGCTTGAGTGCCAGGGTACTTTTCTGGAATCAGGAGATGCCTTTTCAGTATGGCTTGGGGGTCTCTTCTTTCCAGACCCTGAGCGCCTGCCCGCTGTGGCCTGGGCTCTAGTGCGTGGCTCGGTCACTGCCCACATGCCCTCAGGTTCCTTTGGCTGTGGGATGGCAGTGTTGACTGGATTGCTGTTCCCGCTGCAGAAGCTCTCAAAGGCCTTGCGTCATCCGTTCACCACACAACAGATGCTGGACCCGAGGCGCAGCCAGCTAGAGCGCTTGTTTACTGCCTGGGCCGGTGGGCGGGGAGCTCCAGGCCCACTGGCAGGACCTGCAGGGCAGTGCTCTGGGTGTGCCTGTGCTGCTGGCACCCTGGTTCCTGGGGCACCTGGTGTTCCTGATGGTGTCCACTTCCACTGCCATGGTGGTAGCTCCACGTGGAGCACACAGCGCCTGTCACCTGCTCAAGTGGGCCTGTGCCCTGCTGGCAGTGTCCTGCCCACGGACCCATGGCCAGGCTGCAGACAAAGGGCTGAGCAGCAGGAGGAACAGACTCCTGAGGACAAAGGCTGTTCCTGGGAAGGTGCACCCTGTGCCGGCGGGTGAGGGCTCTGGGCCCCTGCGAGCTTCACCCCTCATCTACCCTGTGCTGCTGGGCATTTATAATCTCCCTTAAGATCTCGAAAATGCACGGACTTGGAGAACAAAACAGAAAGCACCCACACAAATAGCTCCCGTGCTCCCTCCTGCCAACTAGGGTTTCGAAGTAGAAATTAACCTAAATTAGGAAGACGATTGTTCCTGTGTTAATTGCAGGCTGTCTTCTGAAGCCGTGTTCATCCTCGGGCACAGCAGCAGGCTGGCTGTGGGCCCTCCTGTGGGTTATTGCACGTTGGCACCCGAATGCCCGAATTCCTGAAAGTGGGGGTTGGATTTGGTGGTTTCCTAAAAGCCGTTAGTCTTTAAGTGACCTGATGACGTTTCTTCTCAAAATCCTAGTCCTGGCTTCTGGCAGGGCCAGCCTCTGTCCCCAGCTGGCTCTTCAGCACAGGGGACATAAACAAACCGGTGTCTATTTTCAGCAAGCTGGTTGGTGTCACAGCTGCCATGGCTTGTGTGCATTGGTGGCAAGGCTGTCCCTGGCCCTGCACTGGCCCTGGCAAGCAAGGATGACTTGCACGTCCTTCTCTTGCTGGGATTCTTGGTTTTCTCGTGACTCCCAGCCCTGAACTACTTGTCGATGACATGGCGATGCCCAGGAACGGTGACGTGGGCACCCAGCCACAGTTGCTGGACGCTCAGAGCAACGTCATTTTCATTGCTGAAAGATACTTCTCTGTGTGTGTTCAGGGGAGGGAGAAGTGGTAAACTCAAGATCCTGGGACCTTCCGTTGTCACTGAGGGAGGGGCTTGGAGGGACAGGGGTTTGGACATGATCCTCAAAACAAGCAGACCAGCAGGCCACACCCCAGGAGTGTGAGCAGACCTGCGTGTGCACCGGGCACATCCTTGTCCCACTCCACAACTTATCCCAGGTGGGGGAAGCTTTATGGGACAGTCACTGAAAGTGGTGTGGAAGATGGCCTTTTGGTCCCTGGCTCTTTACGTCCCTCCTGCCCCCTCGTCGTTGGTCCAGCAGCTGCTGCTTATGGACATTGGGCACACTGCCAGCCTCACCCAGGACTCAGACTCGAGTGCCACGGGCACTTTCCTGCATGGCTGCGCTCTTCACTCATCCCGGGAGCGGCCAGGGCTGGGCTCTCACCTAGAGACTTTTTCCAGTCAGGACTGATGTGGCACAGGGTCCCCACAGCAGGGAAGCCAGGAAGGACAGGGATAGCCACTGGACAGGGCCGCCCCCTCCCCGCAGTGCCTGCCCCCAGGATGGCCATGCTTCCTGGAGGGCTGTCCTGCCCAAGAAGCCCTGCAGCCGCCTCCTGGGGCCCTGGTCGAGCATGTGCACGCAGTGACCTGCACCTGGCTGCCCACAGCATTGCTCCTGGTGGTACCCATGGTACAGCCTTTGGGGAGGCTCCTTTTTCTTTATAGGAAGGAAGTGAGCTGAAGACTGGCTACCATGTAAGAGTCTGATAAAACGGAAAATATTAGCTCACCTTTGGAAAATAAAGATGGAGTTCAATACAGTAAAAACTGCCAGTACACTTTAGGTTTAGATTAAGAGAGTTGAACGATTTTTCCTGGTTAACCTGAGGGGACTCTCAGTAGAGCTGATAAACTGTACATTTGTGCTAACTCTTGGTGACTCCCTGTTTGGGGTGATCTTTCTGTAGTAGATAGGGCCCTGTTTATTTTATTGTCTCTGTTGCCTAAATCTCAGGTGGTGAATGAAGATTTTGATGCTTTTTTAAAATTTAGGAAGTAGCTGCCTCTTCAGAGGGTGTCATTGGAGGGTGCTGAGGGTGCTGACTTGATGCAGGCTTGTGCTCTGTGTTTGGGTGAGGGGCGCCAGGCAGGGGAGGTGGTGGGCGGAGCCATCCTGCGGGGGCCCAGCCCAGGAGGCCCAGGGTGGGTGCTGTAGGCTCTCTGGGGCCGGGCCCTGGGAATACCCAGTGCCTCTGGCCTGCTGTCTGGGCTCTCCTCACCAGGACAGAACGTGTGGAAGGAGGTTCTTGTCCTGTGTCACTGGCACAGTGCTGGGCTCCAGTAAGGGCACCTCCAGGGAAGGAGGCGCTGGAGGCCCTCTGTGGCACCTGGCTCAGCCAGGTGCAGCCAAGAGACAAAGCGTTTCTTTTGTGATTAACGCTTTTTGTATTTTAATTGAAAACAAAACAACTACCGAAACACCTTCCCTGACTCAAGGCCCTGGAGATGCCTGGAGTGTGCTCTTACAGCTTTTGAAGTTCTGCCTCCTCCTGTGGGCTTGGGTTCTGTGTGTGGCGCAGGGTGGGGATCACCCCACTTCACGCTCACTTGTCACCGTGAGGCCAAAGCTGCACTTTGCCCAGGGCAGCGCCCTGCTAGCTCCTCACCTGTCTAGGCCCTGGCCATGGGGCACCGTCCCCCTTACAGGGCCCAGCCTGAGCTGCCACCATCCTGAGGGCCCAGCTTCTCCTCCAGAGATAGTTTCCCTTACAAAGCCACCATGAAAATGTCCCTGGAATCGCCTTGAACATGAGGACCTCTTTGGGGGCTGGCCGGTGCCCTTCTCGGGTGCCTGTGGCCTGTCTTCCGTGGTGTCCTTCTGTGGAGGGACCTACACACGTCACGTTAGACCCCTTTGGCGACTAGCTGGTCTTTGTTTCTCTGGCGTAGATGAGAGGGTGACTTCAGATTCAGTGCTCTTCGGTGAGTTTGTGGGGCACAGCTGGCCTTGTGTGTAGTTCTCACAACTGATCACCTCCCCGTTCTTGACTTTCTTCTGAACGCGGTCCTGTGACATCTCCAGGGATGCCCAGGTTGCAGCTTTTAGCAGTCTGGTCACAGTGTGGCCTTCCGTCTCCCTGGCCAGCTTAGCTCTGAGCAGCAGCAGAGACTGGCTTCCTCGTCCTGATGCCGGTGAATGTGACACAGGGGCCCCTCTGGAGCAGGTCTTCCCGAGTGCTTCTGGTGCGTCCCTTCTGATTTTTTCCCACCCCCCTTTTTAAACCAATAAGAGGGAAATTTGCTGGAATTCTAATCTAGGTTTCTTTTCTCCTGTTCTATGGGTACATTATAGTTGTCCCTAAGGGTGGCTTTTCGTCACGGGTTGGCACGTACACACAATGTGCAGTATGATTTGGCCAGTGTCATGCCCCAGTGTCCCCTTTCCCTGTGCTCCTCCCACGGCCCCCGTCCCTCTCCTCTGCTGATCTCCTTTTGATTTTCACGAGACCCCCCTTCCTTTTCGCCTTTTTCCTCTCTAGCTTTCGCATGAGAGAGAACGGAAAGGCCCTGACGTTCTGAGCTGGCTTGTGTCTTCTGATTTGGTTTGTTTGCTTGTGTTTTTGTGGTGCTGAGGATTGAGCCCAGGGGCCCTCTTCCACTGAGCTATACCCACAGCCCTTTTTATTTTTATCTTGAGGCAGTGTCTTGCTATATTTCCCAGGCTGGCCTTGAATGTGCAGTCTCCTGCCTCAGCCTTCCCAGTGCTGGGATTACAGGCATGTACCACCACACCTGGCTTCCCTTGTAATTTTTTAACTTTCTGAGTGGCACCTACAACCTACAGCTGTCACCTCCCTCCCTGTGTCGCCAGGATGGATACTGTCAATTCACAGTGGCCTGGGTTAGGTTTACAGGGTTTCTGGAGTTTCATGTCTGTTCTTGAATTGTGGTGGCCTGTAATTTTTCTATTTGGTGTCAACTTTCAAAAGCTTTTTGGAAGAATGTTAATATTGGAAGAATAGAATTATTTATTTCTTGATATTTAGAGAAATCAAGGCCTAAGCCTATTTGGGGCTCATGCTTCCTTAGTGGTTGGAAGTTTAGCTGCCCAGGGTCTTCAGTAGTTTCTGATGGGCTGACTTTCAAGTTATCTTATGACATTGCTCATTTTATTTAAATGTTCCATTTTATTGTCCTGTAGTTGTTTATGATATTTCGTTCCTTTTTAAATCCCCGCTGAACTTGTAGTTGTGTACCTGTTTCACTCACGACATCACTTTTCCTTTGTGCCTTGTCTGTGTCATTGGTTTTGTGAGAATTGGCTGTTGACTGCATTGCTCCTCTGGTTATATGTTTGTCCACCCTCCCTCCCTTCCTCTCTCCCTTTCTTCTTTCCTTCTTCCCTTCCTGACTCCCTGTCCTCCCTTGTGGTCTTCTGGTGTCCTTTCCTAACCTCTGGAGCTGGGCATGCGGCTCAGTGCTGACCCTGTCCTTTCTTCTGCTAGGAGCTCCTGGGTTTGTCTAGTGCAGTGGGAGGCATGTGTGGTTGGCGCTGGCCTTGAGCATTTGCATTGCATGCCGGATGTTTGGCGGTCACGTTGGCAGTGCACACCTTCCATGTGATGGGGGAGGCTGGGTGACCACGAGAACATCAGCCAAGTCCTAACATGCTGTCCTGCAGCATCCCTAGCCACACTCCTCGGACTGTCACAGCGTCAGAAACAGACAGGTCTGAGAAGCTGTGCACCACAGAGTCATGGCGACCGCAGGTGTCATGTGGGGTCCTGGACAGCGAGCGTCCTGGACATCATCCTGGGTGGGCTGGCTTTGGTGTGGACGGGTCAGCACTGGCTCAGTGCGGTGACCGTGTACTCCCCCACTGGCTAGTGAAGCCCAGCTCCTGTGCAGTGCAGGCAGCGCATGCAAGCTGTGGGAGGGGCCTCCCTCTTCTGCCTGCCGTGGCCTCATCCTTCCTGCATGGCTTACACCTTGAGCCTCCCAGATCGCTTTCTCCCTCCTGACCAGAGTCTTGCCAGTTTTTTGTTTGTTTTGGTGCCAGGGATTGAATTCAGGGACACTCGACCACTGGGCCACATCCCCAGCCCTGTTTTGTATTTTATTAGAGACAGGGTCTCACTGAGTTGCTTTAGCACCTCGCTTTTTGCCGAGGCTGGCTTTGAACTTGTGATCCTCCTGCCTCAGCCTCCTGAGCTGCTAGGATTACAGGTGTGCACTACTGCGCTCAACATTAGCAGATTTTTTGATGAGAAAGATCTTTTTGGTTTTGTTGTTGTTATTGTTGTTTGTCTTACCTGGATAATGTCTTTTTTGCCTTATTCTTGGAGGATTGCTATGCAGAATTTCGAGGAGGTCTTTCCTTTCCCCTTCTTGGTACATTTAGGGCTCTCCCTTGGCTCCGGCCTCCCTCCCCTGGGAGGCAGCCTCCCTCCTGCGTGTGGCCTCACGGCTTGGCTTGCGCAGGGAGTGTGGGTGTGGGTCGCTCTCCAGCCTGTGGCTCCTGACTCGGCCCTTGGGAGCATTCTGGGCCAGTGTTTCCGCAGGGCTGCTCCTGTCTCCACTCTGCCTCTGCTGGGTGGGCAGAGGCTGGCCTCCCTGTTGGCCCTCTTCAGCTGCCCCCTTCATCTCTGTCTTCTCGTGCGCTTTAGTGTTCTTTTGGGGTTTGTATTGTGTCTATTGCTTAAGAATCCATCAATTATGCTTTTTATTTATGAAAGTCAATCTTGTTCTTTTCCTAAAATCATTAATTTTGAATTAATTTTTAGATATGTTAGTGAACTTATTACTTAATCAAAACATACATGAAGAGAAATGATAAAGAATAAAACATCACTGTATTTTTTTTTTCTTTATAAATTCCAGAAATAGCCGGGCATGGCAGTACACACCTGTAAACCCAGCTACTTGGGAGGCGGAGGCAGGAGGGTTGCAAGTTCCAGGCCAGCCAGGGCAACTTAGAGAGACCCTGACTCAAACAGAAAATTAAAAGGGCTGGGATGTAATTCAGTAGTAGAGCACCCCTGGGCTCAATCCCAGTGCTGCCCCCTTCACAAAAGTTGCAATTTGTCACTGTATTCTGACAATAGGAATACCAGAAGCATTTGACCCTTTGATGGTTGTGCTGCCTGGATATAGTCTTCCTTGTATGTTTCTTGTGTGGATTTGGATCTTAGTATGTAGCTGTTGAGGGGATTTTGATCAGGGATGGCTTTCTTCAGATGGAAATTCCATATGCTACCATTTATGAACCTGATGTTGGTGCGCTGCTGAGAACCCAGAGCCCGCTGGGGCCCTGACTAGACTCCAGGCCCCTGTGCTGAGCCCTGGTACTTCAGGGTGCTCATGCCAGCTTCGTCCTTAGCCTGAACCCTCAGTGCACTGGGCGCTCCCTATGCTCAGCTCTCTATCAGCTCGGGTCATTTTTCTTTTATTCCTTGGAGGGGTCCTTCACTGCTGGTGAGTCTAGCAGTGTGGCAGAAACTGCGCTTGTTCAGAACCCAGCTTTGCACAGCGCAGATCCTTGTACCAGAGACTTTCCTCCCCGACTCCTAGAAGAGGAGGCTGCAGGGCCACCCTGACCCGCTCTGAGGCCCTCACCCAGCTGCAGCTCTGTGTGCCTCATCGGGACCCAGTGCTTGCAGGCAGTGCCACTGCCCTGGTGCCCCTTCCCCAGGTGTCTGGCCCCCTGGCTCTGCCTCCAGCCACACGGGGCTGGGAGCCCAGACCCCAGTGGGCGCTCTTCACTTCCCGCGCAGCCTTGCACCAGCCTGATGTGGGCTGGTCCTCCCGGCGTGGCCCCGCTCCGTCCAGCATGGCCCTGTACTTGTGTGGCTGTGGGGCCCGCGGGTCCTGTGCTCTGGGACAGGTGCTCGCTTGCACCTGACACCTCCGCTCCCACCCAGGCTGCTCTTGGGAGGCCCATTCTGCACAGGGGACTGGCTCCTTGGGCACAGGGCATGACTCTCCTGCAGTGGGATGCCCAAGGGTACCCTGCTCAGCTTGTGTATGTGTCACCAGGTGCACGTGGGATCTGCCCCCATTGTCACCTTGAGCCCTGGAGGATGGGAGCCAATAGAGAGGTACCTGCCATTCCTCAGGGAAGTGCAGCTAGCGTGAGGCTTCCAGATGGGGCCACCACTGGCTCCAGCAGCAGCTGCTCGGCTGCTTGAGTGGCCTCACCGCGCCCCTGGCCACCCTGCTCAGCACCTCCTTCAGTCCCTCACCAGGTGTTCTTCCACCCACGTCTGGGACAGCCTCAGCTTTGCAGACCATGCTCAACGGGTGTGACTCACACTGCTGTCTGATCCTGGTCTCCTGCATGTGTCCCAGGTCGCATGAGGAGGAGGTGATGGTGAAGGTGGGGAGATGTCAAAAGCCACTGGACACGCTTTTGGTGCATGCTTCATGTGTAAACACGAAGAAGTGCCCATGCACAGCAGATGGGAGCTGCGACTGGCGGCGGCCCTCTTCCCTGGGCACCCTGGCCCTTGCCTGTGCTGAGCAGGCCTCTGCCATGGGGGCTGGCAGTTGGGGGCATGCCCCCTTCCTGGTTCCCTCAGCAGCCAGAACAGCTCCTGTTTGTCCCGACTGAGCACACACTGTATTCCCCTTGGGTGTCTCAGAAATGTCTGGATTTTCTTCCCAGCTCTGACATCTAGGCCTCACCCACTCCTGCGCTTGGTGTGGTCCCCAAGCCCTGCTGGAGCCGTCTGCTTCTCTGCTGCTCAACTGCATTCCTCGGTGGCTGGTGTACTCGGCTGGCGTGGGGTGCTGCTTCTCAGACCAGCCACCACGAAGTGCACTTAGGGAAACCTTCAACTGAACCAAGCACATTAAAAACGAAGGCAGTGCCTAAGACTCCCGCGTCTGACTGCTTCGCCCTCAGCTCCCCTGTCTGTGCTCAAGCCCCCATGGTCAGGGCGTCCGGCCCCTCCAGGGGGCTGACCCTGCTTGCTGACCCCACTGTGCTCTGCTTCCTCTCTCAGGGGCTCCAGCTAAATTCAGCTGCCTGCTGTTGGGGAACCCCACAGCTCTGTGCCCTAGGGCTTTGGTCCTGGCTGCCCCCTCTTCCTGGAACCCTTCCTCCTGGTTCTGTGGGCCCAACATCCCAGCTCCAGCCCAGGTAACCAGGCAGCCCATCCTCACAGAATCCTCCACGGCCCCTCCTGCCACTTTCCTCCTGGGGACCACTCATCAGTTCAGGGTTAAACCTCCCAGGAGGAGAAGGACTTCATCTAGACCTCCAGCTGCTAGCACAGAGTGTGCTCTGTGTGTGTGTGTGTGTGTGTGTGTGTGTGTGTGTGTGTGTAAAGAGAGAGACATGGGGTGCGTCAGACCCTCCACATGCTGTGTTTTAAAATGTGCATGCTCATGCAGAGTGACAGAAACTGGATGTGCCTTGGAGTCACCTGTTCACTGTGGACAGTTCTGGGATGTTGATATTCAGTATTTCTTGGTTTCAAATGAATGTAAGTCTTCCTCACACAAGACAGAACTGCACCCTGTGCTCTTGCACGAAGACCCAGTGTCCTTCTCCACCCTGAGTTTCAGTGCTTGCGGCTGGTGGAGGGTGAGCAGCAGCCCTCTGTGCCCCTGCCTTGCCCATTGGAGGGACCTGTGGGCACAGATGGGTCACACTTACAAAAAATCCTCAATGTAGCATGAGCGCCTTCCCAGAGCTGCTTGGTGTTCATCTGCATTCTTGGGGATTTTAACATGCAGGAGGTTTGGGACAGAAGGTGCCCTAAGGGCTATGGCCCGCTCTCTTTACCCCAGCCTTGCAGGGCACAGCACATCCGCACTGACGTGGCCCTGTCTCTGGGGTCGCTGGCACAGCTACAGATGAGAGAACACAAAACAGAATTTCCAGTTGCTATTTTTCTTTGACCGACTGTCTTCCGGGGTTGACACAAGGGCCAGCCTGTGTCGTGGGGGAATGTAGGGCGTTCCATCAGCACACAGCTTCTTGGCTGACCTGCCCAGCACCTGGAGTTCTAGACCCAGTGCGCCTCAGCACTGGCAGGGCCTCCTCCACACAAGCTGACGGGCGGAGGACTCCTGAGGGGGGATGTCCGTTTCCATGGCCGCCATCACTCACTCTAGAACTGGGCAGGGGGGCTGCAGAAGGGCCCCCCTCAGTTTTGGCCCTCTCCAGGAGGCGCGGGAGGCGGGAGGGCTTGGCGTTGGTGCTTTCCCAGGGGGGACAGCTGGTGCACGTGGAGGCTCTGCTTCCCCCACTGCATTCCTGGTTCTCTTAGCACCTCTTCCAGGGGCCTCCATGCAGCCCCAGCAAGTGTGGGGTGTTATGCTTCCTTCGGTCTCTGCTTGCAGCAGCACGCGGCACCTGGGGTTCCGGCCCCTGCTACTGCTGATTCCACTTGTGTTCAAGCTCGCCTCCCAGGTCCCTCAGTGCCTGCTGGGGTGGGGGTTGGGGGTGTACTGTGGCTTTCTCTTGGAAAAGTGACGAAGACAGATTCAGGAGTCTGGGCCACAGGTGTGCACCCCAACCTTTTTCTTAGATGTGGGAAGCATTAGTTTCTTGGAGCCTCAGTATTCTCCTGTGAAATGGGGGTAGGTACCAAGAGATGTGCCTCATGAGCTTCCTGTAAGGCTTGGGGTGGGTGGGCTTGTAGCCTGGTGTCAGGTGGGGGTTGTGCCCCGGCTCTTCAGCCACGCCTGTCAGTAGCGCTGCTTGGTCACCTGCCCTGGCCAGGCTCCTGGAGCCCACCTTCTGGGAGCGGCAGATGCCAGCACAGGCCGCTGTTCAGTTTGAGTGGAATGTTCTGGTGCTCAGAGGGCCCTGCACCCAGGTCCCTTCTCTTCCCAGTGGCTCCATACCTGCTCTTCATCTCTCTGCTGGTTTCCAGCCTCCTTGGCCACCTGGAGGCACAGAAGGTCCAAGCCAAGACCTTCTGCAAGTGGTTCTGACTGATACTGGTGTCTTTCTACTTCAGTGTCTTCCTTTCTCCTTACTGATCAGAGTGTCACGTTCCCTCTGCTTTTACACCAGCAGACAGTGCCATTTGGTGGAGGCATTTCTCTTTGAGGCCGTGGCAGGGTCCCAACTCCCCACCTCCCCATCATTCTCCCTGACCCTCGTCACTGGGGCTTGCCAGTGGCTTCCTGGTCCTCTCTCCTTGTCTGTGTGGAGGGGTGTGGAGACTGGGCAGTCTCAGGCGATGGTGAGTGCTGCTTATTTCTCAGAAGCCCTGCAGGTGGCCTGGGCAGGCAAGGGGCACGCAGCAAGGAGGCAGGGCAGACTCACCTCCTTCCCTGCAGATCCTAGGGCTCCAGTGCTAGGAGGGTCCCTCAGGCCAGGCATGGCCCTGCCGCACAGCTGGGGAGTGGCCCTGTTTTGTGTGTTGCCAAGTGCTGGTGGGCACAATGGACATGCCCTTCCCAGGCAGGCCTTACTATGCTGGGTCCTGGGTGCCAGGCAGCAGTGCCGCAGCCTGCCTCAGTGGTGTGGAGAGGCCTGTGAGTCTGCAGAGGTGCGAGGGGGCCAGGGTGCTGCGTACAGCCTCGTGTGATGGGCCCACTGCTCTTGGCCTGCCTGAGCGCCTGGTGTGCCTCCCTGCTCTGCACTCCAGAAAGGCCCAGCCGGACGGGAGACGAGAGGCTGTTGCTCCTCTTCTTTTCTTCCTTCCTTTCCTTTCCTTTTTTTTTGGGGCAGTACTGGGGATTGAACCCAGGGGTGCTCAACCACTGAGCTACATCCCCAGCAATTTTTCTATATTTTATTTTGAGACAGCATCTCATTAACATTGCCAGGCTGGCCTCAAACCGTGACCCTTCTGCCTCAGCCTCCCAAGTGGCTGGGAGGACAGGTGAGGCCCCTGTGTGTGGCTTGAGGTTGCTTTTCCTTATGGAAGCTCATGAGCTGGGATGCTGGATCTGCCTCTGCTGCCTAGAGGATTTTACCTTTTACTCCTCCTTCAAAAAAACACTGGGCCGCACTGGGACACCAAGGTGAGCCTTTGAGGGCTGTCTAGAAAGTTGGCAAAGAGGGCTACAAAGCCTTTGCACAGTGCAGAGTCGCAGGTGTCATCACAGAGACGGGAGGCCCAGTGTGGCCACCCACAGCAAGGGCCTCTGCAGGAGCCCTGTTTGGGGAGATGGCTTAAATTGCGGTTGACTATGGGCCATGGAGATTTGGGCATTGTCGCCTTCCGTAGTCTCATGGGACTTGGCCCGGGATCTCGAGTGATTTGAGCCGAGATTGCTGATCGGGTCAGCGCCATTTTTTGGTGGTGTGTGGTGTGTGTTAGTCGTTGTTAGAGCCAGAGAGAAAAGTTATCAGAATAAAAAGCTGTTTCCAGTTCGCCTCTGAACTTCTTCCCGCGGCTTCGTTGCTCCAAGCGGCCATCGCTTCAGGCAGCAACAGGCCTCCACTGCTGGTTTGCCTGGTGCTGAGTGCTGAAGGGCTGGGCATCAGGGTCAGGGCTGGAGTCGCGTGGGCCAGTGAACGGAGTGGCCAGAGGAGTGGCAGCTGCAGGCCTGTCTCTGGCTCCCTCTTGCCCTCCACCCCTGGCTCTGGTGCTCTGCTCCCTGCTGCTGCTGGCCTTTGCTGAGGCAGCACCCTGAGGTCAGCTGCGTCTGGGTCCCCATCACTGGTGGATCGGTTTTGGGATGGGGCTGAGAGTCTTGCAGGGCACTTTCCCCCAGTCGGGGATGTCCAGTTAGGGCTGTGAGGCCTTGTAGGTCCTAAGTACTGAGCTTGGTGTCTCTCCCTGCCCACGGCAGCCCAGTGCCTGGGGTTTGGTTGCAGGCAGGGGTGGGCAGCAGGGTGCTAAGAGGTACAGAGACGCACCCCCCATTGCTGGGACACCTGATTGAGTGTTCTGCAGCTAGTGCTTTCAAGGCGTCTTTCTGCAGGTCCTCATCAGCGGTCACATCGTACCTGTCTTCTTCAGTCACGCAGCTACCCTAACTGGTCTGCCTCTGCCAGCTTCGACGAGGTCCCCACAGCGGCCTGCCCAGCACAGGGGGTGGCGGCTTCATTGTGTCTGTGTGTGGTTTGCCTGGCCCCACAGGGGCTCCTGGAAGGCAGGGATGCTGCTTCCATCTCGCTGCTTGTCCATGTAGGTGTGCCTGGCACTTGCAGGGCCAAGGGCTGGCTATGGGCCAGGTGGGACCCAGGTGCCTGGGGCTGAGGGTGAAGCGTCTTGTGGGCACCACTCTGCATGTGCACGCACGTGGCCTCTGCCTCCTCCACACGCGTCTCTCCCTCCGCCTGGGCCTGCAGCAGGCCAGGTTCTGGCCACCCTGGGAGTTGCCTGCATGCTGTATGTGAAGGTTCAGCTCGGCAGTGCCTCCTGGGACATAGTAGTTTCTTGGTGAATCAGCAAGTTTGGGCTAGTGCCATTTCTGCGTGAGCCCTGTGCTTAGACAGTTATGAATCATCTGCTTGCCTCTTGATTTGCGTCAATCAAACCACATGTGAAGAAAGCAGCCATGAGCAAGGCTTTGCCGGCAGCTTGGCGTCCAGCAGGGGACATTTGCCAGGGACAGCCTCAGAAGGCTGGCCTGTGTGCACATCCTGGTGGTCCAGGCCTGAGGCCTAGGCAGCCGTGGGCTCAGGAGGCTTCCGGCCAGCCCCTCCGCCTCTCTTCCCCTCCTGAAACCACCACCGCGTCGCAGGAGATTGGCAAGATGGTAATTATAGCTTGCTCTGCTGTTTACTGGTTTCCTGCGCAGTCCTGCGGCCAGCGGGGCGCATTTGCAGCTCTGGGAATGTTTACAACTTAAAGCAAATCCACTGATCTTTCCTTCCCTGTCACACAAAATAATTTTAGGACTTGGCTCTTGGAAAAGATTCCTTGTAAGAAAGACTTAATTAAAAAGGGCTGTCGCTGCCCTTCCCCCAACTGGAGCATCTGGGTAGGGCCCTGGAGATCTGTTTTAATCCAGCCTAAGGACAGGACTTCCAGTCGGGACTTCTGAGCCTCTTCCTTTTGGAGCTGCTTTTGGGACGAGGTTTGTTCTAGGTCAAGTTAAGTCATAGTGACAGCTCTGCTCTATGCCTGGCTGGGAGAGCCCTGCCTTGGAGAGCCAGCTGGGAGCAGGGCTCCCAGGGGACCTGCTCAGTGGTTTGCTTGTTTTGTTTTGTTTGAAGTAGGCAGATTATGTTCTCATTTTTACTGTAAATGTTACTTTCATTATTGTCGAGTCAGCTGTTAAAGAGGAGCTGATGTCCTGGCCACCTGGTCAGTCACAGCTGGGGCTGGCATCTTGGAAGGCCAGCAAGCCCCTGCCTAGCCTCCCCAGCAACATAATCTCTTGTCTCTGCAAACTCCGAGCATTTGTCCTTCAAAAGAACTGGGAACTCAGGTCAAGTGAGTTTATCCCCATTTTTTATCCTCTTAGGTAAAGATAGGAAACTCCTCCTGGGAATGGCAGCGATTGAGGTGGTCACAGGTGCCCATCTCCCGGATCTCCCTCTGAACAGCTGGGGCGGGGCAGGGGAGTGGAGTGTGATTTCCACCCTGTGAGCCCAGGCAGCCTGCCCAGGACCAGCAAAGGCCAGCACAGGAACACACCTGCCACCTGCCCAAGGTCAGCTCCCTTGGAGGCCATCTGCTTTTGTCATGGGAATCCAAAGCCCTTACGTGAGTGAGAGACAGAGGAAGGCCAGATGTGGCCCCTGCTCAGCGTGGCCTGGCCTGGCAGGGCCAGTCCTCCTGTCTGCACAGCCGTCCTTACTGCCCTGCTTGGATGTCACTCCTGTGTCCAGGGGACAAGGCTGCTGCTTCCCATTGGCTGTAACACCATCACCATGGCTGTAGCTAATTCGCTAATACCATCAAATAGTCATGATTTAAAATCCCTGATTGTCTCAAAGTTTTTAGTTTTTTTTTTTTTTCTTTCGGTATTTATAGCTGTTCAAATAAGTGTTTAAATAAAGGCCTGTGGGCCACCTGTGACTTGTTCAGGCCCGTTGCCTGCTGGCCCATGTGTGCTCGCTGTACTGTGTGCCGTGTGTCCCAGGCTGGGGCTGGCCTGTGTGTGCCCCCAGGCCCCGCTCACCTCCATCTGCCCCTGTGACCTGGGGTCCCCGCAGGATGCCATGTCAGGCGCAGGCGGGGTCTGTCGGGGTCGGTTGGCAAGACTGGCATCCGCCTCCGGCTGGGCGGTTGCCTTTCCTGGGATGTTTGCCTGGCCTCCTTGGGGGCTGCAGGTGGAAATTGTGAGGGCTTGGTCCCCGCTTAGTTTAAGGAGTGGACCTCTGTGTGAGCTGGCCATCACAGTCACCTGACAGGCTGGTGTGGTGTTAGAGTGGGGTTTGAGTGTGACCGTGAGCTCGTGGGTTCAGCGTAGCCGGCTGTCCTAGCCTGTGCTGTCATACTTTTACTGTTCAGAATGCTTCGTCTGCGGTCTGTAAAGTTGGCCCTGGAGTCCTTTTGATGTGATTGCATGGTATTCGATAAATTCCTTGCTTGGTTAGGACAGGATAACTTGTCACCTTGTATAGTTCCTGTCCCCAAATGGAAACAGGTCTGACCTCAGGGTCCCCCCAGGTCCCTCTGCCTGTGATGGGTGTGGGAGTAGGATGTGGACATCTTTGGGGGTTGTTGTCCAGCCTTTCCATGCCCTGCCTCCAGACGTGCAGTTCTGACCTCTGCCTGTGACAACCTTGCAGGTGGCCAGGCCACTGAGGAGGAAGAGGTTGTTGCTGGAGTACAGGGCAGCTCCAGGCAAGAGGCTGGGACAGCAAGAGCCGTGAGGGTGGGTGTCCGAGAGTCCTGGGGCACAGGTGAGCTGCTGCTCTACCAGCGCCACACAGCGCCTGGCTGTGGCCTCCCCAGCAGCTGGGGAGGTGAGCCTCGTGGGGTGAGTGTGGGCATCTGAGAGAGGTTCTGGTGCTAATGGTCGTCTTCATCTAGTGGGGATGAGGGACCCCATGTGCCTTTGCTTTGCGTTCCCATTCTCTCATGACCACCACCGATGCTGAGCATCTTGTTTTCTTTCTTTCTTTTCTTTTCTTTTTTTTTGTTAAACCCAGGGATGTTTAAACACTGAGCCACTCCTCAGTCTTTTTATTTTTTTGTTCTGTTTTATTTTTTATTTTGAGACAGGGTTTCACTGATTGCTTAGGGCCTTTCTAAGTTGCTGAGGCTGGCTTTGAAGTTGCAGTCCTCCTGCTCCGCCTCCCGAGCTGCTGGATTACAAGTGTGCCACTGCGCCCAGCACTGAGCATCTTTTCATGGGCATGATGACCATTTATATATCTTCTTTGGAAAATGTCTGCTTCAATCATTTGTCTGTTTTTGTGTATGTATATGTGTGATGCTGGGGATAGAACTATGGAGTTTGCCCTCGATAGGCAAGCACTTGACTGATGAACTACACCCCAGCCCTTTTTATTTATTTATGTATTTAGGTACGGGGTGGGGGTGGGGGTGGGGGATTGAACCCAGGGGCACTTAACCACTGAGCCACATCCTAGCCCTTGTTTTGTATTTTTTATTTAGAGACAAGGTCTCACTGAGTTGTTTCAGGGCCTCCTCCCTAAGTTGCTGAGGCTGGCTTTGAATTCACGATCCTTCTGCTTCAGCCTTCTGAGCTGCTGGGATCACAGGCATGCACCACCACGCCTTGCTTTATTTTTCTTTTGAGACAGAGTCTCATCAAGTTGCTCAGGCTGGCCTTAAAGTTGGTCCTCCGTCCCCGCCTCCCACATCCTGGATCACAGGTGTGGCCACCGCCCCCAGCTACTGTGCCAGTTCTCCTTGTGTCTTGTGTGTTGCTGGACCATGGCTGTCCCCTGCACATTCTGGACATGGCTCCTTTATTGGACAGGTGCCTTCCAAGTACTGTCCCCATCCTGCAAGCTTCTTTTTCACTTTGTGGACACAGTGTCCTTGGGAAGTCAGTTCCTGGTTTTGATGGTGTCCACTTCACCCTTTTCTTTCACTGCTTGTGCTTTGGTGTTGTATGAGGGACACCTTCTGCTGTTTCAGCTGCACCAGGATGCCGACTCTGGGGCCCAGGCTCTGGCTGCCTCAGGTCGAGTGCCTGTTCTGTGGCCTTGCTGGTCCCTGCCCTTGCCAGCGGCCCTGCGCGCTTTCCCACA
This sequence comes from Tamias sibiricus, assembly GCA_025594165.1. Classification (NCBI taxonomy): domain Eukaryota; kingdom Metazoa; phylum Chordata; class Mammalia; order Rodentia; family Sciuridae; genus Tamias; species Tamias sibiricus. The sequence goes on from CM046660.1 coordinate 171,427,556, forward strand.
GTTGTTTTAATTGAAAGTCCATGGAAGATGGCCAAATAAATTGAAGCCTTCTCAGAGCTGAGTTTCTTTGTATAAACTGCTTTTTCACCATTATTGTGCAGTTTGTTGGAATGTGCGTCATGTTGTGAATGTTTGTTGGGACTTTTTGGTATTTGGGCACTGAGTGTTGCAGCACTAGAGTTCTTCCCCACACCAAACAAAAGGTCCAGAACATTCTGAAGGCCCTCTGTGGTTCATGGATGAAAGTTTCCCCTGTTAGTAGGTTAATCATGAGACACAGAGCCACCAGAACACCACATGTAGACTCTACACCCTGAGAGGAGAGGCAGGGTCGCTGCAGGGTCAAGGGTGAAGACCACAGCCTGAGTCAGGGTCCAGACGCGGCCTCCCAGGGCTTGGGCCTTTTTAGTGGGGTGGCAGCAGCGTCTGGAACCTGGGAGGAGGTGCTGCCCGCAGATGCTGGGCTCTGAGAAGGAGTCCTGTAGCGTGGCTCCCACCATCGCTGCAGCCGGTCACCAAGGGCCAGAGGCGTTTCCAGAGCCTGTGCTCATTTTCATCCATGCTCCTGGCTGTTCAAACCTGGGAGAGCTTGAAGTGTAGAATGTGGCTCGGAGAGTTTGCTGAAGTCTGGCTCCTGCTGTCTGTGACCACTCAAACAGAATATATGAAGCCTCAACCTTCCTGGTAGTCTTGAGCCCCGAGCCTGCGTTGCTTCAGCTCCGGGTGACGAGAGCACCGCAGGCCTCTGAGTTGTCAGTGTGGTGGAGCCCAGCAAAGCCGGCGGTGCTCGATGTTAATCTAGGCATTTCCATGTCTGGACAAGGAAGGGCTGCTCTGCGTCCTCCTGGCCTAGAGCTAGCCTGCCAGCGCGTACGTGGCCTTGCGGTGACTGTGCAAGGTCTGTGTGCACGTCCGTGTGGACAGGAGCCACTCCAGCCAGCACAGGCTGCTCACGGCACAGGCTCACATCTCACGTGGCACCTGGCTCCTCCTCCCAGCAGTGAGGTAGTTTGGAGGATACTTGCGTGCATTCTAAACTACAGAAATGTTGGATGAAAGAAGATGAAAGTAGAATCTTGGGACGGGGGAGGTTCCAGTCCCAGGAGACACTCCCTAAGGAGGTGTGGGCAGCTGGCTGTGGTAGACCCCAGGTGACCCAGCCTTCCTCTCTCCTGTCCGCAGTCCTTTCCTGCCCCCACCGTGCTGCGCTCCCACCAGGTGCTACCCACTGTCTGGCTCTTTTCAGCTCTGCTCCTCTGTTCAGGCCAGCAGCTCGGGGTGGGGACTGCTGGGTGTCCTTTGGAGGTGACAGAAGTGTTCCTTCAGCTTGTGGGAGTTTTCTCTCTATCCTGGTGCCTGCAGCTGCAGTCCTTTCTGCTTTTGTCATGCATTCCTTGTGATCCTGAGGCATTAGGCAGCCAAGGGTTGGCTCAGTTGATCCAGGCAACCCTTGACATGCTGAGGGGGCCACCTCCAGGGCTTGGGGTCCTCGTCAGCTCCCCTAAATGGCCTGAGCTCCAGGATGGTTGGACTCCCTGGACTCACCTTCAGGCCACCTGTACAGAACCTGGTGGTCTGTTCTGAGGACACCCTGCCCCAGAGTTCCCTGTCCGCATGTTCTGTGAGGACGTCACCTGCAATACGGTGCTGCGCCTGCTGGAGGAGCTTCCTGGAGTCTGGAGCCAGGCACGTGGCGGGGAGTGGTCAATGTGGTTGAGAGGACGAGGTCCTGAGCCAGGATGGAGGTGCAGGCCCCGGACCCGTCAACGCTGGCCTTGTCATTGTGCTGCTGTGTGCAGTTGTCCCCCTTCAGTGGCCAAATTGGAAGACATGCAGAGCGCAGGTTACAGTGGCCGTGCCACTTTCTGTGCAGTTTCCCTGTGGAAGCTCAGACTCCTGGTACCCGGCGGCCCCGGGGCCTGGGTGGTTGTCTGCTGGGCGCGTTGAGAGTAGGCAGAGGTTCGCCTTCTTTTTTGGTCAGGGAGTGGCGCCTGGAGGTCAGAGTTCACAGAGAAGTCCTGGGAACTGGAGTGGAATTCCGTGCTGTGTGGAAGGAGTCCAGGTGATGCCCAGGGAGTACCGGGAGCTGGGACCTGCCTGTCCTCGGTCTGCAGGCAGGTCTCTTATTTGTTACACATACACATGCGCGCACGCACACACATATGCACACACACACACAGGACGGGCTTCGTCTTTCAGCGCCCTGGAGAGCACCCCCTAGAGGCACGTTCCACAGGCAGGTGAGGGAAGGAGGCTGCGGTACGCTCACTGCACCAGGAAAGGCCCTCACTTCTGGCCGCCGCGGTCAGCCCTGGAAAGCCATTGGCGCAGTAGTTCTAGGAGCACTTTCCACACTCTCTGCCTTTGGGGGCCCTGGCTGGGCTCTCTGGGGTTGCCTTTTCCACCATCCAGCCCTGGCCAAGTGCCCTGACCTTCTCCGCACAAAAGCCCTTTGCTTCCCCCCAGAACCTTCTGTCTCCCCCCCCCCGCTTTGTCTGACCTGCCCTTGGATGAGGATGGAAGGAAAGGCTGAAGTTTGGTTCTCACACATGGGTGTGTGCAGTGTCCTGGGGAGTCTTCCCTGTCCCTGACAGAGGAGTCGGCTGAAGCCCTGTGGCCCAGGGTGGCCCTCCTTTGCTGCCCCGCCTTCAGGTCCTTCTTAGCCTGGGTGCTTCTGTCCCCAGGTGGTTCTGAGCACAAAGCCCAACGAAGTGTTCCAAGGCCTTTTTGGGATGAGCCAGAGCCCAGGAGAGGAGTCTGTCTGCTTCCTCGATGAGCGTCTGCACCCTCGTTGTGCGTCCCACTTGCTCAGCCTCCTTTAGAATCACACTTTACCCTGGGAAGTTCTGACCCGCCTGTCTTGGAGCTCTCAGCCACTCTCCTGGGAAGTCAGAGTGGTCGCTGCTCCTCCCTCCGTGGTCCTGTGCCCTGCTACCAGCCGAGGATGGGCTCCCCTCCTTCCCGGCTCACTGCCTTGTCTGCAGGAGCACAGGGGCGGGACTTGCAGGAAGAATTGATCAATTAAAAAGCTGCCATCAGATGAAGGCAACTCCCCTTCCATGTATTTCCTGATTGTATTAATAAGTCTTTGGCTTAATTTAGACATTATTCTGATTTATGCATGGAATCCAAGTGTAGCTCATAGCATGGTGTGCAGTTTTTTTTTTTTTTTTAAATGCTTGATGATATCTGTCTTTTCAGGAAAATGCCTTCATTCTTAGAAGAGATGGCATTTGAAAGACGACCTGTCAGGAGTGTGATGGATTACTACACGAAGATTCGGCAGCAGGGAGGGATGGTGGAAGCAGACCATGTTGAGGCGTGCCTGGTGGAGTGCCAGTAGTCTGCTCCATGGCCACGGGGAGGCTCTCGGGGAGTAGAGGCCCCCAGGAGCCAGGCAGCCTCTCCTCAGCTGGGGAGCTGGAGCTGCTGGTATGCAGGCCCTTTCAGCTGGGAGCCCTCATGGCCTGCACCTGCCTCTGAGGCTCTCACCTCGCTTGCACCCCACCATTGCTCCTCGTGAAAGAGTGTTAGGAGCCGTGGTTTGACACTCCCGGTGTGTGGCTAGTTTCTTATGTGTATAACTCTGGCTGTGCAGAGCCCTCTGGGAATAGTCATGCAGGGCTGGAGAAGTCTTCGTGGGCCAGCATCACAGCAGCTGCTAGGCTACAATGTGAGCCGGTTGCCTCTAGCAGGAACAGTGAGCTGTGGGTCTGCATTTCAGAATTGACCGTCTTCCTTTCACGTGTGAATGGGAATTCCATCTGGTGTGATCTAGGCTTCCCCATGCAGGGCAGGTGAGGTCTTCATGGGCATGGATTAGCATTTGTGGAGCGTAACTGTAGGCCAGGCCCTGCCCTGAGCTCCGGGAGATAGGCCCTGTGGTCTCCTGCGGGTTACAAATGGAACCCTGAGAGGTTAAGCGATGTGCCTGGTGACATGTGGATGGCAGGTGGCCATGGGGGTTTCTCAGGCAGTCTGAGGCTGACCTTAGCCGTGCCCCTCACGTCTGTAAGCACTGCACACCTGCACTCCAGGGACGGGTCTCATGTCTCCCCTCTGGTCTCAGCTGCTACTGCTAGTACTCTGTGTTGGGCGGGGGGTTGGGCTGGGAAGTTGCTTGGAGTGGCAGCAGGAGCCGGGCAGCCTCGCCATGATTCTGCTGTGGGGATGGTATAGGAGGGCAGATGAGCAGTGCATTTGTGGCCTCATCCAAGCCCTTCACCCCACAGACCTAGCAGAGTGCTGCAGGAGCTCGTGTGCAACCTTGAGCGAGGCCTGTGACCCTGTCCATTGCCTCTTCCTGGGCACATCTTCCTTGTGCTGAGTGGAGCTGGTCATGTCAGAGCCTGGGCCAGCCTGGTGATTAGATCCCCTATGGAGTAAATGGAAGCAATGCCAGCTTGAAGCTTGGTGGGCATTTGCTGAGCAGGAGAGCCTGGGCAGAGAGAAGGCCAGGGTCGACTTCTGCACTCCTGGGACTCCAGGAAAAGCAGGCGCTGGCGGGGAGGGTGCCGTCTAGGTTCTGACCTTCACATGTTGACAGAGATTGATCCCAGCCTTGGACAGCAATGGCTGTACTTTCAGCTTTGGGATCACACGGGGCCCTTGACGCTTGGGCGAGGAGGACTTGGGGTCCCTGTAGGCATGTCCAAATGCAGTGGGCCTTCTTGCCCACGCCATTTGTGCCCACTCTGTGCCTGATCTCAGCAGCTTCAGGCTAGTTCTCCAGGTAGCCCATCAGTCACTCCTCAGGCACAGGGTGCATTTGCACTGACAAGGGTCCTCATGCTGGGGCCATTTCTGAGGGTGGAGGGACACCCCTCTCACCCCCTCACCCCTCTGTGTGGAAGGCCTTTCTTTTTATCAGGGGGTACTTCTTCACCTTCAGAGATGTTCCAAGGACCCAAGTGCCCCTCAGGCAGGGTGTGCACCCCTCTGGTGACGGCTCTGGACAGCCACTCACTCCTGTCTGGTGTGAGGGTCATACACGGAGCCTCAGCTCTTCACGTTGCTTTGCAAGCTCTGCGTGACACTTCACTGACACAGTCCTCTACCCCACGGTCTTCAAACCTGCCCTTGTGCTGGTCCCCGTGGAGGAAACAGCTCTTGGGAGGGCAGCGCTGAGGAGGGGAGTGGCTGACAGAGTGTCTGAGGGCTGTCCCCCAGGAGGAGCCGCGTCCCTGGGATGACTGCAGCAGCACTGGCCTCTCTGCGTGCACGGGGTTCTGTCTGAGGCCCTGACCATGACGCTGGGGGAACTCAGCTCCTCCTCGGGTGACTCCTGGCTGCCTTTGGCGGGCCTCCTTACAGAGCCTCTGCGGCCACATCTCTTTTTCCAGGATAAACCATCGCATCTGCCCAGTGACCTTCACGAGGAGTCTTATATTAGGGCCTGCTCAACAGACCTTAAAAACTCACCCACAAAGCCCTTTCCTGCCCCGCATCTCCCAGCACACTCAGAGATGTGAGCTGCACTTGGAAGTACCTGCGCTGAAATCTGCAAACTGAAGCTGGACTTTGTCTTCAGCGGGGTGCATCTGGGGCTGGAGGTCTGATGTGTTGACATGGGAGTCCACCACACGTGCAGGTGGCCTTAGGCCGAGGCCTCCCTACTCCTGTAGGGCTGTGTCCGCCCTCTTGCTGTCTGAGCACCCTGAGGGGCCTCTGCCTCAGCAGGCGCATGGAGGGCAGCGTGTCCTTGGCTCTGCTGCTCCTGCGGCTTCTGGGGAGCAGTGGGCAGGTGGAGGCCTGTCTTCACTGATGTGCCTGCTGCTGAGAGGGTGTCTGGGTGACCCAGTGCGGCCAGGAACGTGCTTCCCCCTCCCAGGACAGCGGCAAGGCTGCCATCACCCTTGTGGGTGGTGTCTTGGGAATCCCTTCAGGTGTGGTTGTACCCTCCAACCCCAGGGCCTTCTCTTGGCCCTCCACCCCCTTTCGCCCTCTCCTGTGCCCTCTGGAACAGGCCCTTCAGGAGCTTCCTTCTGACTGCTGGGCCTCGCCCTGCTCCCTCTCTCCAGCACTGGCCGCATGCAAACTGGCCAGACCATGGGTCCTTGGGAGAGTGACCCCCCCCCCCCCCCCCCCCCCCGGGCTCCAGGGCCAGCGCCATGCCTGCTGTGCGTGGAGGCTTGTGCCCTGCCAGTCACTCTCCAGCCCCGGAGCATCTGAGAGCAGGGGACTCCTGACCTGCCGAAGGTGTGAAGGGAGGAGAGCCTGCCGGGCCCTGGGCGGTGTGTTCTCCAGGTGGCCATGGGGCAGCTGTGCACTGGCCTGTGTCCTTGGAGCCACTCTGACTTCTGGGACAGAGGTGGGCACCGATGCAGGCAGGGAGGAAGTGGAGCGTTCTGCGCCTCGTGGCCGCGGCCCTGGCCAAGCAGGCAGGCCCTTCTCTGTGGCTGAGGTCCGGGCTGCTGCTGCCATTCCCGGTCTCAGGAGGGCCTACTTCTCAGCCTCCCTGGCACGTGGGGAGCCTTCTGGAGCTCTGATGCTTCCAGGTGGCCTCAGGTGCTGGAGTGTCAGGGAGAGGCCCTTGCCAAGAACCTCCGGAGGCCCGTGTGCTCCCCACTGCAGGATGGCCTGCTCTGGAAGGCACCTGTGGAGCAGTCTGGCCGCAGTGGAGACTCCTGGGAGGACAGCGTGATTCCTGTGGGCCAGCCGAGGGGCTTTGCCCTGCAGTGAAGGATGGGGACCCTGAGCTGGGCCTTGGACAGTCGTGGACCCTGCCCCAGAAGTGATTTTGCGCTGACTGGTTTCTCCCTCATCACACAGATGGGACACGAGTGTTGTCCTCCCATCTTGTAGCGAGGAACTGGGGGACACGGCACCTTGGCACAACCCACGGCGGGTCACTGGGGAGCCTGGGTTGCATCATATGTCCAGCCCAGAGCCCATGCTCTACTCACCCTGGGGTGCTGCCTCACGCCTGTGTGTGCGTGTGCCAGGGCGAGCTGTCCCTAGCACCAGCAGACAGGCCTGAAAGTGCCACCCGCTCGGGTCTCCTATTGGACTGGCTACCCTCTTCTCTCTCTTTATCTCATCGTCTGCAAATTGTGTTTCCCGGCTTCCAGAGGTGACGCCCTGACGTGGAGTTATGAAGTAGAATCACGAGGAGCAAGAGCATTCTGGTGTGGCGGTCACTGTCACCTGGCCATCAGGTTCTGTGAGCACTGTTGTCACCCCCAAGCTGTGGCTCTCTGTGCCTGGTTTCCTGAGAGCGTCCACCTCCCTGTGGATGTGTGCTGCATCAGCGAGTGTTGCTCAGTCTCCACTGAGGTCCTGTGCGCTCTCCTCTGGTTTGTTAAGGCGGCAAGCTACACGTACTGCGTTTTCTTGTTTGGATGTGCTGGGATTGAACCCTGGGTCTTAAGCATGCAAGGTAATCACTCTACCCCTGAGCTATACCCCAGCTTTTCATTTTTCAATTTTATCTGGTCCAGGCTGTCCTGGACTGCCACCTTCCTGCCTCAGCCTCCTGAGTTGCTGTAATACAGGTGTGCTCCACCACGCCCTGCGTGAATGTTAAAAAAAAAAAAGTTTGAACCAAACTTCTTAATTTTTTAAACAGAACCCAGGTGAACCCAGATGTGGTATCGTTTCTATGTGTTTTTAGATCCAATTTGCTAATGTTTTGATTCTTGCTTTTTTGATAAGGACTGAGTTTAGCATATTAGTTATTTTTACAATTTTGTTTCTAATTTTTTAATATCAGGAAAATACTATGTTGTGGGAAATATTGAGCACTGTTTCTTATTCTCTGGATGACTCTGTGCATGACTGGGATTATTTCTCCACTGGAAGTCATGTGTCTGGAGTGCTGTGTGTGGGGCAGATCTAGGTTGCAGATGGCATTGCTGTTCAGGCCTCTGTCTCCTCTCCTGTTGGCTGTGCTAGGCTGTGTCCTTCCGAGCATGTCCCTTGGCAGGAAGGGAGTGCTTCCAGCACTTTTGTCTGTTGTTTGTCCTTTGAAGGTCCCTCATAGGGATGCTTCACCTTGGTGCCACTGACGTTTTGGGCCAGCTGTCCTTTGTGGTTAGGTGTTGTCCTACCCGCATGCGTGTAGCAGACATACGGGAGTTTCCTAGTCATGTTCTTGGTTTTGATGTTTAGCTTGATTACGTTATGGTAAGACAATTTTGGATTGGTGTGTCGACACAACTGAGAGTCAGTGCCTTTGTTCAGAGCTACTTTGCTGACGTCAGTGTTGCCACGCTGACTTTCCTTCGTGCATTCCTTGCTGGCCGGCGGAGCCTACCAGCACTAGCCGCTCTGTCCTCTCTGGAGAAAGTCTGTGTGTCCTGCCTCTGCAGATCTGCCCAGACTCTGTAGGGCAGCCTGAAGCCAGTCCCAGCACACCCGGGAGTGAGGGCGGGGATATGCCAAACAGGTGCTGTTTGCATTAAAATTAAAATTAAATATTTTATCCCCAGTACCTAGTGGGGGTGGGGGAGAGTGGGGAGAGAGAGAAAGGGGGTGGAACAAACTCAGGGATAGATCAGCAGTTTATTTTCACATAATGACACGGGGTTTTGACGTGTATTTCGAGCCCTACCTCTAAGAGACCATCATTTTTTCTTTGCTCTGATTTCTTTTAAGTCTTACACAGCCCCCATTAACGAAATAAGAATAAAGTGCAGCTGCCCTTGAAACAGCACTGAACAGACACCAGCCACCCTTCTTTCTGCTCCTTGTTGTAGAAGGGAAGGCCAATAAATAAAAGACAAACATAATATTTGCATTAGTAGAGAGCCTTTGCAAAAAGTATTTGCATGAAGTGGCTTGTCCTGTTCCAGAGCTGGTCACTCTTCTGAGCTCTGACTAAGGCTCATCCCTTCTTGCCCAAGTGTTGGCTGCTTTCAGAGAAGAGCTCTCTCCATGCAACGTGCTGTCCACTGGCACACACCGAGGACAGCCCATGTGCTCTGGTGATGGCTGTCAGTCCTGCTCTTGGTAGCTTTTGTGTCTAAGCAGTATCGATGAGCCAGTGCCCTGTTTCAGCGGCACTAAACTCTGCTTCTGCCGTCTTGCACAGTGACTCAAACTAGGCCACGTCCCAGTGGCCTTCTCTTCTACAACAAGGAGTGGCGAGAGGGGTGGCTGGTATGTTCAGTGCTGTTTCAAGGGCAGCTGCACTTTATTCTTATTTCGTTAATGGGGGCTGTGTAAGACTGAAAGAAATCAGAGCAAAGAAAAAATGATGGTCTCTTAGAGGTAGGGCTCGAAATACACGTCAAAACCCCGTGTCATTATGTGAAAATAAACTGCTGATCTATCCCTGAGTTTGTTCCACCCCCTTTCTCTCTCTCCCTCCCTCTCTCTCTCCCCTCTCCCCACCCCCATTTGGTACTGGGGATCAAATATTTAGGGGTTCAGGGGTGCTGTAATACTGAGTTACAGTCTCAGCCCTTTTTATGTTTTCCTTTTGAGACAGAGTCTTGCTGATTGCTTGGGGCTTCTCTAAGTTGCTTAGGCTGGTCCCAGATTTGGGGTCCTCCTGCCTCAGCCTCTCAAGCTGCTGGGATTATACGCCTGTGCCATAACATCTGTCTTGGCCCCAAGTTTTCTAGTTGTCAAAAGTGAAGAGGGTAATTTTATTTTTGAGAATTACCTTCTTCTAAAGAATAAACCAATGATGCCAGCTATTTGGGAGGCTGAGGCAGGAGGATTGCAAGTTCCAAACCATCTTAAGCAACTTGTCCTCACTGTCTCAAAATAAAAAAATATAAAGGGCTGTAGCTGTAGCTCAGTGGTAGAGCACTCCTTGGTTCCATCCCTAGTAAAGAAAAGAAAGGAAGGAAGAAAAGGAAAACAGTATATCAACAATGTGGACTTCGACAGTGACTTTGAACACACATGGGCATACTCTCTTGAAACACAGGTCTGAAAACGCTGTGTGGCCCAGGTAACTCATGCTGCCATGTTCGCGGGGTTTGACTGCAGCGTCAGCATCACTTCTTCACGTCTTCTTTCTGCAGTGATACTGCAGCTGTGACCTCTGCCGTGGTTTCTGAGAGGTAGACACTCAGGTTTTGTCTGAGAATGCTGCCCTCCCAGGGCGTCTTGCGTGACAGTTTAACTGGGTCCAGGAGTGGGGTGGACGTGGCCATTGAAGCTGTCTCCCTCTCTTTGGGCTGGTTTTGTTCCTGTGGAAACGAGCTCTCGGTCCAGCTGCCTCTTCTGCTGAGGTGGTCTGCCTTGTCTTGGTGCCCTGGAGTTCCCCACGCGGGGTGCAGGTGTTGCTGCGCTGAGTCTAGGGAGGGTTTGTACTTGTGGCTCCTACGGGGGGAGGGGGTGGGGGGGTGCCTGGCATGCCCTTTCACTTTAACGGCTCCTGTGGCTTCCATTCTGGGATATTGCCATTCTATTTGAACATGACATTTTGTGATCTGTCCCCATTTTTTTACCTCAGTACTCATACTGAGTCTGTGTTGGGCCATCTCATTCTTTTGTCCTCGCCTTTCACTGCTGCCTTTCCTATGGCTTGATTGATAACTGTGCTGCATTCTGATCAGCTACCTGGGTCTATCTTAATTCACCGTCTCTCCCTTTAACTGTATCTAGACTGTTCTTTTGTTTTTAATTATAGAGAATTCCTTTTTTCTTTTTTAAATCTTCCCATTTTTCTTTCCAGGTTCTGTTCTTTTCCCTCAATGTAGTTTCTTTACTCCATTTAACTTATTTTTTAAAAAATTCACATAGTTGTTTCCAGACCTTTTCTTTCATATTTGTAGGTATGTCAGAGTCATACTGTGCTTCGTTGTGCTTGCTGGTTCTCAGAAGGTACTTTTCCCTGCAGAGACTTCCTTCTTTGCTCCCCTGGGGCTGTGGGATTTCCTGAGTTCTGGACTGGTGTCTCCTTAACTTGTAGATCTGGATTTGCAGAGTGTGCAAAGAGTGCATGTGGAGGCGGAGCACACGCGGGAGTGGGTCTGGGGTCCCCGTTTCTCAGCAGACTCCTCCCGGCTACTCCTTTGCTTCTCGGTGCTGGTGGACGAGTTCTCTGGGCCCCTTCTCCTAGACCAGGTGTTCATGGCCACTCCTCCCTCCCACCTGGATGAGGGCTGCCCTGGGTCCCTCTGTCCAGGGCTGTTGTCGCATGCCTGGACAGGCAGCGGGGTCTCGGTGGGCTTGCTCAGGGTGTCTGCCTTTTGTTTCTCCTCCCTGGAAATGGAGTTATTTTTCTTTCTCTCAGGTTCAACTGTGTATGTGACATGGGGACAGGATCCATCCTGTCTTGTGAGTGCTTTCTTCCTGTAGTGAGAGCTGGGCCGTCCTTATCGCTTTAGTCTGAAAATCCAGGAGCCTGAAGTCCTGGCCGTCTGTGTGTCGCTCCGCTCTGTGGGGCCGTCTGTGAGACCTGTTTTCCAGAGCACGGCCTGGGCTTTGCTCCAGACTCCACCCTGCTGTGTGGGAGAGTGCCCCCTTCTTGTGGTGGAGCGAGAAGGCATGCTCCTCTCTGTGCGGCTGTCATCTTCACTCCTGCGTTGGTCATGGCTGAGTGCCAGGCACCGCGCTCTTCTCAGTCCCACAGTCCCACGTGCAGGTAGCTGGGCACCACCGTCTCACAGGTGTGAGAGTAGGCAAAGCCACTCTGTTTTGTCATGGAATGCTTTCTGTGGCTCTTCTCTGCCCTGTGTTCCTCTGACTGCTGAGGAGCTAGTGTAGTGGTATACCATGGATCATGTGACTCATATGCTGAACAAAGGGAAGTGAATCTGTTCCAGGAACCGTAACATTTTATGAGAAAATGAAGGTGTGTCATGAATTCAGTGTCATCACCAGCGCACAGTGGAAAGAGGCTCCGCCTTCCTGCTCTGCCCAGCTTCAGCAGGTGTGCAGGACCTGCCAGGGAGCAGGGTGTGGGTGGCATTGCTGCATGGAACCTCCAGTGCCTTGGCCACTGGACTTCTCATCATGAAACTAAGACTTGTGAGGCCTTCACTGGTGACTTGCTGGTGGAGGGCCACCTGGATAGCAAGGGTGTGCATTAAAAATAACTCCATTGTGAAAAACAGGAGATAAGGAATCATGGTCTAAAATTTCAGCTATCTCTGTTCTTAGAACTGTGAGGCTTTCAAAATATTGAAGAGTCGTGTCAGCTTGGTCTGTTTTCTGCTGCTGTCACTGAACATCATGGAGTGGATGATTCATGAGGAAGAGTTCACTCAGCGCCCAGCTCTGGAGGCCGGGAAGACCAGGACCCAGGTTCTGCCGTCTGCAAAGAGGGCCTTCTGCTGTGCTACGATGTGGGAGATGCCTCCATATCCAGCCCAATGGAACCCACAGCGTGGGGGCCCCATGACTCAGTCTTGTCCTACTCTCCTCCCAGAAGCCCCACCTTCAGATGCCCCAGCCGTGGGCCTTAGGACCAGTTTTCCAGCATGTGAACTCTGGGGGACACACTTAGAACAGCGTGGGGGTGGGGTAGCCCAGCGCACCTGCTGTGCCACACATGTTCTGGTTTGATTTTCAATGCGTGCCTCTCTGGGAGAAGTCTGCCACTTGTAGCTTTGATGTGGCAGCAGAATTCACCTGGAGGAGGATCCAGGGGAGAAAGTGACGGGCGCAGCCCGCCTACTCCTCCCCCAACGGGGCTTCTGTCGGGTGCTCGTGCCCTCAGAAGCAAAGCTGCGTTCTCACCCTGCTCTTTCAGTTGTGCTTGCTGATTTTACTCCACATTTCTGCCACCACCTGGGACACGCCCCAAGAGCACCTGCTGAAGGAGGAGAAACGGCACTTGCTGCTGCAGCTGCGTCCCTGTGTGCCGTGGTGCTGCAGGTGCTGGGTGTGTCTCTGCAGCAGGCTGCCGGCGCCCACAGGCGGTCCAGCCCGCCTCTCAGTCCTCGAAGGCAGAGAGCACCACGTTTGATAGGTGTGGACACGCAGGCCCACCTGGTTAGGTTGTCCACGTGCCGTCACCCGCTCTCAGCAGTGGATCCTGGCTTTGATGCCAGTGATCAGAGTCCCACACTCCACAGCCAGAACTCAGTGCCACCCTCCACAGTCCCTGGCTGCAGTCCACATCCTGTCAGTGACATTAGTGTAGTTAACATCCAACAGCACACTGCTTCTCCTGGCGGTCGCCCTGTCTTTAGAAGACCAAAATAGAACACAATACGATGGAATCACTGTTTTTAGAAAGCAAAGTTTCTGTTGTAATAGTGACATGCTGTAGTCAGTCCTAGGCTGGGGGAAGTCACGGTTTCACAGCGTCTATCCAGTCTGTCCATGGTAAGACTGCGGGCTCGGTTTCTACCGAGGACTCTGAAGAGCTAGCTGTGCAGGGCAGAGCAGTGCTGGGGTGCTTGACTCACACAGCAGTGTGTGATGGCTCTGGATGCACGTGTGTGCCCTCGAATGCATGGTGGTCTTGTGGAGCTGGGGCACGCATAGCACACAGGCAGGGCCTGGCAGGCGGAATCTGCACCACACACCTAAAATGCCATAGCATTGGCACTTTGGTGGTGTGACTTGTGTGTGTTGTGTGCCCACCCCCCTTAAATATAACTATGTTCTTAAAAATTTAGGAAATAAAGCCAGGTGCAGTGGCACATAACTGTAATCCCAGCACTTGGGAGCCTGAGGCAGGAGGATCAAGAGTTCAAAGCCAGCCTCAGCAATGATGAGGCACAACTCAGTGAGACCCTGTCTCTAAATAAAATACAGAATTGGGCTGGGGATGTGGCTCAGTGGTCGAGTGCCCCTGAGTTCAATCCCTGGTACCAAAAAAATTAAAAAAAAAAAATCAGGAAATAGATATAATTAAAATAAAACAATATGCTTATTTTATTAGTAGTACAGACTCGTGGGAAAGAAAGCTTCTAAACAACTACCCAGTTTGGTGCCACAGAAACCTGGTGAAAGCCTGTTTTCCATTCCATGTCTATCCCACCTCCACTTTCACCCCCAAGCCTGGCAGGTCGGGTGCTTGCCAGAGTCTCTGAAGTTGGTGAGGCCCTGCGTGAAACCTGAGGCGTGAGGCCCTGTGCAGAAGGAGCAGAGGACACGGCTTCCAGGTCCCGTCCTCTCCTGCACCTGCAGCCTCTGGCAGCTGGGCCGGCTGCAACCAGCAGTGCGAGAGCAGGCTGGTGAGTCGTCCTTCCAGCCGGGGCCGCCAGGTGGGCGGGGACTTGCCAGCTGGAGAGCTGAGAGCCGCAGCGCCGGACGCCAGCCTGGCCACAGGAGCCGCTGGCACTGCCGCGGTCCCAGTCACAGGCCTCTGGTGGGAGCAGCACTGTGTTTGGTGCCCGGCTGCTTTTGCCCATGGCAAGCTGCGAGAGAGGCTCCTGCGAGAGAGGCTCCAGCCGGCGGTGCCCCTGAAGTGGCAGACGGGGTCATGTGCCCACTGTGCAGGCCACTTTGAACCTGTAGGAGGGGACAGGCTTGGTCTATCCCTCAAGTGATTTGTTATATTTGCAAAGTCAGTAGTTCATTGTCCCCTGCTGGTCCTGGCAGGATGGGCTGAGGTCACTGGTGGCATCTTCAGGCAGAGGCCTGGGTACTTGGTACCGTACCAGAATGCGCTACCATGTGGATGCTCCTCCAGGACCACCAGGGGTGCACTTGGCTTCTGGTAGTGATGGCCAGAGACATCCCGTTAATGCTGGGGTTCACGTAACCAGAAGAGATCCTGCAGCATGACGGGGACACTGAGCAACCCTGTGTCTCCTCCAGCGCACAGCATGGCAGACGCTGCCACTGCCGTCACAGAGACACTTTTGTGAGCAACAGTACAGGCATGGCTGGCCTTCCAGACAGGGCAGCTTCCTAAGAGAGAGGCTTCCACCTGAGGTGGGCCGGGGTCGGAGGGCACAGAGCTGCTGTAGGGCGGGAGGGTGGAAGGCAGAAGGAAGCAGCCAGCTGGTCATGGACGGATGGCCACTGCTCACGTGGGTCACTGCTCCTGGCACGCGGCTGGGAGACTGTGCCTTGAGTGAGGATGCCGTGAGATCTGCCTGGCACATTTGTCTTTCCATGATGCCAGAGTTTATGACTACCTGAATGCACAAGCCACGTCACTTTCATAGGCCACAGGCCATTGAATGCTCTGGGTTCTGCCTGGCATTCGTGGCCAAGCAATTACAAGTTCTGTTTTTCAGTTCCAGTCTCACTCACTAATACAGATGGCACTCAGGTCTACAGGTGCTGGGGTTCTGCAGGGAGGCCGAGGAAAGGTCAGGCAGCCACAGGATTTGACGAGGCCTGCTAGGAGCAAAGTCAGAGCCTGTGCAAATGCGGGGTGTCCCTGCAAAGGGCCAGGTGAGCGGTTAACTAATCTGAGGCTCTCGGGGTCCAGCAGGCAGTTTCAGAGTATCCAGTTGAGGTGTTAGCTGGAGGTAGGCCCCGTGTCAAGGGCAGGAGGAAAGGCTGGGCTGGAACCCTGGGGCAGGTGGAGGGTCTTCATGGGGCAGTTTTCCTGGCAAGGCTGGTAACTAGTGACCAGGTGACAAGTCAGCATGTTGCCACACCACGGGGAAAAGGACTCCTTCTTCTGTGGTCTTGAGCGAGGGGTTACATCGGATGGGGTGGGTGAGCCCAGCGCCTGGTGTTTGAGGTATGATAGGTGTGCCCGTGTGTTCTTGGTTTAATTCAGAATCACAGGTGGTAGTTTTTTATTGGTATGAATGAATCATTTGTCTGTCTGTGCCTTATGGTGGTGCTGGGCAGATGGCGGCTGTTCACTTGTACAGACAAGGTGTGGAGCCATCTACCTTGGCACCTGTGCTCAAGATGGAGCTGCTCATGGCAAACTGTTGCTTTATAGAGTGGAGTTGCTCGGGCAGGTGCCGCTGAGAGCTGTGACTCTGCATGTCAGTGGGCCACTCAAGCAGGCCAGCCTGCAGCCACAGGTCTATCATCTGGTAGGAAACGCCTCTGTTAGCAGCTCAGCTGTTGAAGTAAGCTGACATTTGAGAAGACAGGAGCCCTGCCCAGGGCAGGAGGTGTCTGCAGGGGGTTGGGGCAGGGGTGGAGTGCTGCTGAGGATTGCTGGACAGCTGGACACTGGCGTGGGGGCTGACAAACTGCACGGAACCAGTTCAGCTGGAATGTATTGCATGGCACGGGGAGAAGTTGAGTTTTGCGCCTTTCACAGGTCCTGAAGGTTTTGATTTTGGTCCCCTTGAGAAGATCCTAAGGATCAGTGGAGGCTGAGAAGTGCTGTCGCTCTTCAGCAAGACGAGTGGGTCTCTCCCAAGTCCAGGCTCAGTGTGGTCTGCATTCCCTGTGATCTGCACTCTTCTCAGCACCACCAAGCCTCTCTCCTCCCACGCCTCAGTACATGCCTTCACCTGGCCACACCATGCCTGGTGTGTGCAGAAGGTCCTAGTGGACAAAAGAGGTCCTAACGGGAGTGCCACTGCCAGCTCCCTGCTGGCCATCCTGGGCCTGGCCCTGATGCTCCAAAAGAGCCTCCCCGTCCTTTCTGAGCTCACCTCTCGCTTCAGCCTCTGCACTTGCTTTGTGTCCTACGCTGTTCCAAAACGAGCCTTTAGAGCACCTGCCACACACGGCCCTGGAGGCCCCACTGGACCCTGCCAAGCTTGTGCCACCTTGCTCCAGCCCCTGCCTTCCGGATCTTTCTACTGGAGGATTCTGGGCTGTTTGCACGCTCCTTCTCATGTGCCCTTTGAATGCCTGCTAAGATGTCACCACCTCACAAGTTGGGTCCCTTTGTCTAAAGCAGCGTTATGGTGTGGATAGGAGATGTCTGCCAGAGACTCGTGAGTCGGAGGCTTGGTCCCAGGGCAGCAGTGTTCAGGACGGGCTTTTGGAAGTGGCTGGAGGGCTCTGACCCCATTAGGAGTCTCTGCCACCGTGCTCTGCCTCACCTCAGGCCCAGAGCTGTGGAGCCAGCCCACCAGGGACTGGACCTCTGAAACCGTGGCCACGTGTGCCTCCTCCTCTGCGTGTTCATGTCAGGTCTTCCGGTCACATCTTTTTTTAATACTTACTTGTTTGCTTTAGCTGTACACAGTGGGTTTATTTTTACGTGGTGCTGAGGATCGAACCTGGGCCGCAAACGTGCCAGGCGAGCGCTCTACCTCTGAGCCACAACCCCAGCCCCTTTTGGTCACATCTTTCAAAGCTGATGACCACAAGCCGTGACCCTCCTGGCCGGGTGGGGCTCGCCTCCCATGCGGCCACCGTTTGCTCCCGTAGCTCTCCTGTGCACTGGTGCAGGGACTGGGCACGTCCACGCCTTGTCACTGAGGGCTGGACAGCCGTCGCTAGCTCGTGCAGTGAGACTGGAGCTGAGGAGCATGCGAGTGAGTGGTGCTTTGGTGTGTGCGCGCCAGTGGCTGGCTCTGGCTGGGGAGCTGGTGTGCACCTTGGTCAAGACTTCAGCACATCCCTGGCCTTGCTCCTTACTCTTCAGAGGAGGGAGGACGGCAGCAATGGGCCATGATCTCCTGGATGCGCCTAGTGAGCTGATGTGGATGAAGGGTCGGGAGAGCACCGGCACCTTAGCTGCTAGGCTGCTGGGCTGCTGAGGCCTGGGGAGCGCCAGCTGCATGCTGCTGCTGCTGGTGGTGGTGTTCTCGCAAGGTCTGGCAGGAGGAGGAGCTGCTCGGGAAAACAACATGTCCTCATAGTGAGTTGGAGCCAGCGTTGTCCTACGGAGTTGCCGGGGAGTCAGTCACCCTGGGGCTGTGGCTGTGGCTGAAGCATCCTTGGAGCAGACATTTGGCAGAGAGACCCTCAGGCTCAGCCTGTTCCTTGGGCAGCCACTGCCACTGGGTCAACCCCGAGTGGCCAGAGTGTTGCTGAGTATGCTAGGTGCTGGCTCAGCCCCACCTGGCACTGCCTTTCTTCGGTTAACGTTCGACACGTGGGTCACTTCTGCATTAAGTAGGAAGTAAGCATCTTTCTTCTTACAAAGAAAAGCAGCACCTCTAGTCAGGCTTTGCTGGCGCAGGGGTGGTGGGAGGCTCCACACAGCTGCTGTTCTGCCCACCCACCTTCAGCCATCACTTCAAGTGGCTGGTCAGGAGCTTGCTGCTCACGTACCTGTGGTCTGCCTCCCTGTCACTTGGCTCTTCTGTGCTGGCAGCAGTTTGGAGAGTACCTGGGGGATGGCTTGTCCCTAAGGTGCTTCTGTGCTGACTCACTCGGAGGCAAGCCTTGTACCCTGTCAGACATCCCGGGCCGGGTGTAGGCCTGTGCTGTGGGGAGCCCAGCTGGCTCTTGCTGGCTGCATGTTTGGGCCTTGTTCTTTTTTTTTGGGGGGGGGGTACCGGGGATTGGACTCAGGGGCACTTGACCACTGGGCCACATCCCCAGCCCTGTTTTGTATCTTATTAGAGACAGGGTCTCACTGAGTTCCTAAGTGCCTCACCATTGCTGAGGCTGGCTTTGAACTCGAAATCCTCCTGCCTCAGCCTCCTAAAGCGCTAGGATTACAGGCGTGTGCCACCGCGCCCAGCTGGGCCTCGTTCTTTACATACACCGATTACTTCTCTCCTCATTTCATCCTGTGCATCCACTCAACAGATGGGGAGGCCGAGAGGAGAGTTAAGTTGCAGGGATGTGGTGCAGCCAGGCCGGTCTGGTCCAGACCACTGCCATGAGACCTGCAGGGCCTGGCCTTGCCCTTACAGGGCCTCCCTATTGAAACAAGGTAGAAATTGTATTTGTTAGACTTCTTGGCAGCGAAGAGGCGTTGTTCCGGAGAACAGTCTGCAAGATACAGAAGTGGCAGTCGCAGGTGTGCACTGGTCTGGCAGCTGGAAAGGGGTGTATGAGAGCTGCCAGGTGTGCTGCCGGGGTGCTCCTCTGGTGTCCAGGTGGATGCCAGCACCTGGACCCACACATGGCCGGAGTGAGGCCTGGCCTGCCTGCTGCTGTGCTGGCAGCTCGGCTGGGGCTGGGTGCCGGCGTCATGTTCTCGCGGGCAGAGGCTCAGCTCCTGCTTGTTGGCTGTGTGTGTGTGCCAGAGGTGTGCTGGGGTACAGTGGAGATTGGCAGGGCAGTGGTGAAGAGCAAGTTGGATTCCTGGCGGGTACAAGCCAGTGGGACACTGGGCAGAGGGCAAGGGCTCGTCTGTGTCCTGGCAGCTCGTGTCAAACCCTCTTTTGAGAAATTCCACAGATACAAAAGCAGAAGGATTGACTCATGGGGTGACCCTGTGTGTCCCCCTCCAAGCCCCTTTTTGGAGGTTTCCCACCATGCCCACTCCAGTGCCCCTCCACCTGTTTCCTGCAGAGCTCAAAACACATCCCAGGTGCCATAGCATCTCGCAGATGCAGATGGCCCTCGCCCACCGGGCTCCACGCAGGTCTCCAGCTCTCCAGCGCCACTGGCAAGACGGTGGCCTGCGCTCGGCATGGAGCGCGCTCCAGAGGTTCAGCCTGACCTCGGGGCCAGCACCAAGCAGCCTGGTCCCTGCTCAGATGAGCGCAGGGGAGCAGCTGCGTCCTGCCGTGTGGCCTGGGCTGAGCCAGCACGTCCACGGGTTAGGGCATCCTGGGCCC
The DNA here is from genome assembly GCA_025594165.1 of Tamias sibiricus. NCBI lineage: Eukaryota > Metazoa > Chordata > Mammalia > Rodentia > Sciuridae > Tamias > Tamias sibiricus. Next base: position 171,447,028 of record CM046660.1, read on the forward strand.
TTCCACTCACATGCTGCCAGCTCAGGCCTCCCACTTGCTCTCAGGATGGGGGTCCCTGTCCAGCTGATCAGCGGCCACCGCTTCGCACACTCCTAACACTCAGCAGCATTCTCGTCTTTTGTTCAAATCAGGACCCAGATGCTGGGCCTAGGGGGGCCCCCAGGTCCCAGCCATTCTTCCCCCTGCCCTTCCTTACCAGCAGGAGGGAGTTGGTATCCTGGGGTCTTCTCATTTAAGACGGTAAGTACAGGCCTCAGCCTCCTCTTGAGCATTCCTCCACCCTGTGTTCCTGTAAACTGGCAGCTGGAGCTGCCTCCGAGTCTTAGGGGAGACCACGGACACTCCAGAGGTTGTCCCTGGCACCCCAAGACTCCTGATAATCCCTGAAGGAAAAATATCACTTAGAGAAAGACTTTCTTCCATTTTCGTTTTCTCTAATAAACACACACGAGCTGTGTTGGACAAGCCTGAGGAGCTCACCACGACCTCCTCGCTGCGGTTGGGTTCTCACTAACAGGCAGTCATAAGCTTTGTCATGGAACATTGGTGTGTCTCAGCCACCTGAGGCAGGGAGTGTCCTGGGGGGGGCGCTCCGGCTGCTGGTGCGGCCACCCAGGGAGGAGCCTGCTCCCGGGCCTGGGCGTGTCCAGGGCTTAAATGCGGACAGAGGCCCAGTGGTAGCCAGCAGTTCTGAAGCTCCCTGCGTCCCGCCTTGCCCACCTGGCAGAGTTGAGGTGGGGTGATGGCGTGATGCTGCGCAGGGGTCACTGGGACGATGTGGCACTGCGGCACGGCTCGCAGCAGGGATCCCTGCGGGAAGGCCAGACGTGTGCATGATGGAGGGACGTGTGTCTGTTCCTGTGAAGTGAACCCAGCATGCCCTCACTCACACCATGTGCAGAGGGTCCATGCTGAGGGCTGCGGGCCTTCTAGGCAGCTGTGTGCCTGGACCACCTTCAGGCCTGGGTGTGGGCGGCCCTGCTGGGACAGGCCTGGTTTGGTTGCCACTCACTGCAGGATCTTGGACAAACTGCCCAGCCCTGCAGAGCTGCGTCCCAAGGGTGAAGTGAGGGGACCAGGCCAGGTGAGCTGAAGTTTGGCTGTCAGCTGAGGAGACCAACGGTGTGTGGTCAGTAGCACCTGCCGTTCAACACTGTGCAGGTGAACCGTGAAGGCAGGTGCCCGGTCTGTCCAGCTGCTCCCATGTGTGGACACTCCGTGGCATCCCATCTTCTTGGAAGTTGGATCCTGTAATCTGGAAAGGCCTGTCCAGGCGTGAGGCAGACAGCTGCGTGGGCTGTGTGCGTGAGCCTGCCTGGCAGAGCACCTCTAGCAGGAACAGGACAGAGCTCTGATGCCTGGACTCCATCTGGCTGTGTGTCTGGTCTCTCTGAGCAGTGGCAGGACAGCAGCCCCCATTGTCCAGCAGGCTGGGGGCAGGGCAGGACCCACGCTTCCACTCCCTTCCACTCGCTTTCTTGCCGTCACTGCGAGGTTCTGCCCCAGCGTTCTCTTAGACTAGGTAACCACGGAAATCATATTTCTTATTACTAATTTCATTTCACTCATTTTGGACTATGATATCTGAAAAAAAAAATATATATATATAGCACTAAGATGCAGTTCTGAGCCTGGTGCAGTGGCACACATCTGTAATTCTGGTGACTTGGGAGGCTAAGGACGGAAGATTGCAAGTTTGAGGCCAGTCTTAGCAATCTAGGGAGACCCTGTCTCAATATATAAAATGAAAGGGGCTGGGGTGTAGCTCAGAGACGGACCATCCCTGTACCCATTCCCCAGTACTGCAAAACAAGGGAGAAGAAAAACAATGTCACAGGGAGCTGGGGCCACACCCCAGTGGCAGAGAGCTTGCCTGGCACATGCAAGCCCTGGGCTCCATCCTCAGCACCACACACACCAAGACGTGCCCACATGTGCTGACCAGGTCACCTGCATGGGAGCTGTCGCTGCTCTACTCGGCTATGCCCGCAGCCTGTCTGCTTCATCCTGGTGGAGGGTGTGCCTTGCCCAGAGGCCTGCAGTGTGTTCAGATATGGGGTCACAGCTGTCCCTTTCCCCAGTGCCCCTACACTGTGGGCAGCCTCACTGGAGGTCTTGCACAACTTTCTGAGGCCTCCAGTTGGACTTGTTGCCAGCTCTGGTAAGCACCACATAGGTGGAGGTCATGCCCTCACTAAGTCTGGGTGGTACCTGCTTGTCTGTGCAGGACTGAGCGTGTGCTGCAGGCTCCCTGGCAGTTACTGTGTGATTAGATTTGAACCTCCAGCGGCCAGAGGTGGCCGTGCCCCTTTCAGTGTTGCTTCGCGCTTGGCCCTGGGAATGTCTGGGTTCCCCCTCACCACGTGCCCAGGGTCATGCAGTTGGGTTTCCTTGCACACAGGACTGGCAGTCTTGGGCACTGGGCCATCTAGCAGGGGGCTCAGGTGCCTGCACAGAAAGCAGGGACATGCACCCTAACACCCGAGAGCGGGTCCTTTTCCTTGCCCCTGTCCTGTGCCCATTGGGTGGGGCCAAGGCCACTGTCATTTTGCCCAGAGACACAGCCCAGGCTTTTGGGGGCACTGCTTGGCTCTGGGAGCCTGGAGGCACGTCCGCTAATTTGCGCCTGCCTGTCCCTGGTCCGTCAGCTTCTTCAGTGGAAGCTCCTTCCAGCTCTTGGCCCCTCGGTCACGCCACTGCCCTGCAGCCTGCTCTTGTGATGTGCCTCTGTGAGTGGTGTGCTGCGGGGGCAGCTGGGAGCATGGAAGCCCGGCGATGCTGCCCCCAGGTTCCCTGCTGGCTGGGCTAGTGGCCCAGCACTTCCCCTGCAAGTGGCCCCGACGAGTTGCAGCCCCTGGCCTGGCGCTGGAGCTGCTCCTGCCTCAGCTAGCCCACGGGGCCAGTCGCTGCTTCCCTTGGGAGGCAGGCCCTTCCTGTGAGGCTGGTGCTCTGTCAGTCACTGCGACACTGAACAGCTCGAGGGGTTGGGAGCTGGGTGTGCAGGGGGTCCTGAAGCCATTCAGGCCAGTCTCCTACGGTGGGAACCTGGAGCTGCTCCGTGGTGTCTGCCTTGGTCCTGGCCCTGGTGCAGAGTTCTGGAAGTCCTGGGGATGTCCTGGTGTTGGTGTGCTTTCTCTTGTTCCCCAGAAGCCTCCTCTGTTGTCGCCTGAAGCGATAGCTGCTTGGAGCAACGAAGCCGCGGGAAGAAGTTCAGAGGCGAACTGGAAACAAACAGCTTTTTATTCTGATAACTTTTCTCTCTGGCTCTAACAACAACTAACACGCGCCACACACACCACCAAAAAAATGGCGCAGACCCGATCAGCAATCTCGGTTCAAGTCACTCGAGATCCCGGGCCAAATCCGTGAGACTACGGAAGGTGGCAATGCCCAAATCTCCATGGCCCATAGTCAACCGCAATTTAAGCCATCTCCCCAAACAGGGCTCCTACACTCCTTCACATTCAGTTTATGGTAATGACTTGGAGGGACTCAGGGTGGGACTAGTCCCAGAGATTAGAGGGTCTGGGCCTCAGGCCTGGAGGCCCCACCCACTCACCTGGGAAGTGCCCCAGGAGCTGGCCGATCAACCCTCCTCACCCCCTTACCCTGGTGCTGCAGAGTCTGCAGGTGGCAGACCCGCACCTCCTGGGAGGCTGGCTGGGCACGCCAAGTCTGTGGGGACCAGAGCTGCTGCGCTTGGGACCTTTCAGGAACTTGCCCTGTGTCCTTCCTCTCAGACCTGTAAATGGGATGCAGTGACTCCCCATTACCGGCGAGGGTGCTTCCCTTGACCTCCAGCAGGTGCCTGAAGCTGGCCAGTGCTGAGCGCTCCGTGTGCCTGCTTTTCTGTACACTTGGTATGACAGAGTCAGACTTGCAAATGAGGCGCAGCGAGGTGACTAACAACGGCCGGCAGGACAGTGCTAACAGTGTGCTCGTGAAGCCTGTGTGGAAGTGCCGTCTTCTCCTAGAATGCCCTGTGGACTGCGTGCCCTTCTCATAGTGCCTTTGATGTGGCCCCGGAAGGAAGCCCTGCATGGCTTTGGCATGTCTGAATTGCAGCATCACAACCCTTGTACCCCAGGGCTGCTGTTACGTAAAACAAAGGCTACTTGAGCCCAAGATTGTGGTACTGTGACAGTTGATCTGACAAGCAGCTCTGAGTTGTTGACAAGAGGACAGCATTTATGTTGTGGATGTGCTGCGCAGAGGGGCGAGGCACGCCACGGGCACAGAGCAGGACAGCACAGGAGTTCATCACGTTGCTCGGAATGGCATGTGATTTCAGACATAGGAATTATTTCCAGAATTTTGTTTAATAATTTAGACTTGAAGTTAAAACTTAAGTTCTTGAGAGCTACAGGTAGATAGTGTCAACTGAATCAAATCATGTGAGATTTTGCTGGTGTCACACTCCACCGACCCCTGTGAGTGAGTGGCGTGTGATGCTGAGGTTCGGGCTCTGGCTCGTGTGCCATCTGCCACGCCCTTCCTTAGCAGACAGGACTCTTATTTTTGCCCCAGGGAGTTGTGTGCATGTCACCACCTTTCTGAAGGTGAGTGGCATGCTCCAGCTCAGTGCCCAGGCAACTAAGATAGCTGCTATTAGAGCATGGGCGGCCAGGCACAGTACGCATGCCTCCATCCCAGAGATTCTAAAGGCTGAGCTGGAAGATCACAAGTTCGAGGCCACCTGAGCAACTTAGCAAGACCCTGTGTCAAAAATAAAATGAAAAGGGCTGGGATGTGGCTCAGAGACAGAGGGCCCCTGGGTTCAGTCCCCAGTACCACAAAATAAATAAATACACACATGGGCAGTGCTTTTGAGCACCCCAAGATCACAGGCCTGTGACTTCTCCTTGCCATGGGTGCGGTGGTATGGTGGTGGAGCGCTTGCCCAGCGGATCAGAGCTTGGTGTTGCTGTGCACCATTAGTGCATGCAGGGTCACTGGGCCTCAGAGCCTGGGGCCAGGAGCCAGCCCCAAACCCAAGGAGAGGTCTTCAGGCTGAGTACCTGGCTACCTGGCTTCTCAAGTTTGGGTCTAGAGTCTCTGCTATCCAGCAAGCATGCCAGCGGCGTCCGGAAGACTTGGGGAGGCTGTTGGTGACAGGCGTTGGTGGGAGCCAAAGGAACACTGTGGGATCCTCAGAGGGTTGCAGAGCCCAGGACAGCTCTGCTCCTGACGCTGTCTCACTAGAAAACTGTGACCAGGTCAGGACTTTCAAGAGTGCCTTTTAGATTTCCCAAGATATTTATGGTGGGATTAGAACTTTTTTGTTCTAACCAGTTATACGTGACACAGAATGCATGTGGATTCGTTGTACACAAATGGAGCACAGCTTCTCACTTCTCTGGTAGTACACAAAGTAGAGTCACACCGTTCGTGTGGTCAAACGTGTGTCTGGGGTGATGATGTCCCTCTCACCCCACCATCTTTCCTACCCCGTGCCCCCTCTCTTGTCCTCCCCTCCCTCCCCTTTGCACCATCCACAGTTCCTCCATTCTGCCTATGCCCCTCCCACCCCCGGCCTCCATTATGGGTCAGCATCTACTTATCAGAGAGAACATTCGGCCTTTGGTTTTTTGGGATTGGCTTACTTCACTTAGCATTATATTCTACAACTCCATCCATTTACCTGCAAATGCCATGATTTTATTCTCTTTTATTGCTGAGTAATATTCCATTGTGTACATATACCACAGTTTCTTAATCCATTCATCTACTGAAGGGCACCTAGGTTGGTTCCACAGTTTAGCTATTGGGAATTGTGCTGCTATGAATATTGATGTGACTGCATCACCGTAGTATGCTGTTTTTTTAAGTCCTTTGGGATTAGAAGTTTTAAAAATATATGTATATGTTTTGGAATTTTTTTTCCAACAATGAGTATTTTTGAGGGGCACAGACCAGGCTTAAAAGGTACTTTGCACGCTGTCCCAAGTCTTCCTAGCAGCAGGGTCTGCTGTAGCGAGCCCTCTGTGTGCCAACAGCGTCAGGCCTTCTGGGGGCTTGTTCCTTGGAAAGCGGCCATTGGGCCAGTGGTTGCTTCTGAGGTGTTATTGGCCTCCAGTCCTTCTGACCTGCAGAGCTGGGACTGTCTTCACCCCCAGATTATGTGTAATGCTATCTCAAAAACCCAAAGTCCAGAATAGGGCCGGGGTTCTGGGTGGTGGCAGGAGCCCACCAACACCAGACTTGGGGTGCTGGGTCACACGGGCAGCCCTCCAGGCATGGTGCCTGAGCCTGGCGCTTCTAAGGAGGAGCCTGTTCCAGGTCTGCTCGAGGCCATGGCTTCCGTCTTAGTATTCAGATCCCAGGGATGTGCAGAGCTGGGTGAGGCCAGGTGTTATCCCTGTTCTCAAAGGCTCAGTGGCCTCTTAGTGTCACACCTTGAAACTCCGTGTTCAGGAGCTCAGGGATGCCGTGAAGCTGTCGTCTTCTCCCTTGAACTAGCGACGAGTGGCCTTGGTGCGGTCTGTGAGGACATGCGTGCTCTTGCAGAGCGTCTTACCATGCGTGAGAAGCTAATTTTAAAAGAGAAGTGTGATTCCTGGAAAATCCGCCAGGCTTCTTCCTTCCTATTTGGGAAGCCTTCGTCTCAGAAAGCTGCATCCGGCTGTGCCAGGCTCGGGTGGTGGGTGGGCTCCAGGCTCCTGCGCGTGTGGGAACAGCCAGCAGAGCTCCTGAGTGCAGCAGATATGGCTGGAAGGAAGCCCTCCTGTGCTTGCTGTAGGGCACCTGGCAAGGTGTGTCTTCCAGAGCACGGTGTGCGTCTGGAGGCCTCCAGCACCCTGTGTCTTTCCTGCCCCACTCACACCCACAACTGCTCTGACTGCCCTGGGCCACGTTTCTGTTAACATCCAGACATGGTGGTGTCTGGCATCTGGGTAGAGGTGAGCTCCTCCATTTTTAACATCTGCAAAGCCCACTTGAGATGACACAGTGGGGTTAGTGGCAGCCGGACAGAGGTGAACCAGGCACCATGCAGGTGGGTGGGCCAGGAGCCAGGAGCGCTCATCTCAGCTTGCGCTGTGTTGATGATCCAGTGTCTCTGATGGGGTGGAAACTGTCCTGCCTCAGAGGTGGGAAGGGCACCTGTCTTTCCATCGTGGCCAGGTTTCTCCTCACGGACGCCGTCGGAAGCTGTTCGGTGTGAACCATTCTCACTGAAGTGCACACAGTTTCTGAGCCAGTGCTTGCTCTCTCTTCCAGATGGACTTTCTGGCCGAGACCAGCCCGTGGAGCTGCTAAACCCTGCTCGAGTGAACCACATGCCCAGCGCGGGTAAGTCACACACCCTGTGCTCCAAGCCCTGCCTTGTCAGGGCAGCGTGGTGCGGTCACGGAGCTCTTCGTGTTCTGGGCACGCTCTCCCCGAGGTCCGAGAGGCCCTTCTCTTGGGAGGAAATGGATGTGGCTTGGTGCAGTCCCGAGGGCAGAGGGATGCTGATCTAGAGGTCGTGTTCTCCCAGAGCTGCTGCTTCTCCTGGCTAACAGTCCAGGCACTGGTCCAGTGAGGCCCTATGGGGGAGTTCTGAGCTGGGGCGGGGTCCAGCCTCTCCAGGAGTCCAGCCTGGGTGTGGCGAGGCTGCTGGTCAGCCCCAGGCCACGAGCAGTTCTCTTGTTGTCTATTGACCTCCTGTTTCTGCTGGTGAAGGGTCAAAAGGGGAGTATCCGGGCACCTCTCTGTTCTTCACCATAAAACAAACAAGCCACCAGCTGTGAGCATCAATTTCTGATTCCACGGCTGGTATTTCTAAATATCACACTTGAAGCCGTGCTCCAAGTCTGGAGGAATGGAAACGTTCCCTCTTCTTTCTCCATGAATCCTTCTCTCTACGTGGAATCCCCATGTGGGAATTCCAAGCGAGGTCTCCTTCTTCCAGGCCCTTGGCCTTGTGGGGCAGAGTGAGCTGCCAGGAGCCATCCCACATGTGTGCCACGCCATGCCGTCACCTGTCCTGGATGCCTGTCTGTCCTTGCCCCACTGCCACGGTCCTGGATAGCACTGCCACCGTGCCCTCTGGGTCCATGGGTCTGCTCCCCGCCTCACCTTACCCGTGAGCCCTGGAAAGAAGTGGGGGTGGCTGCAGCCAGGCTGCGTGCTCCAGAGGAGAGGTTCTGTCTGCCCACTCGGCTCTGCGGTCAGCCCAGGAGCACTTCTGGCCTTTCCCCAAACTCAGTGCTGTCGTGCAGCCACTGCTGTGCTCCCGAAGGGCACTGGGGCTCTCGCCTGGCAGGGCTGGCTCCCATTCCCAGGGGGACCCGCCTGGCGGGTCTCCGACACCACGTGCAGGTGCTGGGTTCCGGGTGTGCTCTGTGGAGCAGCTCTGCTGCCTGGCTCCTCCGCTGTGCTCCGCGGGTTGTCGTTCACACCAGGTGGCCACAGTGAGCTCAGCCCCTGCCACTCTCTGGTGTGGCATGGACCTGATGCAGGAGGGGTTTCAGGAGACTTGTGGGCTGCGGGGAGCTGGGGGACGTGCTGTTTCCAAGTAGACCAGAGACAGGCTCCACCTGGGCCGCCTCAAGAGGCCCAGTCTCCCGCTAAGTGGAGCATGGACTGGGGACTTCAGTGTCAGCCAGAGCAGATGGTGGGACGGTGCTGTCTTCCTCCTTAGAGGGGACAGCAGTGCCTTGAAGCAGCCCCAATCAGGGAGATGGCTATTGCGGCTAGCTGGAAGCCATAAGTTCCACCTGATAATCATACGCACCTGTAAATGCACATGACGCACCCGCAAAGCTAAAGGTATATAACTGGGTGAAAGCAGTCAGAAGGGCATTCATTCAGTCAGTCAGTCAGAAGAAGAGTTCGGGTAGGAGAAGAAGAAGAGTCAGAGTGGCCAGAACGTAGTCAGAAGAAGAAATAAGAGTCAGAGCGTGTAGCCGCCTGAAGCGAACAAGAGCGGTTAAGAGTTCGGTCAGAAGAAGCTAGAGAAAGAAATGAGAAACCATAGATAGAAGAAGCAGTTGCTGGTCGGAGTCAGGCCGAGGCTGTCGAAGAAGAAAGAAGAAAGAAGAATCTCTCTCTCTCTCTCTCTCTCTCTCTCTCTCTCTCTCTCTAAGCACTCTCTAAGAAAGTAAAAGTAAAAGAAAGTAAAATAAAGAAGAAGAGTCAGGCCGAGGCTGCCGAAGAAGAAAGAAGAAAGAAGAAGCTCTCTCTCTCTCTCTCTAAGCTCTCTCTAAGAAAGTAAAATAAAGAAGTAAAGTAAAGAGTCAGTAAAGAAGTAAAGAGTCAGTAGTCAGAAGAGTCAGAAGAAGTAAAGAGTCAGAGAGGTTGCTGAAAGAGCCAGTGTTAGAGTTTTGAGAGATTGCTAAAGCCGAAGAATAAAAAAACCTTCTTTCATCTTCATTCTGCCTCCAAGTTTTTCTCCCGTGGCGTTGTTGCTCCAAGTCTGGAAGCAACAGTGCCTCTCTGCAGAGCTCTCCCTAAGCTCAGCGGTGCTGGCCCACTGGAGGTTCTGCGGCACGTCGCCGTGATGTGCCGGTTCAGGGCCTGAGTGCTCTCTGCGGGCCCACCCCTGCCTGGTCTGGGAAGCTGCGACTCCAGGGTGGCGGGGCAGGAAGGTGCTGTGTGTGGCGGGCTCATCCTCTGCCTGCCTTCCACTGCCCACAGGCACGGGCCGTCTGGGTATCCTGCCCTGGGCTCCTTCTCTACCACTGGAAGTCAGAGTGTTCACAGCATGGTTTTAAACCAGCGTGGGCATGTGTGCTGGTGGACAGAGGGGACATATGCCCACACAGAGCCACCCCAGGCAGCGTACAGGCTTTGGCCTCAGAAGAGGCTTGGGCAGAGAGCGAGCTTCCCACTCCATCTTGGGCCTTTCCACTCAGCATCAAGTGGTCTGAGAGGACCAGTCATCTCCGGCCGTGCAAATGCCTTCAAAGCCACATCCCACGATGTGGGAGCAGGTGCATCTCTGGGTGCACCTCCACACCAGTCCTGATCTGCCTCTGTTCGCTCCTGGCATGGGGTCCAGGCTGGCTGTACTCCGGCACTGGAAGGTACTGTACGTGAAGGTTGAGAGAGGCGCTCAGCTCAGTGAGCAGCAGTCCTGGTGGCCACTGGAACTGTCCCTGGCACACACACTTCCCTGGGTGGCCCCGCTCCCTCCACTGTCCCATCGGCCTCTGCACCTCTCCTTGCCCTGGACAGAGGTGTGCTCAAGCGTCTCTGCTGATCATGGTTCTTGCTAGACACTCTCAGTCCTGGTGAGTTCTCACTTGGGTGGACAGACAGCACCAGGCCCTCTGTCTCTGTGCCACCTGTAGTCCAGGCCAGGGCAGCACCCCCTTTGCTTTGGGAAAGTCTGTGCCAGAGGGTTAACTTGGACTAATTCTGATTTCTTCAGCCTCTCACATAACGCCTTGTATGTGAATAAGACTTTCCTTCTTCCTGTGCTTGCTTTTCTCTCTGGTTTGGACATGTTAGGGCTGGAGTGCACCTCAGTGGTGGAGAGCTGCCTGGCAAGGGCGCGGCCTTGAGCTGGGTCCCCAGCTCCACAGAGAAGTGAGGTCAAGGTGTGGGTTGGGAAGGAGTGCTCTTATAACAGAACCCACCATGTGCCTGCTGCCGCTGCCCTCCACGTCACCATCGAGCCGCTGGGCATCTGTGAGGAAGCGGGTACTGCGGCCAGGACAGGCTGTCCTTCCTCCTTCCACAGGCCGCCAAAGAAGTTTTTCTCAGTGAGTGGAAGGGCAGCTGTGCATGGGCCGTGTGCAGAGGCAGAGCCCAGCTCAGACGTGTGGGCTGGGGCTGGGGCTGGGGCTTGCTCACAGATGCCCTGCCCAGAGTCAGCTGGAGGCCACCACAGATGAGAGGGCGGCAGACAGAGGGTGGGCTGTGGCTCACACCTCGATCGTGTGGGCAGATCACAGGGGACTAAACCCTGCCTGGTCGTTCATTTCTGAGTCCCGGGAACAGGCCACCTGGTGATGAGAGAATGCCACTCCAGTGCGCGCTGCCCGGCCCCTCCTGGGCTGAAGTGGAGGGCCGTGACCGCGCCAAGGCCTGTTGAGCCTGCCCACTGCAGCTCCGTCCCCTGAGGCTGCACTGCCTTGTGCCTGCCAGCACGCGCACTCTGGGACAGGCTGGTTTGGCCCTGGGACTGTGTGGCCAGCACCCTTTTGGACCAGAGGCCACCCTTTCCGGCCCATTCACCACCTTGCTACCACTGGCTTACCAGGTGTGGTGCCAGGTAATGCCCAGACTCCAGTGTCCCCTGGGTGGTTGAAGGCTCATTACCCCAAGAACGTCCAGTGGACTTCTCAAAGCCCCCATCCAGATGCCACCCTGCAACCTGCCCCTATCCACCTGGCCTCCTCTGGCTCTTGAGAGTGGCCCTGCGTTTCTGCCTTGATGTCTGCTTTCCACCGATGGGGCAGCGGTTTCCCTCTGACTCCCCTTCCCTCCCGTTAGACGTAGGCACTCACAAGGACAGTCCCAGGTCAGGCATGTCTCTGGGACCACGGGGGCCAGGGCAGCAGCCTGCATGTGGCATAAGCCCAGGATGCCTTTTTCCCTGTTCCTTATGCCCTTGGTGAAGGGTCCATTCCCACCCTCTCACTTTGGGCTCAGTATTAGAGGGGCCCAGTGATGGGTCCTGCCCTGGGCTCATGAAGGTACTGGGAGCTGGGTGGCCTTGGGTGCTGTCCACTGCTGATCACCATGTGGCTTCAGCAGGCCTGGGCTGCCTCTTTGGCATCTGTGGCTGCTTGGCCTTGGCAGGTGTGCGGGGGAGAAGCAGGTGGGCGAGTGCCTGTGCTGGTGCACAGAGGGCCTGGGCTCTTCACTGTCTGCCGTGTTGCACTCATGCCTCCTTGTACCCTCTGGACTGCTGCCCTCACCTCTCGGCTCCGCTGTGTGCCCTGGCACCAGACCCTTTCCTCTGCCCCGACCCAGAGGCCTCTGTGGTGACGTCCTGGGAGTGACTCTCAAATCCAGCAGCTGGGGAGGAGGACGTGCTTGCATTGCCTCGAGAGGGTGCCTGGAGAGGCTCCTGGTGGGTGGAGCCAGCGAGGTCCAGGTGCCCAGGTGCCCGGCGGAGGGGCCCAGCAGAGGGTCCAGGGCACTCTGGAGCTCCCACCCGCAGCCCTGCATCTTACCGAGGGCAGCAGCTGGCTTGGATTAAGCAGGTGTGCCTTCAGAGGACTGAGACCGCCATCTGGCTCGTGTCTGTCCGAGCTGGCGGGGGTCTGTTGGCTGGTGGAGCCGGGCTCAGGGCGGGTTTCCAGCCCCGTGCTGCCTCCCGCTCCAGCGACGGCCCTCACCTCGCCTCCTCCCCAGCATGCGCTCTCCCAGCTCTGTCCTCTGCAAGGAAGGTCTTGTCCTGTTGGGGAGCCTGCTCTCCACCCCTCTGCAAGAAAGATGGGCACCAGAGGCCAGTGCTCCTAGCCTGCTCAGCCCCTGGGCACCAGTGCCAGGATCCTGGGCCAAGAAGACCAGGGCTCATCTGGTGCAGCCGAAAACCTCTGTGTAGCCCCTGCCTCCTGCCTGCTGTTTGGGGAAGGGAAGAGGGCCCAGTGACCTGCACTCACTGAGCTGTTTGGCCTCCTGCTTTGGGCCAGCCTCCCCCTCCCCCTGGGGTCCTGATGCTGCCAGCCCTGTGGCCCTGAGCACAGGGCAGCTGACGTCACACAGCTGGTCTCTTGACTGCTGGCTTTGGAGCCAGTTTGCTTGTTTCTGATGAGATGGTTTCCAGGCGTTGGTCCATGTTTTCTGACTCCTCTGCACCATGTTGTGAGGGTTGTGCCTCCTGTTGTGTGGTTTGTGTTGGTGGCGATGCTGGTGTTGGTAATGGTGCTGGTGGTGCTGGCGCTGTCATTGTTTGTGGTGGTGTTGGTGGTGTCTTTAAACAACCCACCTGCTGCTTTGGTGGGATTCTGGAGAGAATGGGGTAACTATTCCCTCTGCCATTTTCCTCCAGGAATGCCCCGTGGGTCCCTGGTGCAGCCGAGGCTGGCTGAGCTTCTGCCTCCCACCTCCCCACTCAGAGCGGCCCCTACTCCCCTTCCACCAGTCTCCCTTTCCCGCTGTGTTCCTTCAATATCCCTAGTACTTCAGGGAGAAGGACGAAGGCCTTCCCCATCCTGGGTGGAAATCAGATTGTTTGGGTTATTCATGCTTATCACAGATGTTCTGCCCCATTAAATCTCATCGTGCTGCTGTTGCCACCCCGCAGCCAAGGGGAGATGCTGCCGCCTGCAGGGAGCAGTGTGCAGAGTGGGAGGCAGGCGGCCCCTGGTCACAGCGCCAGGACTCCAGGTGCCGCCAAGCGGTCACCCAGCCACAAGGACCCTGGTGTGCTGCAGCTGTGGTTCATTTCTCTGTTTTACAGGAGAATGTGTTACAGGAAGAAACGTGCAGGCCCGGGCAGTGACCCCAGGGCCTGTGTTGATGCAGAACCCAGAGTGGTCGCTCCTCTCCCGGGTGTTGGATGGGTCCAGTCGCCGTGAGCAAGGGAGTGGCTCCTTCTCAGTGTTGGTGCTTCAGAGCTGTCACAGGGGATCACCTGGTGCCCAAAGCTTGTGCCCAGAGCTCATGCTTGGAGTAGGGCAGTGCATCGCATGCTCGGTGGCCGGGGCTCTGTCTGTCTGTCTGTCACTGGTGTTATTCTGTGTGCTTGAAGGTTCTGGGGTACGAAGTGCATCCAGAGACCCATGGACGGTGTCTGCAGTGCATGCAGCCAGGATGGGGCCCGTGACCCCGCCCTGGCTCAGGGCCAGCTCAAACCAGAGTGACTGGTTTGCAGTGGCCACGCCTTAATGGCATAAGGTAGTCACCAGGACCGCACTCTGGAGGCCCTCACAGCAGAGTGCCTGCGCCTGCCCTCGGAGGCAGAGGGCCTGAGGCTGACGGGAGGATGTGAGAGCAGAGAGGTGCTGGCGGGAATGAGTCCCGAGGCTGCCCGCAGCCTGTGCTGAAGCCCAAGCCTGCCTTGTGGCATGTTAGTGATTCTCAAGGGGACTCTGCCACAGGGTCAGGTTGGGTCGTGCCAGCGAGCATCGCCTTTACAAAGCAGCAGACACTGCGCTTCCGCAGCTCTTGCTGGGGCGCAGCTCCACTGCTGCTGAGCAGTGCTGACGCAAGGTGTGCTGCTCCCTCTCCGGCCTGTCCTTGGCTCATCGGCATGCAAGGACAAGTTGCACAGCAGGGACAGGTCAGGAAACAGGCCGGCAGGCAGGTCACTGCCCATGGTCGCACACAGAGGCGGCTGACTGCTGAGGAGTGCCAGGGCTCCCCTGTCACCTCAACAGCGCCCCACCCGACCCGCACTGCCACCTGCCATCCTTGTTGGGCCTCTGGAGTCAAAGTGGGCACACTGGGCTCTAGAAGGTCAGTTGAATGCCCACTGTGGCCGCAGGGCGGCTGGCAGGGTGGAGGAGGCCGCTCTCGCCAGAGCTTGGCCTGCTCTGCCTTCTGCCCCCAGCCCAGGTACCAGAAGGGTTGTTTCTAAGTGTTTCGGCTGTCAGTGTTGGAGGACAGTGGTTCCCACTGTGGCACACCCCAACATTCCTGTGTTGCTAAGAAGGAAGTTCTGAAGTCCTTTTTATGTTACCCGTCCTTAATAACTAGAGCCGGAAGGACAATTGCTGATGGGATTTGTAGCCTTCCCAGACCACAGAAACTTGTTTGTTTACTGGGGATTGAACCCAGGGGTGCTTTACCATGGAGCCCATCCCTTATTTATTTATTTATTTATTCGTTCATTTATTCAGACTTAAATTTGCAATCCTTGTACCTCGACTCCCTAGTTGCTGGGATTATAGGCATGCACTACCACACCTGGCTGAAACCATTTTTGATTTTCCAATAACATATTTTTGTCCACAGAATTTAGGCTAATTAGGCTGCTTTCAGAGATTGACTCAGGATCAGTACTGATCTGAGCAGGGGAGAGAGCCACGCTGTCGTGTGGAGGAGTTGCTCCAGGTGGTATGGCTGGACTTGATCAGGTGTCCACAACACAGGCCATGACCTGGGCAGGCTGCTGCCCATCCTTCCACCTACGATTTTTCACCTCTGACAGCTCAGCCGTGAAGAGTGCTCAGAAGAAAGCATTAGCTTTGCTGTTGTTATTTCTATTTTATTGCCTTTGCGGGAATTGTATTGTCTTAGAAGTGTTTTCCAGTGACACCTCGTTTATAAAACTGT
This sequence comes from Tamias sibiricus, assembly GCA_025594165.1. NCBI lineage: Eukaryota > Metazoa > Chordata > Mammalia > Rodentia > Sciuridae > Tamias > Tamias sibiricus. Next base: position 171,462,184 of record CM046660.1, read on the forward strand.
TGGAGCAAACCTCGAGTGGATTGCTATCGCTCAGTTGATTCAGAGGCTGCGTATGTCTTTGGCGGCTGCACTCAGATCTAAGAACGTAAGCTCCTTCCACCATGTTGGGGAGGAGACCTGTTCTGTTATCTTCAGGGGAGGTACCTCTGTACATTTCTGGAGAGCCATGGTACCAACTGCATGCCAGACTGACTTCTAGCTTGTGTTTGTTCCCACTTGCACATACTGTACTTCTTGGGGAATATAGAACAGATTAGAAGCGTGAGGATTTCCTGAAGAACATTAGGATAGTTCTGAAATAGAGAGCCAGGAGCCTGGCTCTTCTGCACAACTGACTGGGTGCAAAGGAGCCCAGTGGTTGGCCACCTCCAGACATTCTCTGGATGGTGCAGCCAGTGCAGGGGCAGGGGACCATGCGTGCAAACATGTCCTCAGATAGCAGCCTGGGCTGCCAGGAGAGCTGGGGCATTGAACGGGTACTTCTGAGCACACCCACCTTGCGGCACCATGGCGGTGATGTCCCGCCATGCCTGGGGCAGGAGGGCAGGGAGCTCCTTAGGCCACTCTGTTGGATGCTAGGGAACAGGAAGTGAATTTCTGGTTAAATTAAAGTTGAAACGCCCCGCGAGGGGGCCTTCCGTGTGTTGGTGCAGCTCGTTCCTTTAGAAAGATGAGCCATGAAAGGGTCTGCGGGCTGTTTGCCCTGCTGTGTGCGTTGGCTTTAGGACTCGCTGCTTCTGGTGAGCAGGCTATTGGCAAAGGGCACACCAGAAGCAGAAGGGACTCCAGCCCGCCCAAGTGCACCCTTGGGACAGCCCACTGTGGCCATGGCCGACAGTGAGGTGTTCGAGTTTATTGCGCATTTCAAGGAACCTGTGAGAATCTTGAGAGACATGGAAGCAAGGCCCTGAGTTTGGGGGTTCCCGTGTCCTCTCTGTGCACACGGACACGCAGCTGGAAGCCGGCCCGGGCCTGCGAGGTGCCGGTGAGACACGGTGAGGCGCGTGCTCTGGCTTCCCCGAGGCCTCTGGTCGCGCCTCTTGCTGCTCTCTAGCTCCTGTGAGCAGCAGCTCGCGCCCTCACGGTTTGGTGGGTGACCCTCTGCAGGGTGTCCCACGGCCAGGCGAGGCCCTCCTGTAGCATCGCTGGCCTGTGGCCTCGCCTGCCTGGCCTCTCCTGTCCTGCTGTTCTATCCTGCAGCTCTGCCTCCTTTCTGCCCTTCCTGTTTCAAAGTCACGTTCACCATGGCAGAAGCGAGTGCCCTGGTGCTTGGTATGTGCAGACGCAACGAGGTGTGGCCAGGAAGGCCTCCACACTCGCCCCCTGGTGAGGGTCACTGCCGGCAGAAGAAGGTCAGGATCCCGGGGAGCTCTGTGGTGAGGGGTCATCTGCTTTGGTGGGACACAATGACATGTCAGTGCCAACCAAGGGAACACTGGCTGGAGAACACTGGCTAGAGACCTCCTGTGGCATCTTGCAACTTCCTGTGAATCTTTAACTTTTTTTTTTTTTCTTTAATTTACGATATTAGCAGGGAAAAAAAAACCCTGTTATTTGTTTTTTATTTTTATTTGTATGGGGTAAAAGGTACACTTATACATTAAAACCTTTTCTTTAAAAACATGTGACTCATTTTCCATCTTTTATTAGTTTAAAGTTGAAGTAGTTCATTACATGGGATTAGAAAGAGATGGATTTTTTTGTTTGTTTGTTCTTTTTGGTTCTGGAGATTGAACCCAGAAGTGCTATACCACTGAGTTACATCTATAGCCCTTTTAATTAATTATTTTTATTTTTGGTACTGGGGATTGAGTTTAGGGGCACTTGACCAACTAGCCACATCCCAGCCCTATTTTGTATTTTATTTTGAGACAGGGTCTCACTGAGTTGCTTAGTGCCTCACTTTTGTTGAGGCTGGCCTTGAACTCACAATCCTCCTGCCTCAGTCTCCCAAGCTGCTGGGATTACAGGCATATGCCAACATGCCACTTTTATTTTGAGGCAGGGTGTTGCTGAATTGTCCAAGCTGGCCTATCTCCCCAAACAGGGCTCCTACAGCCTTGAGTTTGCAATCCTCCTGCCTCAGCCTCCCTAGTAGCTGGGATTACCATTATACCTGACTTGGATGGATATTAATAGAAACAAAATTTTAATATTCATAGTTGTTAACTTTGGATTGTGGGTGGGTATCACATTCCTCTAATTTTGTGTGTCACTGAAGATTTTCACAATGAAAAGTTTGTTCTGCCTTTTTTCGGGGCGGGGGGACAGTTTATGCTGCAGACTGCTTTCTGGGCACCTTCTCCACCCGCAGTCTCCCCTGTTGTCTGCTGTCCCCTTGCCAGCACAGACACCTGCCCACCCTGTTGCCACTGCTCCATCCAGATCAGCATTCCCTGCAGTACTTTAGTAAGAGAAATCTTGACTCTCTTCTGTTTCCCTGGAAACGTGATTCGATTTCCTTCTGCTCCCCCTTCTCCCGCCCCCCATGCTAGGGATTTGACCCCTGGCCTTGCATATGCTGAACACGTCTTCACCACTGTACCCCACCTCGGTTTTCTAATTCTTTATCTAATAATTTTTTTGTGTGTCCAACACTTATTTGTTTGGACTGGTTTTTAAATTAAGCATGTAAGACTATGAATTATTTTCTGTGCTCAACTTTTTTTGGTGGTGGTGGTGCTGGGGATTGAACCCAGGGCCTTGTGCATGGGAGGCAAGCGCTCTACCAACTGAGCTACATCCCCAGCCCCCTAAAATTTTTGATACGTGGTAAGTTTGTAAATTTTCTTCACTTTGATTTGTAATAAATATTTAAGAGAAATATTTCAGTTTTCCTTTGGGTTGGGTTTTTGTTCCTACTTGCTTTACTAATTTCCAGTTCTTTTGCAGCGTGTTCAGATGTGAGGGCTGCACTTTGCGTATTGGTGTGTGTCTTAGTGTGTTTTCTGTTGCTGTAACAGAATACTGGAGACTGGGTAATTTGTAGAGGAGAGAAGTTTCCTTTGCTTCTGGTTCCAGAGGCTGTAAAGTTCCAAGCCAGCATCTGACCAGAGGCTCCTTTTGCTCAGTCTCATCGGAGACAGCATGGGGTCAGGGAGCACTTGAGAGGCAGAACATGGGGCATCTTCCTTCACACCACCTTCTCTGGCAGTGGTAGCTGGCCCAGCCTCAGGAGCACTGCTGGGAGCTGGCGCCTGGACCTCGTTGTCTGCCCAGGTCCACCCTCCAGGGCTGCTGCACTGCAGGCTCACTTCCGCAAGGGCCCGGGCGGAGCACATCCCACCCAAGCAGAATGTGGGCCGCTTGCTGTGCTTCATGTGCCTCGATTTCGGTCCGTGTCTGGGGGCCTCGGCAAGGGCACAGATGGACCCGAGCAGAGTCTGGAGCGTGTCTGAGGGCTCGGGTGCCCCCGGGGCTGTTCAGGTCCCCTGGTGCTTTCTGTCTGTGTAGGTGCTGTGTCCTGAGCACTCAGGGCAGGCTCACACCTGTCGTGCCTTGCTTCTCCGCTTGCTCTGCGCTGCTGCAGGCCGTGCGCTCTGGCCTCCCACTCTAAGATGCACACTCAGGACGATGGCGTCCTCTGTGTGAGCTGCACACTTCCTGCTTAGGAAATGGTCCTGCTTTGGATTTGATCTTTGTGATATTGGTATTCTGACCTCTTTTTTTGATCTCCTATCTGCCTGTTTGGGGTATCCCCTCCATCCTGAGTCTTCTAACTCTGATGCTCTGTATTAGTATAAACACGCATGTTCTGCAGTGTGTTTGGCCCAGTCTGATGGTGTCCACGTGGGCGTGTCCTGTGGGCATCTGGTCAGATGCAGACACACTGGTTCCGAGACCTGCCCAGCTCTGCGTCCCCAATCCTGCTTTCGTGCTGCGTCTGTTCTTGGTGTCTTACAAGTGGACCTTGTTGCCACTACCTGGGGTCAGTCTGTGCAGTCTGGCTCCATCCTGGCAATCTGGAGGGCTCTGTCTTCCTTTCAGAGTTCAGACCAGGTGCTTTGCTCATGCTGGTTTCTCGTGGTGGCGATCTTGGGCAGACCTGACGGTGTCCCTGTGAGAGGTTAGATGGCCACTGTGCTTTCTCTTCTCTTTTTTACTTTCTGATCTTGTATCATTTCCAATTCTGGAAATTCTCTTCATAACACATAAGTAGTATACTTAGACTGCCATTTACTGATTTGTCGACCTTAAATGGTTGTTGATGAGAAAAGGAGTATATTAAGTTTCTTCTCCCAAATTCCCTTTTAAAATGGAGGCACAGTGGTGGGTTGGCCTCCAGGTTTGGAGAAGTCAGGTGCAGAGGGCCAGCCTGTGCAGCGGTGCTGCAGCTGCAGGACCATGCGGAGGAGTGTCTGCCACCCTCTGCCCACAGCCCAGACTCAGCAGGGCCCAGGAGCGTCTGTTTCCCAGGAGGCCTTGACTTGAGCTGCTCCTGGGGAGATGGAGTTGACAGGACTCAGAGTTCTTCTCTAACCCTGTCTTCAGCTACAGTTTCTCCTGTGCCAGACCAGACCTGTGTCATGTGCAGACTTTCCAACACACGAAGCAGCCCAGCGAGCCTTCCCATGTGCGGGTTGTGTTGGGCGGGTAGAGCCCGGGGCCGCTTTCTCGTGGGCTCCCATGTTGGTGAGGGCACCGTGGCTATGTATGCCATCCCTGTCCTCCTTCCCAGTGGGCAGCTCACCCCCAGGAGGAAGGAGGGTTGGCCGTGAAGCCTCATGGAAGGAGACTTGGAAATTGCATTCCTGTAGGGCATCTGTGTCAAAAACGGATCATCAAATGTTAATACCACAAAGTGTTTTGCACAAAGTAGGTTTTAAAATGAGATCGCAGGCGCGGTGGGTGGCTCTGGTCTGTAATCCCACCTGCATGGCAAACGGAGGCAGGGGGATCGCAGATTCGAGCCAGCCTGCGGAGCATAGTGAGACCCTGTCACATGGAGCAGAACAAAACACAGGATTGGGCAGAGCTCAGTGGCAGCCTGTCCCTGGGTTCCGTCCCCAGTTCTGTAGAACAGCCAGAAACCCTCAGTGAAACCAGGTCTCTCTTGAGGTCTGGTTGTCAGGGCCTTAGAGCCTTGGTCAGAGGCCAGGTGCTCAGGAGGGCCAGCCACCAGCAGCCCTGCCACAGTGCCCTCCATGTCCTCAGTGCTCGTGAGGAGTGAGAGGGGAGCCTCTTCACAGCTCAGCAGTGAGCCCCCTGGCCTGCAGGAGGCCTGGTGCAGCCCAGCACGCAGGGGGAGGACAGAAACTTCATCGCGAGCAGTGCTTTTTGGAGACTGTTTCCTTTATTTATTTATTTTTTCTCTAGGAAGGTGAGTGAGAACATTTCACTTTGGTTCTTGAATGGAACTTCAGTTAGAAGTACTGCATACGTGTGTGTGTGTGTGTGTGTGTGTGTGTGTAAATATGGGCTATTTTATATTCAGTGATTCATGTGGGAAATGTTCAGTGATTCCTAGAGGAGAAGGAAACTGCATAATATGGTCCTAATTAAAGTGTATAAAGTATGAGATAAAAGGTTGAAAGAAAGAAAAGGAATGTAATTCGGTAGTAGAGAGCCCCTGGGTTCAATCTCAGCACGTTATATGTACATTACATTACATGCATGCATATATATGTATGTATGTGTGTATGCTTAAGAGTTTATTTGACTTTAGGACAAATTAGGACTTAATGTGTTAAAAAATAAAGTTGGGTACCTGATATAGATACATTGTAACTTTTATGAGTGTAGCCAAAGTATAAATAGTTAGTGACTTTAGTGTGTTTATCATGATACCATCCTGACAGTTTGTTTTGCTCTTTCATTATTCAGGGTGATTCCCCCCCCCCCCCCCCCAGTGCCAGGGGTTGCCCCAGGGGTGCTCCACTCTCGAGTTTCATTCCCAGCTCTCTATTTTGATAACAGTGTTTCCCAAGCTGCCCTCCAACTTGTGATCTTTCTGTCTTAGCCTCTGCAGGGTAACTTTTTATTTTTATCTATGTATCTTTTTTGGTTCTGAGATTGAACCCAGGGGCTCTCCACTACTGAGTTATATTCCTTTTCTTTCTTTCTTTCTTTTTTTAAACAAATTTTGAGATAGGGACTTGCTGTGTTGCTAAGGTTGGCCTCAAACTTGTTGTTGCCGCCTGAAGCGATGGCCGCTTGGAGCAACGAAGCCGCGGGAAGAAGTTCAGAGGCAAACTGGAAACAAACAGCTTTTTATTCTGATAACTTTTCTCTCTGGCTCTAACAACGACTAACACGCGCCACACACACCACCAAAATGGCGCTGACCTGATCAGCAATCTCGGCTCAAATCACTCGAGATCCCGGGACAAGTCCCGCGAAATCGCAGGCCAAGTCCCGTGAGACTATGGAAGGCAGCAATGCCCAAAACTCCATGGCCCATAGTCAACCGCAATTTAAGCCATCTCCCCAAACAGGGCTCCTGCAACTTGTGATCTTCGGGCTGCACCCTGCCGAGCCCCTAGGCTCACAGGTGTGTGCCATCCCACTCGTCTGTTTTCCTTGCTTGTGTCCTGGCCCCTCCAGTTTGATCTCGGCCTGAAGCAGAATGTAATTGGCAGAATAATGGACCCCCCTGAATACCCACCCGCTCTTTCTCAGAGACTGTGACTGATTCACACGTGGCAGAAGGGACTTTGCAGATTGGCTTAGGTCAGGGCTCTTCAATGGGGAGATGGTTCTGGGTCATCTAAGCAAATCATTGTTATCTCCAGGGCCATTGAAGAAGAGCAGTCGGGAGGATCAGAATCGAGGTGGAGGAGATGTGAGGACAGAAGCAGAGGGCAGAGGTGCCGCTTCTGGCTTGAAGAGGGGAGAGGCCAGGAGCCAGGGAAGTGGGGCCTCTGGGGTGTAGGAGAGGTGGGAACGGGTCCCTAGAGCCCTCCAGAGGAAACAGCCCTGCGGTGCCAGACTCCGGTCTCCAGAACTGCAGGTGGGAGGCGTGTGCTGTGTCGCCCACTGAGTCTGGGGTGATCTGTTGCAGCTGGCAGCCACCGGAAGCTGACGCACCGTGGGACCCTGTCACCCTAGACCAGAGCCGCCCACCCTGCCCTCCCTGGGATGGCGGGTGGATCTCTGTGCTTCTCGGTGCCTGGAGTCCCCATCTGTGGGTCGGGAGGAGTGGGTGAGCCCTGGCTGCATGGGGAGCCTGGCTGTCTCCATGGCTGTCTGCCCGGCTAGGCCAGGTGTGCTGCGGGTTAGAGCGGGCCAGGGCGTGCTCGGTGTGTGCAGCGTGCGGTGCCCTGCCTGTCCCCAGGCTTTCCTCCTAGAAGCCCTGGCGCTGGGCTTCCTGGCCCAGGGCATCGAGTGCCTTGCTGCTGGGTTAGGGTCACAGCCCAGACTGAAGAACGCAGACCAGAGGTGAACACGATACAGAAGCAGCTCTTGGGTAGGAAGTAGAGGGCCTTCAAAATCCGAGCGTGTCCAGAGGCAGCCGCAGACCTGCGAGGGTGAGCTGCAGGCGCGGGGCTGTCCTCTGAGGAGCCCGTCCTCACCCGTGGCTGGACTCCAGGAGCCGTTTCCAGAGAGCACACAGGAGAGGCGCCGGCACTGCTGCCCAGGCCCTGCGCGCAGCTCGCCTGGTCCTGGGGTGGCTGCTGCTGTGGGAGGAGCATGTTCCCACTCCCCCCACCCCCATAGAGTGGTCTGCAGCGTTTCTGCTGAAGGAGCGCATCCGCCCATGATGCACGGCCCTCAGGTCTCTGGCCTTCCCAGCCCTGGCTTGGCCTCTGTGGACCTCAGGGGCAGTGCTGAACCCCCGCCCCTCCCAGCTCCTGCCCATTTTTCCAGCAGCTGGCCACCTGTTGTGTTCCTGGGTTCTGGGGAGACCATCGTTAGCGATACAGACACGATGCCTCCTTGGCCTGCACCTGCTCCTGGGGTGGGTGGAAGGGGGCAGATGGTAAGCAGGTGGACAGGTGTGTGGGCCAGAGCCAGGTCACCTCAGGGCTGGAGGGATCACCTTTGCTAGGAGTTTTCAGACGTGAGTCTTTCCTCAGCATGCTCCTGGACACCCAGTGCCTGCACGTGTCTGCAGCAAGCGGGACGGGGCACCATCTGCTGTCCTTCCCAGGGGCCAGGACCTGGGCACTTCCTGGGGATCCAGAGGTGTTATTGTTGGCCTGACCCTTTGCCTGGAGAAGGCCCTTTCTAACTCCTTCCTCGGTGTAAGCCCAGCCTAAGGCCCTGGCCCTTGGTGTGCCAGCTGTGCTGTCCTGTCTCACAGACTGTGGGCACCAAGCCCTTGGCCTGTGGGCACCAAGCCTGAGTGCTGTGGGGGAAGAAGAAGGGGCAGCCCCACAAGGAGGGGCAAGAGGGGTGTGGGCTCCGATGCTGGTGGTGGCCAGCCCTCCCTGCTCAGAGATCTTCCGGCCAGCATCAGTCGAGCTCTGCTCTGCATCTGCTCACCAGCGTCCGGCCGCCTGCGGCTGTTGTCTGCGTGGACGGTCTTGAAAAGGAACTTGTCTTCTTTTCTTCTAAACAGCCCTCATAATGGGGCTTTAGGGAGGGAGTGGGGTCCGTGCCCTCAGCCTGAGTTCTTTAAAAAAGACATTCGCTAAATGTCAAGAATGAAGCCTCTCCTGCTAAGCCATCCAGGAGCTGGGGTGGGGGTATAAAGGCCCTTTAAACTTTAAATTTCACACTTCAAGTCGGAGGTCATGTGACTCCTAATGCTCCAGAGATTCAGAAACACCCGTGCCCAAGCACGTTTGTCTTTCACTGGTTTTATGCTGGCCACAGGTCTGCACAACTGAATCTTTGTCACCTTTAGGGGCTGTTAGAAATCTTTGAGAGCATTTTCACACTTAGAGGAAGCTTTAGAAAAACAGCCATGCGCCAAGCGAGAGGCTTCCACGAGGTGCAGCTGGGAGAAGGGCCTCGTCCTCCCTGCGGGCGGGCTTCCCCGGGCGGGAGGTGTGACCACTGCCTTCTCTGCTGGCCTCTCCTCTGCTGGTGTGTGCAGGAAAGGCTGGAGTGGCCGGCCAGGGGCTGAAGAGCCCTCAGCGTGTGAGTGATGCTGGGGCACGTGCTGGGGTTCCTCTCTCCTGGCAGAGGGAAGGGCCCTGCCAGGGCTTGTTTCCTTTCTTTGTCTTGTCCTTTTTGCTGTGCCGTAGATGGAACCCAGGGCCTGTGCATGCGTGGCAGGTGCTTCCCTGGAGTCGTGCCCGGCCCTGCCCGGGGTTTAAAGCTGTGTCTGCAAGCTCCCACTGCCGAGTGGCTGTTCCTGGCCCTTGCTTCAGACAAATGCCCAGATGTGGAGGCCCTGCTGGCCAGTGACCGCGTCATTTAGGGGAAGCCCCGTGAGGGGGCCGGTGGAATGGTGCTTCCCCACCTGAGACATCACTGCCCATTTCTTCCCTTCCTTCACTAAGCCCGGCAAGGAGATCGCAGGCATCGGACCTTCTGGGGCCATTACTCTCAGATCTTTATGCCTCCAGGAGGAGGAGGCCAGGCCCTGGGGAAGCCCAGACCACTCCAGTGTCCTGGCGCCCAGGTCTCATTCCTTTAGTGGCTTCAACTGTGGGGCAGCAGCTCTTCCTTTGCGCTGAAATAGAGTGAAGGGAACAGTGTGCTTCCTCCTGTCAGGAATGCTCATCTGAACTAATTTTGAACAGGTCAGTTTAAAATGGAGTTTACGCGTACTTTTTGTGACAGGGTGAGTTTAGATAGAGCAAGCTAGATGATCTCATCATGTGGCACTGCTAGCTAATGGGAGCCTGTGACACCCACTCCAGGAGATGGGCCCTGACCCCTTGCCAGGGTGCAGCCCCAGTCCTATAAAGTTCTGCCTGCTCTCCACACCGTGGGGACCAGCCTCACCTGAGCTGTGGCACTGGGTTGTGGAACCAAGACCCGACTCCACAGGGAATGCTGACTGTCCCCCCAGGGTGATCCCTAGAGGCACGTGGCACTGTCAGAATGAGGTGGGTGTGGACTAGGGTCCCTGGGCCTGCTGAGGATGCGGTCTGCCACTGTGATGTTGTCAGGCCGTTGTCCCGTGCCCCTGGGACCCTCTAGGAAGCCTTTGCTGCCTTTGGGCTTGGTGGGTCCTTTGAAGGGCCTGTGGCTGCTGGTTGCAGGCGTGGCTTCTGTGCTGTGGACGCAGGCTGTGGCTGGGGCGTCGCCGTCTCCTTCTGCCTTCCGCCTGCCGGGCTGGCCGCTTAGTGTCAGAGGTGTCAGTTTCATCTTTTGTGGTAGGAAGCATTTTTGTGTCTTGGTTTTTCTGTTCCAAGGACATGAGGCTATTTTCCAGCATCTTCTGAAGGTTCCAACCTTCCCTCTTACCTTGCGTCTTGATCTACGTGGGATCCATCACGGTGCTGTGACTGGGAACACTGACTGTTCAACCTCCTAGCAGCACGTCCTAAACACTCTGTCTCTTCACAGTGATCTGCAAAGGACTCCCTTCTGTCTTCAGGAGCATCTGGATTCCTTTGGATCTATTCCTCAGCATAGCTTAGGATCAGCCTCTGATCCGCCACTCTCCGGGGCAGTGTGGGTGGGATCGGGCCTTTGCAGAGGCTGCTCGTCCTGGGGGGGGTTCTCCTCTGTCAGGTCATGAGTCGGGTCACACAGCATGTCTTTGAGCCGCTCTTGGTGACACACCACAGGTCTGCCGTGTTCTGGCAGATGCCACTCTAGGTCCCTGTGTGCCTGTGTTGGTGACTCTGCCTGTTGCCACGTAGAGAAATGCTGGGGTTTCACACTGCTCTCACAGCCTGGCCTTGGGTGTCTTGTCACTTCTACTTAACCTTAGCAATCTTGTGGCACCCCCACCCCCCACATCGAGGTGGGGCAGGAGTGTGGCCAGGACAGTCCTGTCTTCCATCATGGGGGCAGAGCTGGCTGGAAGCTTGGCCCTTCCAAGGTCCACGGTAAAGCAGTATTTGCTGCGGCTTTTTGAGATGCTTGCTCGGTTAAAGAAGCTCCTCTTTCCTGGCCACTGAGGACTTTCCAAGCAGCTACTGTGGGACCTTGCTCACTCTCAGGGTGAGGACAGCCCCGTCGTGCAGCGGGCTGTAGTTGAGGTGTTCGTGTGTCTCATCCTGGGTCAGCGCTGCTGGTTCTGGCCCAGCGTCCTCTGCATCACCCCTGGGTGAAGCCTGCTGATGGCTTGTTTGAGAACTCAGTGGCCTGCTCGTGATTGAGGCTGCTTTTGCTCTTTTCCATCATGTCTCCATATGCTCTGCTGCTTTTTTTGCTTCCGTTTCCGAGTTGCCTCTGCAGGAAGACGCCATTCACACTGCAGGGCTGCTGCGCCACATCTTTGGTCTGCAGCTTCACAAGGAACTGTCTCAGCTCTGTTTTGTGTTTCTCATCTTGTTGTGCTACCTGTGTCTGCCACCAGCTGCCATCCCTGAGGTTGGTAGTGCTACTGTGGTGCTATCTATCAGTGCCACCACCCTTCACTGTGTGCACTGCGAGCAGAAGTCTGCAGGCAGGGGAGGTCGAGGCCACGGGTGGGGCAGACGGGCTGAGGGCATCTTTCCCTCCTGTTTTGTGCTGAGGGTCTGTGGGGTGGAGGGTTGTCTGAGGCAGCCTAGGTGAAGAGGCAGGCTGATCCGTCCAGAGGTTTTATCTGTGCCCCTGAGACAAGGTGGCATGTGGTTGGGTCCCCATGCCAAGGGGCTTTTCTGTCTTGGGGGGCGTCCGAGAGGGCAGGCTGGCTGTGGCAACACGGGTGTCTGCCGCCTTGTCTCTTCCTCTCCAGATCTGTGCTCCTGCCGAGCAGGCACCATGGCACTGCTGGAGAAGGCAGCCCACCTCTGCTGCACCCAGGTCTGTTTCAGGTCAAGGAGTTGTGCTTCAACATCACCCAGCACCCACAGATTGAGGCGGTAGGGGCAGAAAAGGCTCCGCTGGTCCTTCGTTCCTTTTTATGGCCTGAAAGTGAGATCTCTCCTCATCTTTTCCAATCGAGCTTCTTGGCTTCTGGTTAGAGTACAACATGGAATTTTCCAAAGCCTGAGCCTGTCAGCAGTGTCTTACCCCCACCCCTGTGTGGATCTGAAGTTGATTTGATTAGAAGGCGTGGGGAGAATCCCTCCCAGCCCGTCTGCACCACATCCTCTGTGCCAGGAGGCTGCCTACCCACTGGGAGGTGAGTCTGTCCCTACTGCTCACTGGCTTTCCCTCGGGGCAGCTGTCTCCCTGTCACAGAAGCCCTGAGGGCCCTTGCTGCCTGGAGAGCCAGTGTCCAGCTCGGCATCCCCGTGCATGCCCGACCTGGGGGCTCCAGACTGTGCGGGGCGGCTCGGTCTGGGCTGGAGGTGCCGCTCTTGCTCAATGGGGTACAGAGCCCGCCTCTCCTCGGCCCGTCCCTCTCTGGGCCTTCAGTGGGTTTCTCCAGCTGCACATGGCCAGCAGAAACCCTGTGCCCTTCCTGGGCTTACTCGCGGGCAGCCTGTCGGCCAGGCTTTCTCCTGCCATCTCGGTCACCAGGTGGTGCACAGCATTTCCTGGGACACTTTTAAGGTAACAGGTGTTAGGAGAGTGTGAGGCGGGGGTGGGGGGGTAGGGGGGCGGTCACAGCTCCTCCAGCAGAACTCTCCTGCCTTCCCTTGCTTGCTCAACGCCCCCAGCACTGGTGAGTCCTGCACCAGGGCATGTCTTGCTTCTGTGATGGGCTCTGAGCACACCTGGCCCTTCTCACATGAACCTGTGCCGCCCCAGGAGGAGTAGACACCTGTCACCACCCTGTGCAGCCCATGCCAGCTGCCTTCTCTGAGGGCACTGGCTAGATCTGAACTCAGGCCTGGCCCAGAGCCTGTGCCCTGCTGGCCACTGCCCGCTCGTCTCTGCATTAACACGTCTTTCCCTGTGGGTATTTGGAGAGCCTAGGGCCCTGCCTGCAGGTCCTGTGGGTGGTGCAGATTGGCTCCTGCATGTGGACACTCTCCAGCTATCCTTGGGGCATCACATGGACTGGAGACTGCAGACCTTGCACCTAGCCGTTTCCTGCCCACCCTGGCTGCCTGTGCCGGCTGCAGGGCGTTGGCTGTGGAGGGAGCATGGCAGCCTCCATGCAGCAGCCCCGTCCGTCTGGGCACTGGGGGTGCCTGCAGCAGGGCGCGACGCTGCAGAGATGCCTATGTGCCTGGGAATCAGCCTGCTCAGGGCAGCTGCCTTGGCCCAGAGCTACACACCGCACGCAAATACTTGTAGGCTTTTCCTTGCCAGGAAGGAAGTGCTTTAGGAACTTGTAGTTTGGGAAGGTGGGGCAGGTGCAGTGGAGGTGAGAGCTGACTTGGGTGGAAGCAGAGAGTTGGTAGAATCCACACCTGGATTAACTGTAGCCCTTTCCTTCTAGTAGTGGGTTCTTGCTCGTCTCTGTGCTCTGTGGGGTGGCAGTGCTTTCCTGTCCTCATCACTTCCTGGTAGTGGGGACCAGGCCCAGCCCTGCCTTTGGGACTGACCCAGCCTGAACAGCTGTACAGGACAGGGCTGGGCTGCTCCAGCTGAAGAGCTTTCAGGAAGGAGTCACTGGGCCGCAGGCTCTCTGGCAGTGGTCCTGGACAGGGCAGGCATGGCCTTTGGTCCAGAGCAAAGCTCAGATCTGAGCTGCAGGGAGGCACGGCAGCCAACAGGCCCACTGGTGGGGGACTTAGCTCTGGGGTTTACACCAAGTGTCCCTGTTTGTCCCCAGAGAAACAGCATGATGGTTTAGAATGTCAGCCCTGGAGCATGGGGAGGGTGGGGTGTATCTCAGGCTTTGGGGTGCCCAGATTCCTGTAGTACAGTAGGGGTCCACAGAGGAGGTGACTTGTAAGCCCTGGATCTCCCTTAGGAACCTCCTGATCTGGCTGTCAAGGTTGGGGTGCTAGGTCCCTTTCTGGGTTTGCTATTGATGGCTGTGGGGGCTGAGCAAGTCACTTTGCTCTCTGTACTGTAGTCCCCACCTGTGGCATGGGTTGTGTGTGTCTGAATCCTCTGTGGAGTCCTTACCTAGGCTGCAGGGGTCCACATGTGTACACCTGCAGCCTTGGGCTGAAGACCGCCCTCGCCACAGGTGGGGAGGCAGGAGGCCAGAATTGAGGAGTCACCTTCCCTGGCCAGCAGATGCCCTGTCCTGGGTCCCTCTTGGAGGCAGCTCACTCTGGCCCTGAGGCAGAAGCGGGGTGAGCCGTGCCTGGGTGTGTGTGCCGTCACCTTGGATCTCCCTACTCTGCACGGAAGACCCAGCTCCAGGGTTAGGCTTCACATGGGGTGGGTGCCTCGCGCCTGGCCACGCACGCCTGGCCGCGCACACTCCCGTGAACACCCTCCTGCATCTCGTTTGTATTTATTTCTTCACGTTTGATTTCACTTGAAAACAAAACAGTAGAAAACAAAGCAGCCTTTTCTTTTACCATGTTTTTTTTTTCAAGTGTGTTTTCTATTTTAGTTTGTTGTTAACATAAGCTATGTCTTTGGCATTGCATATATCCATTTAAATGAGGCAAAGAGAGATATGACGTATTATGAAACTGACCTGCATTTGAAGCTATAGTAGGGCACTTTTGTTGTATGCATTCCTACAGAATATTTTAAGTTCTTACATTAAAATGTATTCCTGACTTCTCCATGTCATCTCTCTCTCTCTCTCTCTCTCTCTCTCTCTCTCTCACACACACACACACACACACACACACACACACACAAGGTTAAATAGAATAATTGTAATTCAGTTAAGAACTCCTTTGGGGAAGATGATACTGCATATAAGTTAGGGTTTTGAATGGAGCCTGGATATGTTTGCTCAGTGCTCTTGAATGATAGTTTCAATAAGTCACATTTCAATAAGTCACGTCCTGGGAAGTTCCAAGGCAAGATGGCGGACAGAGCACATGCATCTCATGTCGCTCATTCTGGAAATTCATAGAGACTCCAGTAAAGATGTGTGTGTCCTAAGTTCCAGCCTGGTCCCTAGGCTCACCCAACACCCAGGTTCTGGCCTCCGAATGCTCTTTCTCTCTAAAGAGAAAGGTACAAGAGTCGCCAGGACATCTTGTCACAGAAGAGCCTGGGGGCTGCTCTCGAGACCCTTAGCAGGTGTTAGAAAGACCCAGGAGCCAACCTGAGGACCTCTTCTGGCCAAGGACAGGACCACGTGAGCATGTGTGTGTAAGAATAGTGGTCACCTCCCCCAGGTGCTGAGGGCTCGTGAACCGGGCCAGCAGCAGACGACAGAAGCGAGAATGCTCAGGAGCCACCGACCCCAGTGTGGCCGTGCCGTCTGTCAGTTAGAAATAGAGCAGAGACCGTGAGAACTTTAGGAGGCAAGAGCACACGTGTAAGGTGATGGTGTGTGAGTCAGGGTAAGAAGGGAGGCAAGCGCCGGACGCAGCTGGAGGCTGGCTCTGGGAGGCCAGGGCCCCAGGAAGACAGTGCAGCAGGGTGGTGGGGACTGTCCACCCGGAGCAGGGCCGGAGACTCCCCGGGGGGGAGGGCTGCGAGGCTTCCCCACAGGCAGAGCTCGGGAGTCCAGCACACACAGACTGTGTTCAGCGACAGTGCTGGGAGCAGGAAGGCTGGAGCTGTGCCTCTGCAGTCCCGAGGCTGGACTTCAAGCTGGACCTGTGATGGCCAGGGTAGTGGTGTGCACGGGCAGCCGTGTGTGTCACAGACGTGCAGATGAGTCGTGCGTCTCCTTCCCCAAGACACAGGCCTGAGTTCCTGAAGAATGAGAGCACGAGCCAAGGTCCAGGAGCAGCAGGAAGGAGAGCCAGGCTGGATGGAGACCCAGGTTGATCCAGGACAGAGGTTGTGCAGGGAACAGGTGACCGGCTAGGCGGGAGCAGTTCAGCCTCCAAGGCAGTGTGGCCAGGGCCAGCTTGCTGCTGCTGTCTTCATCCCAGCACACAGTGGCCAGGAAAGCCTGCCTGGACCTTCCTCTGTACCTGACCTGCCTTGATCCTGTCCTCCCAGTCCCTCACCCTGCCCTGATGCTCAGTCACCTGAGGACACTCACTCCTCCCCGGGGCCTTCTGTCTGGCTGCTCCTGAGTGCTGCAGGTGGCCGTGATGCAGCACAGCCTGCTCCCAGACCATGTCTCTGGGCATTCCGCCTGCTCCACAGATGCTAGAGCCAGGGTGGCCATGGCTTCTTGGGGCCACTTGTGACGCCACCCCAGAAGGAGCTCTGGTCACCATCCCAGAGTGATGGCAGACTCTGACTTGAGACCCTCCTGCCCTGGCAGTGCGGTCGCCCGCCCTCGTCCCACACCTGCTCGTTGCCTGCGGTCCTGCCTGCAGTGTGCATGGAGAGCCGCAGGCGCAGGAGACCAGCCCGGCAGCAGCCAGAGCACGCATACTGGACACCCCAGGCTGGAGCGTGCGCTTGGATACTGCTCCATTGCTTAACATGCAGGTTCCTTAGTGTGCCCGACAGCGAGTGCGGCCCCCTCCCCGGCCTCCCCAGCAAGAGGAAGTCGTGGTTACGTGGTTGAAGAGCTGTGATGCCACTCGCTGTAAACGGGTCATTCTTTCCTTGAAGAGACCCTCAACTCTGGTGCGCTCTGGAGAACACTGCTGCTTTCACTGTCTGTGCGACGCCACGAAGTGGTGTCGGGAGAAGAGGAGCCGGCTCGTGTCATGGAAAGTCAGCATCCTTCTTTATGACGGTGCCTTTGGAGAGGAAAGGAGACTGACAGGCCTGCCTGTTGTGCTGCGGGCTCCCTCCAGGCTCACTGTGTCTCTCGGGGCCTCTGAATGCTGTCTTTGTGCCCCTCGCCGACGTCAGGAGCCTGATGCTGTTGCGCGCTTCTCAAGGCAGGCACGGGCAGCGCTTTGTCTCTGCCGTGGAATATTCATGAGAAGACAGGCCTTTCTGTGTGGGCGCCGTGCCTGCAGGAGAGAGCTCCCGTTGTGTGCGGGGCACTCTGGGGCAGAGGCTCCAGCAGCCCCTTTGCAGAACTCGAGGCATTTCCAGGGTTTTTGATACAGAAATAGCACAAGTCCGTTGACGCACCACCAGGGCCGCGCGAGGGCATGGGGTCGTCGTGGTTCCTGGCACAGCTTGGCCACAGCCCCCACCACCTAGCCTCCTGAGGCTGGCCCTGGAGAGAAGGCGGGGCGCCCGGCAGCCCATGGGTGGGCCTTGTTTTTGTGCCCATCTGTGGAGGGGAGATAGCAGTGGTGGTGGGCTGTGGGACATGGGGGATGCTGATGAAGGTCACCTGATTTTCTCAGCTCCACTCTGACTTGTGGCAGAGGATGGTGTTCTGGGTGGAACGTCAAGACACTGAGTCAAGGCTGACCGCCATCCCTCTCCAACAAGTGGTGAAGAAGGAGGAGCTGCTAAGACACTGCCCAGAGCCCCATGGGCCCTCTGCAGACGACGCTGCTCCCGCACAGTCCTGCCCTGAGCTCTCGCACCAGGTTGCTCAGAAGCAGCCTGGTCCAGGCGCTCCCGCACAGAGCAGAGGGGGGTCCTCTGCAGCCTCCCGCCTGCCCTCAGCGGGCCTGGCTCGCCCCTAGCGTAGAGACCAGCACGTGCTGTGGCAGTGCTCCCCCGCTGCTCCTCTCCAGTGTCTGCGCGTGCCAGCCGGGCAGCGGGTGTGGAACGGCCAGTGGCAGAGCTCCTGGAACAGGCCTGTGCTGGCCACCCTCCTCCTGACCTGTGAGGCCCTGGGCGGGGAGCGTGCTGGGCTGGGCAGAACTCGGGGAAGACCTGGGAGTGGACGGAGCCTGCCTGGACCTTCAGACATGTGCGTGAGGGCTGGACACCTGGCTGGTCTGCACGGGCCGAGCTGCAGGGTGTGCCCTCGGCCACCTGAGCCTGCCTGTGCCTGGCCTTGCTGACCACCTTGTGGTCCAACTTAGGCGTTCCTTTCAAGATGGAATTTAAGTCGATTTTGGGACTCTTACACGTTTCCAAGAAAATAGCTTCAAAAACCACTTAAATCAATGCCTCAGGAACCAGAGTGTTAATAGGTCGAGTGTATTGGATGAAAAAGAAAAAGTAAAAGAAAGAAAACCCACAATAAACCCCCGCCTTTGCTGTTCTCACCTCTCATTCACTGTGGTGAGCATGTGTCCACTGTGGCCAGGGCCCTCACAGCACTCCTTCCTTTCCTAGCCCTTCCCAGCGGTCAGCCTATGCATACTCAGCCATGAAGGGCACTTGGCCAGCGTCACCTGTGGGGAGCCGTGGGTCTGGGCGTGGTGGGAGGGACCCTCGGGAGCTCTGCCAGGCCTCTGGTTCTGAGGAGATGACGCCGTGGCGTCTGCGTCATGGTCAGGTCAGTGCTGCTCCTGTGAGGTGCTTTGGATGTGAGTTCATGGTCCCTTGTAGAGGCTTTGTTTCCAGCTGCAGAAGAATGTGAGGCAGATTCTAGTAAGGGAGGATTGCCAGCTGCTGTGGCGGGTGACACAGTGCCCACTGCTCGCCCCGTGGCTGAGAAGAGCCCTCTGAGCAGCCCGTCCTGCCCCCCACCAGGAGCCGCCTCTCCCTCCCACCCTCCCCCCGGGCCCAAGCTGCAGTGATGCTCTGGCACTTGCAGGGGCACAGCTGCTCCCTGAGCTGGCCATTGAGACCCTGTGTCACGCTGGGGCCCCTGGACCTTGCTCGGGTTCCCTTGGGTCTCTGTGAGGTGCTGCCTCGTAGAGTCCTGTGTGGACACGTACCCAGAGGTCCCGTCAGCCCCTCAGCCCTGCCTCCCTGGATGCACCTGGCACCAACACAGGGAGTCTGTCTCCAGGACCCGAGAGCTTGGCCAGTGGCGTTTCTGAAGTTAGCAGAGGGACTCTTACAGGGGGGTTTATGTCAGCTCCACAGAGACTTAACTGCTGGGCCTTCTGGTGGTCCCCTCCCTGTCCGTGAAAGAAACAGGGAGATGACATTCCAGAGCGAGTGGGTCGGTCTTCTGGTGTCCAGCGCCCCTGGGACAGCCTTGCTACCCTCTGAGGTATTTGGTCTCGTTGGCACATCTGTAAGCAGGGGTCACACGGCTGTCTTCCCTCACTCCCTCACGTGGCCCAGTGAGGTCTGCAGGACATGGTGCAGCATCCATCAGGTGATGCAGAGTGACTGTGGACTAATTCTGTGTGCCGGTTTCTATTAAAGCTAAAGAATCAGCCAGGCTCAGGAGGCAGAGACAGGAGGATCACGTGTTCAAAGCCAGCCCCAGCAACAGTGAGGCACTAAGCAACTCAGTGAGACCCTGTCTCTAAATATAAAGTACACAATAGGGCTGGGGACATGGCTCAGTGGTCAGGTGCCCCTGGGTTCAATCCCCAGTGCCAAAAAAAAAAAAAAGCTGAAGAATCACTTCTAGCCAGACAAGGAGGCCAGGCACCTCCTGCGACCAGAGTCCAGCATGCTAAGTGATATGGCAGCAGACTGAGTCTGTTGGTGCCTGAGTCTGTCTCTCCCTGTGGGGAGATAGTGATTCCCATCAAGCAAGCCCAGGGCCTCTGTTTCAGCAGCACCCCTGCCTCCTAGGCCCCATCCTGGACTCTGCCCGGGATGCTCACTGTTAGTGAGGACACAGGTGTGGAGAGTCAGGTGACTCAGGCAGCACCTGGGGCCAGCATCAGTGCTCCCCCCACCTGTGCCCAGCCTGCTCCACAGCAGCCTCCCACACTTGCCTCAGCAGAGGAGGGCCAGCGCCAGCACCAGGGCCCCGCAGTTTGAGGACTGTTTCCAGCAAGGGACCTGCTGCCTAGGCAGTGACCACAGAAGTCCTCTGGACTGAGGTGCCACAGCGGCTTACGGCCCCCTTCCCTGAACTGGTAGGCTTCCTGACTATGCAGTGGATCTTTCCTAGAACTGGGCGATGGCCGGGGTTAGTCTGAGGTGATTGCATCTGGGAAGGCCCCATGGGCTGGGTCAGGTTACTACCTGCTCTCAGGGTGCACCAGTCTAGGTCAGGAGTGAAAGGCGCTGACCTGAGGGACAAGCAGCTCATCCTCTCTGGGCCTTAGGACTGTCCCCTGAACCTTGAACCCTCCCAGAGGGGGCAGCTCCTGGCTCCTTCCTCTGGCCCTGGGGTCCGCGTGTCTTGGCTGATGGAAAGAGGTGACCACGCAGGGGAAAGCATGTGGAGGAACGCCTTCAGGGCCTTCACCCAGATCCAGCGATCACCTCAGAGCTGCCTGGCAGTGCCCTGGACCCACATCTGGAGACGTCTGGCCCATGGGGAGCACCTCGCTGCTCACAACCGTGTGGAAGGAGCACGCGCCAGGCTGCTCGGCGAGGCTGACGGGCCGCGTCCCTGCTTCGCACCACTCTTCTCGCTGTGAGGTGGACCACTCGGGCTGGAGATGACTCGGCGCTGGCCTCCGGTCAGTCACGCCGCAGCTCTTCTGAGCAGCGAGGAGGATGGTGGGTGCTGAGCCCAGCCTGGTGTGTGCCCGTGCTGCCAGCCAGGAGTGCACCGCGTTGGCTGTGGTCGGGTAAACATGTTTTCAAAAGGGCACTCGTGTCGCCATGGAAACAGGCTCCTGCGAGCATCTATCTGGACCACTTCTGTGGCACACGCTGTTCTCGGGGCTCACACAACTCTGCGGTGGCTTCTTGGGAAGAGGAGGAAGGGGCGGGAGGAAAGAAGAGGCGGTCGCCATGCGTGTGCTGGCGTGCGGCTGGCTCTTCACTGGCCAGAGCCTTTGCCTGTTTCCCTTTATTCATTCTCAGACATGACACCAGACAGACCTCGGGCCTGTGGTGGGGTCCTTCCGGAGCAGGGCCTCTGTGGTGAGGGGGGTAGGAGAAAGAGGCTGCTGCAAGCGAGCCTCCTGGTCGCCTTCTGGCTCCTACGAGCTTTGTGTTTGAGGGCTGGAGCCCCAGAGGCCCTGAGCCTTGCGTCATGAGCCTGTTGACCCAGGGCTGAGGTGGGGCTTCAGGACTTCCAGAGGTGCCAGCAGGGCTGTGCGGGGAGCGAGGGCACCTGGGGCCAGCTGTGCACCACAGTGACGGGCTGTCTGCACTGTGCTCTCTCTGCAGTGGACGTGGCCTCGGCACTGCCTTTGCAAGTGGCCCCCACGGCAGTGCCCATGGACCTGCGCCTGGATCACCAGTTCCCACTTCCCGTGGCAGAGCCGGCGCTGCGGGAGCAGCAACTGCAGCAGGAGCTCCTGGCCCTGAAGCAGAAGCAGCAGATCCAGCGGCAGATCCTCATCGCCGAGTTCCAGCGGCAGCACGAGCAGCTGTCCCGGCAGCACGAGGCCCAGCTGCACGAGCACATAAAGGTGAGTGTCGGGGGACACTGCTCCCTCCTGCCCCCAGTCTCTCTCACCCCGTGGAGTGCTGAGACCCGTGCACCAGGTGGGCTTGTACAAGGCCATGCAGATGACCTGGGCCTCGAGTCCCTGTTCCGCGTAGGGCTGCACCGTGGGGTGCGGAGGTGAACGGTGTTTCAGAGTCAGAGTGTGGGACATCCCTTCTGAGAACTCATGCACGCCTAGGAATGTCACCAGACAAGAAGCCAAGGTCGCGACAGTCGCTGTGGAGGCCCTCAGAGCTCACTGTCCTGTGTTCTGGGGACTTTCTCTCTTACCCAGTTCTCTCTACTTTTTGTAACTGGCAAGGAGTTAAGTTTGCTTTAATTTAAAAAGAGTAAGAAGAAAGTGTTAACAAAGACCTTGGTTGGCACTTACTCTTTATGGCTATTTAATCCAACCCTGGACTTTAAGATTCAACAAATGGAGAAGAAACCTTAGCTCTGTGCAGTCAGCTGGCTGTGAAGCTGGCCGGTGTGAAATCTGTGGCCGTGATGCGCTGGCTGCGTGAGAGCTGCTCGGAGCGGCAGTGTCAGCAGAAATGCACAGGGTGACACTGAACCTGCACAGGTGATCTTAATGTTTCTAGCAGCCACGTTACAGGAGCCAAGAGCCCTCCAGGCCAGGATGCCCAGGTCATCGTTGCTGGGTAACGATGCCACCTGCTGCTGAGTGGCTGTGGGGGAACCATGTGTTTCCCCTGCTTCTGGGGCGAGGGGTCCGGGAGCAGCCAGCTGGGGTCCTCACTGAGGGCCTCAGAAGGTCGCAGTCTGTGCCGGTCAGTCTCATCCAAAGTACCGTAGGAACCATAGCGTGAGGATCTGCCTGGCTCCTCACGCACCTGTGGGCAGCAGCCTGGGGTCCTTGTCTGTGGAGCGGCTCCCAGCGTGGCAGCAGCCCTCCCAGAGACAATGGCACCCAGAGAGCCCGTGTCTGGAGAGGCTGTTCTGGGGAGTGGCACCCCAGCCCCTGTGACGTGCTTCCCATCCTGGTGCCGCCTTGTGCACTGAGGGGGGGTCCTGGACAAGGCCTTGTCTGCGGGCCTCCTGGCAGGTTGCTGGGAAGCTGCCCTTGCTGCTGTCTCCAGCAGCAGAACCCAGAGCCTGGCTTGCCCTGGAGAAGGGCCCAGTGGCAATTTGAGGCTCCTCCTGAGGGTATGTGTGCTTCAGAGGTGGTCCTGAGAGCTTTGTCCTTGGCCCTCCCCACTTTCTGGGACCAGTCTGAGAAGCTCCCTGCTGGGCCTGAGCTGCCATGGCCCTGTGGTTGTCTTCTGCTGTGGTCAGCAGTCTTGGGCAGCAGCAGCTGCTGCTGCTCCTTGCTCTTGGGTCTGAGGTAGGTGGTTGGGGGCTCCACAGACCAGCCTCTGAGCTCTCCTGACACTCCTCCTGTCTGGCAGGAGGAGGACACCCTCAGGCTTGGACTTTCTGGTCTGTGCTATGGACAGCACAGACACACTGTCCACTTGGAGTCTGGCCATGGGCGTTGCACTCAGCCTCTGGACCAAGGGACTGGGGAAGGGCTTCTGGCCAGCCTTGGGCAGCCAGATGGTGCCATCAGTGGAAGTCATTCCAGGAAGGGCCTGCAGCCCCGTGGTGGCCTGGACATGCTGGTCTTCCGTAACTAACTGGGAGCAGCCTCACCAGTAAATAAAAAGTTTCATGTGTCTAGCTGCAGTTTCACATTTCTCTGACTCCTAAAAGCAAAAGTTTAAAAATGGAGTCTTACCTCAGGCATGCCCTGCATGCACCAGCCCCCACAAAGCCCAGGACCCCAACCCCAGAAGCAGCGTCCTGGCCTGGTGCTACCACACGTCTGCTGTGCTGTCTCCTAGGAATGGGCAGGAAGGGCATCCACGAGGGCTCAGTCCAGTGGTGTCCCCGCCCGTGCAGAGCACCTGTCTCCTGCCCTGCCACTGATAGCTGCCTGCTGCGCCGCAGCTCTGGGCCACCTTGTCGGGCACTGGTCCTGGCTGCCTGGGGACATGACGGTGCGTGTACACTGGCTTCCTCTCTGGCACTCGCTGGCATTGGGCTTCCCTCCCCGTGGCGCTCACGTCCTCGGCCCTTGGACAGGGGCTGCACCCGGGCTCGCAGAGGAGGGGGCTGCGGCACACGTGCCTGCTGTGTGTCAGTGGCCTTGGGGGCGCTTATAAGGCAGTGAAGGAGAAACTCCGAGACATAAACACACCTGTGTCTGTGAGAGGGCCAGGGGGAGTCCCAGGAGGCAGCACACGTTGCGGAGACCCTGGGTGGAGGTGGCTCTAGTGAGGGTCCAGCTCTCTCGCCTCCCGCCCCAGGGCTTGCCTGGCTCTGCAGCTAGACGCGCCCCCGCTCCCCCAGTTAGCACCTGGGCTTCAGCCTGGCCAAGCGCCCCATGGCTAGCTGCACTCCTGGAGAGTGCACGGGCCCTGATCTGCAGTGCAGGGCCCACCAGAGGTGCTTGAGCCCCAGAAAACCCACCTGCACAGAAAGAAGCTCAAAGCTTTATTTCTCTTCCCATTTTAATCACTTGCTTTATTTTTTCATTAAAATGGAGATTATAAAAGCCTTTAAGCTACACAATTGTGTCATTGCATCAGCACTCCTTTGTTTTGATGGTTTAAACTTGTTAACAACATTTGGCAGTGGAGTTTTTCAGACAGATTTCTTGAACACACAATCTAATCAGTGTCATTAAATCATCAGTGAATTTGAACAGAATTCTATAATTGGAATGGGAGCAGTTTTTTAGTATGTGGCGTGCCTTGTTAACTTGGGTAAGTAAGGTGTGCGTGAGGTTGTGGTGCCTGTCACCTCCCTACCCCATTCCTGTGCGCACAGGTGTCCTCTGCCATTTCTCAGCCCTTCGTGGGTTCCACCTGCCCTTTTTTGCCTGAAGAGTTCAGTGCTTGCATCACTGTGACTGTGAGTGTGTCACAGCTGAGCTCCCAGCACAGGACTGTGACACGTCCTCTCTCTCACAGCTCTTGGTTTTCCTGGAGGTGACGATTTCCCACTTTCCTGTTTACTGACTTTCCTGTGGCCTGAGGCAAAGCCATCCCACAACCTGGGAGACCTGTGTGCAGGCCTGGAGTGAGAGGCAAGGAGCTTGGTTCTCCAGAGAGGAGAACCAATTTTCTTCTTCTTACATATAATAAAATGTACTGACTCGCTCGTTAGTAGATTAGTCTAACGTGGAGTTCCACTCCAGGAATATGGTGTCACTGAGTTGAGAGTGCTTCTGTCCTTAGGAGAAAGCCTTTCTATTTTTTCATATAATGCTCAAGGATTTTGTGTTTTTATTCTTGGGTATTTTATATTTTTGTTTTTGCTAAAAATGAAACTATTTATTTGGTTTTCCATGCTTGGTTACTACAGTGTGTAGACTAGCCCCAGAGTTCATTGTGTACATGTTGACTACTGATGTATACAATTTCTTGCTACTCCTAGTAGTTTTTAATTGATCATTCTATGGTTTCCAGGTAAACTGTGCTCTGCAAATAACAATTGTCTCCTTTTTGATTTAACTGTGTTAACTACAATTTGTATAATCACGTCAGGATCAGAGTTATGTGGGACAACCTCCCTGCCCCCTGCGTGAACAGCACGACAAATGGAAGTCTGTCGGAGTGTGAGCTCTGTGGCCTACGGAAGCGCACCGTGTGTGGGACAGAGCAGGAGAGCGCCTCAGACTCCAGCAGCCTTCCTGGCTGACAGCATCGGGTGTTTTCTTCTCAGGGTTGGGCTTTTCAGAGCAGCTGTTTCTAATGTGGGCCTGATGGCCCCTCGGGAGGGCTTGGGTGCTCTAGGCACTGTCGTACCTAGAATGAGGTTTGGTGTCTAGCCTGTGGGACCCCCACGCCGCTCTGCCCGAGCACCCTCCTTACGGGGGCATGGAGCAACTACGAGAGGAGTGTCCAGGCCACACGCTGCGTTCCGCAGCCTTGGGGATGCCTGGACCCAGAAGGCATGTGGAGCACTCGAGTAAACAGCAGGTGAGTGACTAAGACCCAGGCCTCGTGCTGGGCAGTGCCACCAAGGAGAAGACAGGACGGATCCGCCTTGTCCTCAGGCTTGCCGTGCACAGGACAGTGACCAGCAAGCAGGACAGCTCTTGGTGAATCAGCCCTCCCTGCAGTGAGCACAGGGAAGACTGGCCTTGGATTTAGGGAGTGGTCATTCTGTAGTTAGCCAAAGTGGCCGCTGGGTCAGGCTCACCACCTCTCCTGGAATAGCTGGGTTGACAGGGTACTAAGCACAATGGGAGTCCCCATCAGACAGGCAGAAGGACACGCTGGCTTCTGGAACCTCCTTCCAGCACAGTGAGGTCCTCCTTCTCTTCTGAGTGGTCGCATTTCCAGGGCCCGTGTCCCCCTTGTGGCTGCCTGTGGCTCTGTGCCTCTGGAAGCTTCTGGTCACCAGGGAAGAGTGTTTCCAAGATCCTTGGCTCAGGGAACCCACAGAAGGATTCAGCAGTACCATCTGGGTGGGGCTTCTCTGTAGCAAAGGACAGTGGATAGAGAGAGAGGCCAAGGGCACAGGGAGCCAAGGACACTTTCAGGGCCACCCTGCTTCAACTGTGTGTAGACACTTGCTGCAGGGCAAGCTTGATCCAGGCAGAAGCCCGGGAGCCCTCGGCCAGGGGCGCCTATCTTAGGTCCTGCCCCGCCCCCAGGCTGCTGTGGCCAGGTGGCTGGAAGGCCCACTTGGGAGCTGGCGACCCCAGAGCTCGCCACCCCCCAGCACCCAAGCAGAGAAGCTTAGCCCCAGAGCCCTGCCCATGCTGCCTGGCAGTGGCACAGGCGGTCTTCCTTGGGCCCCCGCCAGCAGGACCCTGGTCGGCTCCACGTGTCCTCACTGTGGGGCTCTCAGTGGCTGCTGCTCATGAGCCGCCCTCCTCCAGGTAGGGTAGCCCACGCTCTCATCTCCCTCAGAGTCCACACCCTCACTGCAGGATGTGGCACATCTTAGGCCACAGCGGGAGCGAGACCTGATCCTGTGGTCCTGGGTGTGGCCTGTGGTCCTCACACTCTCTATTACCTGTCCCAGGTGGCACCCCAGACCCGTCACCTAATGAGCAGTGGGACCCATCTGTCCTCTCCTAATAGCTGGTGCCTGGGGAAGTGACAGCCCACCTGGGACCTCTTACCTGTGTCAGTCCCAAGCTGGAGGAGTCGTGCTGGTCTACCTCGCGCTCTGGATTCTTGACTGCCAGCTCCCGCCAGGGCCGAGGGCACTGGCGGCCACTCTGGCACCACCCTGGCTCACTTGCTGCCAGGTGCTGTGGCCCACGGGAGAGCCTGAGGCGGCAGGTCATGAGTGTCCTTGCCTCGCACACCACCTGCTGCAGTAGATCTGTGGCGTTTCAGACGAGCAGCAGGAAGGCCATGGTGGCTCTGGGAGGAGGGCTGCCAGGGGCCTGCAGGAGGAGGGCCAGGACCATCCAGACAGAGGGTATGGAGCTGAAAATCTGGAAGGAGAGCTGGAGTTGGAACCCAGGCCCGGGCAAATGAGGCCAGAGGAAGCGCCTGCCGCCCTGCTGTGCAGGCCCCACCCTCTTCAGTGCTCCCCCCCCCCCCCCCCCCCCCCCCCCCCCCCCGTGCTGTGCAGGCCCACTCCTCTCCAGTGCTCCTCCCGCCCCTCTGCTGTGCAGGCCCCCCCCCACCCCCACCCCTCTCTAGTGCTCCTCCCGCCCCTCTTCAGTGCTCCTCCTGCCCCCCTCTCCCCCGCTGTGCAGGCCCACTCCTCTCCAGTGCTCCTCCAGTCCCCCCTGCTGTGCAGGCCCCGCCCCTCTCCAGTGCTCCTCCCGCCCCTGCTGTGCAGGCCCCGCCCCTCTCCAGTACTCCTCCCACCCCCCTGCTGTGCAGGCCCACTCCTCTCCAGTGCTCCTCCTGCCCCTGCTGTGCAGACCCCGCCCCTCTCCAGTGCTCCTCCCGCCCCTGCTGTGCAGGCCCCGCCCCTCTTCAGTGCTCCTCCCACCCTTGCTCCTCACCCTCCACTGCTCTGCTTGCTGGCCCAGAGCCTCGGCGCCCAGCATCTCTTCCTGCTGCAGACCTTGTCGTGGACTCTGATGCTCATGGGTGCTCCTGCTTCTCTCTGTGACCCCAAGTGTCCAGTTTTGGTGGGAACAGCAAGTGAGCCATGTGGGGTACTGGTCACTGCTGGCTGCCGCGAGGGCAGGGGGAGTGTTTCCAGAGCACCGGCGTGCGGGTGCCATTATCC
This sequence comes from Tamias sibiricus, assembly GCA_025594165.1. Classification (NCBI taxonomy): domain Eukaryota; kingdom Metazoa; phylum Chordata; class Mammalia; order Rodentia; family Sciuridae; genus Tamias; species Tamias sibiricus. The sequence goes on from CM046660.1 coordinate 171,489,599, forward strand.
AGCAGCGCAGGTGGACGCGGTTCCATAGAGAACGACTTTGTAGTCCCACATGCTCCATGAAAATTCACTGTGGCCAAATGGCACGTATCTCATGGGTCAGCACCAACGCCGTGCCTGGGGATGACTCCTTGCTTAGTTCCTTGTTCTGTTAAAAAACTGTGTCCTGGCAAATAGGGTAACTGGTCCTGCCCCACACTCACCTTCACAGATAAGTGAGGTCATGACTAAAAGCTCCGGAGTGTCCTCCAGGAGAGCTGTGGTGCTGCAGGCTCAGTGGCCTCCGTGCTTCATGTGTCGGCCCACTTATAGATGGGAGGGGATTCGTGTCCTCGCTGACTGTGCCGGGCCCGGGGATTTCCTGCACTCGTCAAGAATGCACTTGACATCTGTTTTCTCTTCAGCATTATTTTTCTAAAGTAACTCAGCCTGGTCAGTAGTGAGAACAGCCATCAGCTTGGATCCCTTTGGGATAGCAAGCCCGGCCCTGTGCAGAGTTGCGAGGCCTTGGGGACAGGTGGGCTGTGAGCCAGGACAGGGCTGCTGCTGGGGCAGGCCCAGGCTGAACCCTGGCTGCCCTCTCCTCCGGATGGTGATGGCTTGTGTGGGTCAAGAGGGGACAGAAGACCTCATGCATTTGCTTATCTTGGGCATCAGTCAGAGGCACTGGGTCACATGGACAGTAGGAGCTGTAGGTATCGCCTGCCCTGCCCTGCCCTGGCCAGCCTGTGCCTGGTAGCTTTGATCCCTGGGGCAGCAATTCCCATACTCTGCCCACCCTGTCACCAGTCTGGGGCTGTCCCACCAGCAAGTCAGAGAAGACAAGCAGGAGAGGCAGGGGAGCCTTCACGTTTGACTCTGTGCCATGCTGAACAGCAGGGCAGGAAGAAGCATGCAGCTGTGTGGGGTGGCCCTGAGAGGAAAGGTCAGGGGCCTGTCCCGAGTGGCTGTCCTAGTGTCAAGTATGCCAGGGCACTGCTGCTGCGGCCAGCCTACGTGAAGAGGTGCGAAATGCTCAGAGTTGGGTTGGGTTTGATCTTGAGTCTAAGCTTTTAATTGTACGACTAAACTAGTGTACAGATGATTTTCATGTTTTCTTATTTTTCACGGTTGCTACCTTTATAATTAGAATAATATGTTTATAATCAGAAAACTCCACAGTTACTATTGGAGTCTCTGTGAGCATGGCTGCCAAGCGTCCTTGGCCTCTTTAAGCTGGCCGAGGCCCTCAGAACAGTCTGGGCATGTTTGGCTGCAGGACCCTCCACCCCCCCCCCACCCCCCGCCCCATGCAGATGTCCATGGTGCCTGCCTCAGGGAGTGCGTGGCCCTCAGAGACCTGGGAGCTTGACTTCCCAAATGGTCACAGCTCTACATTTAGTCCTTTGAAGAACCGCAGACCGGAATGTTGGTCAAGAAGCACTATGAGCAGTCCTGTCTTAACTGAGTGTGTTGCTTACTCAAGACACATTAGTGCTTTCATTGAACTTGAACTTGACTGGTAATCGTTGAGACTCATGGGAGTTTGAGAGGGGTCAGCCCACTGAGCTCTCTGGGGGCCTGAAACGTTCTCTGACGACTGGAGGCAGTGGATGGACACCTGTCTCCAGTGTTCGTCCTTCCAGCACAGTGGGCCTTAGTTTTGCTTTTTAAAATTCTGGTTGGGAGTCAGGCATGGTGGCTCGTGCCTGTGATCCCAGTGACTCAGGAAGCTGAGGCAAGAGAGATCACAAGTTCCAGGCCAGCCTCAGCAACTTACCACAACGCTGTCTCAAAGCAAGCATTAGAAAGGGCTGGGGTGTGAATCAGTGGTAGAGCACCCCTGGGTGCCATCCCAGGCACCACCAAAAACCTGATTGGGTTTCCACTGGAACATATAGAATGAGGTTTTATCTCCTTTCATTTGTGATTCACAGTGCTGGGGACGGAACCCAGGCCGCCTGCACACTAGGCAAGTGCTTCACCACGAAGTGCACCTTAGCCCCACACAGTAACTGTATGTTACATTTCAACGTTGGAATCGAAGAGGCTGCATCTTGGGGAGCTGATATGTGGTTCAGAACTCATTGCTGGCTTAAAAGTAAACTTAGTGTAGACTGTGGTATTTTCATTAGTTCTGTTTTGTTTTCTTGGAGAAATTAAGTTGTAGCCATCTTAGTTGTTCGTTATAATCTCGTTCTGCACAATATGGCTTCCTGAGAGTCCTTCCCTTGTGGCCTCGCCTTGGCCTGGCCTGTGCATGCAAATAAATAGCCACTAGATCTCAGCCGACGTGAAGGAGCACGTCTCAAGCCCTGCTCTTGCACCCGGGCCTTCCTGGCTGGCCCCACGTGTGTGCTGGAGCGTCAGCGCACAGCCTGCCCTCAGAAGCTGCCGGAGGGCACCCGTGTGACCTGTGCCGTGTGACCTGCGTTGCGTGCCCTCAGTGGTGAAGCGCGGTGGCCCACGTGCTCCCGCTTGTTGAGGTTCTTGTCTGGACTCTGGCTGTGGAGGGCTGGGGTTGCCATCAGGACTGCAGAGGAGGCCCAAGGGCGGCGGCCCCGGGAAGAGGAGTGAGTCTTGCTCCCTCCCACTGCCCTTGGCTTCACATCTAAAGGCACAGGGCGTCCGTGCTGAGTCTGATGGAGCAGTGTCCACCGACTGTGACCAAGGACAAGCCCAGTGCTGCTCTCGGGGACTCCCGGCACCCAGGCTGATACTTGTGGCCATGTTCTGTTAGCCCTCCACTGGGGTGCTGCTGTTCTGGGAGCCCCGTGTCGGTGAGTTTTCGTCACCACACCCCAGCGGCAGTGTCCCGTGTCCTCATTATGGTAAGTCGTGTGCCTCCTCACACTTCTGCACTAGGTGGCCTGCGCACACCGGAGCCGGGCACTGGTGTGCACGGGATGCTTGGAGGGGTGACGATAGCTTTACGCCAGGGAAGACCCAGCTAGACCCCAGGACGCCCTCCAGCTTGTGCCTTTGTGCGGTGAGGCGTGCAGTGCAGTCCCCAACCTGGTGGTCAGCGCAGGCCCCGATGGACTCGGAGTCTGCACCTGTGCAGTTCTGACGCAGTGCCACACACGGGGTGTGGTTCTGTCTGCAGTAAGAGCGTGATCCCCTGAGGCCGCAGCCATGGTGTCTCCTAGAGTTACACGGCAGGAAGGGCCATGTTCTGTCCCCCTTCTCACTTACTGGTTGGTCACAGTACCGTGATTTGGCTCTCCTGTCTAACGGTTCGGAATCCCACTGCTTGGGAGTGTCGGCAGCATGGCGGAGCTGCTCTCACACGGCCCGGGCCCGCCTGCTCCGGGCAGCGACAGCCCACTCGTGGTCAGAATCGACGGTGCACTGCTGGCAACACCTGGTGCCCATCAGGACACAGTTTGGGGACTGGGAACCTCCTAGGCTTGGTTCCTGCACCCCATCCAACTGTGCTGTCCCTGGAGTCCACTGGGCAGCCTTGTCTTGTTCTTGGGGTGACCTGAGTGTCCGTGAGAAGTCCTCTCCTTAGGCGACGTCTTCCAGGAGGGAAGCTCTGCTGGGAAGGTCCCGCTCGCGCCAGCCTGCAGGAGCTTCCACACCCCTCACTTACCCTCCAAGCAGCCCGCAGAGGTGGAGGAGGGAGGCACTGCACCAGGGCTACTCCGTGGGCAGCAGGCAGAGCCCGGGCTCCTGGCCGGACAGTGCTGCCTGGCCGCCTCCTGCCTCCGTGCTGCTTGGAGGTCCTTGGAAGTCATTGAAGGACATGCCACTGCTTGCTTATTTCTGACCCACTATCCCCAGAAGGCCATTCAAGTTAGTGGTCGAGGATGTGAGTTTTTTCTGAGGGAAAGGCCGTAGGTGTGCACACAGTGCCTGTGCACCTCAGAGTGTGCATGGAGCTGGGCCTGCTCCTCCGTGCGTGCTGCTGCTGGATGGGTGTGAGCCCTGCCCCTCGTCTGGGCCCACCAGCTTCAGGAGACAGCATGCTCATGGGGTAGGGCACGCCTCACAAGGGTGGACGGTCTCCCCAGTTTGGCTCTGTGTGCTGAGCCTCTCCCTGCCTCTATGGCACTCGCTTGGGGCCTGCCTGCCCCACACTTCAGCTATGCTGTCCCCATGCTCCCAAATGAGGACCCCTGTCAGCCAACAGGTGCAGACTTGGCTTAATCTCTCGGGAGAGCCCTGGCAGGCCCCTGTGCATAGGGACTGTGGGGCCTCGCTAGTCCCAGGAGCCAGCCTGCTCATGGTGCCCCATAGGTCCTTGTGATCCCAGCTGTGACTGGACGGCTCTGGCTGGGGCAATGTCCCACTGAAGAGGGGTTCTACATCGGGCCACTTCCTGAGCAATGCGGACAGCACAGGTGGGGAGGCCAGTCTCCAGGAGGCCCAGGTGAGGCTGGAGATGAAAGTCCTGAGGACCAGGCAGGCTTCAGTTCCAAGCTGCCTGTGGAGGGTGCTGTGGTCTTCTGGGGCTCCCTCAAGCTGGACTGGCAGGGGCAGGCTTCCAGCACATTCTCTCTGCACAAGGCCTGCATAAGTTGGTAGTTGTTTTGCTTGTTCATCATTAATGCCAGTTTCTTTGGTTTTGCTGGAAAGTCATTTTTCTGGCCAACACCTGTGTCCCACACCTGGGCTGTGGGCTTTGTTTGGGCGGGGAAGGGTGAGACTGTCCACCTCGTGAATGACACAGCCGCTGTCCCTGCTCCTTCACACTGCTGACAGGGTGCGACTTGGATCTCAGAGCCAAACATGCTGGTGAGTAACATGGAATTCTAACCAGAGGTGCCTCTGAGCAGCACATTTCTGTGTCCGTAGTCTGTCCAGTGCTCCGGTGGAGTGTGGGAGCTATATGACAGAGGGCCATTATGGGGAGCAGCGTAGGAAGCTGGTGGGTGCCCACCTCATTTGCCTGCCAGTCTTTGGCAGGAAAGGGCTTGGGCCAGGCCTTCTTCACAGCCTGAACCCTCCTGTGAACACAGGGTTTGCGTGCAGAATGCCTAGGGCCAGCTCTGACTGGAATGATCTTTGGGCGCTCTCCCCAGGGTGGAAGGTCCTCAGGGTGACCCCTGGAGCTGGTGGGACAGGTGCAGCGTGGTGCAGTGCTCGAAGGTCGGCCTGGTCCCTCTTCTAAGGCACCACCCAGCAGGATTTGGGAGATGTTTCTGAATACATGTCTCCTGCCCGTGGGTCCTGCCAGAAGTCACGGTGAGGGTGATGTCCACCTAGAAGGGCAGCCGTGCCACAGCCATGTGCATGATGCCTGTACGTGTTGCATGCCTCACACTCGCACACAGGCCGAGTGGCTGCTCCCTGCACACACCCCTGTCCCTTGGCTACTCTGTCTTCTGGGCAGAGCAGTGGTCATGGGAAGCTGGGGCCCACTCTGGACCCGCCTGCTGGGCCAAGACCTCACACACTCGGCCTCTCTGTGCCTCAGTGTCCCCCTGAGGTCACTGGGAAGACAATTCAGGATGTAGAGCTCTCTGGAGGGCCCTGGTACATCTAGCTGCCATCGCTGCTGCCCTTGGTGGCTGGAAGGGTGCTGATTGATCCCCATGCCTGACGGCGAGCCTCCACGCAGACTCCATAGGCCACCCTGGTGCCCGGTGCCTGCCCACTGCTCCCTGCACCTCTCCTTTCCTCGGGAGCATGGTCATCAAGCGCCCCAGGAGGCACAGCTGCTGGTGCGACGGCGACAGGGCAGCAAGCGCTCTGCTGAGTGGAGACTCCAGTGGAGGTGGCAGCACCCTGGAGGCCACGTGCTGGGGAGGAGGCAGAGACCTGGCAGGGTTGTCTTTTCTACCTTTCCCAATAAACAAACGGATGTGGCATTTGGGCACTAGCGAGGTCGAACATTTTTCCTGTTTGTTTTCCGTGACTTCTGGGATCCCTTGTTTCTCGCCCACCTGCTTGACGTATTCTTATTAATTGATGCCAGCCATTTATATGGCATTATCTGTGTATCAGAAAACGTGCAAGGAGCTTTTCCCATTTACCTTCTGTGTTTTGATTTCATTTACTTACTATGAATGATTTGAATTTTAGGTCTTTAACAAGCGGGGGTGGTTCTTGGGTGCCGGCCCCCGAGGCTCTGACCACCGTGTCCTCCTCCGCCCGCAGCAGCAGCAGGAGATGCTGAAGTGGGGGGGTTCTTGGGTGCCGGCCCCCGAGGCTCTGACCACCATGTCCCCTCCTCCCGCAGCAGCAGCAGGAGATGCTGGCCCTGAAACACCAGCAGGAGCTCCTGGAGCACCAGCGCAAGCTGGAGCGGCACCGCCAGGAGCAGGAGCTGGAGAAGCAGCACCGCGAGCAGAAGCTGCAGCAGCTCAAGAACAAGGAGAAGGGGAAGGAGAGTGAGTGCCCAGCAGGGCGGGGCCCTGGGCCGCGGGAGGGCAGGGCCAGGACTGCTGTCCCTTGCTCCTGTGCTGGGTTCCTGGAAGCAGCTCTGCAGGGGACGTGCCCCACTAAGCACAGCAGCTCAGGATGTTAGTGCCCGGTTGAGCCTGTTTGTGGCGTGGTCCTCCTGGAAATAGCTGAAGAGGTGCCTCTTCCCTGGGCGGCAGCTTCCGTCCACAGAGTGCATGAGGCAGGCTCGCCACCTCCTCCGCCTGCCGATGGCCCGGCCGTGCCACTGCCCTGGGCTGCAGAGCAGCTCTGCCAGAGTTGGCACACTGCTCTGTGCTGCTGCCACCTGCACTGTGATGGTCCTCTGGCTTCATGCTTGTGACAGGGAAATGCAGGTGTGTGCTGCTCCTCAAATTCTGTGCAGCTCGCTGAAAGTGGGCTATCTGGCTCTCTGAGCGTGTTTCTAGCAGAAATATTTTCAACTTATTCTTAAAAGATCTTGAAAACATCACCATTTAAAACTCTTAATATTGAGTGTATATCAAAGAGTGTTTATAGAATACAGGTAAGGCATATAGGAGCACAAGGCAGAATCCACTGTGTCCGTGTGACAGTTGAAGGAGTAGTCCTTTGGCTTCCTGTGACATCCCCTCTGAGTCCCCTCGTGCCCCGCCCACGTGGCAGGCCACAGCCTGCTGGAGAGTGCTGTCTGCTCCCGTGCTTGGCCTCCTCCTCCCACGTGTCCACCACTGCCTTGTCCTCCCTGCCCCTGGGGTGTCGGCTGTGCGGTGGCATCGGAGCAGGCCAGCTGGGGCTCCTCTCCCCTCCCATATGGTGCCGCTCTGTGGCCGGCTGCGCAGCACCATCTATGAGCCTCGCGCTGTCCCCTCTTCCCCTAGCTTTGCCCACCTGGGGGCTCTTGGCATTTGCTGGTAGCTGGGGTGCTGCTGTGGAACCTCGGGGGTCTCTTCCAGGTGCCTCCTACGATGGCAGGGTATGGCAACAAGATAAGCATGTTGCCTGATCTATGGACTGTCAGTCTGGTCTGTAGAGGAGCAAGACCAGGAGGTGGACACTGAGGGGTTTATTGTGAGGACCTGCGTTCTCTGATTGTCGGGCTGGCCAGGCAGGTTTGAGAGCCATACAGCAGGTCTCCAGATGGTCGGGCGCCTAGATGGTTGGCCCTCTGGTGATCAGGTCTCCAGCTGGAAGAGGCCTTTAGGTGGACAGGCGATCCGATGGTCATGACTTCAGGAAAGGCAACTGGAACTCTTGGGACAGACACAGGCTGTGCCCACCCTAGGGTTCGTCTTTGTGAGGAGCCTCGGTGCTGCAGAAGGCCCACTCACATGACCTTGGGCGCAGTCACCCCACTTCAGTCACATCTGAAGAGGACCTCCTGTGGCACCTAGGTCAGCCTTTGATTGAACAATGGGGTGTGGCCTAGCCAGGACACATTGAAGACCAAACCAGCAGGGGCAGCAGAAGTTGTTCCAAGGTGCCTGCCACCTGGCGGAGCACACGTCCGGGGCATAGCCCTCTACGGAGGAGACAGAAAGAACACGGACACCGAGGAGCAGTGTGTAGCCTCGCACCTGGGCTGACAACAGGCAGCGGCCCTTGCAGGAGCTGGGCTCTTCATCTGAGAGGAGAGGAGCCCAGAGGCGGAACTTTGACCTTTAAAGGGCCCACGCTGGCTTCCTCGCGGAGGAGCAGGCAGGGCAGGGCTTAGGGCTTCTCACTGTGACCTAGGGGAGAGGCGGTGGCCTGGACCATGTTTAAGGGGGTGCTGTCAGGTTCCAGTTATGTTGGGGAGGGGGACCCAGCAGTATTTGCAGATCTCCGAGACAGTGGAGTTGCTACATGGTCTGCCTGAGATGAGCAGGCTCAGGGAGCCCCCGGCACAGGGGTGGAGTTTCATGTCTTGCACTTGCAACCCAGAATACTCAGTCCTGCATTTTGAGCCAGTGTGTTGCTTCTGTGGTCACCGCAGGATGCACCTGTAATACCCAGTGAAGGAGAGGCTGGCCTTCAACTGCCACGCTCAGCGTCCCTCCTCTTCTGGTCCAGAGAGCACATGACTGGCGAGGGCATTTCTCTCAGCAGGAGGCACCTGTACTTGAGATCCAGCATGCTGACATTGAAAGTTGTGTCTTCAAATATAGAAAATGGCAGCCATCCTTACAGATTGTCTTTTTTATTTTTAATTCATATATACGAGGAGACAGAAAGAACACGGACACCAAGGAGCAGTGTGTAGCCTCGCACCTGGGCTGACAACAGGCAGCGGCCCTTGCAGGAGCTGGGCTTTTCATCTGAGAGGAGAGGATATATATGTATATCCAATATACATATATATATTGGATAATGATGGGCCTTTATTTTATTCATTTATTTATATGTGGTGCTGAGACTCCAGAGGGCCTCACATGTGCTAGGCAAGTGCTCTACTACTGAGCCACAATCCCAGACCCCTTACAGATTATCTTAACAGGGTTTTGCACAGCATAAAACACTCTGCTGAAAGCATTCTCGCTAGGTCTGTCTTCTAAAGTTGTTTAATATTTTTTTAAATATGGGAAGGTATACACTCTTCAGTGCGTAAGGAGCTTCTGGGAGTGATTTAACAAATCACACAACTGTGTCACCTCTGTCCCACCAAGCCCATAGCGACAGGGCACTGCCAGCACTGGAACTCCTTTCTTCCCCTGACTGCTAGCACAGGTGAACTTAGCCTGCTTTTGAAGTGTATGTAAATGGAATCGTGAGCATGTAGGATTTTTGTTTCTTACTTCTTTAACTCAGTATTAAGCTTATAAAATCCATTCCCATTTTGCATTTAGCAGAAGTCCATTCATTTGTGTTGCTTCTGACGTCCTGTCTGGGCACTACACTGCATTTGCAGTCACAGCCGATAGGCATTTGAGTCGCTTCCCTAACCAGACTGTTACAAGCAGTGCCTCCTGTGTGCGTTCTTAGAGCACGTGGACAGACAGGAAGTGGAATTGCTGAGCCTTGGGGTATGTATGACTTAACATCCACACACAGTGCCTCAAGTTGGCAAAGCAGTTGTATCTATCCACCTCCTACCTGCTGGATCATCCTCTCCAGCACCTGCTGAGGTCAGTCATTTAAATCTCAGCTGTGCAGCAGTACCGTCTGCTTCTAAAGCTGCACTTTCCTCATTACCAGGAGATAACAGCTGATTCTCCTGTGCTTTTGGCCAAGGAGATGTTCTCCTGCCCGTGAAATGCTTGTTCAGGTCTCTTGCCCATTTTTTTTGAAGAGTCGCAATGGTTTAGATGTGAGTTGTCCCCCTGTTAGAAATCTGGGGTGCCTGAAGGAATCAAACACCAGCTCAGAAGTAGCTCCATAAGGCAAACTTTACTTTTACAAGAAGGGCAAGCTACCAAAGAAAATCCAGCAAGCCAGCACACCTCTGCCCCTTCTCTGATAGGAGGAGCCAGGTGTTACAATCTACATGATTGGCTAATTTTAAAATTGGGGCGGGCAAAGGGAAGGGCTGTAGTTAAAATGGCTATATTTAGGTCCAAATACTAAATGATGAAAATGGAACACTGAACTTTATTTCTCACAAGTCCCCCTTTTTCTTTTATACCTTTTGGTCTCATTTTCATTTTTGTCCTTGTGCCATTGGGCATTGCCATCCATCCTAGACATGTTAACTTTTGAGGTGAAACGACTCATGGTAATGAGTTCCCCCCGGTTAGTAGTCAGATCGCTGTCCTGATGATTAGGAGCACTCGATAAGGTCCTTCCCAGCTCTGCTGTATCTTGTCTTCTTTCCATATCTTGATTAAAATCAAGTTGCCAGGTGGGAAGTGTTGAATTGAGAACTCCAGAGGAGGAGTCGGAGCAGCAGCTCATAATAATCATACCGTAAACAAATAAAATAAAATAAACACAGATAGGTCGCAAGTTGACTCAGAATAGACTGTGACTCTGACAGAGCTTTTGTGATATTATCAGGTGCTCCATGTAAAAACCCTTCCTTTACAACCTTCTAGTTTGACTTAATTTTAGGAGGACTGACACAAATGTACATCTCAAGTAAAAGAGCCCTCGTCTTGTCCTCTAAAGTCCAGGCATGGCTGTGTCTTGCCACACTCTCCTGCCATGGTTTAAGACCAAGGTGGTCAAAATTGACCTCTTTCCTCTCCACTGTTAGAATCAGCTGAGATTTGTCAGGGACCACTCTTGGGGCCTTGTGAGAAGCCTCTTGGCTCCATTAGCTTTTCCTCTACCAGTTGGCCTTCCGCCAGGTGGGTCAGGGTCTTGCTGACCACATGTGGCTTCCCTTGGGAACGTCAGGGACGTTGCCCTCTCCATGGCCCTCCCCTTTGCAGCATGTGCACTGGCTGTCTTCCTGTTCTCTAGGGTCCTCACTATCCCCCTGCGAGGGAGGTTGGGTGACTCACCAGAGCCGCAGGCCCCTTAGGGCAGCCCTGTTGTTCCCTGGATCCTGGCTGACCTTACAGGGCAAGGGCCAAAATATCAGCTTCTTTTTCCTTGGCCCTTCTACTTGCTTTACTTTGGTCTCCAGGTCAGTTTCGCCAGTCTTAAAATAGGAGTTCTTAGCTGGCGCGGTGGTGCATACCTGTAATCCCAGCAGCTCAGAAGGCTGAGGCAGGAGGATCACAAGTTCAAAGCCAGCCTTAGCAACAGCGAGGCACTAAGCAACTCAGTGAGGCCCTGTTTCTAAATAAAATACAAAATAGGGTGGGGATGTGGCTCAGTGGTGGAATGCCCCTGAATTCAATCCCTGGTACGCCGCCCCCCAAAAAAAAACAAAAAGGAGTTCTGGGTTTTAAACTTCGATGTTTATAATTTCATAGTTACCCCTTTCATTTAACTGATCAGTATTAATACTGGAAGTGAACTTTATATCCTCTCCATCCTATAGGTGACAGGGTGTTATCCTCAAATTAACTCAGGTGGTTTTGTTTGCAGCAGTGGTTCTGCAAAACATTAGTAGGCAACAGATATAAAGTCTTACAAATAATACAAAATGAAGTTAACGCGACTTAAACCATAGTTTGTATAACAGCTTTGAATCAAGAAACATAATTTCTATAACACTAATATATCTTTAGTATCTATTTTGCCTCCACAAAAACCCATATCAACTCGATCACATATAAGATTCTTTATAAATTTTAGTTTCTTTTAAAACTCTTTTACAACCTTAAATACCTTTTATGATTTACTAAAACCCTTACTTAGTTTTGTATTATATCCCTTGTTTATTTTTGAGATATTCCCTACAACAAAAACATCTGTCTTTTGAACATAATATTAAATGTGCTTGATGCTGGCCTACTTTGGAGCCTTCCTAACATGGAGTAGGTGACAGGCAGAACCTTATCTCAGGTGAGCCAGGGCTCTTGACAGATCTTAGGTAAAGTGCTTTATTTCTGAAGATGATCTTTGCCTCTTTCTTTTTTAAAATTTATTTCAATTAGGTATATATGACAGAAAAATGCATTTTGATTCATTGTACACAATTGCAGCACAACTTTCATTTCTCTGGTTGTACACCCTATGTGCAGTCTTACATGTGCCTAAGGTTATGATGTCCATCTCATTCCACCATCTTTGCTGTCCCCTGTGCCTCTTTCTTAAATATCATTTTACAAAGTTCTCATATGTTGTTTCCTGACTCTTATCTGAATATCATATAACATAATACAACATTACATCTGAAAAATGAATCCAATAGAAAGGCTAAGAGAGCTCCTAACTTAAACAAATTATACTCAGATTCTTTTTATTACCTTTCAAAAATACATTTAAATTCCCATCCCTGTGTAAAGAGTAACACAAAATTGTGTGTGTGTCTATATAAATATGTGTGTGTATGTATATATGTGTGTGTTCTTAAACATGGGCTCATGCTGAGGTGTGCTGGGTTGCACAGGGAGCCCCTCAGGCACAGCATATATGTAGATAGATAGATGTATACATAGATATAGGTAGATAGATAACAGGTTACCTTTATCCAGTTATAGAACATAAAATGACATAAATAAGTCCCCAATTAAATTTGCTATTTGTATATAAATCTGCAGGAGACGACTTCACAGCCCACTTTAGTTTGCAGAACTCGGGCTTGGTAGGGTGCTCTCCTAAGCTTTTAGATGTATACATATTTAGGGTGTCTGGCTGTCTTAATTCATGTTTTAAAGATTCATCCAGAAGAGAATGGATCCCCCTCAATGCTTCTTTTTAAGGGTTGTGTGTGTGCTTTCCTGGAGCAAGGCATTTCCTCCTTAAACAGAATCTTGGTTAAGATAGCCTTGATCATCTTTCTCAGGGTCCCTCTGCCCAATGGCCTTGCTCACTGTTAGTGGACCTCCAGGAGAGCAGGTTGCTTCCTTTTACTGGGAGGCACTTGCAGAGGAAGTTGCTGCTCTTCCGTGAGAATGTTACCTGTACATTTATTCCACACGACAGATTTTATCCCAGGAGAGGGCTGGACAGTCTGGCATATGCAAAAAACAAATAAACAAAAAAACTTTGTCTAGTGTTTTGAACATGAAGGGGTGCTGTATTTTGCAGAATGCTTTTTCTGCATCATTGAGATGATCATATGATTCTTGAGTCTATTGATGTGACGAATTACATTTATTGATTTCTGCACGTTTAACCAACCTTACATCCTGGGATGAACCCCACTTGATCATGGTGTGCTATCTTTTTGATATGTTTTTGTGTTCAATTTGCTAGAAATTTATTGAGAATTTTTGCATCTATGTTCATTAGAGATATTGGTCTGAAGTTTTCTTTCTTTGATGTGTCTTTGCCTGATTTTGGAATCAGGGTGATACTGGCCTCATAGAATGAGTTTGGAAGTGCTCCCTCTTTTTCTATATCACGAAATAATTTGAAGAGTATTGGTATTAGTTCTTAGTTAAAGGTCTGGTAGAACTCGGCTATGTATCCAATCAGTCCTGGGCATTTCTTGGTTGATAGGTTTCTGACAGTGTCTTCTATTTCATCACTTGATATTGATCTGTTTAAATTGTGTATATCATATATCATCCTGATTTAATTTGGGCAAATCATAAGACTCTAGAAATTTGTTGATGCCTTCAATATTTTCTATTTTATTGGAGTACAAGTTTTCAAAATAATTTCTAATTATCTTCTGTATTTCTGTAGTGTCTGTTGTGATATTTCCTTTTTCATCACGTGTGTACATAATTTGAGTTTTCTCCTTCCCTTCATTAGCATGGCTAAGGATTTGTCAATTTTATTTATTTTTTAAAAAAAATAACAGAAACATATCTCAACATCGTAAAAGCTATCTATGCTAAATCCCAGGCCAACATCATTCTAAATGGTGAAAAATTGAAAGCATTCCCTCTGAAAACTGGAACAAGACAGGGATGCCTTCTTTCACCACTTCTATTTAACATAGTTCTTGAATCACTGGCCAGAGCAATTAGACAGATGAAAGAAATTAAAGGGATACGGATAGGTAAAGAAGAATTCAAACTATCACTATTTGCCGACGATATGATTCTATACCTAGAAGACCCAAAAAATTCCACTAGAAAACTTCTAGAACTAATAAATGAATTCAGCAAAGTAGCAGGATATAAAATAAACACCCATAAATCAAAGGCATTTCTGTACATCTGTGACAAATCCTCTGAAAGGGAAACAAGGAAAACTACAGCATTTACAGTAGCCTAAAAAAAAAAAAAAAAAAAAAACTTGGGAATCAGCTTAATGAAAGAGGTGAAAGACCTCTACAATGAAAACTACAGAACGCTAAAGAAAAAAATTAAAGAAGACCTTAGAAGATAGAAAGATGTGCCTTGTTCTTGAATAGGCAGAATTAATTTTGTCAAAATAACCATGCTACCAAAAGCACTATACAGATTTAATGCAATTCCAATCAAAATCCCAATGACATTCCTCATAGAAATAGAAAAAGCAGTCATGAAATTTATCTGGAAAAATAAGAGACCCAGAATAGCTAAAGCAATCCTTAGCAAGAAGAGTGAAGTGGGTGGCATCACTATACCAGACCTTAAACTATACTACAGAGCAATAGTAACATAAACAGCATGGTATTGACACCAAAATAGGCTGGTAGACCAATAGTACAGAATAGTGGACACAGAGACAAACCAATTTAACTACAGTTATCTTATCTTAGACAAAGGCACCAAAAACACACATTGGAGAAAAGAGAGCCTCTTCAACAAATGGTGCTGGGGAAACTGGAAATCCATATGCAGCAAAATGAAACTAAACCCCTATCTCTGACCATTCACAAAACTTAACTCAAAGTGGATCAAGGACCTACGAGTTAAACCAGAGACACTGCTCCTATTAGAAGAAAAAGTAGGCCCAAATCTTCATCATGTCAGATTAGTCCCCAACTCCTTAATAAGACTCCTGTAGCTCAAGAATTAAAGTTAGTCAATAAATGGGATGGATTTAAACTCAAAAGCTTCTTCTCAGCAAAAGAAACAATCAGGTGAATAGAGAGCCTACATTTGGGGAGCAAATTTTTACCACATGCTCATTAAATAGAGCACTATTCTCTAGGATATAGAAAGAACTCAAAAATCTTAACACCAAAAAAAATAATAATAATAATAACCCAATCAATAAATGGGCCAAGAAACTTAACAGACACTTCACAGAAGAAGAAATACAATTCATCAACAGATATATGGAAGTGTTCATCATCTCTAGCAATTAGAGAAATGCAAATCAAAACTACTCTAAGATTTCATCTCACTCCAGTCAGAATGGCAGATATTAAGAATGCAAACACAAAATGGTGGGACTCTAATTTGCCAACAATAAGTGTTGGCAAGGATGTGGGGGAAAAGGCACACTCATACATTGGTGGGACTGCAAATTGGTGCAACCAACATGGAAAGCAGAATGGAGATTCCTTGGAAAACTGGGAATGGAGCCACCATTTGACCCAGCTATATCCCGCTCCTGGGTGTATACCCAAAGGACTTAAAAACAGCTTACTACAGGGACACAGCCACATCAATGTTTATAGCAGCACCATTCACAATAGCTAAACTGTGGAACCAACCTAGATGTCCTTCAGTTGGTGAATGGATAAAGAAAATGTGGTATACATACACAGTGGAATATATTCAGCATTAAAATAGAGAATAAAATCATGGCATTTGCAGGTAAATGGATGGAGTTGAAGACTATAATGCTAAGTGAAGTTAGCCAATCCCAAAAAAACCAAGTGTCGGAATGTTTTCTCTGATATAAGGAGGCTGATTCATAATGGGGTTGCGGGTGGGGCATGGGAGGATTAGAAGAACTCTAGATAGAGCAAAGGGGAGGGAGGGAAAGGGAGAGGGCAAGGGGGGTAGCAAAGAAAGGAATGAGATGGACATCATTACCCTAAGTACATGTATGAAGACACGAATGGTGTGGCTCTAATTTGTATACAACCAGTGATATGAAAAATTGTGCTCTATATGTATAATATGAATTGTAATGCATTCTGCTGTCATATATAACACATTAGAATTAAACAAAACAAAACAAAATTGTATCTTCTCCCTGCCCCCCATCCTGGCCCAACTCAGTTTCATTTAAGGGGTTGGAGCCCAGGATGTTTTAATGCCATCAACTTGAGTTTCCCACTGTCACTTGTACCCAGAGGCTCCTATGGGCCTTTTCCTTCTCAATGGAGAAGGACCTTTCTATCATTCTCATTAAGTTTCTTCGAGGATCCCTTTGCATAGGCTGCCAAGAAAACATAGGTAGACTTATTTCTGTCCCTCCCAGGCACTGCATGCCACAAAGGCACTACCAACTAGTTGTGAGGGTTAGTTTTCCCTCTGTCCAATGAAGGTCACGTTGAGCACACAGAGATTGTTAGGGGCCACTCTGTACAGAAGTCATCACGGCCCGGACACAGATGCCTGCATACATGGTGAGGGGAAAGCGAGGACCAGGAGACGGGTAAGTGAGGAATGGAAGAAGCAGACCAGGCAGAGATACACATGAGAGTTTATTTGTCAGAGCTGACAAATAAAAGCCATCTCTCTATAGGAGAGAGGGGAAAACAGGCTTGGGTTCTGGAGCTTTTATGGGGGAAGCTCAGGAATCAGAGCCTGTGGTTAAGGGTTGGGCTGGTATGAAGGAGTGGTTAGCCTTGGGCGGGAAAGGGAGACTTTTTCCTTAAAGTGGCAGCTGTCACTTAAGATGGCCAGCAGATGCTAAGCAAGGTCCTCATACAGGGAGACCTCAGCAGCCCTTGTAGTTTACTGCTGGGGGCAACAGGCAGAACTCTTTGCAGAAGTGACCCTGTCCAAATGGGCCATCCAGCCAGATCTTAAAAGGGGAGACCATTTTTGTCCCCGGGTTACAACCTAATAGCGCTGGAACCCATTGCTATGTCGCTTGTGACTAACAGCTTTCAGTCCTGAATAAGACGGGCTAGCTTCTCTGCAGGCAGTCGGGTAATGGGCCTCAAGCAAGGCTTTTCCACGTGTAGAGGCCATCCTGTGGGGTTAGACATCCCAGGCAGCCCCTTTGTCCCAGAGCAGCAGGGAAGTGGAGGTGGAGTGCACCCAGATGGAGTCACCGACGTGCAGCCTCAGGGACTGACAGACACAGTCAGGTAGAACGTCCCGGGCCAAGCGATTGTCTCAGCGCCCTCCCAGAGCCTGTGGATCTCAACCATCAGCCCAACACGTTCACATCTGTGCAGCGTGGACTCTGGTCGGTGTCTCTGGGTAGAAGCTGCAAGTTCCCAGACTAGCACACCACGTGGGAAGCACCTGGTGGGTTGCCCTCACGTCAGAGGAGCTCGCTCTCCTCTCATCCAGTTGGGTCTTACTCCTTTTTAATAAGACGAAATACTCTTTTTACAGTACTTTAATCAAAGCACAGATGGAGATTTTTTTTTTTTTAATGTACGTAGAATTAGGCCTTTTAGAATTTTAACTTTAAGTAACCTTACTTTTAGGTTAAGACCTAGAAACAAGCAATAAGCCTTTTTTTTTTTTTTCATTTACCAAGTTATAAGAACACATTCAATAGATCCAAATATATGTTACCTATGGAGTTCAAGAAGCCAAGTACTTAAATTTATTTTTAATTGATGTTTTAGTATTTAAACTTAATTAATCAGATATCTCTCAACAAACACATTTATGAAGATTAATCCCATTTATGTTAAAAGTAATTTGCCCGTTTCTATCTTAGGTTACTCATGAAAAACAAGGTATCAAACAAGTCCAGTTAACACTTTAAGTCAGTTATTCCTGACAAAGAAAAATCCTTAGAAGGAATGGGCATTGCACTTTAAACATTTTATAGAAACCAACACCAATTTGCTGGCCCCTAGAAAAACGTGTGGGTTAATAATTTCAAAGGCCTCTTTACTCTTACCAATTTAGATTATTTCCTTTGTTTAAGTTTTATTTAAGTCACATGAACTGAAAGGCTTTTGGATCGATTCCTTAAGTTTGAGTACTCATTTATCTGTAAGCCAGTTTTGATAGCGTGTACATGATGTAGACACAAGCACGTATGTAGACACAACACACAGGTATGCACAAGTACACATAAAACAGACAGGAAGCAGAGATGTGGTAGCTCTGCACCAGGTATGAAATTCTTACAGGTAGGAGGCTAAGGAACTATCATAGTTAGCCCTTTAGAAATTAAAATACAGCCCGTCCAGATCTTACCAGCACAACCCCGACCTGGAAAGGGCCTGTGAGCTGGGAACATCAGGAACAGGGTCTGCAGCCACGGTGGACGCTGAGACCGAAGGCTTGGTGGCCACTGGTCCTCCGTGGGCAGGTTTAGTCCCACCGTCGTGACTATTTATTTTCCCTGCTTAGGACTCTGCTAGGGAAAAGAAGACTCGCGCACACGGGATCTTTCCATCGCCCTTCCCTGCCCCAGGCCTAGAGTTTTCATTCCTCACTTTTTACAGGTTCCTGTAGTTGAGTTTGCCCGTGTCCTCAACCCCCCTTAACGGGCCCCCCCCCCCCCAGCCCCCCTGTGCTCTTGCACACCCATCCTGCTCTCCTGGGTGTGGGCTCTTGTTTCTCAGTCACACCCACATAACCTCCAAGGAAGTATATCTGCCTACCTTTGTCCCTGCAGGGAGTGACCTGGTCACCACGGTGCTTGCTTGGGCCTTTTCCCATGTTGCTGATCCACTGTCGATGCTGGGTCCATCGTCAGCCAGAGATGGCAGGTCCCCGCCCCCCCCCCCCCCCCCACTCCAAGGCTACCGCAACAAGGCAGCAGATGTGTCTCCTCTGAGGAGGGAGACCCAGGACCCCCTAGGAAATGTATGGAGCCTCATACTGGGCCCCTCCCAAAGAGCCACAAGGAGTCAAAGAAGGGCAGCAGCCAGCACACGTGGGCGGGCAGCCCGCCTGCTCTTCCCCCAACGCGCACTGCCCCTTGCTCTGCAGGATGAGTTCAGAGTCATCGTCTGTGTGATCGGGTCATCTTGAAATTGGGGAGGGTAAGGGAAGGGCTGCAGGTAAAGTGACTAAGATTGGAACTCACATCCCAATTGAGGCTGAATACTATACTTTGAAAATGTACAATGAACTTTCTATTTCTCATGCCCAGAAGCTCGTGTGTAAGGCAGTGCAAGAAAGTTCACGGGTGCAGTAATTGTTTGTGAGAGCCCTAACGTGATCAGTGCATTGAGGCCCAGATGGGCATTAAATGGGTAGTGACTGCAGACGGTGGGTGTGGCTGGAGGAGGGGGTCCCTGGGGTGGGCCTTTGGGAGGTGTATTCTGTCCTTGTTGAGCAGAGTTCTCTGGCTGTGTGTCCTGGAGCCACATGCCCTGCTGTTTTCCTCTGCCATACTTGGGCCCCAGGGAATGGAGTCAGCTATCTGGGGACTAAGGCCTCTGAAACCGTGAGCCCCCAAATTAACTTTTTGTCCTTAAAATTGTTCTCGTTGGGACTTTTTGTGGCAGCAGTGAGAAAGCTAAGACAGGCCTCTCCCTTTTCTGGTTGGAGCTGTTCTCTGTGTGCTCTGCGGCACACAGACCCCTTGCCCACTGTGGGCTGCACCCTCTCCCTGTCCACGTGGTGGGAGCAAAGCCCAGATCTCCTCACTCCAGCGCAGCCCGACTCCTGGGTCCTCCCCCACAGGCTTTGCTCCCTCCTCCAGGGCCGTGAGCACGTTCTCTGTGACCTGCAGGCCTTGCGTGTCAACCACCCGCGTGGGCTTCCACCCTGCCAGAGCTGCAGCGTCTGGTGTGAACAGGGCTGACTCCTGGGCTTCCCGCAGAGGCGTGTAGTTGGCCTCGCACCTTCACTCTGTGTGCACCAGGTCTGCTCCTGTGTCTCTGCTCCCTGCTGGTGAGGGTGCGATGTCGCTGCTCCTTGCAAGGCTCCCACCTGTGAGCTGCGGTCTGTGCCATTGTCTCTGTTGCCAAAAGCTCCATCCTTATCCCAAATGCCAATCCGACAACGCGACACGGTTTTGAGAAAAAGGAAAAAGAGATTTTATCGCCTTGCTGACAAAGGAGAAACGCAGAGGACTCCTGTCCCAGAGCCTGTGATTCTGCCCATTAGGGGCACAGGGGCTTTTAAAGAGGCTGCATTCCACGTGTTCTCTGAGTTGTGATTCACTTGTTAATTTGGGGGATGGTCACTTCTGAGATCTTCTGGTGCCCTCCCCAAGTCTGAATCACTCAGTACCTGTGGTGGGTGTGTGCTCAGGGACTGATAATTCTACATAGGACAGGGAAGAAAGACAATCCTGTTTTCCCGAGATTAGGGAGAGGGGAAGAGAGGGAAACATGTCCTTTTCAAAATGTGTCCCAGTGGCAGGGCAGCAAGGGCCCCATTCAGAGCATAGACTGGATGGGGTCGCATCTCCTTCCCATGCTGGGCAGTTGGTGTTTTAGATCAAGTCAGGGAGCCTGATAGTGTACAATGTTGACTATTTCTAGTCTTGAGACATTTTAAGATTCTTCTTAACAAGGTGTAGGAGCCTTGCATATATTTTAGTAGGTATATTTGAAGCTATCTGATGGTCCTTGATGCTATTTTGAATGGCTTAGGTTTTGAAATTTTGAAAAGCAGTTGATTTTTGAGACTTGACTTTGTGCCCAGCAACCTTGCTAAGCTCACCTATTCTAATTGTCGGTAGATGGATTAAGACTTCAACATATGGAATCATACCTCTATATAAAGACAAGGAGATTTCTTCCTTTCTAAGCAGAATGCCTTCTGCATCTTCTCCTTGCTATTTTATTTACCTATCTAGGATCTTGCTGTAGTGTGGATCCACAGTGAAGCTTGAAGCCCTCTGGTCTGCTTCCCTCTTTTCTCTAGAGGGGCCATGTGGCTTGGATGTGGGGTGTCCCCCCAAAAGAGGTGAGGTGATTGAACTGAGAGGATCGTGACCTAATCAGCCCACCTGGTCTGAACGGAAGACTGGGTGGGAACTCGAGCAGGTGGGGCGTGCAAAGGTTTTTGATGACATATCCAATTTTTAAAATGATTCATCAGATGCTTTTCCCCTGGGCCAGTTTAGGTAGGTGGTGTTTTAAGAAACCTGTATTTCTTATACATACTTAATTAACCTCTTGGCATGCTGCTGTATGTGGTCACATCCTTTGCTGATTGTTTTGATGTTTGTGAAATCAGTAGTGCTAGCCCCTTTTACATTTCTGATATCATTTATGTGTGTCTTATCTCCTTTTTGGTTGTTTTGTTTCACGTATGTTTTTCTTGGGCAGTCTCTCCAGTTTTACTAGTCCTTTCAAAGAAATAGCTTTTGACTTTATGGATGTTGTCTGTTGAATATTTGTTTTTCCATTTTATTCATCTTTGCTAATCTTATTTTCCTATCTTCTTTTTTCTTTGGGTTTAATTTATAACTCTTTTTCTGGTTTTATTAGATACCTAAGTCATTGCCTTCTAATGTATACATTTGTAGCTATACATTTCCCTCTAAATACAACTGTAACTACGTCCTTTCAGTTTTGACATGCAGTCTAATGATCTTTGTCTTTTAATTATTTTGGTCCATTTATACTTAATGTAATTTTTGATACATATAAACTAAAATCTATCTTTGTATTGTATAAATCTTAATTATCCCAAATATTCTAATTCCATTTTCTTGCTTTAGATTTTTTCTTTAATGTTGCGGTTTTCCTTTTCTTCCAGCTTGGTGACTACTGTTTTGCCTTTCCTGTGTGGATTGCCGTTGGGATCACAACAGCTCTTTGCTCTGTCAAAGTCCAGCCTGAACTGGTATTTTGCCTGTCCCAAGATAGTGTGAGGGTCTCACACGTTTCCCTCTCCCCTCCCTGTTCATTTCTGTGTGAACTTGCACCTAGAATGGTTTTCTTTCAATTCACTCTATGCAGCTGTAACAGTGGTGAAGTTGTTTTTTGTTTTTTGCTTTTAGCTTTTTTTGGTACCAGGGATTGAAATCAGGAGCACGCCACCACTGGGCCACATCCCCAGCCCTGTTTTGTATTTTATTAGAGACAGGATCTCACTGAGTTGCTAAGGGCCTCACCATTGCTGAGGCTGGCTTGAACTCGGATCCTCCTGCCTCGGCCTCCCAAGTGCTGGGATTACAAGCATGCGCCACCGCGCCTGGCAATGAAGTTTTGTCTGAAATCTGATTTCATGTTAATCTTTGAAGATTGTTTTTGATGAATATAAAGTTCTAAGTTTGTATGTACTTTCTCAGCATCTAAAGATTTCATTCCCTTATCTTTTGTCTTCTGTTAATCTCCAAAGATCAGCTACCAGCCCTACTATTCCTTCTTTGGAGATGATCTTTTTTTCTGGCTACTTCTATGATCTTTCTCTTTGTTTTTTTCTTTTTGTTTGTTTGTTTGTTTTGGGTTTTTTTGAAGTTCTACTGTGATGCTCTTAACTGTACTCAACTCATCTATTCTGCTTGGTCTAAGATTGTCGACGTCTGTGTTCTCCAGGACTCAGAGTGTGCAGCTGATCTCCTCTGACCCGCAGTGCTCCTGCCCAGCTTCCACTCAGCAGAGGCTCGGGTGCCCGTCAGCCCTTCCTGTGCCCCAGGCTTCTCCCTTCTCTCTGCGTTCTGTTCCCTCTGCGCTCCTGCAGAGTGTGTGATAGGTCCTCTGACGTGTCCTCCACTTCACTAACCTGCCCCCCACCTGCAGAGTGACTGCTGTCGTCCCCGGGGTTTCAGTTCCCTTGCTGTCTAGTTCCAGAGTCTCCTTCTGGTCGCTCACAGGGTGTCCTGGGGAACTTCCCGTCTGCCCGCACGCACGGCCATTTTAGAGGGTGGCTGCGACTTTCCCACCTCTCCTCCTCCTGGTTTTCTCGTGGAGCAGAGGCTCTGTCTCCCGCCTGCCTTAGTGTCAGAGGCCGTGTGCTGGACGGCGTGTGAAGAGCTCTGGGGTGCTGTGGGGCCTGGGGCAGCAGCACAGTCCTCACAGTGGGCTCCTGTGGCTGAAGAGGTGAGGGGCCATCTCGGTGGTCTGAGAGCTGCGTCAGAGTGGGGTCCATGTCTGGCCGCCCGACCTGCCAGGTGCGCCCTTGGTGGTCCCACGCAGGCCTGCTCCTTGGTGCCCTCCAGCTCCGTGCCCTTCCTGTCTGCCTCTCCTCCCGTCTGCAGGTGCTCTAGAGACGAGCTGGCCAGGGCTGCAGCCCGGGCCACCTGCCCGTGCCCTCCTGCCCTCAGCAGATGCTTGCAGTGGTGTCCAGTTCTCCCGGGTGCTTTCAGGAGGTTTGGGTGAAGGCCCCACTTGGATGTCACAGTGATTCTCACGTCAGGGTTGGGACAGGGTGTCCTGGGGTCCGGTGCTCCCCACGGCACCCTCTTTGTGCTGCTTCTGTTCTTCATTTTGTCTGGGAGGACAGATGCTGCCGAGGATCGGCCTCTGTGAGGCTTCAGGTGGCAGTATTGGGATGTTTCCTTTCATCAGTCCTCATCACACTTGAAGCATTTCCGAAGGGGACTTAAAAAAAAAAAAAAAAAAAGAAAGAAAAGAAAAGAAACCTTATGCTTTCAAAGGAATTAAATAACTATGAAACAAATTCAGTTCTTAAGTTTATTTTTAATGTAAAGATTGCTATTACACAAAACTAATTCCCACCTGGAATCGGGATGTAGTCTAATCTGTACTGCTAACTTGCACAGCAATCCAGGGTCCTCCGCAGCCTGCCCCGGGCCTCACGTGTGTGCATCCCGCGCAGGTGGTGCTGGGCGTGGGTGTGCACAGGGCCCGGCAGTCCAGGGCTGGGCGCAGGCACAGCCCTGACCTGGCTCGCTCCCTTCCACCCCACCCAGCCCCTGGCGCCTCGTGCCTCAGTGTACGTTCTGCTTGCTGTCCCTCGGCGTGAGGAAGGTAGTGGCTGTTTGTCAGATGATTGAGGTTCAAACTTTAGACGTCAGCTCGTCAATCGGAACCACAACTAACCAACAAATAGCAATCTTCCTGATTGCTAAAAAGCAGCTCAGTAAATTACTTTCTCATAGTTTACCAGAATCTTTCAATACAAATATCATCAGTGGGCTCACACAATATTAAAAGATTTCAGAAAACATTTGGGGTCTGTTTACACGTCCAGAACAATCTCTCTGCTGTGCGAGGCCTGACTGCCCTCAGCTGAGCGCTGTGTAGTCTCTGCTGCCTTCCGGCCCCAGGCAGGCACAGGCAGGCCTTCCCGCTCCGGATCTGGGGGTCAGGCTTACTGTCCACACTCACCTGTGTGCAGTGGGTACTTGGCAGCCCTGAGCGTGGCTGTGCAGGGAGAAGGCCGAGACCAGTGGCTGACAGCCTCAGGGGCTCCCGAGTCAGTGGCTCAGGGCACCTCGCCTCTGATGGGGAGCCCTGTCTTAACTGCTTCCAGCCCGGTTTGTGAGGCAGGTGGAGGCCACACAAAGGTGCATCCAGTATTTAAGTATTCGAATGCTGCCCGGGCACGGTAGCGCACGCCTGTAATCCCAGCACTTGGGAGGCTGAGGCAGGAGGATCATGAGTTCAAAGCCAGCCTCAGCAATAGCAAGGCACTTAGCAACTCAGTGAGACTCTGTCTCTAATAAAATAAAAAATGGGGCTGGGGATGTGGCTCAGTGGTCGAGTGGCCCTGAGTTCAATCCCCGGTACCCCCCCAAAAAAAAAAGTATTCAAATGCATAGTGCAAAGCACCTGTTTTTTAGTGTCTTAGGGTTTTGTTTTAAATGAACTTCTGATTAAATATTTAGTGAAAAGTTTTGTTACATTTGTAACATTTACAATACTTACGATTTTAGATAATGCTGACGTTTTCTTTTAGCTATTCATTCCACGTGGTGATATGCATTTGATTAAACATTGCATTCTTAGTGTTGGTGGCAGTCTTCATGACCTGTATCAGGGAACACACACTCCTTAATTAGTCAGGTTTTTGTTCTTGTTAACTATACTTGGATCCAAAGGTGCGCTGTCTGCCAGAAGCCCCAGTCCAGGGGCCAGTCTGCCCCGAGCACAGATTCAGTGCTGCTCCCTCAGGAGAAGGTGTGCTCTGGAAGCTACTGAGGAGCTAGCCGCCGCACCAGAGCACCTGTCTAGCTTGAGACAGGCCCTGGGTTTGGGCCCGGCACTGCAAAAATAAATAGGTTAAAAACTAAACATAAGTAAAAAATATGCAAAAAGCAAGAGCTTGAAGGTCAGAGCTCGAGTCCTGGAGGCAGTTCGTCCCGCCTGGAGTCCCTCCTCCCTGCAGGCCCAGGGAAGCCGGAACCTGGAGCCCGTCTCACTGGGTTGCTCCTCGTTGGAGACCTGCTCTCAGACTGTGCCGGGTGGCCTCCGCCCTACTGCCTGCTCTACCCAGGGGAAGGTCACACAGACCCTCACGTGCCTGGGGAGTGTCTCTTACATTCCCCTCTTTGTCCCTGGTGGCTAGAACTATGCTGGGACCTCACAAGGGTGCCAGCTGGTCAGGTGGGTGAATGATAATCAATAGGAGTTAATTTTTAAAAGGGGGGAAATTTTTAAAATTTGCTTTCCATTTAGTGTTTATTTTTCTTTCTAGAACTTTCCTTTAAGAGGAGAAATCTGGGAGGGTGCGTATATGCAGGGATAGGGAGGCTGGGCTGTGGGTCACAGCCTTCAAAACTCTCCATAGACTGTGAGGAGCACAGACAGCTCCTCGTGTGCCTAGAAAGCCACAGCTGCTTGCTGGGCTGCGCTTGGGCAGGTGGGCCCGCGCAGGGAGGGGCCCCACTGCAGAGCCCTTACCTGTCCTGGGACCCACTTTCCAAGGGCCAGGGCCAGCAACGCCTGGCTTTGGCTTGCTGGAGTCCTGGGGCCTCCTTGCCTGCTGTCGTGAGCTCTGCTCTTGTCCTCAGTGGCCTTCTGCACCCGTCCTTCTCACTGGCCACCGGGGCAGTTGTCGCTGTCACTGTCTTTGCCATCACCATCAGGCATCCTGACCCCTTCCTGACACTGTAAGGACTGGGTGGTGCCGCTGACTTGCCCCACAGCGTCACCAGCGTGGAAGCCGAAAGCTGTCCCACTTCTCCCCAGTGGCACTGGCCCGTCCCCCGTGCTCATCGGGCAGCTCCTGCTTCTCTGTTGGGCTGCTGCTCTGTGGCCCTGGCTCACTGCCCTCGCCATCCCGTGCCTCCCTCAGCCCTGGCTGCAGAAGGGTTGCCCTTTGGTTGGTTTGCCTGGCGCAGCCTTGTTCAGGGCAGGAGTGCCCGTGTCTGGGGAACAGGAGCGTGAACGTCCCATGAGCATGCGCTCCTCTGACGGGCTCCCCTGCAGATGGAGAGGCAGGTAGGCCGACTGCGCACTGTCCAAGTCGGCCCTTGAGCAGAGGCACAAAGCTGCTCCCTGTCATCAGGCTGGGGACCGCCCCTGTGTCCCCCGAGTCTCTGTGAACTCCGAGGCTGAGGCTGCTCTGCCTAGGGCCCAGCACTCGCTGCACAGAGGCTTCATCCTGGTGCAGCCCTGTGCTCGACAGCTGGGCTTGGGCACCCCCACGACTGTCCGTGAGTGGTGAGTTTTCCCCTCAGATCTGAGATGGCCCTGAAGGCAGAACCTGTGTGTGAGGACCCTCTGAGATTGCGCCCAGCCACTTAGTGAACATTCCTGTTTCCCTTGTTGGTCAGGTTCAGGTCCTCCCACGGCCTTGTTTCTTGACCCTGTTTCTAAGGGGTCCGCTGCAGCTGGACCCTTGTCCTCACTGTAGGATTTCCACCAAGACAAACCACACGAGGATTCTGCTGTACAGAAGTCTGTGTGACTAACACCAAGTGTATTCCCGAATAATGGCAGTTACTGGGGTATGTGGTAAAGGTGGCAAGGAAAGCTGCTTCTCTAAAGATATTAGCAGCATATTGCAGTTTCTCAAAACAGCCGTGGAACCTTACACACCAGGATCGATCCCAGTACATCAGTGAAACCTGGAAAAGCAGTGTGGATGTGAGGTGTCCCCAAAAGCTCATGTGTGAGACAGTGCAGGAAGGCTTGGAGGAGAAATGACTGGTTGTGAGAGCCTTGACCCAATCAGTGAACTAATCCCAAGAGGGACTAACTGCGTGGTGACTGAAGTGGTGGGCTGTGGCTGGAGGAGTGGACATTGGGACTCATCTGGCAAGTGGAGACCTCTTTCTGCTTCCTGACCACCATGTGAGCTGCTTCCCTCTGCCACACTCTGCCATGAACTGAGCCAACCTCTTATGGACCGAGACCTCTGACACTGTGAGCCCCTAAATAAACCTTTCCTCCTCTACAGTTGTCTGGTCGGAGCCTTGAGTCACAGCAGCAACAAAGCTGACTACAACAAGCAATATTAGCAAATAATTGAATAAAACCTAGCACCAGAGCGGTGAGGATGAGCTAAAGATGGCTTCTTCAGTCAGACTCTTCTTGTGTGTCTGTTGTGATAGTGGGAGTGAGCCCAAAGCCTCGTCCCTGTTCAGGCAAACACTGCCACTGAGCTGCACCACCCAGCCCTAAAATTTTTTTGTTTCTCAAACTTTTAAAAGGAAGGCCAGTTGTCAAGCTTCAGGGAGATGGTGAAGGTCACGAGGGCAGTCGGACAGACTCACGGACTGCACGTGGACACCTGCGCTTCCACGGAGGCGGGATGAGGCAGATGTCTGTGCCTCCTCTGGGACAGTCCCCAGCCGAGGCCAGTCTCCACCTCTCCTGAGATGCCCTGGCCACCTCTGTGCCTTCTTCGACGTGGCTGTGTGTGAGCTGAGAGTACCTGCGTACGGCGCAGCTTCCATGGGGGTCCAGTGTGCCAGGGCCAGCACGTGGCTGCTGTCCACGCATCCGCTATCATAAAAGAAGTCCCATGTCTCAAACTGATCAGACGTGTGCATAGACCCACCGTGCGCCCCACCACCCATGCAGAAGGACTCCTGAGGCACAGTGAGCAGGAGAGTGCCCCAGCCCCAGGGCTACCAAGGACATCAGAGGTGCCAGCCCAGCCCTCCCTGTCACCAGGGGTGGCCCAAGTCTGGGAAGCAGGGGTCTGCACCCCCGGTGTTGGTGGATAGGCATGTTTTGGACAGCGCTGTGAGGTTTGTGCAGGGCCCTCGGAGCGTGGCGGCACGGCCCACTAAGAGGCGTCCACCAGCACAGCTGCTGGCGGCAGGACGTGGCTTCACGTGGAGACTCGCTCTACTTGCCTCGTGAAGCGACTGTTAGAGGAGCTGCGTGCCACGAGTGCCAAGGGACACGCTCGGGGCACTCCTCAGTGGCAGGCAGGTGCAGAGGGCCACCCGCAGGAGGCCGTGGCCCTGCTCCTCGGGTCTGCTGGTCTTCTTGAGGGTGGCTTTGACCAGCAGTCACCATGCCACAGACAAACCCAAAGCACGCTGTGTCCACCTCGACCACTCTGGTCAAGTGCGCTCCCCAGGCGGAGAGGGCAGAGCCGCCCTTGGACACGGGAGGCCGCCACTGTTGTCTGCAGGGCACTGGTGCCAGCCTCCCTGTGAAGCAGGGGCCGCCCTCGGGTGGCCATGGGGCACTTGTGCTCGCACAGAGCCGTTCTCCTACCTGCTTCTCCTGCGGGGGTGAGAGTGGAGCCACCTGCTGCCCTACCCAGCTGGGAGCCTGCTGCTGTGTGGGTGTCCAGCGCCCTGCGGAGTGGCTCCTGTGTCAGCCAGCAGTCGGCCCTTCCCGTGGCCAAGCCTGACCCTGCGGGCAGCAGCGTGTGCTGACAGGAGCCCTCCCCTAGCCCCCAGCCGGCCACACCCTGCGCAGAGGCCCTCGCCCCGGTGGTGCCCAGGCCGAGCTTCTCCCCAGGTGCCTAACCCTCTGCTCTCACTTGCCAGGTGCCGTGGCCAGCACGGAGGTGAAAATGAAGTTGCAAGAGTTCGTCCTCAATAAGAAGAAGGCGCTGGCCCACCGGAACCTGAACCAGTGCATTTCCAGTGACCCCCGCTACTGGTACGGGTAAGTGCAGGGTGGGGCCAGGCCCGCACTCTGGGGCCTGGTGGTCTGCGAGCTCCCGGCAGGTTGGAGTGACTCAGTTCCCTACCTCCTAGGGCAGGGGGAGCCTCAAGCACTGTGGGAAGAGGCCTGTGTGAGGGGAGGGGATCATCCAAACAGGGCTTCCCTAGCAGAGCACCAGGCAGGGCTCCGGGTCAGCTCTAGGTCACTGTTCCTGGCCTTTTTAAATTTTTTAAAAATCATTCTTAGTTATACATGACAATATAATATATTTTGAAATATTATACATATGGGAGTATAACTTCCCATTCTTGTAGCTGTCCATGATGTGGCATTTCCCTGGCCCTATAATCATATATGAACATAGGAAAGTGATGTCCCATTCATTCTCCTGTCTTTCCTATTCCCGTTCCCCTCCCTTCCCTTCATTCTCCTTTGTCTGACCCAAAGTACTTCCCTTCCCCACCCCTTGTTGTGTGTTAGCATCTGCATATCAGAGAGAATATCCAGCTTTTGGTTTTTGGGGACTGGCTTATTTCACATAGCATGACAGTCTCCAGTTTCATCCACTTACTGGCAAATGCCATAATTTCATTTTTCTTTAATGCTGAGTAGTATTCCGTTGTGTATACATACCACATTTTCTTTATCCATCCCTCTGTTGAAGGGCACCTAGGTAGGTTGCATAGTTTAGCTATTGTGAATTGAGCTGCTATGAACATGGATGTGGCTGTGTCACTGTAGTATGCTGATTTTAAGTCTTGGGTATCATCTGCCAAGGAGTGGGACAGCTGAGTCAAATGGTGGTTCCATTCCAAGTTTTCTGAGGAATCTCCATACTGCTTTCCGTAGTGGTTGTATTAATTGTAGTCTCACCAGCAACGTAAGAATGTGCCTTTTCCCCCACAGCCTAGTTATTGTGTTCTTGATGGTTGCCATTCTGACTGGCGTGAGATGGAATCTCAGTGTGGTTTTGGTTTGCACTTCTCTAACTGCTAGTGGTGTTGAACACTGTTTCACATGTTTGTTGACTGGCTGTGTTCTGTGAAGTGTGTCCTTTTCCTTGCCTGTTGACCAGTTGGGTTCCTGGCCTTTTGCACCATTTCTCTTTTGTACAGTAGGAGACACTCAGACCGGAACTCTGGCCTGGATTATCTCCCAGAGCCACAAATTTCTACTCACGTTTCATCAGTTCCTAGGCAAGTCAGTAAGCCCTTGATGTTTTTATTATCTTTATAGTAACTAGAGACCTCACCAGAGCCAGGTGGGCAGGACCCCTAGAGAGCCAGTAAAAGCCCCCATGCCAAGTCGGGGGAGTCTGTGGGCCTCCCTTGCGGAGCCTCACCGCTCTGCAGGGGCCAGGTGAGGCTTCTCCCCGGCCGTCACACCCAGCAGGTCGTCACGCTTCGTGTAGTTCCCTGTGCTCTCAAGGGTCATTTTGTTACTGAGAAAAAGCAACAGGACAGGCTTGTTTTTTGGTTTTGTTTTTTAAATTATTTTTAGTTGTGGGTGGACACCATACCTTTATTTTATTCATTTATTTGTATGTGGTACTTGAAGGGCAAAGCATCACACCGGAGACAGCTGTGCAGCCAAAAGATTTATTTAACAGCCTTCGTAGCCGGTAGCGAAAACCGGAGAAGAGGTGCTCTGGTCGAAGGTCGAAGAGGCGGGAGAGGGGAGTCAGGGAGAAGGGAGTGTGTAAGCTCTGGTGGGAGAAGGGAGTCAGGGAGAGGGGAGTGTGTAAGCTCTGGACAGAAGGTGGGTGCTTGGTTGCACCGGCTGGGATCTCTGGAGCTGTCGGCTAAAGCAGCTGCTGTCTGGCTGGAGGCTGGAGCTGTCAGCTGGGAGCGGCCGTCGGGCTGAAGGTGGTCGGTCTGGAGCTGTCGGCTGGAGCAGCTGCTGTCGGCAGGAGGCGATGGGTCTGGAGCTGTTGGCTGGGGCAGCTGCCGTTGGCTGGAGGCGATGGGTCTGGAGCTGCTGCAGTGGCTTCCTCCTCTCTGCAGTGACGAGCCGATGTATCTGTCTTCCTCCTCTCAGCAGCGACTATCTGTCTTCCTCCTCTCAGCAGCGACAAGCCGATGTTGTGTCCGTGTGTCTCTCTCTGTCTGAGTCTCTCAAACAGGGCCTTATATAGGGATTTCTGGTGGGGGGGGGGGTGCACTAGAGCAACCCCAAACACCATTGGCTAGAACAGGGTGTCCTTTAAGCCTATTGGCTCTTGCCTGGGGAAAAGAAACATTCTGCCCGGGGAAGGAACATCCTGTCTGGAACATCTTGAAACAAGGTTGCTTCTCTTAGGGTGTGGAAAACTCTGAGGGCGGGGGAGGGTAACCTATCTATCGGTACTGAGGATCGAACCCAGGGCCTCACATGTGTAAGCAAGTGCTCTACCGCTGAGTTACAGCCCCAGCCCCAAAGTAGCTTTCATAAATCAAAATTAATCAGTGATTTCATTGGTAAAAAATCAGCAGTCCTCCAGCTGCAGAATGCACATCTAGCCGGGCATGGTGGCATGCGCCTGTCATCGAGCAACTTGGGAGGCCGAGGCAGGAGGACGGCATGTCCCAGGCCAGCCTCAGCAACTCAGTGAGGCCCTGGCTCAAAGTAAGAGACAGAAAGGGCTGGGGTGTGGCTCAGTGCTGGAGTGCCCCTGGGTTCAACCCCAAGAACAAAAGAAAGACGATTTGTACCAGAGAACAGACCACGCCAGCAGTGGCCTCTGTGGTAGGATGGCCCTCTTGTCCCACGTGCTCTGCATCCTCACACATAGCAAGCTCACTTCAGCTGTGTGCTCGCCAGAGCATGCCCTTGGCATCTGTGTTACTCCCCAGTGACCAGAGCCTCACAGGGAAGAGCCAGCATGGCAGGAGGAGCAGGTGGCAGCAGTGAGGAACAGGCCTGCGAGGGCAAGACTCCAGGGAATCGCCAGTGGCCAGTGCTGGGGGGGCCCACGCCTGCGGCTAGAGGCAGCTGGTGAGGGGCCCTGCCGTGCTGAGGCTTTGCCCCACTGCCCGGGTGGGCCATGCCAGGCAGATGCAGCAAAGGACAGCAGTTGGGGAGGCACTTTGGAGGGCAAGGTGAGCCACAGTTAGGAGACCAGGGACTGGGGTTAGGGAAAAATGTGGCTGGATCTGCCCATGGGAGAGTGAGGCACTGAACCATGAGGAGATCATCGTCGCCCCGGGAGGGCAGCACAAAGGAGCCTCGGAGCGGGCGCAGCATGGGAGGGGCCGGGCGCAGCTCCATATTCGGGGAACTGGGCTAAGAAGGCGTGGGATCAGAGCCGGGGCTCAGCCGGCACCATGGCAGGAAGTGGGAGCTGTGGTTGACCACGCTGGAGCCCCGGAGGACAGTCATGGAGATGCGGACAGACTGGGCAGCTGGGGAGGGGAGGAGGGCAGGGCAGGCTGTGGAAGAGGCCCTCCGTAGTCCAGGGGCCCTTGGGAAGGGGCATCTTGTGACTAGCTGGGCACAGGGACTTAACCAGGGACTGGGGATAAGGGCCTTCCAGTAAGGAGAGGTGGAAGGGTTTCCTGGTGCAAGGAGGGGAGGTGGGAAGACCCCAGTAAGCAGGGTGTGCATGGTGGTCTGCTGCCAGGGTTTGGTGCCTGGGAACGTCTGCTCTTCTCCAGAAGGCGGGGCACCCCCTCACAGTCAAGGGGCGACCTTGATCTCAGGTTACAGGCTTGTCTTCTTTGAGTTTGGTGGCTGCAGGTTTGTCATTTGAAGACCCCAACATGAAGGGCGCACGTGCACGCGCCGTGGTTGGGAACGGCACCTTCAAGCTGGGCTGCAGCCCCAGTTTCATACCACACTGAGGGTGGCTCAGTGCCAGTCAGACAACAGGGAAGCTGAGTCAGGAGGACTTCCAGGAGAAACAGAAAGGCTTTGGCAGCTTTGGGCGACAGGAGGCAAAGACCAAAACAACTGTGAACCGAACTTACAGTTCACCTTGTCAAAATGTGACTCTTCTAGACTTCTTCTTTGAAAGTCACCTTAAGAAAGGGAGGGAGGGAGGGAGGGGGAGGGAGGAGGGAGGAAGGAAGCCTGTAAGAGGATCAAAGGGCCTGTGGCACACACTGGAGGGCATGGTGACTGTCCACGAGTCTGACACACCCCTGATAGAGCTCCTGCACTCACTAGTGCACACAGGCAGCCAGGGAAGAGGGCAGGAGGTATGACCAGGTCCCCCCAGTGCAAGGCGTGGGGCACAGAAGACATGCGGGGGAGTGGGGAGGGGTCCTTCAAGGATTCAGGAATCAAAGCCTCAGGGCACTGGCCACCCGCCCTCTGGGCTGGCTCAGTTCTGAGAGGCCAGGGGTGGCAGGAGGGTGGGTGGAGTGGCCTAGCCTTGCGGGGACAGAGTTGAACAGTTTCTCCTGAGGCAGCTGCCCACCTGCCATGCCCAGCAGTGCTCCTCTGGTATTCACCTAGGAGAAGCACAGCGTGCCCACACCCAGGCTGGTACTGTGTGGTCTCCACTTTCATCTGTGACCCCCAAGCCCTAACAGGTGAGTTGTCCCACAAGCAGGGCACCCCACGCACCAGGCTGCGCAGCAGTGGGAGGCCCAGTGACACCAGCCGCTGCAGGGGCTCACGCAGCACGCGTAGACGGGCAGAGCCGAGCTGCAGGTGCAGGGCTGTCGGCCCCCCTGAGCTGGGAGTCTGGGTGTGGGCGGGCACCTGTGCTTCCAGCCTGACACTTGCTGGACCGCACCCTCCAGGGTGCAAGCAGTGTGCGGCCACAGATCCTCAAAGCGCGGCGCGTGCCCCGGAGGAGTGCCGGCAGCAGGAGCCCGAGCTCTCGGTCAGTGGGTGTAGAGGGCCCGAGGAGCCCACCAACAGGTCCATGGGGACTGCACATTGAGAGGGGGGTGGTCTCTGGCATCGCGTCAAGCAGAACACTGCAATCAGTTCCTCCCATTTCTTACTCATCTTCACGTGGTCACTAGAAAGACCTGAAGTGGCCCACGCAGCTCCTGTTATGTCTCTTGAACTGTGCTGTTAAAATCAAGGATTGTTTTGACAGTGACATCACTGGTGTGACTGATGTAATGGGAAGGCCAGTTGTTTTATAGGGGTTGAAGGAGTGAATTTGTGTTGTTTCATTCTACAGTCAAGATGGTGCTTAGAGAGAAAGCAGGACAGTACTTGTTTTTCTGTCTTTTCCAGTGAGACAGGGCTTGCCTTGGGTTGTACTTACCTAATTTGTTTATCACTCCTTTATTTTAGCAGTGCTCGATGAACTCAGGGAGGGCCTCCCTCGTGCTGGCCAAGCATTCTGCCGCTGGCCACACCCAGCCCCAGGCTTGTCTGCGAAGGCCCTCCTCCAGGGCCTCCTGTCCACACCTCGGGTGGTAGCATCCAGCCCAGGCTCCTGTGAGCCAGGCCCAGGCTGGAAGTAAAGTTTGAAGAAGTGGAAGACGAACCATGGTCAGGGATGAGCTGGGTGGAGGGGCCACTCTGCTGTGCTGCCCTTGGAGGCAGGGGGGGACTGGTGTGTGCGTGAACCTGCGGGTTGTGCTGTCGGTGTGTCGCAGGAGCGTGTGTATGATGTAGGGGTGTGCAAGGCCGTGTGTGGGGACAGGTGTGCTTAGTGGGGATGGGATCTGTTTCTGCTCACGTGCACTCCTGCAGGGAGGCCCGAGCCTGGCAGGGTGTGGAGTGCCAGGGCTGGACACCACACTGGGCGCCTTGGGTCCTGTTCCCCAGGCGCCAGCTGTTGGAGGCTGCTGTATTCTGGTGGTCTGGGAGGGCTGCTGTCCCTGCAGGTCACGAGGACTCGAGGGCGCCCTCTGGTGGTCTGCGAGGGCTGCTCTCCCTGCAGGTCACGAGGACTCGGGTGCCCTCTAATGGCTCGGGACCCTCCTGAGAGGCCCACTGGGCCAGTGGGCGCCTGGGGACATGAGGCCTACTGGAGTCAGGGCGGGTGGCGCATAGTGCCTCCTGCTGCAGCTGGCAGGAAGGGGTCCATGCCAGCAGCTCCTCCCACAGTGAGGGCAGGTCCTCAGGTCCTCAACAGCCAGGGCCTCACTTTGACTGGGTTATGAAGAGCCCTCCGTTAGGTGCAGTGACGATGAGTGTTCCGTGTACGATGTGTATGTGAATGGTCATGTGGAGGTTGCTTGTTGCTGTGTAAGTGACTGTCTTTAACTCACATAGTGAGCGTGGATCCTGTTTCTTACTAAAGAGAAAGAGAAAGTGAATATGAAGGCCCAGGTCACCACACTGCTCACAGGGGATCTGTTGGAAAGTTCGGTCCTGCAGAGAAATGGCGGTACACTCAGATTGTGTGATGCCTCTGTGATGGGAGGCCCAGGTATCCTCGTGCAACTCCAGGAAGAGGCCTCCGCTCCTGTGTGGGGGGTGTGTGTGTGTACCCCTATCCCAGCCGCAGGCTCCCAGCCCTGGCTGCACACTCAGACCACCCTCTGAGGAGCTCTCCTCAGAGCAAGAGTATTGCCTGGAGGTGGCCTGAAGCTGGTTGGTCCCCTAGGGCCCTGGAGCTGCTCCTAGCATGTGCAGCCGTGAGGGCCAGGCCCCTGAGCTTCTCTCTGGGATCCCTCAGCACACTGCACATTCAAATATTTGAATATACTGTTTTTAGGTCCCTTGCGTATAGACCGAGGAGTGGGATAGCTGGGTCAAATGGTGGTTCCATTCCCAGTTTTCCAAGGAATCTCCATACTGCTTTCCATATTGGCTGCACCATTTTGCAGTCCCACCAGCAATGTATGAGTGTGCCTTTTCCCCACATCCTGGCCAGCACTTGTTGTTGTGTTCTTAATAGCTGCCATTCTGACTGGAGTGAGATGAAATCTTAGAGTAGTTGTGATTCACATTTCTCAGTTGCTAGAGATGTTAAACATTTATATGTATACACACACACACACACACACACACACACACACACACACATAACCAAACACATACATATACATACATATATATATTCTGAGATGTGTCTGTTCAATTCTTTGGCCCATTTATTGATTGAGAGATAGGGTTTAATTTCATTTTGTTGCATGTGGATTTCCAGTTTTTCCCAGCACCATTTATTCAAGAAGCTGTCTTTTCTCCAATGTATGTTTTTGGGGTCTTTGTCTAATATAAGATAACAGTAATCAATGTTTTATAGCAGCACAATTCACAATAGCTAACCTGTGGAACCAACCTAGATGCCCCTCAGTAGATGAGCTGTTAAAGAAAATGTGGCATATACACAATGGAATATTACTCAGCAGTAAAAGAGAATAAAATCATGGCATTTGCAGGTAAATGAATGGAGTTGGAAAATATAATGCTGAGTGAATTTAGCCAATCCCATAAAACCAAATGCCAAATGTTTTCTCTGATATAAAGAGGCTGATTCATAGTGGGGTTTGGAGTGGGAGCATGGGAGGATTAGAAGAACTCTAGATAGGGCAAAGGGGTGGGAGGGGAGGGCAGGGGGCTTGGGGTAAAAACAGACAGTGTAATGAGATGGACATCATTACCCAAAGACATGTATAAAGACACAAATGGTGTGAATATACTTTATATGCAACCAGAGACATGAAAATGTGAGACATGGCATGCTCTATATGTGTAATATGAATCATAATGCATTCTGCTGTCATATATAACAAATTAGAATAAAAATAAATATTTGAATATGGACCTGGTGCACTCAAGCTCCCTCTGCGGACTCAGATAATTCCAGGTGTATAGGTGTGGAATGCTGTGTATTCAAATAGGTAATCTAACAAATTCTAAACGAGAGAGTTGGCAAATTTGTTTCCAGCCATTCATCAGATTATGCAGTCTAAAGACCACAGAACGTAGTGCACTGTCGTTGTTCAGAGCAGGACTCACTGTCCAGAAAGGCCTGCGATAGTCGTCTTGGGGCCCAACTCCTGACTCTGCCTCCTCACTCGAGCATCTGCCAGCCAGCCCCTCCTGCCTGCCATCTTAGGACTTTGGGTGGCTCCTGGCCGTTGGGAAAGAAAGTATACCTCCAGAGCATTCCCAGGAAGGTGTGGGGTTTTTTGTTTGTTAGTTTGTTTATTGCTGCTGACCTGTCCCTGCCCCTGGGAAGGAGGTGAAGAATGACTTGGGTGAGGGGAGGTTCTGTGGGTGAAAGTTCTCTGCTGAAGACAAGTCCACAAAGCCTCCCACTCTCAGTGAGGCAAAGGGCCCCAGAAGTCCCCAGTGCCCATTGGCAGAGACCCCAACCCCATCTCATCTGACTGCAACCTCATCTTGGGTCCTTGTCTTCCTTTGCTCTGTACCCTCTGGACAGATCCTCTGTGTGGCCAGTGGTGACCCTGGTGGTCAGAGAAGAGATGAGCACAGGGATCTCAGAGGGACAGTTTGGGACAGAGTCAGAGGAGAGGCTGGTGCTGCCGGCCAGCTTGTTGGCGTCTGTTTCTCTTTACTTTCAGAGAAAACGGGCTGGTGCTTATGGGCTCCAAGCCTCTGAGGAAGGGCCATCAAGGGACTGCTTGCAGGCCCAGGGGACGCCCTGAGCAAGCTGACCTGTCTCTCTCCTTTTCTCTAGGAAAACGCAGCACAGTTCTCTTGACCAGAGTTCTCCTCCCCAGAGCGGGGTGTCGGCCTCCTACAACCACCCGGTCCTAGGAATGTATGACGCCAAAGATGACTTCCCTCTTAGGAAGACAGGTCAGTGCCAAGGCCTGCCGTGTCCTGGGGCTCTCCACACAAGCAGCCACCCCCAACCATGCTGGGCCACGTGCAAGATTCTGCTCAGTGAGGGCTTTTCTCATCAGAGCACAGTTTGAAAGTTTATCCCTAAGCATGACCTTCTGGTTCATACCCAAACACACAGCCTGTGCACGTACGCCAGCTTCCCAAAGCCCCCTTGCTAGTCCCCCTGACAAGGGCAGTGCCCCCTGCTTGCCAGGGATGCAGCAGCCCCTGCTCCTCGGAGTCGGGCTGTTCAGCAGGTGAGTGAGCAGCCGCGGCCCTGTGCTGGCCCTGCTGGCTCTGCACAGACCCAGCGGGGTGAGTTGGGACCCAGAGAGGGCGGAGGGCCTGTGAGGGCAAGATGCACCCTGTCCTGAGGGCCATCCCAGGCGGCCACAGCTAGTGAGGAGTTGTGTTCTGAGCAGAGCGAGAAGGGCACCAAGGCCATTCTAGAAGCAGGGAGGTGGCACTGGAGCAGTGTGACAAGACAGCCAGGCTGCTCTTGAGCTTGTGGCTCAGACTGGGCAGTGGCTTTGGAGAAGGGTCAGGGTGACATGGATAGTCCATTGGAGTGGCAAGAAGGGCAGGGCCCCAAGAAGGCTGTGCCTTCTGGGGTTCTGCGGAGAGGGTGCAGACCTGAGCTGCGCCACCTGCAGGGAGGAGGGCGCCCTCACTCCGTGTTGCAGGTGCAGACTGCAGGGCATGGGAGATCCCAAGTGCCCATCCTGATGGGGCTCCTGTGGAGATGAGGTTGGAGGGGCATAGCTTTTGATGGAACACCAATTCTGTTACCCACAGAACGCCAGGCAGCTCTGGGCAAAATGTACTGAAAGACCCAGTCACCCAGCCGCTTCACCTGAGAGAAGGCACGTGGGGAAGCTGGGTCTCCCCTGCCTGCCCGCCCTGCGGGGGAGCCTTGGGTCAACACAGGCGTGGTGATAGGCAGAGCTGTGCCCCAGGGACGACACGGCATGGCTCCAGGCAGCGCCAGGGTCAGGAGCAGGGAGCTGACGGGAGGGCACCTTAGCTCAGCCCAAGTAGGGCTTGGCGTTGCCCTGGGTTGTGTGATGGGGCTGCTGTGCCAGGTCAGGGGTGCCAGTGGAGGGGTGGGGGTTGGAGTTCAGCCGTCACGCAGGGCAGTCCGCTCTCACTAAGGGTCGTGCCCTCCTGAAAACAGCCCGTGAATTCATGCCCAGCAAGGCGCAGTGCGTGCCACACGCTCCACCTGGCGCAGAGCTCCCCAGTAGCTCTGTGTGCCCGCAGCCAGAACAGCCGGGGGATTGGGGACGCCAGCTTCTCCCCCGCCCCAGCGAGTCACAGGCAGTGCACTAGGGACGGCTGCCATGCTGAAGCCTGCATGAGTCATTGGGACCAAGCTCCCAGAGGCCTGCGATGGAAGACGGCCCAGTACCTGGCCGCCCCTGCCGGTCACTGCAGCCGCGAGGCCTACAGTCGTGGACAGGCCCTGCCATTTTGTTGTGTTTCCGTGGCTGTGAACTTCCTGTGCGGAGCTGTTTTTCTGGAATCAGCTGGAAGAGACTCGGGCACCATCTGGTCTGCCTCTGACCTGTGCTGCAGTGTCACCTCCAGACCCCCTTCCATGAGGACCAGGGGAGTCTCTTTTCGCCCCCCGGGAATGTTCTGAAGGCCTCCCTTAAGACTCAATTGCATTGCCAGTTTCTAAAAGACGCCCTAGCACGTAACAGTCTCAACATCAGGACCCTGGGGGCGTGCTTGGCCACCAAGAGCAGCGTGCAGCAGGGCGCCCCCGCCGCCTGCTCAGCCCCATCGAGCAAGCCTCACGGAGCAAAGACCTCGTCAACGCTGCCTGACGGCCCATGTGTTCCTCAGTGGCAGGAACATGAGTAGGGAGCCGTCGGTCGTAAGTGCGGCAGCTGGGCCGAAGCCTCAGTCTCCAGTAGTATGGTGCACGCACAACCTGCGTGGCTCGGCCCACACTGGTGCGCCATGACCTTACAGCTCCGTCTGCCTGTCCCTCGGCCTTTCAGGGCCTCTATGGGACAGCACATGTGCTCGAGCCTCATGCGTCGTCGGCACGTACTGCAGTGGACTCCCTGGACGCCGGTGCCTTCTGAAGTGTCTCACCTCCCTCATGACAGGAGCGAGCCGGCTGCCCCCGCCTTACGCATCCAGGTGGCCATGGTCACTGGGCCTCTGGGTCCATGTCGGCTGCTGGAGTCCACTGGGCTCCTCTGCTCATGCACTGTGCTTCAGGGACACTCCTGCCCCTCTCTGGGCCTTTGCTTATCCTCCGCAGAGTGCCCCTGGAAGCAGCCCTCTGAGGTGTGGGAAGCTGGTGAGCTGCTGGCCACATGCTCCAATGGGGCCATGCTCCCTCAGCTCTTAGGAAGAGTTTGACCCTCTCACCCAGTGCCCGCTCCTGCCTGAGTACCCCTAATCCTCCCCTTGCTGACCACAGTTCAGCAGGGCCAGGCAGGAGCCACCTGCTCTGCTGAGGGAAGGACTGCATGCAGATGAACACCAGCGTGTGGCCACAGCCTGGCCAGCAGGTGTGTCCTACTTTGGTCTCAGGCTCATCTTCCTGCTCCTGGCCCACCCTCACCCCCAAGGCCTTCAGCACCTTTGTGAGCACAGAATTGGACAGGGACCAGGTCTTCTCAGCCCATGCCCAGCTGTGCCTGGGCGGGCCGCCCTCCATGTTGACTAACAGCAGGAGTGGCTCCACTTCAGGGACCAGCCCCTGCCACCAGAATTCTCCTCAGGGTCCCAGGCAAGGTGGGGCCTGGATTCTTGCACTGTTTTCTGGGCTTCTGAGGCCTCTGTAAACCTGTGCTTTTAAACACGATTGTGAGGATGTGATGCTCCAGGACCTCGTTTGTGTCCTGACAGATGCCCACAACGGCTCCGTCCTGCCACATGCGGTGTCTCAGTCCACACTCGGGTCACAGAGGGCCCGAGACCAGGGACTCGAGGAAGAGGAGCTTGTCAGAGCTCACACGCTGGCGCCAGCACCTGCTGGCACGTGGTGGGCCTTCCTTCTGCAGCCCACCCGGGCTCCCCTCCTCGTCTGACCCTGACCCCCAGGCCTGCCTGCGAACGCTTCCAGACTTTGAATCAGGAGACAGAGCTCCAGGGCGCATCCAAGAGGGACAGGGAAGCACAGCCATGGGATGTCGAGTGGCTGGGCCAGGAGTGCTGTCTGCTCGAGGCCCTCGACCAGTGCATCTGGGTTGTTGGGTGCTTTTCCACTTTTGGAAGCAAACAGTTGTGCAGGTGTCCTCGGCAGGCTGCCTCGCTGGAGGTCTACAAGGGCAGTCCTCCTGCCCCACGCTGGCCCGCCCTGGTGCTCTCAGTAGCCCTCTGGCAGGGCACGGGCAGCTCTCCTTCTTTCCTCCTGGAGCTTACGTGGCAGGGACGGCAGGACTGCGGCAGGGCTCTGTGTGCGTCCCCAGGGCACTCTAGACACATGGTCCTGTGTCTGCCTCTGTGTTGCAGAGACCACGCTCCAGCTCATTGGCCCTTTCAGAACTGCCTCTTTATTTCATCAGACAGTGGAGTCTGTGCATGGCCTCTGCACGGGAGGCAGCTGTGCGTGCTGCCCTGTGGGTGCCTGAGCTCCCCGCTGGCCAGTTTTCTATGTGCCTCTTTCTAATGGTAGACGGGGGAAGCCCCCCTGTACCGTCAGGCTTGGCACCATTGGTGACTCTGCTCTGGCTTGGGCACATTGCTCCTGGCTGTACCACCTGGCCACCTCCAGCCCTGGCTGCCACCACGGGGCCCTGCCCCACAGGGTCTTCCCCAGGTTCCGGCTGCTCCACACGCTTGTCCCCATCCTCAGATGAGCACCCTCTCCTCCTGCTGGGGGCACTCAGCCTTGGGGACGTCCTGCCAGGAGCACTCTGTCCTGCCCCGTCCGTGCCCAACGATGGCTGGGATAGGAACAGCCATCTCACCATGGGATAGTCCGGTCACGGTCGTGCCCTCAGCACTGCTGTCGCAGACTCCTGACCCGTGTCCCCAGGGCTCCACAGCAGCAAAGGCCCTCCAGGAGGGTCTGCTCCTTGTCACTGGGCTGTGAGAACCCTGGGCCCAAGCCACCTCCTGAGGGAGGAGCGTGTCTTGGATGCTCTGTTGGTGATCCCCTTGACTGCACCCCCTCCTGGCCGTGGTGACCCCATGTTGGGCGTTGTCACCCATTCTCCTCTTTTTATCCTTTTGTTCTGCCTCTGAAGATCCCAGCTTGCCTCCCTTCTGTCAGCACCTTTCTGCTGTCCTCACGGCTCTCTTCAGAGCTTCCGCCCTGACCTTGGACCACAGGGAACAGCAGCTGTGGCACATCGTGCCACCTCTGTCTGAGCCCCGCTGCGTGCTGCTGACAGCACTCTCTGCTGTTCCACCCTGGCCTTCCTCGCCGGCGGCTGACCGGGCACCAAGCCAGCACAGCAGCTCGGGAGAACCCGCCCCCCTCGTGCCCGATGCTCTGGTTCCCCCTGCTCACCGACCACAAGGCCACCTCCCACCTAGAGAGTTGTTCTGTGCTGTGACTGACTCGGGGAAGCCACCTGTGGCCTGGTGTGCAGGGCGCTGAGCGGGTCAAGAGCAGGCTTCCTGCAGACAGGCGGCGGCAGGGCTGGGCTTGGGTGGGATTGCGAGATGGAGGTAGAGCGGGTGCAGCTGCCTTATTGTAATGTACTTGATTGCCTCGGAGGAGAGGCTGCCACCTGCCCAGGCAAGCCGTGCCCACCCTCTCCTGCGCCTCCACCCCCGCCATTTGCTCTCCGGAGGAGCTTCTTGCTGCTTCCTCGCTTTTTCCCAGAGCCCAGGGGAGTCAGAGTCCAGTTCCCACCATCTTTCCACCTGCCCACGGTGGGGCTGGCGTGAGCGTGGACCCCAAGGGCATCAGAAGGCGCTGCTTCGTGAGGCTCGCAGCCACTTGATCAAGTACGCCTGCTGTCGCTGGCCAGGTGGAGACCTCTGCGTCCGGAACTTCAGCCACCCTGAAGAAGTGGCCTTTCGGGAGAAACATTTGACTGGCTGGAACTGTGGGTCAGTCCTGAAGTGACCCCTCCCAGCTGGAGAATTCCCAGGCTGGAGGAGGCTGAGCACTAGGCTTCTCCAGAGGGAGGCCTGTGGGGCGCAGGACACCACTGCTTGCAGTGCCGTGCATCTTGGCACCACCTGGCACCAGAAGCCCCTGCAGCCCAGCGAGGCAGCACCTCCAGCTACACAGCCACACCTTGGTCTGAAACCTGGGTGCCCGCGTGGGTTTCCCTGTGCCCTGGAAGGAGGCCCACTGCCTGCTGCACAGCCCTCCCCAGCCTGCAGCTCGGCTCTGCTGCTCCAGTAGATGCCACAGGGGCAAGGTCTTGTGCCACATGTCCCCCTACCAGTGCCGGAGTGGTGGCCCCAGCCTCCCAGCTGGCTCTGACCTACAGGCAGAGCTGGCCCAGAGGGTCACAGGCCTGCGGCTCTCCTGTCTGCCTGGAGGTACCTGCTGGGCCAGCCTCCCTCCCACAGGCCCTGCTGGGCCAGCCTCCCTCCCAGGCCCCGGCTTGCAAGGGCAGGTGTAGCCATGGCCCCGAGTCTCCCTTGCATGACAAGGCAGTGCCCTTCAGGAGCAGAGGAGAACATGGGGGCCTTCCAGGGGCAGTGCAGGGCAGTGGGGAGGTGACGAGCAGGGTGCGTGTGGGCCACAGAGTGCTGTGGTGAGGGGCATTGGGCAGAGCGCCGCACGACAGGCGGCTGCTGTGGGAGGGCAGGGAGGGCAGTAGGCAGGTCAGAGGGCCTGGGGGTCAGCCCTGTCTGGCTCCTGAGAGCCAGACCAGGAGCCTAGGGACCTTAGCAGGGGACATAAGTAGATGGGGGAAGGAACAGGATCTGCCACCTGGTGACCTAGTCAGAGCCGTGACCTTGAGGTGACCTCTAGTCCATCCTGCAGGGCCTGGAGGAGATCTCTGTGACGGTCTGCAATAGCACTGCTAGTCTGTGACCAGCTCAGAATGTCCTTGTCAGACTGTCTCGTGATGCCACACTGGCTACTCCAAGGTTATCAGGGCAGGCCCTAGAGAGAAGACCCTCCACACAGGGCCGTGGACAGCCGTGCTCCAGTCGGGGCCACGCAGCCCCAGATCTCAGAGGCTGCTCCTGTGGTCCGTGGCTTCTGTCTCTGGACCAGCAGAGTTTTCAGGACCCCGGGGCCAGCCGAGAGCTTGGTGGTGAGAGAGAGAGTGCTGTTTCCTTTCCTAGTAACCAGGTGGCTTTTGGCCTTTAAGTAATGTAAAAAAAAAATAGGGAAACGGAGCACGAGGGTCTGTGTTGCTAGAAGAGCCTTGTTACAGAGGCGGGTCCGCCGCCCCCACCCTGCAGGCCGACGGGAGGCTGTTGGTCCTGGAAGCCTTTATCCACTGCGTCCAGGTGGACTG
This sequence comes from Tamias sibiricus, assembly GCA_025594165.1. NCBI lineage: Eukaryota > Metazoa > Chordata > Mammalia > Rodentia > Sciuridae > Tamias > Tamias sibiricus. Next base: position 171,533,411 of record CM046660.1, read on the forward strand.
GCCCTTCTCTGTGCACAGAGGCCGTGGAGCTGACAGCCCCACGCCAAGTCAGTGCCCCTGAGCAGCCGGAGGATTCCAGCAGTCTGGCACCTTGGTGAACGCAGCCTCCATCTCTCCAGAGCCTTGTTCCTCAGGCCCGTTCTGCTGGCCTCTTTCCACGTGGAGGGGGCTGCTGGTTGCCCGCACGACCCAGGCCCAGGCAGGGGCTGCTTCCCAAGGGTGGACTCACCTGCCCAGTTCCAGCAGGAGCAGGGAACTTCCCTGTCCAGAAAGAACAAGAGCGGCAGGGGGCTGATTGAGGAGAGGTGGCATCTCACTACCTAGCAAATCCCCCAGTGGCAAAAGGGGAGAGGAGTCAGAGAGGGCTGCAGAGCCTGGGCGAGGCCAGGGTGGCGGCTGCACTTAGCCCTGGACCTCTGCTGGTGCGCTGGCGGGGTCCCTCAGAGACTGCGGCATGGTGGGTCTGGCTTCCGCGCAGAGGCCCTGGGAACCCCTGCGGGCTTCCAGCTTGCAGGTGTGCAGATGGCTCTATCCACACAGGGGGGGCTTTGACAGGAACCAAGACAGGCCCACACTGGCTGTGCCAGTGGAAGGAGACAGCTACGGGCCACTGGCGCTGGCCCTCAGGCCTGAGGACTGGTGGGGTGTCCATCACGTGGGCTTGGGGCAGCCCTTCTTGCTTTAGGGCCTTGCTCACCTTCACAGAGGCCACTGGTGTCTGGACTGGGCTGTGGCGTCTGCAGGTGGAAAGGAAGCATGAGATGTAGACGTCACAACCACGGCCCCAAGAGGGCCCCGCTCTGTCAGCTCCCCCTCAGACTTCCAGGCAGGTGCGTGTGAATGGTCTAGGAGGAGGTTATTTAAGAGACATCGCCACTGAATGACCGTCACCCACACTGCACCCTGCCCAGCAAATCAGACCGTAGCCTCAGTCCCCGCCTCCTGCTGAGGTGCAGGCTCCTTCCTTTCACACAGCACCCCATGCCCAGCCCAGCGCTGCCATGCTGAGTAATCACCCCAGTAGGCTTTTTTTTTTTTTTTTTTTTTTTTGGTATGGGGGAATCAAACTCAGGGGCACTTAACCCCTGAGCCACATCCCCAGCCCTTTACATATTTCATTTAGAGACAGGGTCTCACTAAGCTGCTTAGAGCCTCCCTGAGTGGCTGAGGCTGGCTTTGAACTTGTGATCCTCCTGCCTCAGCCTCCTGAGCCGCTGGGATTACAGGCATGTGCCACCCTGCCCGGCCCAGTGTGCACATTGTTAAGCCACCACTGTGAAGCCCTTGACCCTCACTGTGTCTGCCTAGCTGTGATGACATCTTCTCCTTTGCAGCTTCTGAACCCAACCTGAAATTGCGGTCCAGGCTTAAGCAGAAAGTGGCTGAGAGACGGAGTAGCCCTCTCCTGCGCAGGAAAGATGGGCCTGTGGTCACTGCTCTAAAGAAGCGTCCCCTGGATGTCACAGGTATGTCAGGCAAGCAGGTGAACTGCTCCTCCTGCCACACTCTGCTGCTTCCCTGTGGCAACCAGCTCCTCCGTGGTGCCTCTGAAAGCCAGTGGCCAGGCCTGGCACAGTCAGCCCAGAGTGGCCCTGCTCGGGGGCACTGCGCATATCAGGCGGGCCACCGAGGGTCAGTACCAGGAATGCCTCAACAGGTGCCTGCTCCCTGGGTCAGGTACCAGCCTGCTGTATCTGGCCCAGGCCTGGAAGCGTGATGCACCTTGGTGTCATGGGAGATTTCTTTGAGGGTCTTTGAAGGTGGGTTGACTGCCCATCTCATCAATGGTAAATACCTGCTCCTGCTGCTCCCACTGCCCACAGAATAGTCAGAGTCCACCAGCTTAGCAGAAGGAACTCGGCTGGGTCCACCACAGTACCTAGGTGCTGCTGGCCCCATCTAGTGGTCAACAGCAGCAGGACGCCTACAGGCAGGGTCGGCACCCCCTGCCAGGACACCGCATGTGAGGACCAGGACCCACTAGGGCACTGCCTGCCTCTTTGAGGGCATGCCTGCTCGGAAGCACTTCCCCTCTGCCCCTCTCCACAGCTGTGCCCCAGCACCGCCAGAGTTCCAAGTCCCATAGATGCACCTCCCTCAGCACCCTGCCCCCCGAGTGGACCCCAGCTCCTCACTCAGGAAACACCATCCCCCAGGTGCAACCCAGCACCTCGCTCAGGGAACTCTGTCCCCAGGTGCACCTCCACTGTTCCAGAGTCCTGGCACCAGGAGAAGAGGGCTGCTCCCAGACGACCTGGAAAGGAGGCAGGAGCCCCTGAAGGCCAGGGCTGGGGGTGGCTAGTCCTGCGTACGCTGGTCCTCTCTATTCCAGTGCCTTCAGTTGTTGTGGGGAACATGCTGCTGCCAGGGAGGGGCTGCCGAGCTCCCTCCACGGGCCACCTTCTGGGGAATGGCCAGGTCCCACAGCACAGCCCTCTCTGAGGCATGAGAGGAGAGCCTTCCCTTCTAGAAAGGGCCCAGCTGTCCCTGTCCCTGCGTGCTCCAGGGGTCCTCCAGCTGCACTGGCCCTGGCTCTGACCTTGGTGCACTCATTCGAGTCTGAGGCCGTCGTGTCGTTGGGAGTGCCTGTTTAGTCATTGTCCTCCTTCCTTCCAGGGGCTCTTTCCTCTGGTCGTTCTAGCACAGAGAGCTTGTCTAGTGAGTTCAGGGAACACTGGAGCCTAGAGTCTCACACGTCTGATAAACTGGGGGACTCCGTTGGATTGGGAGCACATAGCTGAAAACTATCCCAACACTCAGGCACGTTGTCCCGGTGCGTGTGCCTGGTCAGCTGGCTCTGGTACACGGGACTGTGTGTGTCCTGGCTTCCTAGCCAGATAGACCTTCAGCCACTGCTTCTGAGTGTCACACCTCGAGTTCGGGTTGTCCTCAGTGACTGCTTAATGCTGTCTGGATGTTGGAGCAGAGCCAGGCACAAGACAGCGAGACGAGTTCCCTGCCTTCCAGGAGCGTCCAGCCTCATTTGGGACCCACGGCCACCACATGGTGACCTGTGCTGAGCTGTGCTGGATGGAGGGTGTACACCTGGCAGCCCGGGGCAGGGGCCCAGCTGGGGCGCATGGGACGGAAACGTGGAGGAGGTGGCGTCTGCACTGTGGTCTGATGGACAGGCGCAGTGCAGGAGGGGGTGGGGAGTCAGCTGCGGGGCGAGCGCGCTCCCACACAGTGGGGGAGCCGCCCTGGGGTGTCGAGTAGGGGACCAGGGACAGGCCAACTCCTACGCTCACTGCTGTGGTGTGGCCCTCCAGCCGGGCGCACCTGTCCTGGAGTGTGCTGTGTGGCCTCCTTTCCACTTGGCAGCAGTCTCGAGGACCTTCCGGCCCCTCTGCCAGGACTCTCCTTTCACCAGTGTAGACAATGACACCGTGGTCATGCACTGATACTTGTTTCCTTAGGTCAGGTTCCTGAAGGTGGGATGAAAAATGCCCCGTTGAGTTAGGGGTGGGAGGTTGGGGGCTCACAGCTGCCCTGCCCACGTGCGCACAGTGAGCGTCCACCTGTCCTGCCAGGCAGCGTCCGTGGGCCTCCTGGAAACACAGGAAGAGGGCCCAGGCAGGGCCACTCCTAGGGTGGCTGTGTGGAGTCAGGGGCTAGGAGAAGGCAGAGGGATGGCGGATACGTGCTCAGCCTGGGTGGCGTCCCCAGAGGGCCAAGCCATGCTCTAGAGTTGGCATTTGGTAGATCGAGTGAGGGAGAGGCATGAGAGAGAGGAGGGGGTGGGGTGGGGCCTGGAACAGGAGCTGGCCAGGGTCTGGGGGACTCAAGGGAGTGGGAGTAGCCTGGGAACCAGCTCGGGAAGTTGGCCACCCAGCTACTCCTGGGGGCGTAGCTCAGCCACAGAGGAAGTGAGCCTTCACAGTCTGCACACATCAACTTGAGGACAGTGCGCCTTTGGTGTCCTCTGTAAGCTGGGTGACCTGGCCAGGTGACGTTAGTGCTTCAGCCTCCTCTGTGCAGAGGGGATAATGGTGGCGCCCACCTCATAGCCCATCTCAGCAAAGCTCCTGGAACTGAATCTGCCTGCTGCAGAGCACCAAGGGACAGCTGCTTCTGTCCTCCTCCCTGTCACCCAGGGATCCACTTGAAGCCAGTTTTCAGAGTCTGCTCCGTGGGCAGTGGCCTTGTGTGGGCTGGGGGGCTGCTCGGGTTGGAAGAGCAGGTACTGTGTGCTCTGGGCCGGGGGCAGGCCAGCCGGCTCCCTGAGGGGGAACCCCCAGCCCCCTTCAGTGGCCCTGCTGTGTGTCCAGAGTGCGGAGCAGAGGCGTCCTGTGGGGCGTGGTCAGACAGGGCAGTGGCCCCATGTGAGAAGAGATGGACCTGCCTTGGCTCCTCTCACAAGTCACGGTGAGCTGGAGCCCCGCCTGGTCCACTGACCTGGTGGGAAGGCACTTGGCGGAGGCCTGGTGTGTTCTGAAGTGATGCTGGCGAAGTTCGGAGCCACTGGCTCTTTCGCTGGACACTTGCTGATCCTGGGAAAGCTGGGGGTGCGCTCCAGGCCGGCAGTCATGGTGGGCTCTTAGTTAACCAGCTTTCCAGGGAGCACAGTAACACGGGCCTTCCACCGTCGGGTTGCTGGGCCTCTGTGTTCCTGGTCTCCTGTTGATGGAGTATTAATAAGTGTTCAGCAGCTTACCCCTCAGGTGCTTCAGACCATCTGGAAATTCAGCAGAGCCGTGGAATTGATGGCAAGCACATCCCAGAGGGCTCTGCAGAGGCCCGCGCAGAGTCCTGACCTACCAGGAGGCTGGCAGCAAGGCCGAGAAATCGGGAGTCAGCCTCCTGTTCCCCACTTTGGAGTCTCAGCCGTGTTCTTCCTGCTTGGACTTGTGCCAGCCAACAGGCCCGCGAGCGGAAGCCACAGAGCGGCCGCCACGCAGAGCCTGCCCCAGCCACTGTCTCTCGCCTGCAGACTCCGCGTGCAGCAGTGCCCCAGGCTCTGGGCCCAGCTCACCCAACAGCAGCTCCGGCAATGTCAGCGCTGAGAATGGCATCGTGCCTGCTGTGCCCACTGTCCCTGCCGAGGTCAGTGTGCTCGGGGTCAGTAGCTTGCCTGCTCTGTGCCGTCCAGCCCCCTGCATTCACCCTGAACTGGCCGGCATGGGGCAAGGGGGTTGGCATGGGGGGTTGCCCTGGGGAGAGCCTTCTGTGCAGCGCCCTCCCCTTCCCTTCATTGTAGCCTCCCCAAAACACGAGCGCCCTGGGTTCTCAACACGCCCGGGACCCTCCGGCCCCGTCCTTCCCCTGGCCTCTCCCCCAGCATGTTTTAGCAGAGGGTATCGTTTTAGCAGAGGGTATCGTGATGTAGACGGCCTGCAGAGGCCCGGGCAGGCAGCAGGCCTGCGGGAGTGGTTGCTGGGTGGGGAGGGCGGGGCGCGCTGCGGAAGACAGGATGGAAACGGAGCGGCTCCTCAGGAGTCGGGGAGCTGGGGCCCGCTCAGTGGTTGGCACCCAGGGACGGGCGGAGGGAACCGAGAGTTTCAGGCCAGAGACCTGGCACCCCTTCCTCAACCCTACCTTCAACACACTCTCAGGGGTGCAGTGGTCCAGGAGGGCGTGGGCAAATGAGCGTGGGGCCCGGAGTGCTCTGATGTCACCCGGGTAGTGACACCAGGTGCAGGAGCTTCAGCAGAGGGTGCAGCCACCCGAGCCACTGTGGGTCGCCCCTGCCCGGCTGCAGCGGTGGCGTCCCAGGCAGCAGGTCGTGGCACCCTCCCCTGTGCTCACTGCCCCGCACCCTCATCCCAAGGGCCAGCGCAGGGAGGGTGGCCCCACAGGCTGGTGGGGTAAGTCGGGGCAGGCAGGACGCAAGGGACTTAGAGGGTCAGGGTGCTGGGCCTGGGAGGAAGCACGGGGTGCTCCAGCAGTGAGCTTCCTGGTGGACTGGCCGGGAGGGCTGCCTCGCAGGGCTACGGGCTGCAGAGCGCACAAGCCTCCCGCCGCTCATCCTGAGCCCCGGCTTAGAGAGGCTGTGACCTATTAGTTGTGGCTGTTTGCTTCTTAAATGTTCAGAAAGGAGCCCTGCCCTTCCAAGGTCAGCAGAGCCTAGCCTGTACACATGGGCTCAGCACCTGTGTTTTAAAGTCCTGGCTCTGTGTGTACAAGGTGTCTTAGAGACCGGGCCACTGCGGGGTGATCTCACTACTGTCTCCAGCTACTTGGTTCCTGTTCTCTTAGTTTTACTTTATATTTCAGTTTCTCTTATTATCTGCATTCTTCAACCTACCAATCTAGGCATGTGCTTAGCTTATTAAAAGTCTGAGCAGGGCTCTCTGCAAGAAGGCAGGCCACAGCTGAGGTCCACCCGTGGTTAACTCAGAGTGTGGCCGGAAGCTGCTCCCTCCCTGGGCGTCCCTGAGCTGCTCCTAGGCACAGGTGCTTGCTCCATGGGGGCAGTGGGGGCCATCAGAGCAGTGCCTTTTTTTGGTGGTTCTGTGTGGTCCTGGTTTAAGTTACGTATTGATTTTTGCAAATTGTGTGATACATAACTTGAGCTGCTGTAGATTCAGGAGACGTAAAACAGGAGGCGCAAGAACCATGGCAGTGTGCTTGTCCAGGCTCCACCTCAGCTGTTGTCCCCACAGGTGGAGGTGGCCCATATGCTCAGCCACACCTGGATGGCCCTGTCGGGTCTCAGATGCCATCAGGATCGCCACGTGCTTCCTGGCCTGGGTGGCTCTTCCTCCCATGTGATCCAAAGGCAGCAGGACTGCCGTAGGTGGGGCGTCTGGTGTGAATGGCAGTGCTTGGTGGGCCTGGCTCTCTGGGCCTCCTCTGGCCAGTGCCCTGGGGCCGCTGTGGAAAGACCCCCATGTCCTGCCGGCCCTCTGTGGGGAAGCAGAGCTCTGGAGCAGAGATGAGGCGCAGGCACTTCAGCCATAGGCCCCTGGGCATCTGAGGAACCCCAGTGCCTCTGCTAGGAAGTAGGCCAGCCCACCCTGGGGCGGCAGAGCTCCAGGGCCTGCTCCCAGGGTGCCCGTGGGCTCTGCCTGGAGACAGCAGCAGCATCCACTGCTTCTCAGAGGGCAGATTCCCAGAGGCAGCTTCACTTCTAAGAGTAGACTAGGTAGATATGTATTGATCATAAAAGAATGGCAACCTTGAAAACAGGAGCAGGGGAGAGCCCTGCTGTCCTGGGCAGCTCAGGTGTTTCCTCTACAGCATGACTTGCAGGTGTGTCTTTCACTTTTCCCCCACCCACCCACCAAAAAAAAAAAAAAAAAAAAAACTGTCTAGGAAAAGCCTCTCCCAGAAGCCACGGTCACCCTGGGGCACAGGCCTCTGTGCAGTGTGTGAGCATCCCAAGGGTGGTCACAGCAGTTCCTCCGGGAGCAGAGGTGCTGTCGGTGTCCTTCCAGGGACACAGCTGCAACTTCCTGGTCAGCACTTGCAGCCTGAGGCAGGGGTTGGTCTCCAGCGGGACACGGTGGCTGCACGGCAGAGCGCCGGCCTGAGTGTGAGGTGGCTGTGGCCCTGGGGGTGTGTGGAAAGACCACCATGTCCTGCAGGTGCCTTCTTGCTACTCCACCCCCAGCAGGAAGGCAAAAGAAGTTCTCTAGCCAGGGATGAAGTACTCAAGCTGTTCCTCTGCCTTGGTGACGTGGTGGATTTGTTGTTAACGTCCCTTGCTGTGCAGATTCCCGCCTGCCCGCCATGCTAGCTGACCAGCGTCCCTGCACCATGGGTGGCTCTTGTTCTCCGTCAGAGTGCACTTGTATGTGTCTTCAGTGTGTGGCACAGGCCAAGTAGAGCCCGGTCCTCTGCCAAGCCCATCCATTCTGCCAGCAGGAGGACGAGTCCTAGGAACACGACCCACCTGCCCTCCTCTGCCCTCTGCTCCTTCCTCAGGCTTACGCTTGAGGAGTCTGAGCTCAGTTTTGGAAAGTACATGATTCTGTGACTTGTTTTTCCAACTTTACAATTGATCACAAAAGAGTGCCCAAATAACGATCATCGGGATGTTTCTGGACCTCTTCCACGTCCTGTGTGTAACGCACCTTCATTCTCTCAGTGCTGGTGTGGCTGGGAAGCCGTGAGTTGCTGTGAATACCATCTTGGACCAGAGAAAGGGAAGCCCATTGCTGGAAGATGGCAAGCTGGGGTGCTTTCTGCAGGGTAACTCGGCAATCTATCAGGAGCCTTAAAAGTGGTGCTGGCCTTGACCCTGAAACTCTACTCTTAGGACGCAGTGTTAAGAAGGATTCCTAAGGACAAGATCCGTGTGCACACAGGACCTGGCTGCTGGGCTGTTTAGAAAGATATTCCCAACCATAACAATGTGTGTTTTTAATGTATTATCCCAGTTTTCTTCAGATAGTTTTATGGTATACAAGCAGACTGACTAAGGAGCAAGTGCAGTGGACAAGAAGCCTGCGGACTTCCGCTAGGGAGCAGGCTCAGGCTGCCCACCTGCATGCCGTCTGCCTGTCGGGCTGCGGGCGCACCCCTGCTGGCCACAGGAGGCTCTAGGGTGACGGTCACTGTGTTCTGTCTCCAGACCAGCTTGGCGCACAGACTCGTGGCTCGAGAAGGCTCGGTCGCCCCTCTCCCCCTCTACACATCGCCATCTCTGCCCAACATCACCTTGGGACTTCCTGCCACTGGCCCTGCTGCTGTAAGTTGCCTCCGTGGGTCTGTGGTTCGGGTGGCTGTCGTGGCCCTGCACCCAGACATCCCTGGCTGTCCTTTTCAGGGCGCAGCAGGCCAGCAGGACGCTGAGCGACTGGCTCTTCCTGCCCTCCAGCAGCGGATCCCCCCCTCTTCCCCGGCACCCACCTCGCCCCCTACCTGAGCGCCTCTCCTCTGGAGCGGGACGGTGGGGCGGCTCACAACCCTCTTCTGCAGCACATGGTCCTGCTGGAGCAGCCGCCTGCACAGTCGTCCCTCGTCACAGGTGAGCGTGTGGGCCTCGTGCTTGGGCCAGGGCCCTGGCGGTGTGGGGCCTGCTTGCTGGGCCTCCCGCGGCTTCTGGAGCAGGTGGACAGCGCAGGGCTCCCATCTCCAGGCCTGCCAGTGCTGTGTGCACCCGGCACGTGACGTGGCCCCCTCGACCACAGTAAGAGCCCATGTCGCAGCCGCAGGGCTCGGTCACTGCGTCCAGGCTGGTGCCGGGTGCCCCGCTGCAGCCTCCCAGGGGAGCTCGCCGGCCCCTCGCAGGGCTTCTGTGTGGGCGTGGTGAGCGCACGCTGGGGGCACAGAACCGACCGGCACGTCACGGTGTCTGTTGGCAACGAGACGTTGTAGACGTTTTCGAGACGCGCATTGCTGTGGGTGGCTGTGTGTGGAGAAGCACCACTTAGAGGAAAGCGAACCCTATATGAGCCGTAAGGCGGCAGGGGGTGCAGCCTCCGGAGCGCTGGGGTCTGTGGTGCCGTCAGGACACCCCACTGCTCGGGTCCCCATGCCGTCCATGGCGTCCTTAGCTCAGTGGTTGCCCTGGACACCTCTGGGCTTGCTCAGAGTTTGCCTTTGGACTGACCTCAGTGCTGTTCCTGGCCAGCCGTGCACCCCCAGTGGACAGCAGCCTGTGCCTGGCGCGGTGGGGTGCTGGCCCGAGACCTGTGGGCTGGCTCTGGGTCTGTTGGCTTCCTTGCTTCATGCTGCTGCTGCTGCTCCCTGAAGCTTGGGCTGTGGCCGTCAGGACTCTGGGCAGCACTGGTGCGCTGGCTCCGAGTGTCTGTGTGGACACGGGAGATGCTGCTGCAGCCCTGAGCGCAGGGTCCCACCCTGGACACAAGCTTTGCTGCATGCCTAGCCCCCTGCCCATTCCTCCAGGTGCCGGAGCTTAGCCCGCCTGACGCAGGAGGTCACTTGTCACCTGTGTGCCCCTTTCCTGTGCTTGAGGGAGGGGTGCTCAGGCTCATACGAGCTGCATCCCTGCGGGGCAGCACCGGCACCTGGCCTTCCCGATGGTGTGGGTCTCCTGGTTGGGGTAGTAGTTCTTAACCTTCAGCCCCAGGGGCCTGCCCACCCTCTCCAGCATCTCCTGGCCCTTCCCCCTGGCTCCCTGCCAGGTGACCCTGATGCCAGGTCTCCTGGCCTCATCCTGAGGGAGGGAGCCTCCTGAGCAGGGTCCCAGCAAGTTGTTCTCTAGGGCAGTGGCATTGGGTAGAGGAGCCCCGGCCACAGGAGGGTCACATCGTTGCTGTGTGGTTTCTCAGGCACTGCGAAGCGTCTCAGGTGCACAGATGGCCGCTGCTCCCTGTGGACAGCGGCCTTGCTGCGAGCACACTGTCCACAGCTTGGTCAGGGCGAGGTCCGGCTCCTCGGCGTTGACTCAGCCTTGCACCACGGCCTCCTCCCCCAGGCAGCGCCCTGGATGGGCAGCCTGCAGGAGGAGCGTGGAGGCAAGTGCCGTCTTCTAAGGCCTTTCCTTGCATCGGGCTAGCAGCTCCTGTTCCTGCAGCTGCCCGTCCCTCTGTCCCCGTGTTGCGCCCAGCCCCGAGCTCACTGCCTCCTGCAGCTGCTGAGGCACCTGGCCTCCCCGCTCCGTGCTGTGCTCCTGGAGAAGGCTCGCTTCCTGCTACCTGCCGTCCTCTCTCCCTTCCCACACCCGCCCCGTGTCTGGCTCGCAGTGAACGTGCACCAAGCAAGGTGCAGGGGACCACAAGGTTAGGGCCCCGGAGCTGGCTGCTGCCTCGTGGCAGCAGGTTTGCTCTACGTGTGTCTCTGAGTCCCTGCAGACTGGCCACAGACCGTCCCTCCTGCTGGTCACGTGGCGTGAATGTGCACACCAGAGCTAGAACAGCCCTCCTTCTGTGGGTGCTCTGGACACAGAGGTCCCTGTGGGAGAAGTGACAGGCCAGTCCCCAGGGTCCGTGTGTCCCCAACCTCTTGAAGCTGCCTCCTCGGTGCAGAACCCCTGATCAGTGCATTGACCTGGTCCTCAGGAGCCTCCAGATGGCAGTCTGTCTCTGCAAGCCTGTGCTCCGCCTGTGGCTGGACTGGCCCTTAGCAGGACCTGGGGGCCTCCTGGGAGAGGGTGCCTGGGCTGTCAGGTGTGCGTCACGGTGTCTCCATCGGTCACTCAACAGCCTTCTCTCCTCCCCTCTCTTCTTCCTCTTCCCCCTCTGCTGTTTCTTCCTCCATATTATCTTCAGACTGGTATCTTTCAGGCTTGGGAACGCTGCCCCTCCACTCACAGCCCCTGGTTGGTACGGACCGGGTGTCCCCGTCCATCCACAAGCTGCGGCAGCACCGCCCTCTGGGGCGCACGCAGTCGGCGCCGCTGCCCCAGAACGCGCAGGCGCTGCAGCACCTGGTGATCCAGCAGCAGCACCAGCAGTTCCTGGAGAAGCACAAGCAGCAGTTTCCAGCAGCAGCAGCTGCACTTGAACAAGGTGGGTCTGAGCAGCCGGTGCCAGGGCAGCGGCCCAGGCGGGCACGAGGGCTGGAGCCTGGGGAGGACGGCGCTGGGAGCAGCTCACCCAGCTGCAGGGCAGCCCAGGCTTTCCCACAGCCCCGCCTGCAAGCTAGGTCCAGGAGGCCTGGTACCAATGCCAGGGCCAGGCCACGCGGTCAGCTCTGCTTTCCTGGGATTCCTAAGACCGTTCACCAAGTAGGGATTCAAACCAACCCCTGCCGGAGTCCCCGGCTCCACAATGGTGCAGTCCCCGAAGCACCCTTCCCAAGCCATTTGCACACTGTCGGGTGTTTGGGGCCAGGCGAGCCCACAGAGGTCCTTGTACCAGTAGAAGTCTCCCGAGTCACCAGAGCACCTCCGGGGGAAGTGGTAGGAACGTGTGCTGCTTAGGGAACCAAGGAGGGAAGGGCAGCCACACGCCAGTCCACGGTAGCCAAGCAGCCAGCATACCCTGTCCCGCCAGTGGAGTGCTGTGACACGGGGAGCCTTAACACAGATGGGACAAGCCAGTCCCAGCAGCACGTGTCAGATGTTTTCCTGGTGTGAAATGCCCAGCACAGGCCAGCCAAAGACAGCAAGGGGGTGTTGTGGGAAGCTGGGGGCTGACTGCCGGTGGGGACAGCATTGCTTGTTAGGGGTGATTCAGGTTGTGAATGATGGTTGCACAGCTATGTAAGTATGCCCAAAACTACCTATTCATGCTGTTTAAAGGTCTTAATTTTATGATCTATACATTATAGTAGACCCCTCTTATTCACAGTGGGATTTGTTCAGAGATTCTCAGTGGATGCCTGTAATGGTGGGTAATGCTGAACTCCTTATACAAGCACTGTGATACAAGAATAATTGAACTGATTGCTACTGAGTGCTAACCAAGAGGGTAGCATATTCAGTGTGGATACATGGACAAGAGACTGGTTCACATCCTGGGTGAGATGGAGCAGGTTGGTGTTAGATTCTATCATGCTACTCAGAATAGGAGGCAGGTTTTTAAAACTTAGGAGTTTTTAAATTCTGGAATCTTACTATTTAATATTTTGGGCCTTGCTTGGCCATGGGAAACTGGATGAAGGAGAACTACCATATATCTCAATAAAGTTGTTGCAAGAAACAACAGGATGAGATAATAGAAGGGAACCTGTGGTTTCCAAGGAAGCTGAGGACGTGTGGCAGATTCGGAGGTGAACAGCTGATTGTTGACTGCTGTCTCCGTGGCATCCCCCATGGCTCTGTTTCCCTGGGGAATGAGGTGGGAGGAGCTGTGGGAGGACAGTCTCTCCATGAACGTGCAGAGGCAGTGCCGGGAGGGAGGGGGAGTGCTGACTGGGCAGCCATCGCCGTCCACTCCAGCCTGACCTGGGCTCTTCTCAGGGGTCCCTTCGCACTGAAACAGTGGTGGCTCTCGCCAGGTCTCTCCTGCTGCGCCGTCCGCTGCAGGCTGGAGGCACGTGATCAGGAGGCAGCCCTGGGTGCCTTGCTCTTGGGTGGCAGCATCCCCGTCCCCGGGCTAGATGCCCCACGTGGGCCAAGCCAGGCGTCTCCTGCCCAGTGGGCACAGGATATCAGCTCACCACCCCACCCAGGCCCCTCAGCCCCAGAGGCCTCTGGCCAGACAGCAGTGCTGACTGGCAGAAGTGGGGGCTGCCACGTCCCCCCTCACTTGCTCACGACAATGGGCGTGGGCCACGCGCCTGTGCTCAGTGTCGGAAGGCCGCACACGCATCTTTCCAGTGCCAGCTTGAGCTGCTTAGTCTCATTTGGCACCATGTGAGTGACAGAGTGGGAGGCTTCAGGAAGCGGGGATACCTATTCGCACGCAGTGAGTTCTTGAAAGGAGCGGCTCAGAGACTGGGTAATCTCGGTGGATTTTGTTACATGATCGATTTACAGCAGCGCGTGACAGGTGATTGGCACGTTTGCACAATGTTTTCCCGAGACGCCCGGAGGATGGGGATCTCGTCTGGTGCCGTCTCTCACCTGCTCCTGCCCTTGGGCTCTGTGGATGTCATTCTGGGAGCTCGTTCCCCAGGGACTGCAGCTTGGCACTGTGGCGACGCGGGCCATGCCTGGCGCAGTCGGGGAGGCAGCGTGGTGTTGCTGCCACTGCAGGTGCCTCAGGGGGTCACCAAGGGCAGGAAAGCCGCTCAGCCCTCCCGTTGTGTCCCAGCAGCCTGATGGGACTACTCTGGCTTCCTTGGGTCCCCAGGAGAATGGCCCTGGAGCTGGGTCTCCTCAGGTCTCCATGGCCCAGACTGGGACGTCACCCGTGCTCTCTGCAGGCCTCCCTCCACCTGCCGCCAGTCCCTTCACTCTCGGTGGGGGCCTGGGCCTGGGCCTGGGCAAGGTCATTCTTGCAGCAGAGTCTGCACACCATGCGGCCACCTGGCTCAGGCGGCGGGTGAGACTGTGCTCAAGAGGTAACTGGGCTTCCTGCTCACACACGGCCTTCTCAACTTCAACTGTGGGAACGTGGGCTCATCTGAGGGGTCTGCTTGTCAGTGTGTCCAGCTGCTTTACCTATTGGCCTATCTGCCAGTGTGGCCTTGGCCCTGAACTCCATTCTGGCCTTTTAAGAGTTCACTGTTCCACACATCTGCTCTTGCTCGGTTGGTGAAGGGCCCTCTGGACGCAGGTCCTGGTCTGAGGTGTGGCTGCCGCTTCCGCTGTCTGGCTTCTCCCAGCCCATTACCCTGCCAGCTCCTCTTCCTGAAGCCGTCTGTGGCGCGGCCCCAGCCCACAGCTTGGCTAGGAGAGGGGCTGAATTTCAGCAGGGAGCAGGAGAGAGACAGTTTGGGCTCACCTCCCCAGGCCTGCAGCTGCGCCTGCAGGGCCACGACCCCCACGGGAGCCTGTGCACCAGGATGTGACTCGGCACCAGGGAGCAAGCACCCAGGCCCAGGAAGCCGTTGCCGTGCCGAGCTTCTCCTGGGAGCCTCTGCCCTGTGTGGAGACCTGGGAAGGGCACCCGGAGGGAGTGTCCGTGCCCCAGAGCTGCGTCCTTGGCCTGCTGTGGCTAGGCTGGCCATCTCCCGCTCCTCCTCCTCTGCCTGGGGCTGTCCCCCTGCCCCACCCCAGGAGGGCTGCAAACCCCACCCACGTTCTCAGCCATGCTCCTAGGCACTCGTCTCCAAGCCTGTCCTGGGGAGGGAGGGGCAGGAGTCCAAGCTGGAAGGTCTGAGCTCTTCAACACCCCGCCCCCAGCCCCCGAGGCACCCCTAGAGAAGGAGAAGGCACCCACGTGGCACACTGGCAGCCGCGCGCACCAACCCTCCCACAGAAGAGGCCTCAGCCAGTCGGCATTGTGAGTCACAGAGACAGCCAGAAGCCTCCTGACCAGGGCCTCTGAGGAGGAGTCCAGCCACCGTCGCCCACGGTGGTCCACCCGCAAGCGCTTGCCCCAGTCCCGTGGGGAAGAAGTAGCCCCGGCCCAGGTCAGGGTGTGGCACAGTGTGGAATGCTGCTGTTGAAGCCCAATCGTGGAAGACAGGGCCCTGGGGCCTTACCACGCAGGATGCGGAGAGCACGTGGTACCCCGGTCACTGGCCAGCTGTCCACGGCACTGCTGTGTGGGTCTCCGGCTCACTGCCCCCACACGTCAGCAGGAGGAACAGCCGACACCGGGCCTGTTTCTGGGCCTGTCCGCCTCTGGATATCTAGCGGAAGGAGGCTTGGGGTGTCTTCGCTTTCTTGACATTTCCCTGCAGACTGGTCACTTAAAAGATAGGTTAGAGGAAGGCCCGGGCGTCCCTCCCTGAGCACTCTGCCCCAGCCTCCCTTTCAGACAAAGCCTGCTTCCCTCCTGTGACAGCCTAGTGCTATCACAGCCTGGTCCCCTGTACTCCTCCGTCACCTGGAGCAGGGACCCAGGTACAGCATCCACTGTGTGGCTGCTGCCCTGCCACTCTTGTCCACTGCAGAGCTGAGCCTTCAGAAGGGCCTTCTCAGTGGCCCTGGGCCCTTCCCTGCCTGTGTCCCTCAGCTCTGGTCCTCCAGGCCACTCCCCTCAGGCTGACTCCTTTGTCCACGGCCACCTGCCTGCTGCTTCCCTGTGCTGGGCTGCAGCCCTCGTCCACCTGCCAGATTTGGGTCCCATTTCTTTGCGGCTTTCCCTGGGCCCATGGGTCTGCAGCCTTGGCCCACCCGCAGCCAGGCTGCACGCTGCCCTTCCCTGCCCTCCCACCCAGGGCCACCTGGCTTTTCTGTAGGTGCCCTCTGAGCCCTGGGGTCCAGGCCCCGACCCCTGTCCCCAGCCCTGCGGTCTGGGCCTCTGTCCCTGCCTTCTCTGCCCTGAGGCCACCTCTCTTCACCCAGGCCTTCCATCTATTTCCTGAAGGCCCGGGCCTTCCCAGAGCCATCCTGGCCGCTCTCCCTCTCCCCCTTGCTGCCTCCTCCCTGCCCTGACCCACACACCAGCCACTCTGAGCCACCTTCTTCAGGGAGCTGCCTCTGGGTTCTTCCAGAGTTCTCTGTGTTCTGCTCTCCTGCCCCAGTGTGCACGAGCCGCCTGTAAAGCACCCACTTTCTCATCATTCTCAGCCATGCTGCACCGGGCCCTAGGGTGGTGGGGTGTGAGGTGCAGGAACGCTGGGGTCCCGTGAGGCAGTAGCGGCCACCCTGGCCAGGTCAGGGTCCCACCAGGCGCCTTCCCTCCCTGGCCCTCGCAGCCAGGGTTCCAAGGTGCGGGGTGTGCAGGAGGAATATGGAGCTGATGGATCACAGGACCTTTAAGTCAGATGAGTGTTGAAAAGGTGGCTTTTTAAATCCTGTGGAAGTCTGCCAAGCTGGCTGGAGACCATCCCCTTGTTCACTGGAAGCAGGCTGCTCTTGGCTTGATTGAGGTGTGACTGGAGGGCTGCCAACGCGTGTGTGTGGAGACCCACGGTCAAGCTGGAATCGCGTGGTCACCTGCACGTGCAGCGAGGGTGCTCGGGGCCTGGCTGTGCAGGTATACGGTCCTCGCGCTGTGCCTCGGGCCCCAGCTTCCCTCACGCAGGAGTCTGCGCTCTGACCAGCACACCGCGCCCCACTCCGTCGCACTCTGCTCGGACTGGTTTCTTCAGGTGGTCGTTAACGTGCCGCGCCTCTGTCGCCTGCGCTCGTGGCCCACCTCCTCCTGGCCTCAGGCTGACCTCACCCAGGTCTGCTCTGCACCTGGCCTGTGCAGCTCCAGCCCTTCTCTGGTGGACAGTGGCCTTGGTGTCAGAGTCGGCTGTGTGCAGCACCTGCACAGCCGGGCTTCTGCCACGTGCTGCTCTGCAAACAGCCCACAGGTTCTGAGACCTGGTGTCTCCCAGCTCAGGGCCCGGGAGGGAGATAGAGGTGATAGTCGCCAGGGTTCTCGTGTCTGTGCAGTGACTGTCCCCAAAACTGGCAAGTGGAACTGAGGCCCAAGCTTCCACCTAGCCATTCCTCAGAGCACGGGGGCCCAAGTTCAGCAGGAAGCGTGTAAGGACTCTCAGTACATACCTCCGTGCTTCAGAAGGCGCCAGGTCCCTGGAAACCCCGGCTCCCTGCAGAAGCAGGTAGAAGGCAGAGGGCAGAGCCTGTCCACACAGTGTGGCTCCCTCAGAACGGCCCAGGGCCTGGGCCTCCCTCCCAGTCACAGCACCCTGCCAACAGATCCTGGATCCGGGGGGAGCTTCAGGTGGCCTTGGGGGTTTTAGGAACCGGTCAGTCATTTCCCGGGACACCGAGGGCCAGCGGTGCCTGCCCTGTCCCTCTCCCCAGTCATCCTGCCAGCTCCTTGGGGTGTCACGCTGGGTCCCCCGCTGAGGAAGGGGCTGCATTTCTCTGGACAGCTGTGACTGTGCAGCTAGCGCTGTCCTCTCCCCACACCTGGCCTTCCTCAAGCCAGTGTGCCTGGCTCCCAGGGCTCCTAAGCACCATGCCATCTGTCTCTGTCCCGGAGCCCGGTGTGGCCTGTGCTCAGCACTCTGGCAGCCCAGGTCCAGGCCGCGGTGCCTGTGGCCTTGGTTTAGGGAGCTCTCCCGTGGTCCGCGTCTGTGAGGAGCCTGTCCCAGTCCCAGGACCTCTGTCTTGAGTTTCGTCTGGTTCCTCTGCGTTGCAGATCATCCCCAAGCCAAGCGAGCCGCCCCGGCAGCCAGAGAGCCACCCCGAGGAGACGGAGGAGGAGCTCCGGGAGCACCAGGCCTTGCTGGATGAGCCCTACCTGGACCGGCTCCCGGGGCAGAAGGAGGCACATGCCCTGGCTGGTGTGCAGGTGAAGCAGGAGCCCATCGAGAGCGACGAGGAGGAGGCGGAGCCCACGCGGGAGGCGGAGCCCGGCCAGCGCCCTCCCACTGAGCAGGAGCTGCTCTTCAGACAGGTGCCAGGGCAGGGCAGTGGGCAGGCAGGCGCTGGGCAGCCACATGCCAACCACCTTGGTCTGGAGTCTGTCCTGCATGAAGTGAGGTCGCTCCCCTGCCCACGTGGGCGGTGGGCGCACTCATTGCAGACGTTGCCTCTGCGGCTTTGTGGGCTCTTCTCCAGCAAACAGCCCGGCCTGGCGGTGGGTTCTTAGGTCCCTGGAAGCCAAGCACTAGTGAGGCTTTGAATACTCCAAGCTGGGGAGGAGCCTGGTCTATTAACCCATTAAAATGGAGGCAGGGTCTGAGCAGAAGCTGAGACCCTTGGGGACCAAGGAGAGAGATGCTGGTGTCCAGCTTTGTAGAAAAGTGCTATGATTTGGCTTCCTGGGCCAGTGGGAAGTGGGACACTGAGTCACATGGCCAGACTCATAAGAGATGAGGAAATCCAGTGGATGATGTGTGCATTCCAGCGAAAGATGAACCGGCCGAGTCAACGGAATACTTGGGATAGGTGGCCAGTGGGTCGGAAACCCTGGGTCAGAAGCCAATGGCCTGCAGGGCGGTTGCCCACCCCTGAGGAGTGGGCTGAGCCAGCAGAGCTGAGTGGTGCTGTTGGGCTGTGCATCCCAGCAGCCGGCCAGGGCCTGGGTGCTGCTTCTGGGACCCAGGGGCCACTGGCTGGCCCACAGCACTCTGGCTGGATTCCACGACACTGCTCAGCCCGTGACAGCTCCAGCATGTGGCCAGTGCTCCCCCACCGGCACCTCGGGGCCACCAGCCCTCCTTCCCACACACCCTGTCTGGTGGGGCCCCGAAGGTTTGCAGGAAGGTGTACTGTAGCTGAGATGCAGGATTTTGCCTCGCAGATGCCAGGTTAGGATGCCTGTGAGTACACGCATGGCGTTAGGGCCGGCGTCTGCAGGCAATGATGGGCATGCGCTTGGGAGGAGGGCCTGGCTAGCTTCCCGCGTGAGACCCTCACCAGAAGTGCTTTCCTGCCCACCCTAGAGAGCAGGACTCCCTAGCAGGAATGCAGTGAGGCCGGGTCCAACCTGCAGAGATGGGCGTAGGTAGAGGCTGGACCTGTCTAGAGACCTTGCACCTTAGGGGCTGCAGTGGGCACTCAGCCGCCCAGCCTGCTGTGCCAGGAGCTGGGCCTTCAGCACCTGGAGTCCCTCAGCCCTTCGCACCTGGACCCCGCCTCCTGGGGCAGGGGGCAGGGACTGGGCCCGGCTTCTCCAGGAGCCGACAGGTGGGCCTGTGTTCCAAGGCACGAGGTCTCTCCATCACACGTCCAGCAGAGCTTGGGCAGGGCGAGCCAGAGTGAGTGGACACATGCTGCTTCCTCCTCTCCGCGGCTGTCTTGTGGCTGTGGCAGGAGGCCTCAGGAGGCTGGGCAGGCCATGCTCCTGCCAGCTCCCAGGTCCTGTTGGGGGCCACGTCCCTTGGGGGTCCCAGGAGTGTCCGCACCGCACCCTCCTGTCCTCCCTGACCCCTGACCCTGAGTGGATGTCCCTCTCTCCCCGCAGTTCCTCCCTTCCTAGTGGGGGACACTGGGCGGTCAGAGCCCGGGTGGGAGCTGCTGGCAAGGAGGAACTTTCTGGCCCCGTGCGGATGCCGTCACTTTCTGGCCCCATGCGGCTGCCGTCACTCTCCGGCCCCGTGTGGCTGCTGTCACTTTCTGGCCCAAGTTTGGCATCAAATCAGAAAATCTTGGCCCGCATGACCAGTGGAACCTGATGAAGGCCGTGGTCTGTACTCACTGGCGTCACTGTGGGCTGGCCACAGTGAGCTTCCGGGTGTCCCCAGGTAAAGCCATGCACCCCGCCCCGTGTGGTGCTGTGCCGTCAGCATGGAGGGTGGCCCTGCCGCTCCTGGTGACTCAGGACCTCCTCAGAGAAGCCCTTCTTGGTCCCCCTCACTGGGGCATACCGTGGGGACACGAGTTGCGCTGGGGCTCCCATCCACGCCTGTCTTCCTGCCAGGAGGTCAGCTGCCCGAGGCAGGCCGAGCCTGCCATGCTGCCCTCTGACCTCACTCGGCATGGCCGCAAGCATGGGGACAGTGGCCCTCTGGGGCCGGCTGACTGGAGTGGGGCCTGGCCCGGGGGTGGCTGGTGGCGGTGGCTGAGTGTCCCCGTGTCCCCCCCAGCAAGCCCTCCTGCTGGAGCAGCAGCGCATCCACCAGCTGAGGAACTACCAGGCATCCATGGAGGCTGCTGGCATCCCCGTGTCATTCAGCGGCCACAGGCCCCTGTCCCCGTGCACAGTCCTCCCCAGCGTCTGCCACCTTCCCTGTGTCTGTCCAGGAGCCCCCGACCAAGCCGAGGTTCACCACAGGTAAGACGGGGCAGGGCCTGGCCTGGGGCTGTGGGTCCTGCCATGGGAGTGCCAGGGGGCGCTGAGCCCTGTGCAGGGCTCGGGCCACACCCAGTTCTGTTCGTGGCCTGTCATGGTCCCAGAAGCCCACCTTCTACTCCCCAGGGAGCGGCAGTCCCCACCTGCATGCCCACACGGCCTGGTTGGGGACTTCCCAGCTTCTCATCCCTGGTCAGCAGGAGAGTGGACTTGGTCTTCTTCACTTACCCCTTGCTGAACCAAGCTGGCGTCTCTGACACGGGCCTGCAGGCCCCGCCGACGTGGTACAGCTGTGCTGGAGGAGAGCCCGGCCAGCTCCCGCGTCTCCCCCCACTGTCTCTCACGCCACCCGTCCCCTCTGGGATCAGAAGGCAGCAGCTTCCCTTCCTCCTGAAAGGCGCAGGAGCCAGGCGGCTGAGCACAGCAGAGGACCAGGGCTGCGTGGCCTGGGGGCCAGGGCTGCTCCCTGGGTGGCACCTGCGCAGCCCTAGAGGGAGGGGCCAGGGTGGCTGTGTGCTCCACCTTGTGCTTGGCCTCGTGCTGTGCGAAGAAGGCAGTTGGAGCAGCGGTGACGGGCCACCTGCCTCACGCCTGCAGAGCAGCTGCTTTCCCGCACCCACAGACAGCCGGGGTCTTTCCAGCCCGTAGGAGGGTAGTGTTCTTATTGGGGGGAGAACCTCAGAGTGATCTTATAGAAACCAGGAAAAGAGGAAGGAAACTGTAGACAACAGGCCAGCGGGTGGCCCCTCCACAGTCCCTGGCCACTGACTGAAGCACGTGTGTTCTCAGAAGCGCGTGGCCAGCAGGTGGCCCCTCCCCATGGCCCTGCGGGGAGGGACTATGGTGGCCCGTGCGTTCGCGCCCTGTCCTGGCTTCAGGATTGTCACTTTACGGGTTGATCAGTCAGTGCACGTGCTCAGTGCGACCGAGACCTGGAAAGCCTGCCCTCACCTCAGCAGAAGCCGCGGCTGGCAGCCTGGTTCCGTCCTGGAGGTCGCGTCTGCGTAGCCAGGCAGCCAGGTGGACGCCAGCCGAGGCTGACCGCATGCAGACAGGCTCTCTGCGCCTCTTGGTGCCGGCACCTGGGCCACCTCCCCAGGTCCCCACGGTGCCTCTGCACGTCCTTCGTGCGGCATGGTCACCTGGGGCCCTGCTGGCTTGCTCTCTGAAGCAGCCGCGGGGGTCCACCTCGGGTTCCAGCCTGGGGACCCATCAGCAAGCACGAGCGCATCAAGGAGACCCTGCTGAAGGGCGGCACGCTGTCCTGTGGTGGCCGTCCACCTGCTTGCACATGCACCTCGCCCTCTGCCCACACTGAGCCTCCGTGTCCCTGTGACCCTGGACCCACCCTGCTGTGCTTTCTTGAACCCAAAGTCACATCTTCAGCACTCGGCTCTGGTAGTGCCCCCGGATTGCCTGGGCGCAGGGACGGACTCCTGTCGGCCCAGCTCACGGAGGCTGAGCGGGAAGGCGTAAGCTCACACAGCAGTGCCAGCGTCCTGCAGGGCCACACAGAAATGGGACCACTTGGACCTAGGCTCACTGTGGCTGGGTGACACTGCCTTTGTTCCCAGTGACAGGAGCATAAACAGAGTCCTGTCCCAGCATCAAGCACTTGAAGAGCCCACTTACTGGATACGCACATGATAGCCAGCAGGTGCCCTTGTCAGTGGCCTGTGCTGAGGGCGTCTTCCACCCGTCCCGGCGCCCCTGAATCACAACCTCAGAACTGCAGGTGTGGGGGATGAGCCAAGCAGGACCAGCAGGGCAGCCCTCCTGTCAGATGTCACCAGGGACAGAGCTCCTCCGGGGACGAGGCCTGGTGGCAGAGGGGCCGCCTGCCACTGCAACAGTACTGGCCCTCAGGGTGGCATCCGTCGTGGCAGCTCTGATGTGCAGCTGAGGCTGCCCACGGCACCCCAAGGTCAGCGGGCTTCCCTCAGGAGCCTCCTCCCCATTGCTGCTGCCGGCGCTGGACTCGGTCCTGCGGTCAGCAGGTTTCTGAGCTCCATGTGCGGGTCTGAGCGTCCCCATGGTGGCCGGCTCCTCTGGGGTCTCTGGAGGCAGCACCCTGACCCTCAGGCACCTGGGACAGTTGCCAGCCACCAGGGCTGCTCCACACAGTGGTCAGCCCACGGCCGGGGGGACTTGGCCCTTAAAGGGACAAGACGTCCTGTCCTGGAAGTCGGCACAGTCCTGGGCGATGCAGACGCCACCGAGGGCGAGGCTTGGGGCAGCTGCCCAGGGCCAGCCTCCTGTTCATGCTGTGGGCTGCACACCTCCTGCCCTCGCTGCTGGGGCCGTGGGCAGGGCCATGGCCAGGGAAGTGGCCAGCCCACCTGCGCGGCCCTCGCCTCTGCTGTCGCCCTGTCCTCTGGGCTTGGCGGGTCCAGAGGTCCGGCTGAACTTGCTGTTGTTCCCAAGAACCTCCTCGGGCTCTCCCTCCAAGCAGGGCGCTGCCCTGCCTGCAGCAGCCTCCTGGCAGGTGCTGGCACAGCCCTAGGCACACTGCTAACCCCGGCTGCCCATGTCCCCCTCCAGGCCTCGTGTACGACACCCTGATGCTGAAACACCAGTGTGCCTGCGGGAACACCAACAGCCACCCCGAGCATGCGGGCAGGATCCAGAGCATCTGGTCCCGCCTGCAGGAGACGGGCCTCCGCGGCAAGTGCGAGGTGAGCGGGCAGGCCGCGCTCAGGAGGGCCACTGCCTACTGGATTCGTGGTGTCCATTGCTGTGCTCTTGCTCAGCCCACAGGGCCAGCAGTGGAGTCTGGGTTGTAATAACTGGGGGATGGGGAGGGGCCAAGAGCAGCACTAGCCAGCATTTCCCAGGGTCCCCTCTGCACTGTGTGAGCACGGGCCTCCTGCTGAGAAGCTGTCTCTGCACTTTCAGGTGCTATAACAGAAACCCCGAGGCTTGGTAATTTATAAAGAAAAGAGGTTTATCTAGCTTATGATTCTGGTGGCTGAAAAGTCCACACAGCATGGTGCCAGCCTCTGGCGAGGATCCCCAAGTTGTGACATAACATGGTGGAGAAATGGTGGCCATGGAAGGAGACACATGTGTGGGGTGGCCTTGCTTTATAACAACAGCCCGCTCTGGGATAAGACCTGAGCCTTCAGCCTCTTGGAGGGTGGAGCCCCTGTGAACCATCGCCTTCCCCCAGCCTCACCTCACCCTGGGCTCGGCTTCCCCATGTGGCTCTGGGCGGAGACTGCCCCAGACCAGAGCGCTGCCTCCTCCCTACTGCCGGGCCCTGGACGGCCTGCTGCTGGCCTGCAGAGCTGTCCCTGTCCTCCTTCCAGTCACCTCCTGGAAGAAGCCCTTGCCGCCTGCACACCCGCGGTCCTTGGCCCCTGTGGTGAGTCAGGAGCTAGAGGCCCCGGGGAGTCGATGTCTGGGAGTCGATGTCTGGGATCGAGCTGGCTGGCTTCTCGTCACTCAGATCACGTCCTCTGTGGTATCAAGTCTCCACGGATCTGGGGAGGGCCTCCGGCCTGGGGGTCTTCCTCAGAGATGGGATTCTACGTGGCGCTGGCTGGTGGGTGGCGCACAGCCTGGCTTGTCTGGGCCCGGCTCCCCGCGCAGGCCCTCGTGCCCAGTGCTACGTGCGAAGGCTCCAGTGCGCTGCTTCCCGGCTGGCCCCCGGCTGCCCAGCTGAGGTCCCCTGTGCTCCCGGGTCTTCCCGAGGGCTGGCCGCAGTGTTGCCCTCAGTGGGCCCAGCTGGTGCCCTCGCCAGGTGCCAGGCAGTCACAGGGTCCTGATCCTCCAGGGGAGTGTGCGACAGGCCCTGCTGTAGTACAGGCACCGAAAGAAGCTCCTGTCACTGGGAGCTGGTGACCTCCCAAGGCCGCCTTCTCCATCTGGGTGTCCAGCTGGCAGCGTCACGCCCCAGGCTCACCCTGCCGTGCGCACGAGGCGGGGCCATACCCAAGCCAAGAATCCACCCAACTGGAGGCCGCCATGTCTGTCCCACCTCCATCAGCCCAGCGTCCACCTGGGCCCCACCAAGGGCACCTGGTGATGAGCAGGCACCTCTGCAGTGGGTGGCCCCTGCCGCGTAGGGCACCCCTCACAGCTGCTGGCCTGGAGCTCTGAGTGCCACTCCTTGGCCTCCCGTGGCGCGGGCACGTGGGCTCCCTTCCCCACTTTTGTTGGTGATGCATCTCCTGGGTCAGGGCAGGGGGCGCGGTCCTGCCCAGAGCCCTCTGGGGAGGAGACTGAGGAGCCGCAGGGCGAGGCCCAGGCACTGGCTTCCTGGGTCTGGCCAGACAGCTGCGCCACTGGGGGGCAGCGTAGCCCAACAGAAGGGCTGGGAGGAGACTTGTCCTTGCCAGGGTGGAGCTGGTGCCCTGCCCTTCCAGGGCCACCGAGGCAACCTGGAGTTCTCTGCCCACTGCCCACCCACTCACCCTCCTCCCGCGGGAGACAGGACCACTCAGCCCAGGGGACTCAGAGGTGGTTTCTCTGCCAAAACACACGGGGGAGCCAGGTTGAGGTGAGAGAATGTGACCTGGAGCAGGCAGGACCGTGACCCTCCCATCTGTGTGGAGCGTGAGGGAAGTGCAGGTGTGGCGGTGCTGGCCTGTGGGGCCAGCGGGGAGAGGGATGCGGGGCGAGGCAGGGTCCCAGGCACCAGCTGTGGGGTTGGAGCAGGGCCAGCAGGGCCCAAGGAGAAGAGGCTGGGCTCGAGGGTTCCGACGTGGAGCTGGCAGTGGGAGAGGCGCAGACAGGCTCCCTGGGTGTGGGCACTGTCCACAGGAGCCAGCTCCTAGCCCTCTTGCCCCCTGGGACTGCAGAGCAGAGTGGCCTGGGTCCTGGACACCTGGTGGAGGAGAAGTCACGTGGACAGTGCTGCAGCTTCCCTCGGGCCCTGGGACTGGGCCCTCCATTCTGTCTCGCCCTGCGTCACCGCAGTGCTGCAGCGGGCTCCTGTGCCGACGGGACGTGCTGGTGAGGGATGTGGACTGGGCCCATAGCCTCCACGGGAGGCCAGCCTCCTCTCCCGCTCCCTCCGCCCCGCCCCGGCAGCCGTGCGCAGCCTGGACAGTTAGGTCCTCCCGTGAGTTTCCGAGATCCGAAAGCCACGCTGGGCCTCGGGCCCGCCTTCCCGGCGCTGGCTGGGGCGGCAGGTGCTGCTGCCCTGAGAGTCAGCCAGGCAGGGTGCTGCCCCTCCAGGCACAGCTGGCAGGGGGGCTGGAGGAGGCAGAGCTCACAGCACCACCGCCGCCCCGGACCCTGCCTCAGACTGTGGGCCTGCCGCAGGGAGCGTCCTGACTTCTCAGGGGCCAACAGGACGCGCCCCCCCAGGGAAGGGGCAGCGCAGACCCCGGTGGCTGGCAGCTGTCCTGCGGATCCGCAGCCTGCGGTCCTGGTCTCCCAGAGCTCCCGTTAGCTCCGTCTGGTGTCTTGCTCCTCCGCTGGAGGTGTTGAGGATGGACGCTCTGCCTCTGCCTCTTCGCTGTAGTTTAAAAGCCACTTTCTCAGTCTAGCTGAAGTCCCTCTTGCTGCAGTTCAGGTCTCATCCTCTGTGGGGAGGCCCGTGGCCTTGCCCTCCTGGCCTCACAGCACATGGCCCGTGCTGCCTCCTGTCGACAACAAGGCCAGGACTCCTGTACCCACGAGCCTCTCAAAGCATGGTCCCCAGACATGGTCTGCCCAGACAGAATGTGGCACAGGCCATGCCTGTGTGTGCCCAAAATGACCACGAGACAGAAGAAGTGACAAGCAAGTGACCAGCAGTTCGGGGTGGGGTGTACCCCCTGCAGGGCATGTCCCTCCCTTTGTGCCTAGAGCGGAACCAGGGCTGGACTGTGGTGTCAGGGAAGGGTCCCGGTCCCAGCACGGGGGGCACTGCTCTCCTCTCCTCCAGGAGGTGGTCTGCAGGAAGAGCCTGGCACTGTGCAGCGACCGCTCGTGGTGAGAAGGGAGTTCCCAAGCAGGCCTCTCCAGGCAGGACAGCTGGACTCCAGTTGTCCCTGCCCAAGAGTGGGTTGGGCTCTACCAGCGCGTCCTCGTCCTCCCCACCCAGCACGGACGAGACCCCAAGACACAGAGCCTTGTGCAGGGGCTCCTGGTGGCCTGGGGGCAGCCCTGCCAGAGGCTCCCTCCCGGCGTGGACACAAGGCCTATGGAAGGCCTGGTGCTGGGCCAGCCCACGGTCCAGATCCCTGCTCCCACCCTGTGGAAGCAGATGTGGCACCGCCACAGCCCGGGTGTGTCCCTGTGTTGGCCTGGCCCTCCAGGCCCATTTCCTCAAGGAACGCTAGCTTTCCTCTAGGGCGGAAGCCCCCGCCCTCCTGCAAGGCTGAGCACCAAGCCCAGTGGGGAGCAGTGCCCTGCTGTCCTCCTCTGGGAGGAACCTGAAGCCGCCCCTGGAGTCTGCACTGGGGGTCCTGAGCCAGGGGTGCAGGGCTCTGAGATCACAGCCCAAGGCAGGGGCAGACCCTCTGGGGGTGCCCACCTGTGTGCCCGTGACGCACAGCGGAGCGGGGGCTCTGGTTCCCCTTGAGCGTGACTCCACCATGACTCACATAGCGTTGAGCCCTGCTTGAAGACCAGGCCCTGGCGGGGGTCAGCGCAGTGTGACGACAAAGGGTGGCCCGTGGAAAGCTGAGTTACCTGGTTAAGTGTTTTCCCGAGCCCTAATGAAGTGTGAGCCCGCTGCAGCGTTTCTGGGGAGTGTTGGCGGATACCTGCTCTTTGTTGTCTAACAACCCTGTGGTCCCGCGCTCACTCTGCAGCCAGCTGAGCTTCCCTCGGGGCCACAGTGCTGCCGAGCTGAAGCAGCGGCCTGCACGGGGTGTGAGCGACCTCCCATCTTGTCTCTGCAGTGCGTCCGCGGACGGAAGGCCACGCTGGAGGAGCTGCAGACGGTACACTCGGAGGCCCACGCCCTCCTGTACGGCACCAACCCACTCAACAGGCAGAAGCTGGACAGTAAGAAACTGCTAGGTATTGCCAGGCCTTCCTTACCTCCCCACCAGGTCGCCTCACCCCGTGGCTGTCTCTAGCCCTTGGCCCCTGCGGCCAGGCTGGCCCTGGGGTCACCAAGTGCAGGGCACTTCCCTGCAGCGCCTGTGCCAGGCCCCGAGGCAAGGGACTGGAGGGGGACTGCCGTCAGTATCAGCTCAGTCCTGCTCGTCGCCCGCTCCTCCTGTGCCAGGCAGGTGGGCAGGGACTGCTGGTACAGGGGTCTGCATGCTGAGGCGGCTCGAGCACCAAGGCCCCCACGTGTTTCCCAGCCCTCGTCCTGTTGGGCTCGCCACGTGGAAGCCTGGTGCTGAGCCTTGGCTCTGGGCAGGAGGCCTTGTTTTTTGGCCCTGATGGGCAGCCCCTCGAGAGTGGGTGCAGGGAGACCTTGGCCCCATGGCCAAGCTCCTTGAATAGACTGCGCCTGGCCCTGCAAGTGCCTAGACGCTGACCGCGGACCTGAGGACAGGGCCCGCGGCTCCCTGGGCGCAGACCTGAGGACAGGGCCCGCGGCTCCCTGGGCGCAGACCTGAGGACAGGGCCCGCAGCTCCCTGGGCACAGACCTAGGGGTAACTCTGCAGGCTCCCTGGATCAGGCCAGGCCAGGGCTCCTTGGCCCCTTCTTTTCTGGGTCACTCCTTCCCTCATCTCCGGCCATCCTGCACCAGTGCAGCCACTGACCATTGGCTTCCTCCTCAGCATCCCAGCCTTTGCCCTAGGAAAGGAGCTGTCCCAGCCCTGCCCTGGGCACTAGCCATGGGGTCACAGGGGCAGGACTGATGGGGACACTGCACTGTTTCATGGTTACTGGAGTTTCACGGTGCAGAATTTCCAGCATGGAGGGCCCCAAAGGACAGCCCTGTGCTCAGAGCTTGAGGGCTGTCGGGTGCCCAGGCCTTCGTCCTGGGGCTCAGGAGAGGTGGGACAGGGAGTGTGACATTGCCCCGCGCAGATGTGCCAAGCAGCTGGATCCAAGGTTAGCTTAAAGGCTCCTGGGGGACAGGCGACTCCTGGAAGGCCTAGCAACAGAGCCAGGGCCGAGAGGGCCCATGTGAGCCGAGCACCAGAGCGTCAGGGCAGCAGGGGCAGGAGTCTGGGAGCTGAGCGACTAGACGCCCAGGCCAGAGAGCCAGCCCTCGGGACGCCCCAGCCCCTTGCCATCCGGCTCCCAGCGTGCTGCAGAGTCTACCTGCGCATTGCAGTGTGAGGGGACCTGTGCCTCAGTCACCTGTGCTGCCCCGATGGGCCTCGGGAGTTTCTGCTGACCTGAGGTAGAGACCATCGGCTGGGCTGTGCCCTTAGTGGTTGAGCAGCTTCACTGCTGCCCCCCAGAGCAGCAGAGGCCTGCCAGTCCACTGTGCATCTTCGCTGTCCGTCTTTAGAGAGCCCACTGTGGCCTGACCCTCTACAAAGGGCCCTTGGCATGCCAGTCTCCAAACTCGTGAAACGCGGGACAGAGCGTGGTTTGCAGGTCAGAGGTAAAGATGGCATAGATCCACCAACAGGAGGTGACCCGGATTCTCCAGCCAGTTTCAAACCAGGCGAAGCAGATCATCACAACTGGAGAGAGGAACTGCACAGGCGTGCGAGGGCACAGGAAGGGCACCCGTTTGCCAGGGCTCACAGCCCGCTTGCCTGCTGACGCCTGGTGCTCCACACCTCTGATTGTCCACATCCTGCCATTACAGCGGGCTGGGTGTTCTTCTGCTGGCCAAGTGTGTAGTGCGAGCCTGTCACCGTGCACAGGAGGCAGGGCACGCGAAGAACCAGTGCCCCACCTGTCCGCACCCAGGCATTGTCCTGACCTGGGAGCTTCCCTGTCAGTCCAGGTGCTTCAGACTGATCGATGGCAGGTGTCCCACATCTGCCTGGCACTGCCCCATGACTCCCCTGCCTCTGTAGGACCCACACACTTCTAAGCCGCGTGTGCAGAGGGCCCTGTCTTCCTCGCTGCCGTGGTGCTGTGCCCCTCAGGGGCTGCTTGCCATCCTAGAAGTCAAGGGTTAGTCTTGTGGTGGCACAAGTTGGCGCGGCCTCAGGGGCGCCTGGTCTGGGGCGGCTGTGCAGTGCTCAGCAAGGCCCACCCCCTGGAGGACGGTAGTCGTGGCAGGAAAGTCCCCATCCCTCCCTTGAGCGCCAGCCTGCTAGCCGGCCTGCTGTGAGTGGGCAGCAGTCCACGGTCCTGATGCCCCAGGCAGCCTCCAGGCCAGAGGCTCACCTCCCAGCCCAGTGCCTGGCTCCAAGCTGCACGAAGCCAGAGCTGACCGTAGGTGTGGGCACTGGAGCAGCCACAAACTCAGCGCAGGCCCTCTAGTGATGGACGCTCCGAGAAGCCCTGGACCATCATGGGTCAGCTCCCTGTCGAGCATGCCCTGCCCGCCACCCACCAGGGAAGCCCTGTGTTCCAGGACGTGACGTTCAGCCCCTTTCAGTCTTCCTTGTGAACTCACATGCGCATGTTCTGTGGGAGGGCGAGCCCCCACCAACAGCACTGCCATTGCTGTGCCAAGATGGGACTGAGGAGGGCCACCCGGCCCCTGGCCCCAGGGCGATTTCCTGCTCTCCACAGGAGCCTCCTCTCGATGCCAGCCACTGTGCCTTCCCTTCATGAAGCTGGGCACTAGGTGATGCTGTAGGACAGCGGGCAACAAGCGGGGCGGGGGTGGTGTGGGATTCCCAGAGTCGTGTGGCATCGCTGTTCTGCACCCAGTGTCCCCCGTGGCTGCCCAGCTTAGAAACTCCAGATCAGGCCATGGGTGTGCAGCCAGCCGAGGCAGGAGGACAGGTTCCCTGCTGTAGAGATGACAGGAAGGAGAGGCCACAGGGAGAGCCTGGGCCAGCCCAGTCCATGCTGCTGGCCCTGGTGGCTCAGCACCTGTGTGACCCGTGGCAGGAGTGGGAGCCAGTCGCACAGGCCAGCCCACGTAGCCAGGGCCATGCCCTCCAGATGTGCTGGGTACTCCCACAAAGGGGCTCTCTGCTCGTGGGGTCACAGCAGGGTCTGAGCCAGCCCCTGCCCTCTGCTGGCCAGTCTGCCCACATGTGAGCACCGTATGTACCTCTCCCTGGGGACCTGGGGCCTCTGAGCCCTTTGTGCCCCCACCGCCCTCCCTTCCCGTCCCCTGCTGGTGCGTGCAGCCCCAGCCTCGAGTGCAGACAGCAGCAGCACGGCCAGCCCACCCGGCCCTGTTGCGGATTCCAGGGCTTCTGCAGAGTGTGGACCCAGGCCACACTCCTGGCTGGTCCATCTGTGCACCAGGCCTTTCTCGGGCCTGGCTGGGCACATCTGCAGCATGGTATGGGTCCGTGTTTCCTCCTTCTCAGTGCCAGCTGTTCTTGGGCTTTGACGCCATCACAGGGGCTACTCCCAGCACCCATGACCTGCTCTCACACCGAGTCCCTGGGCTACAGGCCTTGGGGGCAGGAGTCAGGCCAGACCCACTGACCCCAGGCTTCTCTCCCTCCTGTGCCACCAGGTAGCCGCACAGGAGTGAGGCTCTGTGGTCCAGGACAGGAGCTGATGCCCAGGGTCAGGCAGGGCAGAGCTGGGAGTGGGCTGTACCTGGGCCGAGGGACCTACTCGCTAGAGAAGTCTGGCCCCAGGCTCGCTGGAGCTTGTGAGCTGTGACCATGCAGACCTGGCCAGGGAAGGAGGGGGCGTGGGAACAAGGAGCAGAGGGCACCAGCAGCAGCTGTGGGGGGGGGGGCAGGCCCCCTCCTGGGAGCCAGGGCAACATGCAGAGCCCTCCCTGCCCAGTTCCTAAAGGACAAGCACTACTTTGGAGCCTGGGCTCTGTCCCTCCTGGGGCAGTCTCTGGGCAGCTTTAGGCTGATCTGTGTTTGGCCAGCTCCCTCCTAGAGTCCCTTCCTTGTGGGGGGTGGGCAGTTGTGAGCTCTGTGGGGCTGGGGCCCAGGTAAGAGTTGAGGTTCTTCAGTCAGGTGTCTGATCTAAGCTTCTGAGTAGAGGTGCAGGTGCGCTGCTCCCCTCCCAGGGCTTCAGTGTCTAGAGTCCTCCTGTGGCCTTGGACACCAGGCCTCTTCCCACCTGCACAGCTGGAGAGGCCAGCTGGGGCCTCTGAGCTTGGCCCACAGCGCTGGTGTTGGGAGCTGGAAAAGGAGCTCGCCAGGCCCCAGTGTCAGCGTCCTGGTGGCACTTGCTGCAGAGGCAGTGAGCCCAGGGCTCCCACCCCTGCTGGCCCTGGGAAGAGGGGCTGGTGCCTGGAGAGGTTAGCTCTGTGCCCTCTGGCCAGGCACCACTCGGCGGGGGGGGGGGGGGGAGCATTGCCCCTCCAGCCAGCGCAGGTCCCAGGCCTGCCTCAGCCTGGTTAGGAGGCACGACCTCCAGAGCTGGCGTGTCGGTGGCCTCCTGACCCTCTCCCTCTCCCCCCAGGCTCGCTGACCTCCGTGTTCGTCAGACTCCCCTGTGGTGGTGTCGGGGTGAGTATCTCTTTATGCATGAACAATGTCCTGTTTGTTCTGAGTCCCAGCGGTCACAGAAGCCACCGCCGTGCTCTGCTCCAAGTGGGAAATTGCTGCCAGGTGTTTTCCATAGCAGGGCTCCGGGCGAGGTGCCACACGCAGTGTCAGAGGCCCTGCGAGCCGTGAGCGCTGGGATGGAGGGCATCTGGCACACACGGCCTGGCCCGCTGGGCTCTGGCTCTGAGAACTGGACCCTGCGAGCAGGCTGTGTCTTGTCCTCCACATCCACAGCAGGACTCTGCTGTGTCCACGCAGGTGGCAGAGAAGCCCAGGGGCGGGGTGTGCTCGTCCTGTCCTCTGTCCAGCCCAGAGCCCCCACGCCGTGACACCGTGGGCACGCCATTTGTGAGGCAGCTGGCTGCGATGTGCTGGCCTCTTCCTACGGGCAGGTGTCCACAGCTGGACCCTCAGGTCTGGAGGCAGGGCACAGTGATGCAGGCCTCCACAGCCAGGCCGTGCTGACCAAGGCCTCCCAGCTGGCCTCTCCATGGCAGGGCTGGGAGCCTCCTGGTCCATCTGTGACTTCGTGACCCCGTGGCATTGAGGACCACTGCAAACGGTCACAGAGGCCAGGCAGTGGGAGCAGGTGGGCAGCAGAAGCTCTCCCTGCTGGGTCGGTAGTGTGACCACAGATGGCAGGGTGACAGCCCAGGTCTGCAGTCTGTTGTAGACATGCAACAAGACTGCTCTCTCCCTGCGTCTGCATAAGTTGCTGTTTGAAAGCTGCCCTGTCAGAAAAGGAGAATGACGTCCACTCCTCCACGGCCAGCCTCCGAGGACTCTTATTTTATATTGTAAATAGGCTTCAATGTCTTAACTCAGGGCAGATTTTTGGCCAGACTTGAAAAGATTTGGATTTGCACGGCCCCGCGGCCAGCAGGCCTCAGAAAGGCAGGGTTTATAGTTTAAAATGAAAACTAAATGCACGCTCAGAACAGGATGGGTGAACCCAGGCAGGCCCCGTGCTAGATCCTGCCCGGGGCGCGGCATGTGACCAGAGCTGCCCCTCGCATCTGGGTGCAGAGCTGCGGGCTGAAGCCTGTCCACAGGCAGCGGAAAGCATAGCCCATGGTATCTTCAGATCTGTTCTGCCATCCAC
Source organism: Tamias sibiricus (assembly GCA_025594165.1). NCBI lineage: Eukaryota > Metazoa > Chordata > Mammalia > Rodentia > Sciuridae > Tamias > Tamias sibiricus. The sequence continues at coordinate 171,566,009 of CM046660.1, forward strand.
CACGCAGCAGGAAGGCAGGCGGAGGACTCGTGGGGGCCAGCCAGCTCGGGTGGACTTGCTGGGTCAAGCTGCAGCCACAGCTCTCCCGTGCCTCAGTGTCCTTTTCCAGAGCCACGGCCAGCCCCCTGGGGTGTCAGGAGAAGCCCGTGAGGCAGGGGTTGGCACTTCTGCCAGGGTGGGAAAGCAGGTAGCGAGAGGAGGCAGCTCCTCCTGAAAGCAGCCTCAGGTTAGCACTGAAGCTGGTCCCGGAGCTTCCGGAGCTTAGGACTGTCCCACCTCAACTTCTGTTAAATGCAGGTTGTAAATTGTTTTGATCTTTTTTCAAACCAAATAAAAGAAACATCTGCTTTAGTCACCTCCCTGTTACAAGTTTCAAAGTAGCAAGGAGGTGGTGTCCTTGAGTCTCCCTGTGCACCCGCACCAGGCTTAGCCCCTGCCCGTGGGTGTGGCGTGGACTCCCGGTGGCGCCCGCGCCTGTGAGCTCACCGACTGCCACCCTGGCACCCGTCTCCACCCGAGCCTGAGCACCCTCCTTGCGCTCCCTGCCCTTCCTCCAGCCTCTGCTGTGAAGAGCGAGCAGCTTGCCCTTCCCTCGGTGCCCCGCGGCAGGGAGTGCATCCTGTCATCAGCCCTGCACAGGGGGACAGCCACCACAGAGCCCCAAGCCACTGGAGGGTCTCGGCAGGTTCTCTGGGGACAGTGCAGCACCCAGCAGAGCAGGTGTCCCTCGTCCCCAGTGCCTTTCTTGGCCTGAAGCCAGCGCTCTGCGTTTGGGAGGGGATAGTCTGGCTCCTTTGGCAGCCCCCAGCCTGGCTTCCCTGGGGCGGTGCTGCCAGCGGGCACAGGGCAGTGGGGCATCTCTCCCAGCTGCTGCCTAAGTTGATAAGTCGCTTTTCCAGCTGAAGCAGCCAGAACAGAACTGCCGCAGGCGCCCGAGTGGGCAGCACCTGGTGCCATGTGGACACACGTTCTTCAGGAGCGAGGCTGGGGGAGTGTTCTTTGACATTTGGAACTGAGAACATGGAGGTCTGGTCTCTGAAAAGGACAGTCCTGCCAAACACTCGAACGTCTTCAGCCCCGTGAGGCGAAGACCCCTCCCTCCCCATGGGGTGACCAGTGTCTGCAGGCGGCCTATTGGCCTTGCAGTGGGCAGAAGCCTCACAGGCCTGGGCGGGGCATGAGGAGGACACAAGCACAGGTTTCGTGCCAGCTCTGGGCTTCCAGAGTGGGTATTCAGAGGTCAGTTTGAGGACGGTCCTGTGGAGGGCCCTGAGTGACACTATATGAGCTTGTTAAGGCACAGGCCAGCTCCCACCCAGGGGGCATGAGTCCCCATGTGTCTGGCCCAGGCCCTGGGTGGCCCCTCGGCATCCCCCTGTGCACAAGGGACACACCTAGGGGTGGCCTGGGCCACACAGAGACTTCTCTACAGACCTAGTGGTCAGTCTCTGACTTCTGGTCCTCACATTAGACAGGGCCTTAGAAATAACATTCTAGTGTTACCAAAATAAGTCAGTGCAAACCGTGACTAGTTGAAGTGGAAGCAGCTAGCAGGGCTGATGAGCTGTCACCTGGGTGGGGCTCATGGCTCCTGCCTCCCCTGCCACCCCCAGTCCAGTGGTTGAAGCTTTCAATTAAATGCAGCGTGTAAAGCCCTAATTTGATTTGATTGTAAAGTCCTGATTCTAATTCCTCTAAAGTTTCATTTTGCTAATTGTTGTGTACCCTCTTAATTGTAGTTGGGGGGTGGCAGGGTGACCTGGCAACCTTGACATCCTCTAGTTCTGGGCCTGGGAGGAATGGAGAGAAGGGCACCTCAGGAGAGGCCGTCACACACGCATGACCTCTGGGGCCTTTGCTCTCATTTCCCCACATAGCGTGTCTTGGCGTGTCTTAGGAAACCTGCCAGGCGTGGGCTGCATCTGTTCCCACGAAGGGCAGATGTGCAGCTGTGGCAGGTTACAGTCTGGTACTGCACGGTCCCTCGGTCCCTCCATGGTGGTGACAGTAACAATGTCTCTGCAGGTGGATAGTGACACCATATGGAATGAGGTGCACTCATCAGGGGCCGCTCGCCTGGCCGTGGGCTGCGTGGTAGAGCTGGTCTTCAAGGTTGCCACCGGAGAGCTGAAGGTTAGTGGGGGCCCTGGCAGAGCTGGCTGCAGACAGAGGGCCCAGGGAAAGGGTGGGCCCTTCCTGACTGGGAAGATGTGCAGGCCAGAGGTTCTGAGACTGGCCTTGGGGACCTCCACGCTCTGGCAAGTGCTGAAGGCTCATGGAGCTCATTTCCACAACATGCCCCATCAGCCTTGACCACGTTACAGATCAAAACAGAAACTTTTAAAATACACTCTTAAAGCACCAGTAGCGTCTGGCATAGTGCGTGGTGGCATCAAGCCCTCCTGCTTGTGTCCATCTGTGGCCACACATTGAGACACGGGAGCATTGTGGCAGCCCGCACCAGGCAGCAGGCATGTCTGGGCCTCCCCTCCAGCGCAGGTCAAGCCCTGCACCCCGGGGCTTGCTGCAGACCTTTACCCATGAAACCCGTCTCCCGTAGCCACACAAGTACTGCCCGTCTCACCAGGAAGTCCTGGAGCGCTGGGAGAGCTGTTGCTCACAGTGCAGACGAGGTCTTAAGATGTGTTGTTCTCACCCAGCAGCTCAGGCTCTCATCCCTGACAGCATTGCCTGCCACTTCCCGTGAGGGCACCCAGTGTGCCTGTGGGGGACAGCCTGTCTCGGGTGCCCAAGGCAGAGCACCAGCAATCTGCTTCTGCCCTCCTGGCAAGGCAAACAGCGGCACGTGGCCTTCCCCTAGTCGGCGTGTGCCATCATCACCAGGAGGCCCTGTACTTCCTTCCTGGTTCTACACAGGGTGCTGCAGCCTTGTTCAGGAGGCGGCGATTCAATCTGCTGCATAAGTTTCACTGCTTCATTAAGGATGTTCCTGGGAAGAGCTGTCGCCCCTCCCTGCAGCACACGGCAGTGAACGCCCAGGGGCTACTGCCAAGGCTCGAGCAGCAGGCCCTCCAGTGCACTGGAACCGTCCTGCAGCTGTCGGTGCAGCAAAAAGGCAGATAGTGCCTGTGAAAAGAGACCCAGGGGCCCGTGGGCAGCTCTGAGAGCCACCACACAGTACAGAAACAGAAAGTGGGTGTTGCAGAATCGAGTCGTAAGGGCAGGGCTACCTCGGGAGTCCACCTCGTAGCCTCACTGCTGCTCTCATCCTGTCCTGATCCTGTTCTCCAGAGCTGGCCGGCTCCTCACCCCCCAGCACAGGCATTAACTGTTGGTTGGTAGCCCTTTTAGAGTCCTTAATGTTAGGGAGCTGACCAATGGCTTCCTGCTGCTGAGGCCAGGAGGTATGCATTGGAACCATTTTTATTGCAGCAGCAAGGAGGGCTTGCAGCCAGGCTGAGGCTGGTCCCTGAAGTACTTCTCCTGGGTTAGAGTTGGCTTGGTATTGCCTACTCGCCCAGGGACTGGCTTGCAGCCAGACAGCCCTGCCTGTCAGGGCCAGCTGGGGCAGCCCGTGCAGGCAGAGCCCTTCCCTTCCATCTACATCCAGGTCTCCAGCCATGAGCACCAAGGGGCTGGCAGCTTGGCCCGCAGCCCTGACAACAGGGAGCCAAGCCAGCCTTGGGCTTGACCTGGATGCCAGGCTTCCCCAGAGGCCCCGAGAAGCAGCGGGCCTCTAAGCAGATGGCTCAGACTCCCTCGGAGGCCTCCAGCCAACACTGTGGCCCAGGCCAGGCTGCCAGCTGGCAGGGAGCACCGCAGCTTTCTGCCTCTGCTGAGAGTGGCTCCTGAGGTTTTCCAGAGACTCTGAAACGGCTTTTGCTCTTTTCTCGCTGTCTCCCACCTGGCCTGACGCCGTCTGCAGAACGGCTTTGCTGTGGTCCGCCCCCCAGGACACCACGCGGAGGAGAGCACTCCCATGTGAGTGGGCATGGCGGGTGGGCGGGCTCCCTTCTGTGGCTGCAGCGGCCCTTGCAGCTCAAGAGCCACGGGGCAGCTGAGGAGTGTGGGCACTGGAGTCTGCTGGCCTCCCTGGTGGGCCTGCTGGAGGGGTGTCAGGTGGAAGGAAAGGGAGGGCGGCTCCAGCAAGGTCTCTGGAGGCTGTGGCCGGTGCTCAGGGAGCGCGGCTTGTCGGAGCACATCCGTGAGGCCCCATGCAGAGCGCTCACCTGGGCACTCTGGCCACCTCGTGCATGACCTTTAGCTGAGCCACCTCTGTTGGGTGCCAGGATGGCCAGGCTGAAAGCCGTGTCCGAGGCCAGCCCTGGACTGTTGCAGGCTCAGGGATCCCGACCACTCACACATACGAGGGTCTGAGTGTGGACACTGCAGTGTTGAGGAGGGGCAGCAGCCACAGGCCAGCATGGCCTTCCCTGCTGGTGGCATTGTTAGGAAAAGCGAGCTGTCCCCACCAGAGGCTCCTTGATGAGGCCGTCACCACCTTTGCACTGAGGCAGGGCAGTGCCCCGTCCTGCTGGGAGGGAGGAGGAAGACGTGGCATTGGAGCTGGGCTTGGGAAGGGGCAGCAGCTGGCCTGCAGCAGAACAGCAGTTCCTGCAGGGAGGGACCGGGCAGCGCTGGCAGCCTGCTGTGGCAGGGACGCTTTCCCGTGCAGAGAAGAGGTGGTGGCCTCTGGGAGGGAGCGCCAGCTGGAGGCTCCAGCCTTACCTGGAGAACCTTGTGGCTGCCATGGCCCAGAGCCACACCACCCGGCCGCAGGCTGCTGCCTGCCACCCTTCTCCAGAGTCACTTTCCCTGATTTGAACCTACGGCATTGGGTTCTGAACAGCAGGCCTGGGAACCGCGTCCTGGCCGGCGGGGTTGTTGGTTTCCACAGGCCCCAGCAGTCCCAGCTCTGAGTCAAGGACTCTCTTGCCTCCTTGGGGCTTCGGGACAGCCGGGTGACTGTTCCTGTGGGGACTCGGCAGGGGAGCTGAGGTCAAGACCACTGTGGCCTGTGCTGAGCTGCCTGGCTCATTCTCCTGGTCTGGGGTCGGATTCTCCAGCTCACAGCTCGCACTGCAGCACAGCACTGTGTGGGCCCTACACGTGGCCGGGGAGCCCGGGAAGTTGCTCCGAGGGTGCAGGTGAGGGGCAAGGGCCAGGATGAGCCGAGGCGGGTGGGCGGAGCCTTCGTTAGGAAACTGGCCCGTGTGTCTGCGTGCACGTGTGTCGGCGTCTGTCTTGGTTCACAGCAGTGCAGGTGAGGTCCCAGGTGCTGGTTTGGGCCTTTTCCTAGAGCCCTCCCAGATCGCAGGACAAGAGGACTCTGCAGCAGGCAGGCACAGCTGTGAGTGACACTGTCTGTGCTGGCCTTCCGCAGGGGCTTCTGCTACTTCAACTCCGTGGCGGTGGCAGCCAGGCTGCTCCAGCAGAGGCTGAGCGTGAGCAAGATCCTCATTGTGGACTGGGTGAGTGGCTCCAGCCTCCGGGAGGAGCCTGGGGAGCCCTGCTTGCTTGCTGCCGAGACAGTGCGGGGCTGGGGAGGTATGCGTCTTCACCTCCATTAGCACTTGGACTTGGAGCTGTGCTGTCTGGAAGCTGCCTCAAAGATCCGAAAAGTAAAGTCTACAGCTCTCAGGAGTCCACCTGATGGCCTCTGCCAGCGGGCCCTGCCAGTTCTGGGCTCCTCGCCTGCCTAGAAAGGAGCCTTGGCATTAGCTGGGAGCTGCCTGTCAGCCTCGAGCTCCTGCCTGGAGGCTGCCATCCCAGGACACAGAGGGCAAGAGCTGGGCAGTGAGGGCCAAGCTCCAAGGCCTGTCCTGCCCTGAGCTGGCTCTCCACTCTTAGGACGTGCACCACGGGAATGGGACCCAGCAGGCTTTCTACAGCGACCCCAGTGTCCTCTATGTGTCCCTGCACCGCTATGACGACGGGAACTTCTTCCCAGGCAGCGGGGCGCCTGATGAGGTGAGCAGTGGGGGGGGGGGTCTTCAGAAGGCCCTGCAGGTAGACGCCGGCCACCCCACCCCCGCGGCAGGCGCAGGGCCCCTCTACTTAAGCCCAGATGGTTGTCCCAGCAGGCGCCAGCCTGGGCTCCACATGCGTGTGCCAGGGCCTCATCTTCTGAAGTCCAAGAGAAAGCCTGAGGTGACTGAGGCTCCAGCCAGGGAAAGGGGAAGTGCTCCCGTGCAGGAGGGCCCTGCCTGGGGTCAGCCAGCCCCCAGGCCCTGCCCTTGTGGGCATGCTCGGGCAGGAGCCCGCCCAGGCCTGTTGCCCTTTCGTGCTACGTGTCAGGCTGGTCACAGAGCTGGCCCTCCCTCTGAACAGAAGCCCTGGAGGAAAGGAAGGCTGCCTCCAGCTCTAGGTCCCTGCTCGAGAAGAGGACAGAGATCCTATCTAGTCCCACACAGAGCCGCGGTCCCAGGAGTGTTCCTGTGTGGGGCCCAGCAGGCCCCTCCCTCGGCCCAGAGACCAGCGCCCCCTGCAGCAGGGATTCTCTTGGAGAGTCTGTGACGTGGATTTCTTTCCTTCTGGCCACAGGTGGGCACAGGGCCAGGCGTGGGCTTCAACGTCAACATGGCTTTCACGGGTGGCCTCGACCCCCCCATGGGGGACACAGAGTACTTGGCAGCCTTCAGGTGAGTCCCCGGGTTTCCAGCAGCCCTCAGCATGCATGGAAGAGCCGTGACAGAGACCCAGCGCTTATGAGGCCCGCTGCAGGGGCAGGCGTGGGGCCTGCAGGGCCAGCTCATCTCCAGTGCCCAAGCGTGGCCTCTGGGATTGTCCACTTACTTGTTCCTAGTTCCGCACGTGCCACATACAAGTCAGGACTGCATTTGAGTCCTGGTAATAAGACAGGGATGGGGACACAGGCGAGGGCTTCCCTGAAGAGGTGGGGAGCACGAGGGCCATTAGTGGAAGGATTTCCTGTTTCCACGACCCTGTGCGGTGAGGTGGAGGGCGGGGCGGGGGGGGGAGGCCTGCCCTCGTCCACCTCCCGCCTGCCCTCGTCCACCTCCCGCCTGCCCTCTGATCTGGGAGCCTGGCGGCCCGCAGCTGCTCCACAAGCTCAGTGTTTGCTTTTGTCACCTGAGGTCACAAACTGAAGCCACTTCTGTGAGTAGAGGGGAGGGCCAGGCAGTGTGGCGTCCTCGCCGGTGTCATGTGGTTCTACAAGGGCAGTTTCTGCTCACCCAGCTGCTATGAGCTGCCCCAGTGAGCAGGCACAGCCCGGTGAGCAGTGGGTCCTTGAAGGCCTTGGCCTGCTGGGCCTGGCGGACCTTCAGTCTTGTAGGGAGCGGTCGGTGCGCGGCTTCCAGAGGGTCTCGCCCACTCTGCAGCTCCAGGGCCACCCTACCCTGACCCGTGGCACACAAGCACAAGTGTGCAGGAGTGTACTGTGGCACCTGTCTGGTGCGCCCTCCTGTGGGGCAGGTCCCCTTGCCTGTGTGTTTGTGCACATGCCTGCCCCCACTGTGTCCGTGGCTGTGCACATGTCTGTGTGACACGTGTCTAGGGATGTGAGGACGTGTGCACTTGTGTGTGTGCAGGTGTGTGCGTGTGGGTGGGTGCACAGCACATGCAGACTACCTGCACTCTGGGGACCTGGGGCCAGTCCCGCGCTCACCCTGAAGCAGATCCTGGCTCCAGTCCCCACGGGAAAGGTGGCTGGGTCTGCTGGTGTGAGTCCCCTGGTCACCTGTGGGTGACACAGAGGAGGCTGGTGGCACGGCCAGCGGGCCTGGTCTGTGCAGACAGCAGCAGCCATCGCTGATGCCCAGCCGCTGCTTCCCCCAGCCCCACCTGCGTGCATGTGGTGCTCCTCCTGCCTTTGGCCAGCAGTGGTGCCACGTGACCTGCTGTTTCTCGTGTAGGGGGAGGCCTTCCCCACACTCCTGAGCTCTCTGCTCTGCGTCTGAGCACGGGGACTGGTGTCACATGTCCCCTGCTGGGCCACCTGGTCATCTCCCTGCTGAGAACCAGCCCTTTGCAAGGCCGCTTAGGAGGTATGAGTGCCGCCTGAGCCAGGGCTGCCAGCAGCCAGTGCCTGTGGGCCTGTGCCAAGCAGCAGCCCTCCCTGCCAGAGTCCTTCCTCCCAGCAGCCCCGCCAGGGCCGCCTGGCCTGGTGGCCTTTCTCAGTTGTGCCCACTGACGTGCGGCCCAGGCCACACCTGGCCCACCTTGAGGATGCACTTTCTCCCCAGTGGCTCTTGATGTCCTGCCAGGCGGGTGCGGGTGGCACCTGGTGGAGCCCAGCGTCCTGCCAGGCAGGTGCGGGTGAAGGCTCTTGAAGTCTTCAATAGCCTCTTTGAAAATGAAAATTGTTTCAGGGTGTTTTATTGATCCACATGTAAAGTAGCACTGTGAAGTTACGATTTATGGCTCCCTGGGCACTGGGGGGGCCAGAGGCTGGTTTCCCCTTTCCTTCTTCAGCCGGCCCCTGCTGGGCCGTGGGATGGTACCTGCCCTCCAGGCACCCCTTGTTGTTCAGACCCGTGGCCTGCGAGGTGGAGCTTTCAGGATCAGGCCTCAGATGAAGAGAAGATGAGAAATCGCCACTAATGAGATCCAGGAGCGGCCAGTACTTTCTCCTCAGGCTCGGAGACTTGGAGAAGAAAAAGGACCTTGATTTAAACCAGCCCCGGTGCCAGGCGGGGCTTTGAAGTCCTTATGCATCCTTATGCATCCAGGGGCTTTGAAGTCTGCCACACGCAGGCCGAGCACCCTGGGCCTGGGCGCAGGTGACAGTGCGAGTTCCCAAGCCTTTCCCTCTGTCGTTGATGTTGGGGTCGGCTCTGTGCAGTGTCTGGAATGTGGCCTTGCACAGCCCCTTGGGCGCTGTGGAGCTGGTGCTCTGGAGTGGACGGGGCCTTCTCACTGAGTGGCCATGGCCTTTCTACTCCCCATCTTCGGAGTGTGGTGTGCAGTCGCACCCCTGAGCTCCGTGGCATTGTCAGGCACGCTGCCTGCCACTGTCCTCAGACACCTGTCTCTGACTGCAGAAACACAGGGTGGCAGGGTTTTGGCGGTCCAGAGTGTGCCTGGCAGCCACGGTTCTGAGGTCAGCACTGGCCGTGTAAGGAGGCCAGGTCTGTTGCTTCCTCAAGGCCATGGGGCCTGCAGCAGGACACACAGGTGTTTCCTACATCCTTGGGGACATCGCGGAGTGATTTTAGAAGCAGCTCCCAGAGTTGAGAGGCCTCCTGCTTCACTTCACAGTGGCTGCGTGGCCCTGCCTGCCCCCCAAGGTCCAAACAGTGCAGAGAGCCTTGGAGGGAGGCTGGCCCTGGTCAGCCAGAGGCCGCACACAGTGGCCGCTGAGGTCCCCGAGGGCGAAGCTTGGCTGGGTCCTGGAGGCAGTAGGGAAAGGCCTGCGGGTCTGCCAAGGGCTCCTGGTGTGCAATAGCTGAGCTGCCTCTTGGTGGCCTGGCTGAGACGCTGCGTGGTCCCAAGGATGCATAAGGAAATGGGGACAGAGTCTGAGGAGGAGAAGCACATGGGCAAGGGGCGCCAGGAAGTGCCAGGTGGGCAGGTGTCCACTGGCTCTCCAGCTGCAGGCCTGCAGGAGGGTGGAGGTCACCAGTGGAGAGTGTTCAGGCTGGGGACACAGGGAGCCTTGTACTCCAAGAGAGGTCAGAAGTAGTGAGCAGATGTCCATCTGAGTTGGCAGTTGGTGACCAGGAAGGACAGGTTCGGGCATTAGGACAAATGGTCTGGGTATGAGGAGCAGGCAGCACAGGCACTGCTCCTCCGAGCACCTGGGGACAGAAGCAGGTGAGAGCCCAGCCCCGGGAGGGGAGGGTCAGGCCAGGGGAGGCTGCCTGGGTGTCTGGAGGGGAGGAGTGCTGAGGAGTGGGAGTCTCGTGGGGGACAGGGAAGCCCTACAGTGGGGGCTGCTGGCTGGGATCAGTTGTTGCTGGGCCTGAGAACACGGAGGGAGCCTTAGGGGCCAGGGCTGCCCGGCAGGTGCAGGGAGAGGGCGGCACACTGTCGGCAGGAGGGCCTGCCTTGGTGCCCCTGCCTGCACTTGGGCCCCGGCGGGAATGGGCCAGGAGGAGCACTGAGCCTGTGCCACCCTCTGGAGGACTGTGACACCAAGGTGGGGAGGGGCCAGAGTGGCTTGGGTTCAGAAGGAGCCAAGAGTGCTCAGACTGGGAGGGCTGCAGGGGAGAGTGCCAGTCACATCCCGGTACTGCAGGGAAGGCAGCAGGAGACCAGGGAGCCCATGTCAAGTGGGCGACCAAGCAGGGCAGGCCTGCCATTCCCCCAGGGCAGCAGGGTTCCTGACTGGCCGGGGTGCCAGTAGCCAGCGGGTAGGAGGAGAGGTGCCAGGGCGTGTTCTGACCAGCCCCAGAAGCAGTGGGTGCACAGCTGTCGTCTGTGCTGACTTGACCTTCAGCAGAGGTCAAGCCCTGTCCGAATGTAGGTGGAGGAGCTGGGTCTGGGCCACTCACATGGTGCACTGGGGCTCCCAGGGTGAGGGAGCTGGGTTGCCTGCACCCCTGACCCTGCGGGCTCCCCAGCTGAGTGGACCCAGCCAGTCCAGGACAGGTACTGCTCCCGCCCTCGCCTTCCAGCAAGAGCTGCGCGGCGCAGAGCAGACAGCAGCCTACAGTTAAAACAGCGCCTCCAGGTCCCATGCAGCTGGGTCTGTGGACAGTGGTAGCTGACCCCAGTCAGGCGGGCTCGGTGCTGGGGACACGTGCCTGCAGATGCTCCGCTGCAGGCCTTGGGAGCAGCAGGAGCAGATGCCGTGAGGGTGCCTCGTGAGCAGCAGTGGCTGGCGCTTCCATGTCAGCTCGTGGGCCCCCGTGAACGAGGTGTGGGGGGCAGGGGGCAGCCTCAGTGAAGGGACGGCACGTCAGGCCGGGGCCCACTCTGATCAAGGTCCAGATGTTGGCTGGTGGTGGGGCCACCCCTGACGAGCTGTGTCAACTGCTCTGAACTTTTTGTTCACCCTGGGGTCAGTGGATTTTGCTTAGGGCCCTGTGGGGGGTGGGGGGTGAAAGGTCACTCCTTTCCAGAGGTGGGCACCCAGCAGTTTTTGCATGTGGAGTCACTCATGGAAATTGGAAGTGACACCTGCAGGCTGTGCTCCGCTGCAGTGTGGCAGCTGCAGATGCCCCATGGCAGCCTAAGTGTTGTGGCCATGCAGCTGCTGGGATAGGGCAGCAGGCAGGACCTTTGTCCCCAGGCTGGAGCCCAGTCCTGTCTTCACCATGAGCTCTCATCTTCTAAGCTACAGATGGCAGATGGCTTGTGGTGCAGGTTGGTTTTGAAGCCTTCAGGGACAGGCCCTGGGGAGACCCTGGACAAGTGTGCAGCACAGGCAGCTTCTCGCACACTGCACAGGTGCCGAGGAGGTGGCCACAGGAGGGCAGTGGCCTCTCCACTCTCACAGGTGCGCGTGTCTGAGTGCCACCTCGGAGGCCGCGTGGAGGTCCAGGAGCCCTCTGGTGCAGCGGTGTGCTGGCTCCTCACCACCTTCCACCTTCCACCTTCCTGTGCGAGTGCATCTGCAGGCACTTCCCAGCTCCATCCTGCTTCTTTGCAGACTACCAGTTGGTCTGCTGCCTTGGGGAGCTCCAGGCCTACCCTCTCTGCCCTCAGTTTCCCTGCCAACACCAATGGCGAGCCATAGAGATGCCTTGCAGGGATGGCGGGGAGAGGCCTGTGGCCCAGTGGGCTCTATTTCTAGAGGTGGAGCGTAGGTCCTGCCTCCCATTTCTTCAGCACTGGTTTAGAGGTGTTCTCTCACATTCCCTCCTGTGTGGGACAGAAGTGCGGGGAGTGCCTGCTCAGGCCCGAGGGGCAGCAGAGCAGCCTCCCCAGTGAGGAGCAGTGGCCTTCTGCGGGGTGCCTGGCTTCGGCAAGCATTTGGCAATGCAGCCTTGGGGCCCAGGCTGGAAGCTGCGGGCATGCAAGCACCCAGCGTCCCGCTGCGGCTGCCGTGCCTGGCCACGCTGCGCCCACCCGCAAGTATGTTCCAGTTGGGCGATTGGCTTTGAGCAGCACCACACAGCAAGCCCAGGCACCAGGGACTTTCCTGGCATGAATTCCATTTAATGGTGATCTTAGCAGGACTTGGTTCTGGAAGTGGGATTGGAAATTAAATAGCTCAGCAGTGCTTCAAAGCAGAGCGCTGAAGACCACCACAGGCCTTGCTTCAGAGCAGCTGCAACGTGCTGTTCGACTGTCACTGTGTCTGCAGGACGCCAGTGGTTTTCACTGAAGAGACATCCTGGCTCTGCAGTGCATGGCAGAGGCAGGGTGCCCTGTGCTCGGCTGCCTGAAGAAAGGGGGCATGTGACAAGAACCCTATCAAAATCATCAGACGCCAGCTCCTGGGACTGTCTGGATGGCGAGTGGGGGGCAGGGGAAGCAGCACCTCCAGAGGCCTGTGGAGCGCGCCACGGGGGACCTCCACACCACGCAGGGCTCCTCTCTACTGCCGCCAGCCAGGCCAAGGCTCTGCAGAGTGAGCCACCCAGGAAGGGTCGCGCACACGTGGCTGGCAGATGCTCTGCTCGACCGCTCCACACTGTGCACAACAGCAGTCTGTGCCCGCTGTGATGACCCAGTGGGCACTAGACACCTCCTGACTCGGGCTGGGTCCCGTCTGAGGAGCAGGAGAGAGGCCCTGTGGACAGGATCTGGGGCAGAGGTGGACAAACTGCAGCCCGCGAGCCGACCCATGCGTTGCCTCCCTGCGTTTGCACGCCATCCGTGGCTGCTTCCACAACAGCCTTGAGTGGCCTGACTAGACCACGTAGCCCCAAGACTAAGAATCTACTGGCAAGCCCTTGGCAGGAAATGCCTGCTGACCCCGGTCTGGAGTACCTGGAGCATGCTGCAGATGGCCCTCCAAGCCCCCCCGCAGACACCACGCCCTTCCATGGAGCCTCCGTCAGCCTGGTGCAGAGCGTGCTAGAACTGGGTGCCCTCGGGAGGAGGAAACATGGGGACAGAGGGAAGCTACCTCAACATCACATCGGCTCTCTGAAAATCCCAAAGCCAGCCACATGGTAAATGGGGGAAAACTGAAAGTATTTCTTTAAAATCTGGGACAACTATGCAACTCCTAGAAGAAAACACAGGTCAACACTGCAGCTCTCAGGCACAGACAGCAACATTCTCAACTGTCGCCGCCTGAAGCGATGGCCGCTTGGAGCAGCAAAGCCACGGGAATAAGTTCAGAGGCAGACTGGAAACAAACAGGATCTTTATTCTGTCAGTTTCTTTATCTGGCTCTAACAACTCTAACACGTACCACACACCAGCAAAGCCAACAACCAAAATGGCCCCAACCCGCTCCGCGCTTGGCCCAAGTCTCTCGAGATCCCGGGCCAAGTCTCGTGAGACTATGGAAGGCGGCAATGTCCAAAACTCCATGGCCCCAAGTCAACCGCAATCAATAGCCATCTCCCCAAACAGGGCTCCTATACTCAACAGGGCCCCTAAAGCTCAGGAAAGAATGTCAAGGGTTAGTAAATGGGATGCCATCAAATTAAAAAGCCTCTGCACCGCAAAGAAAGGGTTAGGAACATGAAGAGAGAACCCACAGACTGGGAGAAAGTCTTAGCTCGCCGCTCTTTTGAGAGAGGGTTGTTATCCAGAATCTACAAAAATAACAAAAAACACCACCAGAAAAACAACCCAATAAATAAATGGGCAAATGAATTAAATAGACACTTAAAAGAAGAAACAAAAATGGCCAACAAATATATGAGAAAAAATGTTCAGCATCATTAGCAATCAGGGAAATGCCAATCCAAACAGCACTGAGCCTCATCCCACCCCAGGCAGCGTGGCCGCCATCAGAAACACAACAATGGTAGATGCTGGCGAGGACCCGGAGAAAGAGCAACACTTGCACACTGGTGGTGGGACTATCAATCAGTTCAACCACTGTGGAGATCAGTAAGGAGGTTCCCCGAAGGACGAGGCATAGAACCATCACGTGACCCAGCTGCACCACTCCCCACTGCTTATCCTGAAGAATCAAAGTCCTCTCACTACAGTGAGACACGCACACCCACGTCTGTAGCTTCACAGTTCACAGCAGCCAAACTGTGGAACCAGCCCAGGTGTCCGTCCACAGGTGAATGGATAAGGAAATGTGGTAGATATGTACACAGTGGAATTCTATTCAGCCATGAAGAAGAATGGCATTATGGCATTTTCAGGAAAACAGATGGAACTCAGGACCATTATGTTAAGGAAAATAAGGCAAACCCAGAAGGTCAAGGGTCGCATGTTTTCTCTCACGTGTGGAAGCTAGAGAGGAAGGAAGGTCGGGATCTCATGAAAGCCCAAGGGAGATCAGCACAGGTCAGGCACCAGGGTGGGCGGGAGGGAGGGACATGCTGGGGAGGGACAGCACAGATCATGTTGTCACGTGTGGAGACGGGGGACGACAGATCCCATGTCAGGGCCAGCTGTGAGGCACCAATAAAACGTGGAAGGAGCAAAAGGGGGAGGAGCAAAAGCAGCAGCTGCCAGGCAGCGCTGGTCCCGCCTGCTGCCCACTGGGCTGCAGGCGAGTCTCCGCCGCATGCCCGGGTGGACTGGGCAGGCCTCCTGACACCCACTGGAGCTGACTGGAGCTGCGGCACGTGCCCTTTGCTGCCGGGGATGCTCACCCTGAGGCTGTGGCACAGGGCACGCGTTTCCCCTGGCATCAGGTGAGGCCCTGACGAGGCGCAGCCCTGCTGCTCCTGCAGAGTGGCGGCACCGTTGCCCACCCTCACGGATCGGGGCTCCTCTGCAGGGCCACAGTCTGCCCCGGGCCTGATGCTGAGCGCTGCATGTGCTTCAGCCAGAGCTGGTGCCCTGACCCTGGGTGTGCCACTGGGTGGTGGAGGCCAAGGGAGAAGCCAGGACTCTGGGTGCTGCCGCAGTGCTTCCCAGGCTCTGCAGTGCAGGGAGGGCTCTGGCCCGTGGAGGCCTCCTGTGCCCACAGGGCCATGAAGGCCCATGTCTGCATGGCAGCCGCAGGGCACACAGCGTTGCCTGGGGCCAGGCAGGCTGGGCAGAGACTGGGAGAACAGAGCTGGGCAGGAGGGAATGGCACAGCTTCGGGGCACCTTCCTTGGCCCGTCCCAGAGCACAGACCCAGGTGCTCATCCTGGAGCTGGGAGATGTCCATTCTCCTCCCTCTGAGGGCCACGCTGCCTCCTGGGAGCGGGGGCAGTGATTCCACCTGCTGGTCCCCAGCAGCGCCTGAACTGCGTGGCTCTGGCTCCCTCGTGGCCCAGCCTGGGCTCAGCGTGTGCCATGTGCTCTCAGCTGCACGCCGGCTGGCTGCTCTGTGCTCAGCCAGGGTCCACTTCCCGAGCAGAACACCTCAGCTGAGTGCCCAACGCTCCCCGCAGAACTGACACAGTACCTACGCCTTCAGAGAACACTCGGGGGGTGCCAGCTCCCCCAGCCACCCTCAGGGTCCACTGCTCTTGCACTGGCCTTTGCATGTGGGCGTGGTCACGGTTGTGTGCATGGGCCTCTGCAGGTGCAGGAGGGCCACGTGGGCTCCCTCCCCACAGAGCTCACAGGGCCAGACCTTGAACGTGCTGTGTTGAATGAAAGTCCTGAGAACCGCCGTGCCCTGGTCCCCGGGCAGGGGCAGCCTGAGCCAGTAAGCCCAGGCAGGAGGAAGAGTGGCGGGGAGCAGGGCTGCAGGACTTACGCACCCCATGTGAACGCAGCCAGTGCAGCTGGTTGCAGATCACCTCCCAGAGTGTGCAGAAAGCAGCTGCCGAGGGGACGGGGCTGCGGCCCTCCTGAGCGTGCGTCCACCAGGGGCTGGTCAGCCTGGGCTGTGAAGAAGTGAAGGGCACTGTGGCCACACCTGGGTTGATTTCCTTCCCAGTGACCACCCACTGAGTGGGCTGAGACCAGCCTGCTCACCAGGGGGCCTTTTCCCTACAGAGAACCTCTTGTGACTGGTGACCCTCCAGTCTTTACCTGGCTGTGTCCTCTGCTGACCTGGTAACACCTTCTCTGGCCCTTGCAGGACTGTGGTCATGCCGATCGCGAATGAGTTTGCCCCAGACATGGTGCTGGTCTCGTCGGGCTTCGACGCTGTGGAGGGCCACCCCACGCCTCTCGGAGGGTACACGCTGTCTGCCAAGTGTAAGTGGGTGTACAGAGGTCACCTTTGCCATGTCCACACTGTCCACTCGTTTTTTCTGACCCGCTGTGTTCCACGTGTTAGACAACAGGATAAGACGGCACTACAACCATCCGCAGCTCTGGGTCCCAAAGAGCAGAGAGCAGCCACAGAGCAGGGGACTTTGGCCCTGCAACCTCGGGGCTAGCTGCCCACGAGCCAGGAGCCAGTGCACGTGGGGCTCTGTCAGAGGGGACACAGGTGCCGAGGAGCAGCAGGCGGGCCCAGAGCTGCCCAGAGCTGACACCTGCTCTGTGGCACTTTTGTTCTCTGGCACTACTGTGTGGATGGGAGAAGGGGACGTGGGCAGAGGGACTGGGAAGGAAGGCTGATCTCGCTCCCGAGGACGCGCAGACGCCCCTGTCTTACAGTGTTGGGGAGGACAGCTGGAGACAGCTCTGCCCCGTGGCTGTGGCCTCCCCTCTGCTGTCAGAGGCTGGCTGCCTCCCTGCCGTCCAGGGACCTGGAGATTCTCCTGTGGCTGGAGCTTCTCAGGGCTGTGAGGCTGGCCCTAGTGACTCGCTCAGGGTCCCGGCTCCCACGAGCTACCACCCTGCGGAAGGTCAGGGCCGGTGTGTCTGCACCAGGGCTGGAAAGGCAGAACCTGGGTGGCTGCCCTCTAGCACAGGCCTCTCAAAGCCCATCTGCCCCAGCCACGGGGCCTGGTGGCTAACAAAGTGACCAGGCAGGGGCAGAGAGCGCCACAGTGCCTAGCTCTACAGCGTCACCCAGGGTGCCCTTGTGCCACATACTGAGTTCTCCAAAGAGACCCCACAGAAGCCTGCGAGCCAGTGTCCCTGTTTCCACTAGACAAAGGCTTCTGGAAATCTGGGCCCACCCTCTCCTGCAGCTGCCACAGGACATGGCCTGGCACAGGCCCAGGCCAGGATCATGGCCATTGGTTTATTAGTTTTCCTCTGGCTCTCTAGCAAGCCAGCCTCCATGGCTGGTGCCTGTTGCTGCCCACCAGGTGCCCTCTGCCAGGGTGGTGCTATGGGTGCAAGGGAGACTGTGGCTGGCCACCAGAGCAGATGCCCAGACGTGGGTGTAGGAAAGCCCTGCGTGGCAGAGGTGGCATGAGCAACGCTAGTGTGCGTGCAGAGCACATCCGTTGCTCAGAGGGCCCGTGGGCCTCCTGGGGAGACGAAGGTGGTATTGGTGCCTTGCCCCTCAAGCAAGGTGATCTGCTACATTGTAAAGTCCAAGACTGAAGCCCTGACTCACTCAGAGATCCAAAGGGACCCAGAACCAGTGCTCTTCCATGGCCCCTGCTGGTGTGGTGTCCCTGCCCCAGCCTTCTGGGAGGCTCTGGCCACCGCTCACCTTGCCCTCCACTGTGAGTCCCCTCCTGTCGCAGGCT
Source organism: Tamias sibiricus (assembly GCA_025594165.1). NCBI lineage: Eukaryota > Metazoa > Chordata > Mammalia > Rodentia > Sciuridae > Tamias > Tamias sibiricus. The sequence goes on from CM046660.1 coordinate 171,583,501, forward strand.
TCGGGTACCTGACGAAGCAGCTGATGGGCCTGGCTGGTGGACGGGTCGTGCTGGCCCTCGAGGGAGGCCACGACCTGACAGCCATCTGCGACGCCTCGGAAGCCTGTGTGTCTGCCTTGCTGGGAAACGAGGTACGGAGACCCAGGACCCCCAGAATGTGCCGCCCCCGGGTTCCAGGCCCACGTGCCCAGGAGCCAAGTGGGAGACGCAGAGCCTGTGACCTGCAGCTGCTTTACTGGGCTGTCAGTCCAGCGCTGGACTCTCGCACCCACGTGGCAGAGTCTGGTGACAGCAGCAGGAGGAGAGGGTGGGGACAGGCAGGCCCTCCATCTGCAGGCACTTGCTTGTTCATGTCCCTGCCCATGCTAGCCACCTTGAGGACACCGTGACAGAGGTCTTGCTTTCTCTGTGCTGCTGATTCCCTTTGCACACAGGTGGCTTCTCTAGAAAATTCTCGGCCAGTTTGGGGGCACACCTGTGGGTCCTCAGCTAGTCAGTGGCCCAGGGCTAGACAGGCCCCTTCGCCCAGCAGCCCCTTCTGCTATCTGAGAGCCAGGGTCAGCGATGGTGGTTGGCGGCCAGTGTGAGGTCAACTGTGGCCTGGGCTGCATGAACTTGTGGAGGATGAGTGGCCAAGCTGTGTTGACCACACAGTGGGAGCTGTGGCACCACCCTGCCCACGAGGCTTTACGCCAGGCCTGTCCTGAGAAACTGTAATGGCAGAACCTTCCATGAACAGCCAGGGTACAGGGCAAGACCCCCAATGTGCAAGGCCACACCTGAGAGCAGGACCCTGAGCTTGTGTTGGGAGCAGCAGTGGGAATGGAGAGCTCGGGTTCCGGCATCCGGGCCACATTGTACCGGGGCAAAGGTCACCCACAGACCTGGCTCTGAGGACACCCCATGGAGTGGAGGCTGTGGGCTGCAGCCCTGGGCCATCTTCAGAGCTAGCAGGAGGCTGGCAGGGTCTGTGTGGGTGGGGCAGGGCACCAGCAGCCCTGTCCTGTGGGCAGCTCTCTCTCTTCTGGCAGCCTTTGTTTGATGAGAATCCTGGGTGGGTCAGAGACGAAGTACCTCCTATTGCTGGAGCGCTGGTCAGCGCGCCCCTGGGCGAACAGCAGTCCACCTCGTCTCGAAACGTCCAGAATGCTTTCCTTGTCCTTTCTTCCCATGATAGTCTTCCAACTTTTCCCCCGTAGTTCAAAGTGCACACTCCAGCCCAGGCCGGGCCCCACGACTCTCAAGCTAGTGACTGTGATCCACAGCAGAGCCTGGCTCTCAGCCCGCCTGCCCTTGCTGCCTCGTGCATCTGCTCTTCTAACAAGAGAATGCTCTTTCACTTAAACACATCAAAAAGCAGGAAGCACTCGTTTTATCGAGGGCTCTTTAAAAAATCTCTCTAATGCAGGAGCGTTGGGCCAAGCCCTGCTGTTCTGCCAGCGGCCTTTGATGAGGGTTGGTGTGCGGCATGTTGCACGGTTTGGCAGCACACACCGGGCAACCAGCTGTGGCCAGCAGCAGCCTGCAGGGAGCTCAGCCGCTGGAGGGGACAGCAGAGGAGGGGGCATCCCTGCGCCTACTGGGGGTGGTCTGTCTCCGACATTGCATCTTCAGGGTCCCTGCCGCTCCCACAGCCTCGCCACTGACTGGTTTTGGTTTACAGTTGTCTGCAACTGTCCCTGACTGTGAAGCCACCCAAAGATGTTGGACGGCACCAGAGTTGGGGTGGGTGCCCAGAGCTGTCAGCTGCCCTCCTGGACTTGCTCACAAGGCCTGCTGCGGCGGGCAGCGGGCAGCAGGGATCCCCGGGGCGTTCTGCAGAGAGGCTCCTGGTCAGTCGGGGAGACCGTTTCTCCCATGGGAGGCTGTCCCCAAGGCTGGCGCTCGTTGGGCCCGCCGCCTGTGTGCCACCACTCCACTTGACCCTGCTCGGGGTCAGTGGGGAACCCTGATGCAGGAGGGTGAGACGGAGTGTAGAGGAGGGTCCCATCCAGGGGTTTCAGCTCTTCTGTGGCCTCCAGATACTTTGCAGGGTTGTGGGCATGGAGGAGCTGCAGGATTGTGGAGAACAGTGGCGTGTGTGAGCCTGGCCAGCGCCGGCTGCGGCCGGCTGCCTGCCCCAGACCCTTGCTCCCGCACTCGGCACAGAGGCTGCCCCGCCCGCTTGTGGTCACCGTATCTGCACAGGGTCCCTGTGGGGGGGGCTGTTTTTTTTTTTTGTTTTTTTTTTTTTTTTTTTTAATGCTTTTAGATGAGAGCTTTTTTCTTGAAAGTGGTGAATCTAGTCCCGACAGCAGTGTTGGGGATGGGGCAACCACGTGCTGTCACTGCTCTGTCCCTGCTGAGGGGCTGGGGCTCCGCTCCATCCACCTGCACACAGGGCCTCCGGGATGGCACCCGTGGGCGTGGCTGTCTGGTGGAGGCACGTGAACTCCCTGCCCATGCCGCCCTCCTCCGCCATGGGCGTGGGCGCCCTGGGTGGTCCCAGTCTGCTTGCTGCAGAGCTCCTGGGGAACCTGGAGGCCCCTGGGAGAGGCAGCAGTGGTCCCAGCAAGTGCCTTGTCCACCTGGACCCTGGGCTATGAGGGTCATTCCAGCCGAGCTCCCAGGGGAGGCCGGAGCATGGCCTGCTGCATCCTGGCTCCAGATGCTGGCTCCTGAGCCGGGGTCTGTCCCCGCTGTGCTGGCCTGTCTTCCTGCGAGGCCACAGCCGTGTTTCTCTGTGCTTGATTCTCCCGTCTGTTCTTAGGGCTGCGAGGTGCGTGGGCAGCGTGGGGTCCAGCTGCACCTGGCCCCGGGCCGCCTCTCCCCCTGTGGGCGAGCCTCTCCACAGGCAGCTGCCATCTGGAAGCTGCTGTCTCTGGGCATCCCCTTCTGACACAGGTGGGTCATGCCACACACTCTGTGGTCACCATGTTGATCTTTTTTCCAGCTTGAGCCTCTGCCAGACAAGGTTTTGCAGCAGAGACCCAATGCCAACGCTGTCCGCTCCATGGAGAAGGTCATGGAGATCCACAGTAAGTCGCCCACTACGTGCTCGTGGGGTCCCTCCTGGATGCAGGACTCTGCCGTGCCCCAGCCCCTCCTCCTTTCCTCCTGCCAGCGGCTCCCCGGGCTGCCCACACGGGCCTCACCTTCCCTGGCACTGGGTGAGCTCGTAGGGACTCTCTGGAGCACAGTTGGTTTGCCCCAGAACCTACAGGGACAGTGTCGTTGCCGCCATCCGACCAGTCAGAGGAATTGGGACGCAGACAGTCTGTCATGCAGTCCCTGGCCACGACCCCAGCCAGTGGGAGCAGCCCGAGGCTGAGCCTGCCTCCTCGGCCCTGCGGAGACCAGCACGGGCACAGGCCTGTCTCCTCACACGAGACTTTAGCGGCCATCCTGGGGCCCTAGAGGAGGCCACCCAACGGTGCCCTACCCTCCTCACAGGGCCCAGGTCCTCAAGACTGTGTAGGTGCCCAGTAAGCAAGACGGTCCAGTGGGGAGTGCACTCAGAGGCCTGCTCTGGCACCCGCGGGACCCTTGGCTCCTAGCTCTGAGCCATCGCCACCTCAGTCCCCAGCAAAGCTGAGAAGCCGCCCACACTCAGTACCTCCTCACACACAGACTGGCAGAGGCCACGGGGAGGGCCTGGTGCCCAGTGCCATGGGCCCCCAGCCAGGCAGCTCCCTGAAAGAGGCATGCGTGAAGACACCTGTCTTCAGGACCACACCTGGGGCCCAGAGAACCGGCAGTGACCCATCCCGATGCCTTCCTCCCGCAGGCAAGTACTGGCGCTGCCTCCAGCGCCTGCCCTCCACGGTGGGGCGCTCTCTGATCGAGGCACAGAAGTGCGAGAATGAAGAGGCAGAGACGGTCACCGCCATGGCCTCGCTGTCCGTGGGCGTGAAGCCCGCCGAGAAGAGGTGAGCACCTGCTGCGCCCTGCGCTCTGAGCTGGCATGGGGAGGCGGGCGCAGGCGTTGGACCCCGCAGCTCTGCAGCAGGTCTGGGCCACACACACGCAGGTGCCAGAGCTTAGGCGTCCACATAGTGGTGGGCACTGGCCAGGGGTGGGTAGTCTACTGCCAGGGCAGGAGCCCCGCACCCACAGCACACGCCGCCCTCTCCCAACACAGGCCTGAAGAGGAGCCCATGGAGGAGGAGCCACCCCTGTAGCCGCGGAGCTGCTGTGCTCGCCTTCGTCTGTCTCCGTCTTGAAGCTCAGCAAGAGACTTGCCCGTGTCACCGCGTCCTGCTGCAGCGCTCTCGCAGCGCAGGGCCACCAGGCGTGCAGCGGCAGCGGGAGGCCTCCGGGCCTGGACACGCGTGCAAGGCGGCCTGCAGCGCCACTCGACTCGGGCGGCAAGGAGCCGGCCAGACACGCACCAGCTACGCGCACCCCGGCGTGCTCGGAGCCGCAAGGGTTGAGGCTGTGGCAGCTGGGCAGAGTGGCCGGGTTTCGCTGACACGCAGAGAAGAAAGCGGAAATCAAAGACCTAACAGTACACGACACACTTGATCAAAACTGGTGCTTAAAGTCTGATTCTCACCCACAATCCCACAGTCTCCGTGTAAACCACTCGGCTCATCTTGTAGCTTTTTTTTTTAACAGGAAGTTTTCTAGGGCTCTGGCCTCCTCGCGGCCTCGGCGGTGTGCCGCAGGGTCGCAGCAGGTGCGGGGTAGAGTTGGGCGAACCTTTCAAGAAAATAACTGGACAAAACCGAACCGTGAGCCTGGCATCGGCTTGAGCTTCTCAAAGCCATCGGAAGATGCGAGTTTGTGCCTTTTTTTTATTGTTCTGATGGATTTTTGTGGCTGGGTTTTCTGAAGTCTGAGGAACAATGCCTTAAGAAAAAACAAACAGCAGGAGTTGGTGGGACCGTTTCCTGTGGGGGTGCAGCCTGGTGCTGGCCTGGCGCTGTGAGGGCAGGTGGCAGGTGCCGCCGAGGGCCGAGGGCCGTGGTCTGGCGGCCTCGTTTGGCTTTATTGCTGTTTAAGGAATCTGGAGGTAGTTCCAAAAAAGCGGCAAGCACTGTTGGGGTTTTGAAGTCCAACAAATTTTCAATGAATCCAAAGTGTTCTTTTTCTCATATGTCATGTAGCAATTGAGCATCTCCATTCGGTTGTGAAGCATGTCCTGGGCACACCTGCAGTGTCACGATCGGAATGCTTTTACTAAAAGCAGGTAGCATGAAGTATTGCTTAAATTTTAGGTATAAATAAATATATATGTGTATAATATATATTCCAATGTACTCCAAGCTAAGAAACTTGATTCTTATGAGATCTTGATAAAATATTTATAATGCATTTATAGAAAAAGTATATATATATATAGAGAGAGAGAGATATAAAATAAATGCAGATGGCGACAGTCCCTGGCGAATGGAGGACCTGTGGCTGAGCTCCGAGGTGCTTAGGGGACGGTCTGGATGAACCTCAGTTTGGAGCCCCAGCTGGCCGGCTTTCAGGTCAGATCGCAGCTCGCTCCTCCCTGGGCCACTCCCCTGCCAGCGTGTACTTTAATTTTAATTATTTTCTAACAGAGCCCCTCCCTCTTCAAGCCTCCATGCACATATGTACCTAATGAGTTTTTATAGCAAAGAATATAAATTTGCTGTTGATTTTTGTATGAATTTTTCACAAAAAGACCCTGGATAAGCATTGTTTTGTGAATTTTACATTTTTCCTTACCATTTAGCAGATTTCCGAATGGTGATAATGTCTAGGTATTTTTCCTTTCTAAGTTCTTGCTTGTACTTTTTTTGACTTTGAAGGTTTTTACTGTGTGTTCTGTACCGTAGGTGGCGTCTGTGGCAGGCAGACGCTGCCACCAGCTGGGTTGCAGGCAGTGGCTGAGCGCGCCGGGCCCCCAGCGCCAGCCTTTCCCAGCGGCCACACAGAGAAGCCTGCAGCACTAGTAGTATTGCGGGGTGGTGTGTGCGCCCCGGGAGGGCACGGCCAGGCCACTGCGTCAGTGAAGCTCGTGTCTGACCCTCTCTGACTGCTCGTCAGGGTGGAGCTTTGTCTCCAGCTTTCCAAAGCCTTTGAGGCACTTGGCCACGTGGCTTGGCGGGGCCCCTGCAGCCCGGCGGCCTGGGCCCTGGCTGGAGCAGCAGGCCTGGGTGCAGCCGTGGCTGTGGGAACGGAGGCCCTCTGCCTGCTGAGCTGCAGAGCCTGCAGGTTCCTAAAGGGACCGCCAGCCTGTGTCTGTGCTCTTTTTCTGTGACAGTAACTGACAGTCACTTTTTACTGGTAACTTATTTTCTAGCACTTGAAGCCACCAATTCCATTCCAAAGTGTGTCATGTTCGGACTCCTGGGAGAAAGTTCAGGTCTCAGAGGGCTTCTGGGTGTGGTAGAGTTTACAGGGTAGACACGCAGCCAGGCCTGACAGAGTGACTGCAGGTTCTTGGACTCTTGGTCACTTGGCTGCTGTTGGTCAGTGCTGAGACAGTGCTCGGCGAGCAGGACAGAGGTCTTGGGACTTATTGACTCCCTTTCCTCACTGGCCACTCTTTGCTCCGAAGCCCACGGTGGCAGAAAGAGCTGGTGTGCAGGGCCCAGCCGGCCCCTTCTCCTTTTGTGGCACTGCATGGTGACTGGGCCCAGCAGCCAGCTCTTCTGACCCCTGGGTCCACTCTCCACATGCCCTAAGGGGCCCTGACACCTGCCCTCTGCTGCCAGCGAGGCTTCTGGGAGGGACGCGGAGTCTCCCTGTCCTTGAGTGATGGGCTGGCTAGGGTGGCAGGTGGCTCTCGAGGGACTCACATGCAGTCTCCTTCAGATGGAGTCACCCTCTGCCCAAGCCTGGCCAGGGGGAGGGGTGGTGCGTCCTTTGCCAGCGCGCTCCCCCACGCGGCAGCAGCACCAGGTAGCCTTTTATTTGGACACACACTTGGCCCCTCTCCACAGCCAGCTCCCAGGGCAGATGGCAGAGGGTCTGCCTGGGCCTCTGTGGGCAGACCCATAGCACAGAGGGCCCTTTGTACATGTCCCCTGTCTGGTCCTTGGACCTGCCGCCTTTTTCTTTCTCTGAGAGGCCTTGGGGTCACTGGCCTGGAGCCGTGAGAGCACTTTACATCCCTTTAAGGGAAACCCCAATCAGTGAGGCCACCGGATGCATGGGGGCCACCCTGCCCTTGGGGCTTCCAGCTGCGCCATGCCGTGCCCACGCCCCACCAGCAGGCCGCTGTCCCATAAGGCTGCACCCGCTGGGACTGGCCGACCCCTTCCCGGCATCCCGGGGCTCTGGTCCCTGAGGCCACTTGTCAGAGTGTTTCAGTTTTTCTTTACTTTTACAACCTGTTTCCAGGGGGAAGGACCGTTTTGCAGTGTCCGGCACAGAGGCCGGCCTGCGTTCTGCAGCGCAGCAGTGACTCTGCTCACGCCCACCAGAACACCCCTTCCTCCCTGGTCACAGCCACGTGCTCATTCCATTGTTCTTTTGTAGACTTTGGGCCCACGTGTTTTACGGGCATTGATACATATATAAATATATAGATATGAATAGATGGATATATTTTTTTAAGTTTCCTACACCTGGAAGTTGCATGGACTGAACGCCCAGCATGTCCTACATTGTATACAGATTTGCACGCCAAACTCGGCAGCTTTGGGGAAGATGAAAAATGCCTTTTTGTTCCCCTCTCATGACATAGAAATCCTTCTGTAGAACAAAACAGAACCCTGAAGGAGAGGAGAGGGGAGTTTGAGTCTCGTTGAACTTATTCTTAAAGAAATTGTACTTTTTATTGTAAGAAAAATAAAAAGGACTACTTAAACATTTGTCATATTAAGAAAAAAAGTTTACCTAGCACTTGTGACATACCAATAATAGAGTTTATTGTATTTATGTGGAAACAGTGTTTTTTAGGCAAACTGCAGCTTCCGGAGGGAACTGCCAGCCTCTCTGGAGTTGGTCTGGAGGGATTTTGTTTTGTTTTCTGTTGTTTCCTTTTCTTTCCTTCCACAGGGCCAGGCGTGCACTGTCTGCCACAGCTGGCCTTGTGACCACTTGTTCTGATTGAGAACCGGGGGTCTGAGGACCCCCTCTTGCGCACAGCGGCTGGCTTCTGTTGCTGGTGGCGTGCAGTCCAGCAGCAGGGGCCCAGGAGGCCATTTCCCCAGCGCCGTCCGTCGGCTGGCTCGGCCGGGCCTCACCTTGGCATTGATCAGAAGTCTCCTACTCCAAGCAAGTGAGCAGTTTTGTTTTTTTGGTATGTGTGCTCCATAGTGGAGGCACGATTCTCCGGTTTGTGAGAGTGACAAACATAAGTAATAGACACATGCACATCTACACGGAGGGGCCCAGCGGTTCACCCAGGAGCGTCTCCCAGATGTGGGGTAGAAACAGGCGGGGCCTGCCCGGGCTCCCAGGCCGCGGCCCCGTCTGCCTGCGCCATTTCCTCTGGTTGTCTGGGCCCTCCCGCGCGCCTCCTGCTCGGTGGAGCTGGAGGTCTTGTTTTGGGTTCTCATCCTCTCTTTGTTCTGTGTGGGTGACAAGTGTCCTCTGCCGGTCCACTTGTCTCCGCCTCCCTGGAGTGCGGTGTCCTGTAGCCCCAGCACTTCTGTCCCTCTTGTGGTGTAAATAAAGACTGCATTGATGCCTCCAGCTCTGGTTTCTCCCAGTGCGCGCGCACACTCCATGCTCCCGTGTGTCTGGGACCTCGCCGGGCCCAACGTGCCCACACCCCAGGGATCCCTGGACCCCACAGGGATGGCCCGTTTCCTGGGCCCAGCTGGGCCTGACCTCAGCCTGGGAGGGTCCCTTGTCTTCATTTTAAACTTGAAGTACCTTAAATTGTGCACTCTACTCCCCCCAGCAGAGCTGGGCCAGAACCACCCTCACACAGGAAAGAGCCCCGGGGAGGGGACAGAGCCCAGGCCTGGCCACTTCCATACCGGGCACAAGGTCCTCGGAGACTCAGTCCACAGACACCAGTCTCAGCCACCTCTCGCGCCAGCTGGCAGGCCTGGGTCGCCTGAGGGAGACAGCGGCTGGAGCCTGCGCTGCCTGGAGGACCGTTTCCTCTCCCTCCTTACACCCTGCACCCCCGCCCCCAAGTAGGTCTCCCCAGAAACCCAAGAGGCCACTCTGGAGATGTGGAGAGCAGAGCTGCCCGGGTGGCCTCCACACAGCCTAATGCCCAGCTCTGGTGGCCCAAGGCCACAGTGCAAGAGGCACACTTGCAGCTTAGGCTGCCAGGCTTGGGTAGTTGGCGTCACGTGCCCCACAGCAGGCGCTGACTGCCAGGGGTCCGTGAGGCAGGGCCTGGCCAGCATTTATGCAGCCACGGGGCCTCACCCCAAATGAACTCACTCCATGGCGACCTCTGTGTCCAGAACGGGCTGAGGGAAGAGCGCCCGAGTCTCCCGCTCAGGCGCGAGGCCCCTGCAGGTGCTCTGCTTAGGACCCCATCATGTCCTGACTCCTTTTGGATAATTTGTGGGCAGACCATTCTCAAGGATTGCTAGGAAGCTTTTCTACCTTTCAATTTAAAAAAAGTTTTTTTTCAGTGCCTGGGATGAAAACCAGAGGCTGGCTCATGCTGGGCAAGCCCTACTCCTGAGCCACGACCGCACCACAGCCCTTCTTACCTTCTGAAATCATGAACTGCTTCTGCCACGTTAAGGAGGGAACGCCGCGGGCCTGCCCTCCACTAAGACGGAGCACAGCTAGCTCCCTTTGCCACAAGTGTCCAGCGATAAGACCTGAGGGCTGGCGGTGGCCCAGGAGCCCGGCCCCTCCCAGGGCCCCGCCCACCCAGGAGCCCAGCCCCTCCCAGGCCCCACCCACCCAGGAGCCCAGTGCCTCCCTAGGCCCCCTGCCCTGGAGTTGGAGGTCCACCTCTGGTCTTGCACTTTTGCACACTTCTCTCCATAAAAGCACACCCTGGTGTAATTTCTAAAGCTCTCCCACAGGGTGGTACCATGGCGCCTGTCTGCAGCACACAAGGCTGATGGCACTGGTGCTCAGGGTGCCTTCAAAGTGCGTGGCCTTCACCAGGTGGTCGCCACCACTGATGACCCACTCCCACTTGCCCTCCAGTGAGCCCAACACCCTGTGTTCCTCCTGGAGCACGGCCAGGCCCCTCTGCCTCAGGACAGCCTTGTGCCCAGTAAGGTCCCTCTCCATGTGGCTGGGCCCCTTCTCACTCCCACCACGTGGGTTGGTTAGACCTGGAGTTGTCCCTGTGGGTGGCTCTGACTGCCGCTGGACCTGGACTCCGGCTAGTCTGTAAGTGTTCTTCGCTGCTTCATTGTACAGCGTGCTTGGCTGTGGCAGATTAGCCACCCCTTGCTGCGTAACAAACCACCCCAACCAGCAGCAGACGCCAGGTGCTTCTGAGGTCCCAGAGGCCCCTTTGGTCTCATGAAAAAGATGCAGAGAGAGAGGACTGCTGTCATGGGTTGCCACCAGGTGATTCTAAATCTGTGCTGGGTCCCTCATAATGAAGCCACTGCAGCCACCGCCACAGTGGGGAAGACAGCAGAGGTTCCCACCACGGGAAGCATTCTGGTCCCACTGCGTCCCAGCAGAATGTTGTGGGGTCCTGCAGCATGAGCTCTGCTGGCCCCATGAGGGCAGCTCTGTCCATCCACCGGCTGATAATTGAGAGGGGACTTGGACTTGGTCTGCCGATGCCCCCATCCAGACAGCCCAGGCAGTTGATCCAATGATGGAGCCACCAGGGCCCGAGTGCCTCCTCCTGCCTCCTCCCTCTGCCTCCTGCCTCCACTCCTCGCCCTCCCCCAGCTCTCTCACTGCCCAACAGTGGGCAGCTTCCCTAGAAGTAATCCCCAGCCGCCTCCTGGCTGGACTGGAGGACAGAGCAGGCTGGGTCCTCCTGCCGTCCTTGGAGCTAAAGCCATGGGGAGACCAGGGCTAAAGTCGGCTCCCGGAGGTCTGGGACCCAGCACGGGCCTGTGACTTGGCCAGGCAGGAAGCAGGGAGGAGGGCAGGGCTGAGAGCCAGGCCCGAGTGCCTGCACCCTGCCTTGTGGCTGGGCAGTGCCCTGGGTCCTGCTGGTGTGTGCCATGAGGTGCCTGTGGGCCCCTCGGGCAGCCAAATGCCAGGCAGGGCTGGGCAGAGGCTGCAGGCTGAAGAGGAGCCATGCTTTGCCTCTAAAGTGCCTCTAAATTGTCCAGGTCACTTGGGGAGGGCTGGAGAGGCCCCACGCCTCACTGTCCCCTCCTTGGGTTGGGCATCCTGAAGGCCAGAGCCCCTCTTACATTGGGCTCTGATGATCCTGACCTGCCTGACCCGCATCACACTGCCTGGGGCCAGGAGACGGGGAACGCCCTGTCCACAGTTGCTGTGATCACACGTCTGGTCCCTTTGGACTGGTGGGAAAGGTGCTCCCTACATTGGAGCTTAATTGGACTTCTGAAGTCTCCACCATGCATGTGCTGGGGGCGGGGGCGGGCACGGAGCTGGGCAGGAGGGCAGCTGGGAGAGCCGTTCCCTGGACTCTGGTCTGGCAACACCCAGGGGCCACTTGGGGAAGGGCCGTGCAGGGCTCCCAGGCTCAGCCGCAGCTGGGTAGGACTGTGGCTCCCGCGCCACCTGGTGGTGCTGCCAGGAATCACAGCCTCAGCCCGCTGTCCGCCCCTGGGTCCCCAAACCCTGCTTGCTGGAAGATTTTGGAGGTGACACTGGAGTGGCTCAGAACTGTCAGAAGTCTCGCACCATTCCCCACTGTCCTGGGAAGTGCCCAGACGGGAGCCCTGGGTCCCTCCGCTGAGCTCTGCACCTGCTCTGCTGGGGACCCTGGGGAGGAGACAGCTGTCCCACAAGGCAGCCTTCGGACTTCCTGGGCAGCGAAAATGCTTTTACAATATACAATTACATTGATGTTTCCATAAATCAAGTTTAGCTCTTAAAGAAATAACTTTATAATATTTTAAAATAATAGTTGTTGTTTAACTATAGCTGTAAATTTTTTAATTTCTTTTAGATTACTTGCTAAAAAAAAATAAATAAAAATAAAAACCCAAAACTTAACAAATATAATGTTATAGGTAAATTAATGTTAAGAAATTTTTGTCTTCTTACCATAGATTAAGCTTTAGTTTATATCAGTACATTAACATTTCACCTTAGGAAAAAACCTTAAATAGCTTTTCCTGATTGTTCTATATACTTATTTAATCAACTTTTACAGAGCTTTTATATAATCCCTTTTTGTTCATAATTTTAAATAATTTTTGTAATAATTTGAATTTAGGTAAACCTTTTATCGCAATAAAAATATTGTTACTTGCAGTACTCCCAACGGAAACAGCTGAATCCTTTGAGCCTCTGCATATACAGAAATCTTTTATAAACCTTTATATAGAATCATACACATCTGTTAACCACTTCATGAGAACATAACATTCATGCATATAGAATTAGACTTGTTGAAATTTTAATCTGTTTCATTGATGTCAAAGACCAATTTATGAAAACAATCAATAATGTTACTCGATGTGTTAGAATTTGTTAGGACAAGAAGTTACCCCGGAACGCCATGCTGAAAAGGGATGGTTTATTGGGGTGCCATGTGGCGTGGTAGGGGACAAAAATGGCATGGAGGGCAGGGAAAATGATGGCCAGGGCACCTGCTGGCCAGGTTTGCTGGCCAGGCTGAGGCACCTGGGAAATGTAGTCTTTTCACAAAGTACCTGGGAGGTGTGGCCTTCCACTTAGGAGGTGCAGCCTCCTGCCCGGAACCCGACACAATGGAATTTAAGGAGTTATCTGATGGCATATTTAACAGTATTTTAACCTTGAAAATTAATGTCTAACAAACAAAGTTACTTATAAATTTACTTTTCTTACATTTACCCCAGAGAAGACACACAATAAAAAGGCAGAAAAACCATAGTGGGCAGGAGGCTGCGCCTCCCAGGTAGAAGGCCACACCTCCCAGGTACTTTGTAAAAAGACTACACTTCCCAGGGACCTCAGCCTGGGCAGCGAACTTGGCCAGCAGGTGCCCTGGCCATCACCTCCTGACCTCCGACAGCCTATAAGGCAAGGACCCACTCCAGGGGGCTTTCTGACCACTACTCTGCTATTTAAACCTCCCCTGGACTGAAACCGCTCTCTGTTTGCGCCTGCCCCTGATTCTTTCATCCCTGTTTTCCCTTTTTCTCCCCCTTCCACGCGTGGCCCCTAATAATCTTCCCTTTTATTAAAATGGCATTCCCAGCATAAGGAACTTTGCCTAAATTCTAACATTTGGCACCTTCAATGTGGAGCAATTCTACATTCAAAAGACAAAGTTTCTTGGGAACTGCCTTTTTCTTTCTCTGCTGATGCTGTGCTCTCGGACACCGCCAGTCACTGATGGGTAAGAGTTGCAAAGTTTTCTCTCTCTCTCTCTCTCCCGCTCTCTCTTTTTCTCTTCCTCTCCCTTCTCTGGGAACCTCAGCGTTCAGAATTAGATCTGAAACCTACAGTTCTCCAGTCCATCTGCACCTACTGTGCGTGCGTGCCCCGAGTGCCTCAGTCCATCCTCAACTCTGCGCGCCTATCCTCTCCCCCGCCAGTGAACGGGGACCATGTGTTCGCCATTAGTCCAACCAAATGCCCTATTTCCATGCCTGCCTGGCTCCACTCTATTGAGCCACAGACTTAAATTTCACTTTCGCTTAGTCTGTGAGCCCGGGTGTGTTCTCTCAGCACGTTTGCGCAGGTTCCTCTCTTTTTCCATCTGCCGCGGCATCCCCGCCTGCGCCCCTCCACTGTCGCTGCTGTGGCTGCTGCAGCGACAGGCTCCCTGTCCGCGCGCCCCGCCCACTGCCTCCTCTGCGCTGGGCATCCAGCACACCCGGCAGCCAACTCCGCCCTGCCTCCTCCGATCTTTTTAGCCTAGCGTCTCTGCACACGCAGGCCAAAACCCCCTGTGGCCGACAATATGGGCACACTTCTTCCTTTGTTTCAACAACACAAACCCAAATCCCTTCATCTTTCCTAGAGGACTTAAGCCAACCTATTTTACTTCTTAGCCTCCCTGTCACTTGCTATTGGCCTCTCTCTTTAGCTCCCTCCCCCTTTCTCAGATCCGCCATGTTCTTCTGCCCAAATCTGTCTCCACTTCCGCCCTTCCAGGATCCACCATCTTCTATCCCAACCCACATGGTTCCCTTATGTTCCTGCCCTTATGCTGCCACCTGATGCTCATTATGAGGCGAGGAGCGGGGCACAACTACGCCAGGATGGAGGGCCTGCCAGAGGTGGGGAGGGGCAGAGACTCGCGGAGGGGAAAACCTCTCGTGATGGAGAATTGAGCAAGGCTGCCCAGGCTCAGGGCTCAGGCAAGTTGCTTTGGCTCAGCTGCTTTGGCGCGGCGCGGGCAGAAGGAAGCTGGTGCTTTGGCCATAGAACCACGGGACCATGGCGGCGCTTTTCGCCCCCATTTTTTCTCTTTGGCCCTCACTCACTCAATTGGCGTGAGCTTTACTCCGGTGGGGTGAATGTGGGCCCCGCCCCAGCGGTTTGGCTTGCCCACCATGGCATAAGCTCCACCCCCAGCAGTGCGTGGCCTGCCTTGGCATGGTCGTTGTGCTACCCATTGGTCAGTCACAGGAGATGACGCAGGCAGCCGCGCGACCAGAGCCTTCGCCTCCGTTCCCCCCTGCGTCTCGCCGCGCACCGGGCTGCCCTGCTGCCCTGCGTCCCAGCCAACGAGGCCCCGCTGGCGACTTTGGCCCGCGTTTCGCCTGCCTCCGACCGCGGGCGGTAGCGTTCGGCACCAAGGCCTCGCCCCCGGCAGTTTGGATGCAAGCCGTAAGCCAGGTGGTCCGAGATATAAGCCCGGGCCATGCAGTGGTACACTTTTTTCTTTTCGCTGAGCTGCGGAACCGTGAATCTCGCTGATGGCGCCAGCCACGCACCCGGGACAAAAGCCCGGACCACATGGAGGGCGGCAGTAGCGCGGCGGCAGTAGCCCACCGTCTGCACAACGCTAGCGGCCCCATATGGCCGCTGCGCCACATGGCGCTGCAGAGAGCAGCCGTTTTTTGTTAATTTGGGGCCCGCTCTGAGTTTTTCCCGCACCCAGGCTGGCGCGCCCTTCAGCGAGCGCATTTTTCCCGGACATGTTTCTGTTCTCCCCCACCAGGCACATACAAAAATTGCAGGTTTACCTGCGCAGAGGTTCTAAGAAAGGGAGAGGAAGAAAGAGAGAGAAAGTGGATGAGAAAGAGAGAGAGAGATGTATGGTTGCCTCATTTTCTAGAGGATGCCTTTACTCGGGAGGCCCTATCTGGCTTGAGCGCTTAGCCCAATCAGTCGAAGTTCTGCCCTGCGCTTGGCGCCACTTTGTCGCGAAGTTATAACGGGTTGAGGCCTTTAGCCCCCCCATACCAGGGATGGGCCTCTTCCGTCTAGCAAAAGAGGCCAGAGGGGCCTACCTCAACGATGAGACTGGATTGGGAAAGTAAAGGCCGCTAACACCTCCTCCCCCACCTTCAAAAGACTCAGCGCCACGTGAGGAGCCCAGTCAGTAGAATGCCGGAACTCGGTTAATTGAGGAAGTTGGACGGTCTTGTAGAGGACATGGGCCAATCAGCAGAAAGATCATAGGGACACATAAGGAACATGGGCGGATGCCATTGGTGGAGCCATTGGCCTATCCTTGGGGTGGTTTCAGTTCTCACAGCCACGCCCCCTGCTTAGCCTAGGTCTGGTAACAGGGCGTGGTAATGTGGCAAGCAGCCAGAAAGCCAGAGCTTTTCCAACCCCCTGGCAGACAGTGTAAGGTCCCGACAAAAATTCTCTTGAGAAGAGACCAGTGGGGCTCCTTCCTGCACTCGGGGCCTAGGCAGTGTTTTCAACATGCTCAGCCACCCGGGCACTTGGAGGCTGATGCAGCCGGGGTCTCTGAAGGCCGATCTACTGCTCAAGATGGTGGCAGACCTTGGCATCAACCACGGAGTGCTGGTTCTGCAGGAATGCAGGACGCTGGAGTTAGGGGGTCGTGGAGGCTCCCACCAAGATTTCAAAGGAAGGCCTGGGAGGCCAGGCAGAGTGCAGCAGGGGCGGAGTCCCTGGGCACAGCCCCTGAGAAGTCATCATCCCAGGAAAGCTGCAGGAGTCCAGCAGAGACTAGCCAGCAGGAAGGCCACTTGGCTGCAGCCCACAGGGCCAAGGGGCAGCGCTACCCAGCCCTTTGGAGAGAACATCACGTGGCACGTGGCCCCGATGCCCAACGTGGGGCTACAGGACCTGTTGGCCCAGCTGAACTTCAGTCCTATCCCTTCCTTCTATGCCCCTGTTTTTCTGAATGGAAACACTCACTCTGTACCATTACGCATTGGATACTTGCAAATCGCTTTTAATTTACAGGCGCTCACAGGCAAGATTGCCTTGAGCCTCAGAGAAGACTCTGGATTTGAACGTTGGGCAATTCTTGAACTGTTGGGACTACAGGGACTCTTGGGGACTGATTAAATGAATTTGGCATTGTCAGATGGTAGTGAGCTTTTGGGGCCAGGGTGGATGTTATGGATTGATGTGAGGTGTCCCCCAAAAGCTCATGTGTGAGACAATGCAAGAAGGTGCAGAGGAGAAATGATGCATTGTGAGGACCCTAACCCAATCAATGACTTAATCACCTGGTGGGATTAACTGAGTAGTGATTGGAGGCAGGTGGGCAGTGGCTGGAGGAGGTGGGAATTGGGGCATGGCTTTGGGGTACATATTTGCAGGAGCCCTGTTTGAGGAGATAGCTAAGATTGCGGTTGACTACGGGCCATGGACATTTTTGGGCATTGCCGCCTTCCGTAGTCTCACAGGACTTGGCCTGGGATCTCGAGAGACTGGAGCTGTGACTCAGCAGATCGGGCGAGCACCATTCCTGCTCGGGCACGTGAGATGAGACCTGAGAGAGAATGGACGGGGTTAACGCTATTGTGTATTGTAGTTTTTTTTGTAAGAGTACATGCCTTGGTTTCTTGTGAGAGTGTGTATGTGGTGTTAGAAATTACAAGAGACAGAGACAGAAAGATAAAAGAATTTTTTCATTGCCATCCTGTCTCCGGGCTCCTTCCCATGGTGCCGCCGTTCCAGGCTGCAATCCCTTTCTGGCTACAACAGTTGGTGGCCCATACGTGGAATTCAGCACAGCAGGTAAGAACTGAGAAACCTCGCAGGAGTCTCTAGTCAGAGTGGTTAAAATGGGTTCGAAAATAACTAAGACCCAAGTGTACAAGGCTCTTGATGAATTCTTTGATATAGCTGAGTCTGTCGTTAGTGAGGAGGATTTAGAAAACAGTGGAGGCGATCATGAAAGTGTAGCTTCCACTGAGTCAACTAAGACCAGTAAAGAGAGTATTAGAAGCATCCCAAAAATGACAAAGATCTGAGCTGCTAAAGCTATTCAAGATTTATTAGAGATAGTTCAAGGATACATGGTCTCAATTGAACCTGGGACTCAGGATGTTACTGAGTCAGTTAGGACCAATGAGAGTAGTAGTAGTGAGGAGGAAATAAGTAAAAGTGATTTTGAGAAAATAAACAAAAGGAAATTAAGGAAGACCAAGATAAGGGATCATCAAGTGGAGGAACTTGTGTCCTCTACTCCCCCATGGGTAAAATCCATTACAGAAAATATGAAGGGTATCACTAGGCATTTGCATACCCTAGAAATAGAAATAAAAACTCTTTCTGAGCACTTATGTGCTCTCGAGGGTAACTCACAGATACATTAAGAACTGCCAGTATTTGAAAATGAAAATGGACAGAGGGGCCACCAGCCAGTAGATTTCAAAACAATAAAAAAATCTCAAAAAGGTAGTAATGACATATGGGCCCCAAGCTCCTTTCACGTTGAGTATACTGGAGTCCCTTAACACCTTTAGCTTAACCCCAGCAGACTGGAAACGTCTATGTAAAGCAACATTAAGTGGAGGACAATACTTGGTTTGGCGATCGCAATTTCAAGAACTTTGTATAGAAACAGCTAAAAGAAATGCAGCTGTAGGGTTTGGAGACCATAATATAGAAATGCTCACAGGAGAAGGGCAATTCGCAGACGTACGGGATCAAAAATATTATACCCCAGGAGTATATGCTCAGATAAACGCAGCTGCCTTAAAGGCATGGAAAACTGTACAAGGACCTGGGGATCTACAAGGTAGCTTGTCCAAAGTAATTCAAGGACCTAATGAACCATATGCTGAATTTGCTGATCGACTTTTGAGAACTGCAGGTAGAGTTTTTGGAGACATTGATCAAGTTGTGCCATTAGTTGTCCAATTAGCATATGAAAATGCTAATAAATATTGCCAAGAAGCCATCAGGCCATGGAAAATAAAAAGAATCTTTACATATATATACAACTATGTAAAGATATAAATGATGCCTTTGTCACAGGAAATGTGATTGCAGCAGCTCTGAGAGATGCTGTCCCTCAAAATTTCACAAGGGCTCAACCTAGACATTATAATCAATCAGGATATTCTAGGCAAAATTATCATAATCAATCAGGCTATTCTAGGCAAAATCCCAAAAGAGAAATAAGACCAAATTCATACCGTGCTCCAGGTTGCTGCCCCAGGTGTAAGAAAGGAAATCATTGGGCCAATAAATGCTATTCAAAATTTGACATCCATGGAAATCCTTTGTTCAGGAATTCAAAAACGGGGCACGGGGCCCAATGCCCGGGGGCCCACAAATGTACGAGGCATTGGAGGAGGAGTATCCTCAAGCATCCACTCAGATGCTTCCCCGACACAATCCCTACTACCCATCCACTCCCTCGCCAGAGGAACAGGAGGAAATGCAGGATTAGACCTCTGTTCCACCACCCGAATAGTGTTAACACCTGAAATGGGGGTTCAACTGATTCCCACAGGAGTCAGGGGACCTCTTCCCTTAGGGGACTGTAGGACTTATTCTCGGGGCGAAGTCTTAAAGCTCATTAGGTTTGCAAGTGACGCCAGGTGTAATAAACTCAGACTACAAAGGGGAAATAAAAATAATGCTTAGCTCACCCCAAAGTATAAGTTCTATTAATCAGGGAGATAGAATTGCTCAGCTGCTTCTCCTTCCAAATTTACATAATTCATTTAAAATGAATATGCCTCTAATTAGGAACAATAGAGGATTTTGTTCCACTGATTCGAAACCCATGGTTTGCTGGGTTCAGGACTGTACAAGGAGGACTATGTGTAAAATAAGAATCCAAGGAATAGAAATGGAGGGTCTTATAGATACTGGAGCTGATTCTTCCATCATTAATTTACGTCAATGGCCCAAACACTGGCCTCTGCAAAAAGCTTCAACCAGTTTAAGAGGCTTGGGATATAATAACCTCCCAGAAAAAAGTGCAGTAATTTTAAAATGGGAGGATGATGAAGGACATAAAGGCACGTTTCAGCCTTATGTTTTACCTAATCTACTGGTTACTTTATGGGGAAGAGATATATTACAACAAATGGGAGTACACCTTGCAACCAAACCTACAGGTGTTAAATGTAAAAATCTACAGGGTAATCTTAACCCTAAAAGAAATCATTATAAAAAAGTACAGGGTAAGCTTAACCCTAAAAGAAATCATTATCATATAGGAAAAAGACATTTTTCTTTGGGGCCACTGAGAAAATAATTTTGAAAATACCATGGCTTTCTGACAAGCCAGTGTGGGTCCCTCTGTGGCCCCTATCTAAAGAGAAATTACAAGCGGCCCACCTACTAGTTCAGGAACAATTAGAAGCAGGACATATAGAACCTTCCACCTCTCCCTGGAATTCCCCCATATTTGTGATCAAGAAAAAGTCAAAAAAATGGCGATTATTACATGATCTTAGACAAATTAATAAAACCATTCAAGTCATGGGACCTACTCAACATGGACTTCCGAATCCTGTAGCTATTCCAAAAAATTTCCATCTTATTAGTCTTGATATAAAGGATTGCTTCGTTTCTATTCCCCTACATCCTCTGGATGCCCCCAGGTTTGCTTTTTCACTTCCTTCTATTAACAATAATGGCCCTGATCAGAGATATCAATGGAAGGTTTTGCCACAGGGAATGGCTAATAGCCCCACCATATGCCAAATATATGTGGACAAGGCTATCCAACCCATTAAAAATAAATATCCAAACCTCATGTGTCTACATTACATGGATGATATTTTACTGGCCCACCCTAATCAAAAAATCTTATTTAATATATTCAGTGACATGGTAGAAAAATTTTTTAAAAATATGGATTATATATAGCAGAAGAAAAAGTTCAAACCAGATCTCCCATATTATATTTAGGATTTAAAATCATGGATACTTTTGTTAGACCCCCCAAAATTTTAATAAAGAATATTTAACCACCCTCAATGATTTCCAAGAACTACTGGGAGACATTAATTGGCTTCGCCCTACACTAAACCTCACTACTGGCCAATTAAAACCTTTATTTGATATCCTTCCAGGGGACCCTGATCCATCCTCACCGTGAACATTGACTCTTGATGCTAGGAAAGCTTTAACGTTAGTAGAAAAAGCCATTGAAGGAGCTCATTGTGACAGATTTGATTTAACTCAACCACTGATATCGATTATTATTTCTTCACAATATACACCGACAGAAGTATTTTGGCAACAAAGGCCTTTATTATGGATACATTTGCCTGTCTCTCCTAAAAGCATAATTGAGTCTTATACCTCCATGGTGGCTAAACTTATTCTTCTAGGACTTAAAACTTCTACTAAAATATTTGGCATTCACCCTGCTACTATTATTACTCCCTATTCATCGTCACAGATTGAATATTTATGCTTCAACGATAATGACTGGGCTATAGCTAGATGCTCTACCTCTTCAAATTTTGATAATCACCTTCCTAAGTCTCCTATATTATCTTTTTGTATTAATCATCCTATTATATTTCCACAGGTAATAAAAAATCAACCTATTCCTAAGGCATTTAATGTATTTACAGATGGGTCCTCAAATGGTACTGCTGCAGTAGTCACTACAAAAGAAAATATGACTTACATAACTGCACACAAATCAGCTCAACTAGTGGAATTGGAAGCTATGGTAAGAGCTCTGGAAAATTTTAGGGACCAGCCTGTAAACATTTTTTCAGATAGCCACTATATTGTACAAGCTGTCCCAAAATTAGAGTTAGCAGGACCAATAGCACCTCATACTCCAGCCTTTAAATGGTTTTATCAAATACAAAAACTTTTGTGGGCAAGAAAAGAACCTCTATTCGTAGGCCATATTAGAGCACATACTAATTTGCCTGGCCCCCTCCATGAAGGTAATCAAAAGGCTGATGAACTTACAAAAACAATATTTATACTTTCAGTGCTACAACAAGCTACTTTATTTCATTCCCAGTTTCACGTCAACAGCACCACCTTGCAATGTAGGTTTAAAATCACAAAAGAGCAAGCCAGAACAATTGTTAAAGATTGTAAATCTTGTATGACACATTTGCCCAATCCTCATTTTGGTGTTAACCCTAGAGGATTAATGCCCAATCATTTGTGGCAGATGGATGTTACTCATGAGCCAAGTTTCGGAAAATTGCGATTTATTCATGTGACCATAGATACATGCTCAGGCATGATTTTTGCTTCCTTACATTCCGGAGAAAAAGTTAAAGATGTCACATCTCATTGTTTACAAGCTTTTGCTGCATTGGGCATCCCCAAAATGCTTAAAACAGATAATGGCCCTGCATATATGTCCTCATCTTTCAAACAGTTTTGCGCAAAATTCAACATATCCCATAAAACAGGCATCCCATACAATCCTCAGGGCCAGGGCATTATTGAAAGAGCAAACCGCACACTAAAAGTTATGTTGTTAAAACAGAAAGAAGGAAACTGGAAAAATCCTAAGGACAGATTGGCAGTTGCCCTGTTTACTTTAAATTTTTTAACTTTAGGCTCTGATGGTTATTCTGCTAGAGACAGACATTGGAACCCACATCAACAACATAAACCTTTGGTTTACTGGAAGGATGTTCTTTCAGGTACATGGAAGGGTCCAGATCCAGTATTAATTTGGGAAAGAGGATCTGTTTGTGTTTTCCCAAAGCATGAATCCTCTCCAATATGGATACCATCTAGATTAATAAAGCAGGTACCAAATCAAAAGCATCAAGATGAAGTTGTTGAGGAATCAAGATTAATAAAAAAGGTACAAAATCAATAGGACCAAGATGAAGATATGGAATGATTCCCTTAAAAGAGTCCTTCAAAATATGTCACAACTTAAGTGTCATTCCTCCTGGCTGGGACGAAGAGATCTCTCTTTAGTGTGCACACAATTGTATTTTTTTTCTTTTTATATATGTGTTTATGTCTGTGTATTTGTCTAAATTTCATGTTAATGTGACATCACAAATATATGTTTGTATGTGCATCTGTCCAGTGTGACATCAAAAATAACAAAGTGCTTATGAAAAAAAAAATATTATATATATACATATATGGATCCAAATAACTCTAATTCATTTTAAGTTTAAGAGTATTCATTTTGGGTAAATAATTTAATAAGTGAAGATACCTTCAATTTTGTTTTATCGATGTCCCAGGGACTTCTCTTTAGCAAAAAATATGACTAGTGCTGTATAACCTGATATTTTGGTGTTTTGACATAAGGTTGCTTATTTGTTATTAACTTCTTTGTTTAATAACTGATTAATTTCAATTATTTCAACAGGTAAAGGATTGCTGTGTATGCAGAAACTCAAGGGTTCCAGCTAACAAATTATTTCTCCAAAGTGCTTTTAGTTTTTCTTTAACCTATCTTTAATGCAGTAAATACCCTCAGTCTTTCTTTGTTTTGTTCTAAATATGATATTTTGCCAGCTTATGTTTGTGGGAGCTCAAGCAGCAATGTGTGTGAGCAGAAATCAACTTTAATTTTCTAATCTAATAATTCTATTTTTTAGTTTGACAACTCACCTCTTGACTCAGTGCTGGAATAGCACTGCCTTTCCTTTAATAATTGATGCTTGAGTCTCTAGGTAGCGGGCCCTGAAGATTTGCCGGTGGCATTATCTAGACATAAAAAAGATGGCTGCTGCTACAGCTGCAGGGATCGCGGTCGCTACAAGCATCCCTGCTGCTCAAGCATCAAACAACCTCACTAGCAGTGTGGCCTCTGCTCTGCATGCATGGGACCTCCTAGATCTACGTGTTATAATAAGTGGACATTTTGATCTTTCATTGTTTTGGGACTTCACAGGACAGTACCTTGCGGGTATTTGTTTAGAGAACTCACTGTGTTACTTGATGGAACTTAGGGCAGCTGATTTGTTTAAAGAATTTGATATGCTATGCAATTTGGCTCATCACCAAAAGGCTTGTCGCCTTAAAGCCACAGCATCTCCTCACAATTGGACAGCTGTTAGTCATCTTACACAGTCGATCCTAAAGGGCTCCACTGGATGGCTGGTTAGCCAATGACAGGTAAGATCCCCAGATGGGGACAACCTAAGACAGGCACAGTCGCACGGGACAGTCTCATGTGGCCGACATATCAACCTAAGACAGGAGTCAAGGGCACAGCCTTGATTATCCGATGACAGGTAAGAATGTTGGTTGCACACAGACGTCCTAGAGCATTACCTCTTTTAAAACAAAAGGGGGGAAATGCAGGAGCCCTGTTTGGGGAGATAGCTAAGATTGCAGTTGACTACGGGCCATGGACATTTTTGGGCATTGCCCGCCTTCCATAGTCTCACGGGACTTGGCCTGGGATCTCGCGGGCCTTGGCCCAGGATCTCGAGAGACTTGAGTCGTGACTCAGCAGATCGGGCGAGCGCCATTCCTGCTCGGGCACGTGAGATGAGACCTGAGAGAGAACGGACGGGGTTAATGCTATTGTGTATATATATATATATTGTAGTTTTTTTTGTAAGAGTACGTGCCTTGGTTTCTTGTGAGAGTGTGTATGTGGTGTTAGAAATTACAAGAGACAGAAAGACAAAGATAAAAGAATTTTTTTCATTGCCATCCTGTCTCTGGGCTCCTTCCCGCGGCGCCGCCGTTCCGGGCTGCAATCCCTTTCCGGCTACAACACGTATTTGTGTTTGGCAAATGGAGATATCTCCCTCTCCCTCCCTCCCTTGCCCTCTCCCTCCCTCTCCTTCCCTCTCTCCCTCCTATTTTCTCCCTCCCTACTCCTCCTCTCTCCCTACTTCCTGATCCTATCTCCCCCTTTCTCCCTCCCTCTCCTTCTCTCTTCCTCCCTCCTCCCTCCCTCCCTCTCTCTCCCTCCCTCCCTCTCCCTCCCTCCCTCTCCCCCTCCCTGCCTTCCTCCTCCTTCCTGTCTCTTTCCTTCCTGATCCTCTCTCCCTCTCCCCCTCCCTCTCTCTCCTTCCCTCTCCCTCCCTCCCTCCCTCTCTCCCTCCCTCCCTTCCTCTCTCTCCCTCCCTCTCTTTTCCTCTCTCCCTCCCTCCCTCCCTTCCTCTCTCTTCCCTCCCTCTCTCTCCCCCTCCCTCCCTTCCTCCTCCTTCCTGTGTCTTTCCTTCCTGATCCTCTCTCCCTCTCCCTCTCTCCCTCCCTCTCTCTCTTTCCCTCTCCCTCCCTCCCTCCCTTCCTCTCTCTCTCCTTTCCTCTCTCTCTCCTTTCTGATCATCATGTGAGCAGCTTCCTCTGCCACACTCCTCCACCATGACTTCCTGCCTCACCTTGCATCCTTCTGAGGAGTGGAGCCTGCTGTCTAGATTGAGACCTCTGAAACCATGAGCCTCAAAAAACTAAACTTTTCCTTCTGTAAAATTGTTCTGGTCAGGTCTTTAGTCACAGCAGTGAAAAAGCTGACTAAAACAGAGTCACTGGCTTGACCTACAACCTATGGTGGCCATCACCTGTCACAGAGTTGGAGAGGCCTTTCCCCACCTTTCCATCAGTGGAGTCTCCATCGTAGACCTCCCTGGGAGTTGAAGGGTGCTCCCGCAGGGCGTGGACGTCTCTGCCCCAGCCTGTGCACATGACCTTATGTGAACAGGGGGTCTTTGCGGGTGTGACTAGGGTTGGGGTCTGTAGGTGAAATCACCCTGATTACACAATGGCCCATGCACACTATGCACAGGGGCCCAGACACCCAGAAGAACAGAGGTGGCGGCATGGGGGGACAGGAAGGTTGAGGTGACACAGTCACGTGCCAGGGAGCCCAGCAGCCAGGCGGCTGGGGAGTGTGGCCCCTAGGTGGGGTGCAGCCGGCCCAGGAAGCCAGAGCATGAGCGCCTAGTTTGAAGACACCCTGCAGGTGCAGATGTGGGCGTAGCCCCAGGGATAGGCCCCTCAGCAGTGGCCTGCCAGCTGGGTCCCTCGGGAGCCATAGGTAGAGGCTCTCCTCAGCACCTGCTCTGCTGGGGCAGGACACGTCCACCTCCTTTCTGTCCTGTGCAGTTTCCTCTCCCCAGTGCCCGGCCTGCAGGCCACCCGTCAAGGTCGTCTGGAATCTAAATTTTGCTTTCCGACTTTTATTGACCTCTGCCGCCTGGCCAGGTAGTAAAGCAACCTTTGTCTTCATTTGGGGTGTTGATTTGAAAACACTGATGAGGTAGGTCACGACAGGCCTCAGGCTGGCCCTGAAGACGGCCCAGTCCCAGCCCTCTGCCCGGGCTCCTGGCGTGGCTGTGTGAACGGGGCAGCGGCTGCTAGCTGCCTGTTCCAGCCCACCCCCCGCCGAGGGGGGAGCCTCATTTTCTTCTGAGGCTGCAGAGCACCCAGGTAGAAGACCAGCTGCTCTTCACCCTTGCTGATGGTGTGGCCTTGACTGTGTCCTGGCCAGTGTGAGAGGGGAGGGTGGCACACCAAGAGGATCTCCCAGGGAGACCTGGGTCAGGGACCCCTCAGGCACTGGACGCAGCAGGGAGAGGGGCAGGGGCAGGCGTGCGTTGGCGGAGCCCTGTCTACCCGCACCGCTGGTCTACACGGCACATCAGGTCGAGGCCTGGGCCAGCAGCCCCGGGCTGTCCACACTGCTGCCCGGGACACACTCATCTTTCACAGCCACACAGCTGACGGCCACCTCCGCAAGGTGGCATCCGGCCCTGCCTGCAGCAGCCACGGCCGCAGTGCGGCCCTCACTTCTGCCTCAGGGAGAACAGGAACCGCGTGCGGAACCAGAGCTCAGGCAGCTGGGGCGCGGGCGTGGCGGGGCGTGGACAAGGACGCCGTGATGTGGAGCCCAGTTCTGTGGGAAGGCTAGTCAGCACCGTAGAGGAAGAGGGAAGCCACAGTCACGCACAGGGAGCACTGGCCTGGGGGAGGAGGGACGGGATTCCAGGGCGGGGCTCAGATGGAGGGGGGCACGCCTGCCAGGCCCTGGAGGCGGATCTGCCCGGGCAGCCTGGGCGGCCTCCCCTGCACGTGGAGTCAGGAGGGAAGGAGTTTCCCGGGTCCCCTGCAGGAACAAGGCAAGGATGTGGCTTCTCTGACCTTAACCCGGACACTTCAGCACTCTGCCTCCTGGTCTTCCTCTGCATGTTCATAGTGTCCCCTCTTTTCTCCCACTCTCGTCAGGGCAGTGGTGTTAAGGTCCTGTCTGTGCCGTGCCGCCCTGGTTCTCCTGTGTCGCGGGGCCTGCTTCTGTTGGCTGTTTGCTCGTGGCTGTGAGCACTGGCTCCTGCTCGGCAGGGCTTGATGGCGGACAGCCACAGGTGCACCTTCCTCTCCCTCCGCACGTGGGCATTGAGCTGGGCTGGGGCTGGGACTCCTCCAGCCTTAGTTATGATTTACCTCTGGTTTCAATGTTGGGATGGGGGGCTCCTGAGCTTTGGACCATGAGAATAAAGCGCTGCTACCTCTGGGCCCAGAAAGACCAACCTTCCACAGCTGTGCCTGTGCCCACTGTCACCCACCTCTGCTCCCCGACTTGGAGCCGCAGTCCAGGCACACGGCGGAAGCAGGCCCCCTCCCTTAAATGGAACTCCTTCACAAACACTTCAAGAATCTGGAACATCGCCGCCTGTCTTCCGCAGCGACCCCAGCTGGTGCGCGGCCTGTGGGTTTGGCACGTTGGTCACGTGGGCAGAAGGCGTCCTTGCCTCGCGGGTCCCTGGCATTTGGGATCGTTGCCCTGCTGCTGGCTTCTCTGCCCACTGCTCGGCGCCCCTCTGCGTGACTGCCACACAGGCACCTGTGCAGTCCCCTGGGCATAGCCGTGCTGTCCAGGGTCAGCGTTTGGCTCTGCCACGTACACTGCCCCTCCGCACGCCGCAGATGGAGATCATGCTGAGATTATTTCTCTCCTGGTTTTAATGTTTGCAAAAACTATAATAGATCTTAAGAAAACACTAGAAACAGATGTGAATGGACATCAACAGCAGTAGAGGGAGCCTTGTGGTTATTCACTCACTCATTGTGTATTTAGAATTCATTTATAAAAACCAGTAACACCCGTATTTTAAATGGAAGGAAATGGCCAAAAAAGAAAGTCAAAATTTGCTCATACTGAATAGATCGATAAAAGTACAAAAACTTGATTTGGTAATTGTGAATCTTTCCACAAAAAGCCCAGACTCAGATGGCTTCTCTGGTGAATTGGATCAGTTATTTAACAAAGAAATATCTCTTCTTTCAATCCCCACAGGACACAGAAGTCGGCAGCACCCTCCCTGGGGGCCAGTCTTACTCTGATTCACAGTCGGAGCAAAGACATCACAAGAAAGCTGAAGGCCAGGCTTCCGCATGAGCTCCACACCCAGACCCTCCCCAGGCACGAACTCGCTGGAGCCAGCCGCGCAGCAGGACCGTGCACCATGACCATGACTGGTGGCCCCAGGAGTGCAAGATTGGCTTAAGATCTGCCACCAATTACCACAAAAAGTCATGTCTGTAAAACGGGGAGAGGCCAAGTCCTCTCCAGATACACAGGAAATCCCTAACACAATCCAACGCCCACCCTGTGAGACTCTCGCCACGCTAGGAGGAGAAGGGAGTGGCTGCCTTCCTGAAAGACCTCTGCAGAGATCCTCCCGTGAGAGGCTGGGTACTCTGATTAGGACAGGGGCACGCGCCCACCCCTCCCCTGTGCCCAGCGTCCGCTGGTGGGTGCAGCTATGGAAGGCAGCAAGAACACGAGCTAAAGGCGTGCGGGCTGGATGGAGAACAGCCTCATCCCCAGGTGAAGTGGCAGGAAGTCCACGAGCACCCAGCAAGCTCAGAGTCAAGCCCAGGTGCCAGCAAGGTTCCTGGATGCAAGACCAACACTTACCAACACGGTGCATTTCCTGTGCTAGCAACAGATGGTCACAAATGACCCATTCACCAAAGAGTGAAATACGAAGAACTCAGAATAGCCAAAACAATTTTGGAAAAAGAGGACATTTCCAGATTTTAGAGCTTCCTCGCAGGAGTCAGGGAAATGCTCTAGGACACAGGTGGACCCCGTGGTCAGTTGCTGACACCTACCGCTACGCTCACTTGCCTGTCAACTGAGGTGCCGAGACAGATCAATAGAGGAAAGATGGCCTTTCAGCTGGTGGCCCTGGACCTTGGTCATCCATTAGAAATAGAAGAACTTAGAGCTTACCTCACATAATACGTGAAAATTCACCCAACATGGATCACAAACTTAAATCAAAACTATAAGACTTAGAAGAAAACAGAGGGAAAACTTTGGGACTCTGCTAAGGCAGTGTTCTCTGGTTTGACACTACAAAAGCATGATCCATTAAAAAAAAAAAAGAAAGAAAGGATAAAACGGATATTACCTAGATTAAAAACTTAAGACATCCTTAGGAAAGTAAAAAAAACTGCAGATGGGAAAAACTGTGTGTAAATAATGCATCTAACAAAAGAATTGAGTTCATGATATATGAAGAGCTTTTGAAAAGCTTATAAAAGACTGAGCAGCCAATTAAAATAGGTAAAGACAAATATAGCTGTTTGACCTGGAAGGTATAAAATGCCCGCTAAGCTGAAGAGACGCTCAGTGCCAGTGGTTATCAGGGTCAGTGCAAATGGAAGCCACTGCAAGATGGCACTCCACATCCCAGAACACTCACCAGGGAGACGTGACGGGCGCTGGCCAGGACCTAGGGAGACGGGACCTCCCCTGCTGTCCCTGGGATGTGGGTGCAAGGCCCGTGGGGACGGTCTGGCAGCTCCTCGCCTCTCACGCCCGGAGAGGCCTGCTCACCCGGGCATGCCTGTAATGCCCAGAGCATGGACCCCCAAAGACCACCAAGGAATCCGGAGTGCATGCAAAAACAAAGAGCCTTCATTCGGGCTTAAGCTCAGACTCTCAGACCTCACCAACACAGTGTACCCATGCTGAGAGTCCCGAACCTGGGAGCGACAAGTCTTTTATTGGAGTAGAAGCAAGGAGAGGGAGGGGGTTCACCTGATTGGCCATCTTTACAGTTAGGGTGTCTTGTCACATTGCAATTGGCCAGGGGAGCCCATGCATGCTAAGCACATTTTAAATTAATTGGGGAATGACTAAGGGGGTTCTCATTGGTGGAGGCTGTCCTCAGAGCGATGGAGTATCTGACTGTTACTCATGCTCACTGCAGGGTCCTGCTTTTACCTTATAAGGTCTTATTGTGCGTGGGCTGGCTTAACATGCCCGGGCTTGTTTTCTCCTTGGGCCCTGTGACCAGAGACTTGTAACAGCTCGAGGCTGATAGAATGGAGGTAGCTGATTACAAAATGGAGTCACAGCAGTTTGACTCCTATTATCTTTAAGCCACGCATTTCACAGAAGCAAAAAGAATCCGCTAAACTAAAAAGAGACGTGGGGCTCGAAAGGGGGGGGGGGTCCCACAGTGTCCACACGGTCTTGTGCAGAAATGCTCAAAATGAAAGGCACACGTTCAGATGGCCACCAATGGTGAAGGGACAAGCAAAAACGTGGCATCTCTATGCGGCAAGGCCACGGCAGGCAGCACCAGCCCTGCCACGGCACCGGCAGGGTCGAGAGCACCGCGCTTGGTTCCAGAGAAGGGAGTTGGAAGAAGAGTGCTCGGGCCGGGCTCCTCTGTGGTGTCAGGGAGGGTCAGCAGTTGCCCGGGCAGGGTGGGGAGCAGGCATTAACCAAGTGACCCTAAGAACCGAGTGGCCCTGAGGCAGCCCTTGGGGTGGGGGTGATGGAAACACTTGAAAATGTGTGAAACTGGCCCTGGCAACGGGTGCCCGGCTCCCTGAATCCACCAGAGGCCCCTGCGTCACCTGCACGGCCACCAGAGGCCCCTGCGTAGCCCGCACGGCTACTGGAGGCCCTGTGTCACCTGCACAGCCACTGGAGGCCCCTGCGTCACCCCCACAGCCAGCAGAGGCCCTGCATAGCCCGCACAGTGGTGGGTCCGGCCGGGCCCTCTCAAGGGCATCACACAGTGCTCCAGGAGGCCAGACTCTCGGGGCACATGGGCAGCCTCTGCTTTGCCAGCTCTGGCAGGCCCGCGGGTGCTTAGGGGTCAGCAGCAGGAGTGGCTTCACTTGTCACTGCATGAGATTCTGTGTCGTGTGGAAATCTGTCACAGTTCGACACAGGAAGCCAGGGCCAGGGGCGGGCATTTGAGGACACCAGTGCAGGACCATGGTGCTCCAGACCAGTGCCCGCTGGGCCGCCCCCGCCCCCTCACCATCTCGAGAGGCCCCTGGTGGGACGCGGCCCCTCAGGTGCCTGCTGAGTCCAGCTGAGCCGCGGGCCTCCCCGTGACCTCTGCCTGCTGGCCTTGCTCAGTCACCCCAGTAAGCAGAGGTCATTGGTAAAGTTGTTTTGAGAAAAATTATTTCCAGGAAAAATCAGCCAAGTGTTCATTCCTTCCTTGAATGAGTGCCTCCCTGTGAGGAGGCCCCTGTCCCCAAGCCCTGCATCCGCCTGCTCGGCACCTGCCCAGGAGCCGCGGCCAGGGCAGGAAGAGGCTGGCCTCTGGCCCTGGCTCCAGCCTGCTGCCCCGGGGCGTCCTCCTCACCCCTCCCCCAGGCGTGGGTCTCCCTGGCCCTGTCCTCAAGTCCCAGGCTCTCGGGTTGGTGTCTCCTTGGCTTTGCCGGCATGCAGTTCTTCGGCCAGTGGCCACAGGGACACTGGCCTGCTGGGTCAGCCGCTGTGCACGCCAACTCCATGCAGGTGTCCCTCCCCGGCTCTGGTCACGCTTGGCCAGTTATTGACACATGGATGGTGTTGGCAGCGCTCAGCGACACCACCCACCGACACCCGACGGCAGGGTGACAGCCTCGACTGAAGAGGACCTGGGGCGGCACGGAGCCCTGACCTGTCCACGGGCTCAGGGGTCCTGACCCCTCCCCCATGTCTTTCGCGGTGCTCAGTTTTGAACCCTTGTTCACAGGAGGCTCCTGCTGACCCCACGGTGCTTCTACATGGCAAGCACAAGGTCCTCCTGCGTCCCCTGGGGCCTGTCCCTGGCCCCATGCCTGGGCAACGCCTGGACCAGCCTTGAAGCCACCACACCCAGGGAGGGCTGGGCCTGTGGAACAGGGCGGCCAGGGCCACTGTGCGGGTGGCGCTGCGGCATGCAGGCGGCCCGGCCTCGCCCTGGTGGGAGACATCTGGTTCTGATTGGGTCATCCCAGAAGGAGAATACTATCCTGGGGTGTTGGCGGGGAGGGCCTGGTGGCCTGGCGGCCTGGCGTCTGCCCCCCAGGCCTGTGGGGCCACCTAGGGGCCTGCCATGCCGGGCCCTGACCCCACCCAGGTGCTGGGAGCTGTGTGGTCGCCTGGGAAGCAGGAGCAACATCCCTGGGCTGGCAGGAGGGACGTGGGAGGGCCGCTGGCTCAGCCTGGGACAGGAGCCTGGGGAGGTCCCTGATCCCTGCCGCTTTGTCAGCAGGGGAGACGTCCCCTCCTCCCCTTAGGGCGTCCTGAGAATTCCGAGGCCTTCCCAAGACCTTCACCATTCCCACGCGGACCCCTTGGTGCTGGCGTGGAGAGCGACAGGCACCGCCCTGCGGGCTCTGAGGGCGTGGCCTCTGCCTGGTTCCACGAGGGAGAGGCTACTCTGGGAGGCTCAGATCAGTCTCTTTTTTCTATCATCTGTTTCTTGGCCCTGCCTTTTAAAGCTTTCCTACTTTTCTTGGTGTCCTAAAACCCTGCCACTCTTGAGAAGTGCCATGTTGGCCGGGGCCTCACCTCCTGAGGTTCCGCAGGGGGGGCCTGCGTGCCGGCCTGGAACGACTCCCCTGCTCCGGTCTTGGGAGCTGACCATCCTGGCTCCAGGCCCTGCCTCTGTTGGCTGAGGCCCTCCAGGGAGCTCCGGTCCCCATCTTGGGCGGTGGTCGATGAGCTCTCCGTGGCAGGCGAGCCTCGCCTGCAGCACCGCGGCTCCTGCCCCACCAGATGTGGGGGACAGGGCCTTAGCCTTTCCCTCCCAGAGCTGAGGCCTGGCCGTCCTCCCTGGGGCCTGCAGAGCCTGGGCTCCCTGGCGCATGAGAGCGGCCTGGATGAGGAAGGACGTCCCGGGGACAGCGAGCTGGGCAGGGCAGGTGACACTCAGGCTGGGCAGACCCTGCTCTCTGATGGACAGAGCTGTGTGGCCGTCCCATCGGGGCACATGTGGCCCTGCTCTGCCTCTCCTGGGCCCTGGCCTCTTTCTGAGAGGCACTTTCCAGAGGGCCCAGCAGCCTGCAGACCTGGAGCCCCAGGGGGACATCGGCCTGTCTGCAGGGCGGTGAGCCCAGCTGGAGCCACTGTGCCCACCCCCACAGCTGTCCTCTGCAGTGGCGTCACCAGGAACACAAGTTCCGTGGGGGAGCGGTACGGGGGGGGGGCCACTTGCTGCTTGGGGAGACCCCTGCGGGTGACTCACAGGGCGGGCCAGCTGGGGCCTCCTCCACAGCCCACGTGGCCCTGGAGCACACAGGGGGCTGGGGCCTGTGGGGCGCGGAGGGCGGGGGTCACGCTGGTATTTATGAGTGTCCCCTGGGTGCACCTGAGCGAGAGGCTCCCGGGGTCCGACCCCCTGCCCGGCTCTGAGCGTGCTGGAGGGCCGCTCGGGCCACAGCGGCAGCCACCAGAGGAGCCCCGTCCCAGCCCGGGGAGGCAGCGGGGGCAGCGGGGCACACACTTCTGTCCTAAAATAGATTTTATCTGAAAAGGAAACAGATGGGAGGAGGTGGCTCAGGAAGCAGCACGGGCTGGCGCGGCCCCTCCAGACGAGCAGCAGCCCGAGGGACCCTCGGGGCAGAGTCCACTGTGAGGCCTGGCGGGCTGGGCCTGGCGGTGTCCTGGGCAGGACGCTGTGTCTGTCTGTCCATCTGTGGTGAAGCAGAGCCAGGCACGGACAGGCAGTGCCCCCGGCCCCTGCCAGGCAGGCCACGGCCCAGAGTGTAGCCGTGAGGGCTTCCGTCGGGGCTCTGGGCGCCCAGGCAGCAGGGCAGGAGCGCGGGCAGGATGGCCGACACGGGACTCCCGGGAGGCCGCCCTGGGCAGCACCACCTGGCGCTCCCAGCTCAGGGCCCGGGCTGTGGGCTACCGGATCCAAGGAGGAAGCCAGAGAAACTTCCTCTGGAAGTGGAAAGCGGAGTTTCCGGGTTGCCCTTACGCTGGACCTTGACCGTGGACGCCATCTGGGGCACGGCCCACAGTACCGGGGCCCAATCCTGCCTGGGCTGAATCCCTCCCACTCAGAGTAGGCAGGCGGCACTCCGACACGCCCGAGCAGTGCTCAGGGAAACAGCTGGTTCCTGGCACTAACCCTGCTCCATGGCCTGGGGCGAGAGCGCGAGGACCCCAGTGTGGTCCCTGGGTCCTGCGGTCAACTGAGCATGGGGCGCACCCTGCGGCCCAGCCAAGATGGGTCCTCGTAGATGGTGGCCCTTGCAGAGATGCGGCACCTTTGGAGGGTCCCAGGAGACTCCAGCTCCGGAAGGCTTGGGACACGGGGCTTTGCAGTGGCACGTAGGTGTGCCTCTCTCAGATCTGTGACACACACACAGTGGCCACAGGGCCGAGGCTGCAGTCCTGATGCGTGGAAGGACAGGCAGGGCCTGAGCAGGTGGAGGACCACGTCCCCCTGGGCCAGGGACACCCGTGCTCTTCCACCAGGTGCCTAGAGACGCGCAGGCAAGAGGCGAAGGGTCGGAGACTGGAGAACACTGTCAGGGACCCGGATCCCCTGAGCTCTCTAGGGCCACCAGCCACCAGCTGCAATATGGAGCAGAAAACAAAGGCCCCCCCCCCCCCGGGGACGCTTCCCACTGGAGGGCGGAGCCGGCCCCAGTGCCCAGAGCAGCTGTGAAGGGCTGGACGCCTCCAGGCCAGGGGAGACAGGGCCACCTGGCCCCGGGCAGCGGCTCCGGAGCACAGGGATATGGGACGCAGCAGCAGAATGGCCCTTCAGCCCACAGCAGGCAGCCAGCCTGGGCCACGCAGAAGGAGCTGCGGGGTGCAGACCCACTCTGGGGACCCTCCGCCCTCCAGCACGGATGTGATGTGCAGAGGGACTGGCGTCCTGAGGCTGCTCACGAGGGAGTGGGCACGACAGGCCCGGGCAGCCCACGTCTCCTTGCCAGCGCACCCTGCCACCCCAGCTCTTGGGCCCCCTGCTCACGAGGCTCTCGCAGACCTGGTTTGGCAGCGTGCAGCTCTGGTGGAGGGAGCGCCACCGTGAGGAGAGAGGGACGCCGGGCGGCTGTCAGTCGGCCAGGAAGGAGAGGCCAGGTGTGTGAGCTCTGAACAGAAGGTGGGTGCTTGGTGGCGCTGTCTGTGATCTCTGGAGCTGTGGGCTAAGGCAGTTGCCGTCGGGCTGGAGACGGTGGGTCTAAGGCTGGTGCAGTGGCTGCCTCTTCTCAGCAGGGACGAGCTGTTGTGTGTGTGCTCTGGATGGACGGGAGCTTAAATAGGGATTTCTGGTGGGGGGGTGTTCCAGAGCAAACTTTAACAGTATTGGCTCTTTGCCCGTGGAACAGGGTGACCTGTAAGCCTGTTGGCTCCTGCCTAGGGAACACAATGACCTTTAAGACCACTGGCTTCTGCCCTGGGAAAATGAAATATCCTGCCCGGAGAAAATGAAGCAAAGTTGCTTAGAAAAACAAGTTTGCTCAGGACATGGAAATTCCCATGGGGTGGGAGTGTCCCATCATCCCAAGCCCATCTATCAGGTGCAGCCTGGGGGTGCCTGATCGGTGCTCGCCTGGGGAAGTTCTCTGCACTGAGCACTTAGGACCAGACCTTGGGTCTTGCACACGAAGGTCAGTTGTGCACGTGTGGGGTACCTGTGCACATGTGGATGTGCATGGCTGTGCGTGGCTACGTGCGGCTGTGCATGACTGCACGTGGCTGTGTCTGCCCGTGTGACCTCTGCCTGGCCCTCTGCTGCTGGGGGCAGACTCCCTCGCCTCCCCTCCTAGCTCCCCAGACTGCAGGGCAAGGCCCTAGCCTGGCCCCTCGAGGGTGAAGGCCATCTCATGTGGGCCCACACCCACCAAGGTGGCCTCCACCCTCCAGAAGCTGGGCCTGGCTGCAGACCCAGGCACTGAGCTTGAGCATGTGCTAAGCGCTGAGTAGGTGCTTTGTGTCCCTGATCTCAATCTACCCTCCAGGGGAAGCATGAGCTTCCCCTAAGGATGGGCAAGCAGCTGGGGAGGACAGGGCCAGGTGCAGACCAGGCTCACGTCCTGCCCACCCCACGAGGGAGGCGTGGGAGCACGGGCGCATGGGCCAGGTGTCCGTCCAGGGCTTTTCTGGGGCTGCCTCCCACAGGCACCCCGACACACCGGGGAGAAGCAAGGCCACCCCCTTCCTGTTCTCAGGCAGTCTAGGCTGTCAGACAAGCCAGTGGGTAGGCTGTGCGGGGAGGAGGGCTGGGGCGGCGAGGATAGGGGGTGCACACAGGCTCATCCCCAGGCCACAGTGCACAGAAGGGCCTGGCACTGCGGGTCCTTCGCGAGGTCCCTACACAGAACCCTCTCTGCAGGCAGTCCCCAGGATCCCCTGGTGGGAGCAGGACTCGGGGAGCCCCTCCCTCTAAGTGAGTGTGCAGGGAAACCTTGTCCTTGCCCAGGGGCTGAGCAGCCCTCTGGGGACGCCCCTCTCCCAGCTGCGTGGGCTTTGAAGCAAACCTCTGCAGGGAGCAGAGGGGCCTCTCCACACACGCGTGCACGGGGACACTCGCACGCCTGCATACAGTCCTGTGCACACACACACCCGCACACCCACTCCTCGGACTGCAGCCTTCCCAGAGAGCGAAGCCCCCGCACCCTGGGCTTCGCACTCTGGGAATGACACTCTTGAAAATGACAGCTGTTCAGACCAGAACTTCCACCTCCATGGTACCCTATTTCCCAACTCTCCATGTTTCTCCAGCAATAATGTCAAAACTATGTGGGCAAAGAAAACCCACCTGAGATCCTAGTGTTGGCCTCTGGGACCTCAGCCAGATTTCTGACAGCATTGCAAAAACGCGACCATCGAGTCGTGGCCACGTTTCCTCCTTGGAGATGAGGGTGGGCAGAGGCAAGGAGGCGCCAGAGACCAGGTGGGTGGGACACGGGCCGTGTGCGTGGGGCTCCTGGCGCTGGTGTGCAGAGGCCGCAGGGAGTCAGCTGCTGGCCATGGCCTCTTTGACTGTGAGGACAGAGGGACGTCCCTGCAGAGGAAGTGGGTGTAAAGAAATTCAATGTGACTTTAAAACATCCAGTTAATTTGGAAGCAAGTGCTGCGGCGTGCCAGGAGGGGGCACGCGTGGCCCCCTGGCTCCTCAGCATGGCCGGCAGAGCCACTAGGGAGCAGAGAAGGGCTCCGTCCTCACAGGGGCAGAGGAGCCTCACCTGCGTCACCTGGTCCCTGGCAGGCACTGCTCAGCCCAGTTCTGCGTGAAGGCTCCCCCGGGGCATCTGCTTCCATGGTGGCCAGGCCTGAGGCCTGGGACGTGGGGAGCTGGCCACCGTCTCAGGGCCATCCCTGCTTCCAGCTCGCGTCCTTCCCAAGGCCAGTGGGCACTGGCTGCAGGCTCTGGGTGAACAGGAAACCAGATCTTCTCCAGAACCTTCTGCGGTCTGGCCTCTGGTCTCCTGCCCTGTGTGGGTCTGCAGTGCCCAGCTGAAATGCCCAGCCCACCAGGAAGTCAGTTCCCCATGGCAGAACCGAGCCTCACACAGGAGCCGTGGCCAAGGAGGACAGAGCACCGGCTGCTCCAGGGGCCAGGGGCCAGCCGCCATGGCCACTTGCTCCTTTTCCCACTAGCACCCTCATCCCCGGGGCCCCCGGGACCTGTGGGTCTAAGGAGCATGGCGCAGGCCGCAGGCTGGGGGCAGAGCAGCAGCTCTGGTGGCTGGCATGGGAGGTGCCCCCTCTGCTGACCCTTTAGGTCCCTGCACCCAGTCCCAGGGGGCAGCAGGGTGGCCTGTCTCACAGAGCCAGCGTAGGCACACCCCAGGGTGCACGGACACCTGTGTCCCCCAGGAGCTCCCCAGTGGGCAGCCCTGGGGGAAGACGGACCTCGGGGAAGCTGCGGAAAAGAGGGTGGTGCCGCAGAATCTGAGCTGCTGTGTCACAGACATGGCAGCAACTCATCTTCTCATTATCACTTAAAAATAGTTTTTAAAAACCTTCATTCGGGGCTGAGTGATACTCCACTGGACATACACCACGTTTTCTGTCCACCCATCTGTTGAAGGGCTCCCAGGCTGACTCCATGGTCCGGCCCTTGTGAACTGTGCTGCTATGAAAAAGAATGAAATCGGGCATCTGCTGGCCGGATGCTCTCGCTGACATGAGGAGGCTAGCCTGGAATCAGGGGGCAGAGAGAAAAGAAATGGGGGCATGCATCAAAACAGAAGGGGAGTGGAAGAAGGGGGCTGGGGAGAGCAGTGGGTGCCTCTGACCTCTCTCCCGTGTGCTGTGAAGGGCCCAGCGAGTCTCTCCATCTGTGCATCCACGAGGACTTCAAAGCAGGTGGAAATGCATGGGACAGTCAGCAGAGCCGAGGGAAGGGAGGGAGAGGGGAGGGCACCAACTGGGGACGGGACGGGCCAACTGAACTCCACGCACTCACAATTACGCCAGATGGACCCGACGTCATGCCTAGCTGTTATGAACCAAAAAGTGTTTTTAAAGTCTTCATTTGCTCGTTTGATATTAAGTCAAATTTAAAACATTATTAAAAGAAATTAGAGGTGAGTTTCACTCAGAATCTCGCATCTAACCAAAGCCAGCTGGGCTCCCGCAGGAGCCTGGCTGAGGGAGCCAGGCTGGGCCCCTGTGGCCAGGGCTGGCCTGGGCCTCTGGCAGCGGTGCCCATGCTGTGACTCTGGGGCGCCTGTTGTGTTAGGGCCTGCGGAGCGAGCGGCCCCGGGTCTGCCCGGGCTGCGCACTGTCCCCGGGCACTGGGACTCACATGGCTCCCGGTCTCTCCCAGCTTTTTACTGAGGCTTGACACACGCGTCCTGTTGTGTCCTGCAGGGATTCTGAAATCAGTCACATAAATGCCTGCTCTGAGGAACACCATGAAGCCACCTGGAGACCACTTACGATCCCCCTCCATTCCCGACTGTCGCACAGACTCTGGGAGTCGGGGTGGTCTCCGCAGGCCAGACCCTGCTCGTGGGCGCTCCTTCCCTCGGAGGAAGGAGCCGTCTCTCACGGCCGGTGGAAAGGCCGTCGGGCAGACAGCGCGACTGCCAGGGTGTGAGAGGAGGGGCTGTTTCAGGGCCTCCGGTCTCCAGAAGGCCAGGGATCCAGATGGACACCACATGACGTTCCGCCCTGGCCCCCACTCCTCCCGGGGCTGCCCGGCACAGGTGGTCTTCTGTGGGACTGCTTGGACTGGTCACTCTCTACTCTGCTATCTGTGCCCCACTGAGCTGTGTCCCTGCAGTCAAGTCCAGGCCTGCAGATGGTGGCCACAGGCCTCTGCAACAGAGGGCAGTGCCCAGCCCACCTCTGTGGGTGCCCGCTGCCCGGCTCAGCCACACCTCATCCGGGATCCCGATTTGAGCTGTTGAGGAAACCGAGGCTCAGCGAAGTGGGGGTTCTGCTCCCAGCCACCCACAGGTCTGCACAGGGCCGCGTGGGACAGGCGGCCAGTCCTCCCTCCCGCCTGGCTCCAGCCCAAAGCCACTCCACCTGGGAGCTGCTCCCCACTGGGACCTGCCAGCCCACCTGCAGGGAGTGGCCATGCCCATGGGGCCCCTCCCAGGCACGGCCAAGGCCACCTCCCTGCAGCCTGCTTCCTGCTCCCTGTGCCACTGTCCCGGGCCCCTCCCTGCCAGAGGGTCGGCCTAGGGACGAGGGGCCCGGCAGCGGGTCCCTACCACAGGACGGCGGGTCTCCCAGAGGAGGGGAGGGCGGAGGACGGCTCAGGATGACCTACCTGCCCGCCTTCCAAGGGCAGGAGGCCCTCTGTCGCTGCCTGCAGCTGCCACTTGCAGCAACGACACTGCGGGAGAAAATTCGGAGGCAGGATGGAAATGAAAAAGTTCTTTTATTCTTCTCTCTCCGGCTCCAACAACCTCTCCAACTCCAACCCCAACTACCTCACCCTCACCAGGTTAAATACTTTTTGCCTTAACAAGGACATGTGCTAACAGCTCGAGCTTACAGGTGCATCACGCAGTGTTCACGGGCATAAAAAGATTCAGGTGAAAATACTTGAACACCTTAATGGCTCTCAGCTAGCCGCCATCTTAGCTATCTCCTCAATTAGGGCTCTTACAGCCCTCCAGGTGGGGTCTGGCTCTCACCCCCCCACCCTGCACCTGCTCACTCCCAGCACTGAAGCCGTTGCGATGGCCCAGGGCTGCTGCCACACTGGCTCCACCAGGAGCCACCGCGGGCGGCCAGTCAGCAGCCTCACAGCCCTCTGTCTTCTCACCCGAGCCTGAGAACCTGCGTCCCCTGGACAGGAAACAACTGCTGGCCCCTGAGACAGACAGACGGCCTCAGCCTCCCTGACGGGTTCTGTGCAGCACCGGTCCACCGGGCCAAAAAACAAAGGTGTCCTTTGTCCAAACTGGTTTGGGAAAAGCTGCTGCAGGGTGAGCCCAGGTGAGCCCCAGGGACACGGCCCGGGCGTCTCCTGAACTTGTGTGACCACGCACCGGCCCCAGCACCACCCCTGCCTCTGGGGAACATCCATCAGCACCCCTGGAACAGCACCCCTGGGGCTGGTCGGAAGAGAGGCCAGGACACCAGGTCATCTTCAGACATAGGACCTTGGGGAGAGCATCCAGCTCTGGGTCCCGAACATCAGGGAGCTCCTTCTACTGGGGCCACGCCAGGGGTGTTGCCTTTCAGATCACTCGTGGGCCAAAAAGGAAAAAAGGAAGAACAACTGATTACTGGCAGTGCCTGGCTGCCCCCATCAGTACCCGTGAGTACCCAGCAGTACCCAGCAGCCCTCAGTAGTACCCAGCAGTACCCAGCAGCTCTCAGCAATACCCAGCAGTACCCAGAAGCTCTCAGTAGTACCCAGCAGTTCTCAGTAGTATGTGTCAGTAACCAGCAGTTCTCAGTAGTACCCAGCAGTACCCAGCGGCTCTCAGTAGTACCCATTAGCCCTCAGTAGTACCCAGCAGCTCTCAGAAGTACCCAGCAGTACCCAGCAGCCCTCAGTAGTACCCAAGCTCTCAGTAGTACCCAGCAGTACCCAGCAGCTCTCAGTAGTAACCAGCAGTACCCAGCAGCTCTCAGTAGTACCCAGCAGCTCTCAGCAATACCCAGCAGTACCCAGCAGCTCTCAGTAGTACCCAGCAGTACCCAGAAGCTCTCAGTAATACCCAGCAGTACCCAGAAGCTCTCAGTAGTACCCAGCAGTTCTCAGTAGTACATGTCAGTAACCAGCAGCTCTCAGTAGTACCCAGCAGCTCTCAGTAGTACCCAGCAGTACCCAGCAGCTCTCAGCAATACCCAGCAGTACCCAGCAGCTCTCAGTAGTACCCATTAGCCCTCAGTAGTACCCAGCAGCTCTCAGTAGTACCCAGCAGTACCCAGCAGCTCTCAGCAATACCCAGCAGTACCCAGCAGCTCTCAGTAGTACCCAGCAGTTCTCAGTAGTATGTGTCAGTAACCAGCAGCTCTCAGTAGTACCCAGCAACTCTCAGTAGTACCCAGCAGTACCCAGCAACACCCAGGTTTTGTTTGCCAATGGTGTCTAGCTTCTGCCTCTCTCCTTTCCACAGGAGCAGGAGAGTGACCCAGTGGGAGCAGATTACCCCAAGAGGATCCTCGCAGGGTTACAGTTTTCTCTGTGGCCTCCCCTCTCTGGACTCTTCCCAAACCTGGGAAGCTGAGCCCCACGGCAGAGGCCTGGTGCCCAGGGCTGCTGGGGTCCCGGCTGGCAGCAGCTGACCTTTGCTCCCCTGCTGACCCCTCACTGCCCAGGTGCCACTCTTCAGCCTCCCTCTGGATGCCGCCCCAGTTGCTAGGGCACGGGCTCCACCCGGCTCCACCCCAGCCCCAGTCTCCCCAGGGTTTTGGGCAGCTATTTCTCTGCTGTGACTGAAAGTTCTAACCAGAAGGATTTCAAGGAGAAGTTTACCTGAGGGCTCGCAGTTTCAGAGGTCTTAGTCCCTAGGAGGCCGGCTCCACTCCTCAGGGCTCGAGGTGAGGCTGACCATCATGGCGGAGAGTGTGGCAGAGGGAAGCAGCTCACGTCATGGTGACCAGGAAGCAGAGAGACTCCACTCGCCAGATACAAATATATACACACAGCCACGCCCCAGTGCCCCCTCCTCCACCACTTCAACTACCACTCAATTAATCCCATCAGGGGATTGACTCCCTGATTGGGCTAAGACTCCCACAACCCAGTCTTCTCCTCGGAAGCTTCTTGCCCGTCTCACGTGCGCTTTTGGGGGAGACCTCACCTCCACAGCATCACACCAACACACTTCCCACCACAGTGGCAAAACACAGTGGAGGCGGGGACAGTCAGGAGTGAGGCCACTGGCCTGGCCTGCGGAGATCACAGTGGTCGTCCACATAAAGCAGAACCCGTGCAGGGTCCCAGCAACACTGCCCCAAGCCACAGCTGCTCAAAAATCAGAGACACCGCTGGGCGTGCTGCTGTAAGCCTGTGATCCCAGAAGCTCAGGAGGCTGAGACAGGAGGATTGCAAGTTCCAGGCCAGCCTCAGCAACTTGGTGAGGCCCTAAGTAACTGAGCAAGACCCTGTCTCAAATAAAAAATAAAAAGGGCTGGGGATGTGGCTCTGTGGTTAAGCACCCCTGGGTTCAATTCCCTGTTCCAGAGAGAGAGAAAGAGAGAGGGGGGAGATGGACCATGAGAAAACCAGTCAAGGGCTGTGATCTCCTCCACTCTCCAACGAGAGTGGTCCCTCAGGACCACTCCTCCTTCCAGGAGCTAGCTGTTGCCGCAATTTAGGGAGCCAATGCTCCCCCAGGGAACCCTCACCTGGGGACAGGGCGCAGGGCCTGCAGGTTAGGCAGTGATCAGACCTCTGAGGCTGCAGCTGGGCACCTGCCCTCTGGTGCCTCAGACCCAGGGAAGTGGCTCCTGGCCCTGCGGGACACCTTGGAGGCCACGGGGCCGCAGAGCTCCTTGGGAAGGCCGCCCAGGACCGGTGTGGCTGACTCCTGCGGAGGACTGCGACCCTGTGCAGGGACAGCTGGGAGCTGCCCGGGGCAGAGCTGTGGCTCACTGGAGGCCCCTGCACGGTGGTCCTGCTGCCCCTGTGGGGTGCACAGCTGTGGCCATTAGCAGCTGTGCTGCCAGCTGTGCTGCAGGGACAGGTGGGAGGATGCTTCCCCGCCTGCCTGAGCATCCCCAGCCAGTGGGCGGGGCCTCCCCGTCCCCGCAGGGCTCCAGACCAGCAGGCACCAGCTTGTGTCTCCCACAGAGGAACAGCGCTGAGGACAGTGCTGCGTGCCTTGGAAACACTGCGGGTTTCCTGCGGTGCCCCAAGCCCGGCCACCAAGCGCGTCT
The DNA here is from genome assembly GCA_025594165.1 of Tamias sibiricus. Lineage (NCBI taxonomy): Eukaryota > Metazoa > Chordata > Mammalia > Rodentia > Sciuridae > Tamias > Tamias sibiricus. The sequence goes on from CM046660.1 coordinate 171,626,300, forward strand.
TGCCTTGGACCGCAGTTTCCACTGCCGTTGGGGCTGGAGAAGGAGACGCTCAGGAGATGGCTCGCGGGGACGTGCACAAGCAGACTAGCACTCGCTCACGCAGCCACCGGCCCTTTCCACCCTGCCCACTCTGGCAAGGTCCTGTTAGAATCTTGCCATGTTCATCCTCCCTGATGTTAATAATTTGCGCTTGCAAATTAAATGGGAGGAGTTGCATTTTTAAAATTTTAAATAAATGGATCAGAACTCACAGGATCCTTTCATTTGGAAGATCTTCAAAGAGGTTGGGAAAAAATCTGTCCTTAAGTTTTAAAGCATCCAAGTTTAAGAATTTTTGTAGATGACAAATATTTTTTGTAAGCCACAAAATTATACAACAGTGGAATTTATTCCCGGACATCAGTTTTCTCAGGACGATCTTCGTAGGCTGGGGCTGGGGCTCCGTGGCACAGCGCTTGCCTAGTGAGTGTGAGGCGCTGGGCTCGATCCTCAGCACCATATAAAAATAAAACAAAGGTATCATGTACATCTACGACTAAAAACAATGTTTAAAAGAGCTATTCTTTTATCTTAAAATGCCAACTTTTTCTTGCAGTACAGACTGTGTTTATATTTTTAAAATCTCTTTTGGAATCTGCTATAAAATTGTGCCGCAGCCCCTGATGCTGGAGGGAAGGTCGGGGAGGGCACGCAGAGCACCGGGCTGGGACCTGTGCCCCCTCTCCCAGCCCTGCAGTGCCCACCCTCCCTGAGAGTGCCCAGCAGATCCAGAGGGAAGAGGGAGGGGTGGCCTGCTACCCCGGAGTGTCTTCTCTACCTGGAACCAGGAGGGCGGGCTTCTTCCAGCACCCCAGCCCCAGAGCCTCCGGGCTGGGCAACGCCGTCACTGGCTGAATGGACCTGAGCTCAGGCTGCTCACAGGGGGGCTGAGCCACCCATCGTGGTGGGTGGGGGTGAGGATGAGGATGGAGGGACGTTGAGGGGGAGGGACATTGAGGGGGAGTGTCAGTGGTCAGCCAAATACTTGCTCAGTGACAAAGAGCTGCAGGGGGCACCCGGGCTGTGGCTCAGTGGTGGAGCGCTTGCCTGGCACCTGTGAGGCTCTGGGTTCAATCCTCAGCACCACATAAAAATATATAAACAAAATAGCCAGGCGTGGGGCTGGGGTTGTGGCTCAGCGGTAGAGCGCTCGCCTAGCACGTGCGTGGCCAGTGTTCGATCCTCAGCACCACGTAAAAATAAAATGTATTGTGTACAACTAAAAGCAAATAAATAAATATTAAAAAAATAAAAATAGCTGGGCGTGGTGGCGCACACCTATAACCCCAGCACTTTGGGAGGCTGAGGGAGGAGGATCGCGAGTTCAAAGCCAGCCTCAGCAATGGTGAGGCACTTAGCAATTCAGTGAGACCCTGTCTCTAAATAAAATACAAAAAAGGGCTGGGGATGTGGCCCAGTGGTCGAGTGCCCCTGAGTTCAATCCCTGGTACCAAAAAAAAAAAAAAAAATACACACACACACACACACACACACACATAAACAAAATAAAGGTGCTGTGTCCATCCACAACTAAAAAACAAAACAAAACAAAAATGACCACAGGCAGGAAGGAGGACCCGAGTGTGCAGAAGCTCAGAGTGTGACTGTCCCTGGCAGCCAGCTGGAAGAGGCTGTGGTGCCGTCTGACCAGTGGCCCTGAGGACGAACCATGCAGACCAATAGAGACAGACAGCCAGCGCTGGTGGCCAGAGTCAGCAAGGAGGAGCTGAAGCCCAAGGACAGGCTGACCCGACCCCAGAAAAGAACAATAGGAAGCCCCAGAGCGCGTTGGTGAGGTGCGACGTCCAACAGGCCGGCTGGACAGACGGACGGCAGGAGATCTTGAGAGTAGAACAGAGACACAGCAGCTGGCCTCCCAGTCTTCAGAAGAGGTCGGAAACGGTCGCCAAACCTCGGATTTCTGGGTGACAGCACTTGTCAACCACCGGTGTCTCCCTGCCTGGGAGGAAGGTGAGAGGCCGGCGTCATTTGACCAGCTGAAGTGACCAATTGGAAGGTATCAAAGGTCACAGAAGAGAATTTTATTTTGATGAAAACCCTTACTTGGAAAATAAGGTCCTCTCCAGAGAACGAGAGCCTGTGCCCGCTCAGCGTCCACTAAAAGGGAAATCCAGAAAGGAGGTCGCGGAACGTCCAAGTCAGACGCAGAACAGAGCCAGCAGGAAGAGGCCCGGGAACCAGGGCCCTGCCGGTCCCAGACCCCCTGCGCAGGGGCAGGCGAGCGAGCAGGGTCATCCGAGGTGGCCTCTGGCCAGATCCACGGCGGCACCCCTGGTTCCTGGTGTGAAGAAGGGGAAGGAGAGGCCCACGAGGGAGACGAGGCAGGAAGGAGAGGACGGCTCACTGGACGCTGGTGGAGTCCGACCTCCATTTTTTTTTTTTTTTAATCAATTCAGTCCCTGGAGCAGTGGCAGCCCCTCCGCCACCCGTGACAGTCGCCCTGCTCTCGAGCTCGCTCTCCTCAAACCATGGCTCTCACCTTACCTGGGGGCAACGGCCCTGTGGGGAGGGAGTCTCACACCTGTGTTCTGGACTCGTTTTCATCACTTCCTGTCTCAAAACAAACAAAACAACTTGGGATCACCAGCGCCGCGCCCTGTGGGATAAAGGAAGCCCTCCTGGTCCCTCCACTCTGCTGGAGCAGGAGGGTGCCCTGTGGAGGGGTGGGGTGCCAGGCCCCATGGAGTGGGGGTGCCAGCATCTCCCCCTCTCTGTGTCCTGGGCTCAGAGGTCACCTGTGTCTCTGGGTGAACAGGGACAGTCGGCATTACCAACACGTGTCTGTTTGCTTTCTCTTGTTTAAAAACTTTTTTAAAAAGAATTTTTAAATGGGTTGTAGAAGGCCAGCCGAGGGTGGGTTTGAGGGTTTGGGTGGGTCGAGTGGCATCTGGAAACATGGGTGCTCCTTTGGCATGTTGTGAGGTTGACGGACATCCTTGCAGTCAAAGGGGACAATTTTAAAATGAGATTCTTTCCTAGTGATGACTTGAGCCCTGCTCCTCCAGGGAGAACCAGCAGGACCTGTAGGATCTTATTTGAAATCACATTCTCTATTGTAATATTTTTGTTAGTTTTTTATTTTTATTTTTTTTAATTAAGAAAACACATTTTATTTATTTATTTTTTTGTAGTTGTATGTGTTGCTGAGGATCCAACCTCACACGTGCGAGGCAAGCACTCTACCATGGAGCCCAAGCCCCAGCTCTTGTTTGTTTATTCTTTATTTATTTATTTAATTAATTAATTTTTTGGTACTGGGGATTGAACTCAGGGACACTCGACCACTGAGCCACATCCCCAGCTGTTTTTTGTATTTTATTAGAGACAGGGTCTCACTGAGCTGCTAAGTGCCTTACCTTTGCTGAGGCTGGCTTTGAACTCGCGATCCTCCTGCCTCAGCCTCCTAAGTGCTGGGATTACAGGTGTGTGCCACCACGCCCATCTTTGTTTATTTTGAAAAATTCTTTTTAGTTTCCACTGGAAAGAAGATGTTCGGTTTTTAATGTTAATTTGTGGCTCAGAAGTAGAACGCTCACCTTGCACGTGCAAGGCCCTGGGTTTGATCCTTAGCACCACATAAAGATAAATAAATAAATAAAACAAAGGTATTGTGTCCAACCACAACTAAAATATAAACATTTTTTTAAGAAGTGTACATATTGCTTTGTTACAACAAAACAAAATGTGCATGTGCGTGCACACACACACACACACACACACACACACACACACACACACACACACACACACACACACACACGCAGCTGGGAAGTGCCAGGCTGCAAGGCAGACCCGGGGGCCGACTTGGAACCAGGGAGTGGCGGACACAGAGAGCCTAGCCCGGGGTGGGCTCTACACGTTATAATAAAACTCCCTGCACTGGTTTGGTGCAGGGACGGCTGAGGGCTCCGCTGCTCCAGGGCCTGCCAGAGGGGACGGGCGCCCTGTGACCCCCAGGCACCACACGCACACCCTGCCACTCCCAAACCAGCAGCTCTGCCATGGAGCTGGACCTGGGAGCTGTCCCTGCTGGGCAGTGGGGGGGGTGGACGCCAGGGACCCGGTGGGAGGGCGAACGGGTGCAGGAGGCCAGTCTGGCCAGACCTCCCTGGTGTGGACAAGGGACAGGTCCCTTTTATCACATGCAAACTTCACCAAATAAAGTCAAATGAAAACTCAGAATGCCGCAGCCTCTGTGTCCAGGGAAGGAATCCCACCGCCCCCGCTCAGGACGCGGGTCACCTAACAAACTCGCAGAAGAGCCTCGACCTGCCAGTCACCGTCACCGCGAGAAGCCGAGCAGGGAGCATTTCCTGGGGGCCAGGGAGGGACAGCCGAGACCCAGCGCCCGGTGGAGGCACCGTCCCCTCCACGTGCAGCGGCTCAGTGGGTTCAGCCTCCCCACACCAGTGAGGGGACACCGAGAAATGGTGACAGCAACCTGGAGACCAGGACACTGAAGAGGAGGAGCCCCGGGCCTGAGGCGTGGGTGCCGCTGCCGGCTCAGCCTGGGGACCGCAGAGGGGACCCGGCCAAGCAAGCCTCCTGGGCGCTGCCAGATCTGTCTCCAGAGGCGGTGGCCGACACCGAGAGCAGATCTGAGTCGCGGTGAGACCCCGCGTCCACTGGCGAGACCCAGGCCTCGGGAGGGAGGGCCAGAGCCAGGCGGTGGCCTGGTGCGCAGGAACCCGTCACTCCTGAGCCCTCGAGGGTGTCAGGATCAGCCATTCTGCCACGCCCTGGTGTAGATAAGCACAGGAGCAGAACGGCCTGGAGCAACCCCGGAGGCCTCGTGCACACCACTGGACGCAGGTGCCACCACAGGGCCTCGGACGGGTGCTGCCCTGGTCACGGACCGTGGCCAGCCCCGCCCCTCCAAAGCACCCTGTGCAGCTGTCACCATAACTAGTCACCCGCCCCCCGCCCTGCACACCCTCAGTCTGCTCGGGCCTGCGTCTCCACTGGCCTGTGATCTACTTTATTGCCAGGGATGTGGCATCTTAGGAAGGCTCTGCTCTCTACCTCGGGTGAGAACACCAAGGGGCACGTGCCCCATCTGAGTTGAGTGGCAGACACTGCTAGCATGGAGCACCCTCTACCTTTTGCCTCCAGCCTACATAATGAAGAGGCACAGGGCTTTTTTTCCCTAGAATATTACATTAGCAGCAGTCACTGACTTTGTTCTGACTGATGAAATGTGGGTGGAAGTCAGGTGGGAGGCTTCTGGAAGGCTTTTACCTTCCAGATCTTCCTGGTTCTCCCTCTTTCCCTTCTTGCTACCTTGAGAACAAACAGTGCTTGGAGCTGTGGCAGCCATCTTGTGATCAAGAGGAACAGACAAGAGAATCTCAGAGATGCTAGTCTGATGGTTTTTGGTGAAATAACTCCAGCAGCTTTCAGTTTCTGGACTTATTATTTATGTAATCAAAAGAAAATGAGCAGAAGTGGATTGCAACATATCTGAATTCAATGTCTGGTACACGGATGAAAGAAGTTGGCTTGTTTAGCAAAGGGTGCACAAACAAACTCAGAAACTCTGAAATACAGCAGTGCCCCCTATTTTTGTATTGCTTCGAGAGGCTTCAGTTAAACTTGGTCAATCATAGTCTATAATCAGTAAATGGAAAGCTTTAGAAATTAAAAACTCATATATTTTAAATTGCACACCGTTCTGAGGACTGTGATTAGACCTCGTGCCTTCCGGCTCTGTCTAGCCCAGTGTGTGAGTCTTTCCTTCGTCCAGAGTATCCACACTGTATACACTACCCACCTATGGGTCACTTCATGGCTGACTCTCATCTGGTCCGCAGTTGTGGTCCTGCAGGGTTTGTGCTCACGTGACTCTTATCTGCTTGATTTTGGCCCCTAGTGCAGGAGGACGCTGCAGGGAACTCAGATATGCCAGAGGAGCTGCAGGGGCTTCCTCTAAGTGACGAGTGGAGAGTTTTCCACTTATTAAAGGAGAACAAACTTTGATACCGAGGTTGCCAAGATCTGTGATCGGTATCTCTTCCTGCACCTAATTTGTAGGCTGACAGACAGGCCCGTTTCCCAGCTGCAGGGGGAGGTTTGTCTGCAGTCCTGGGCACTGTACAGTGGGAACTCCTAGGTTAGCATCTCGGCCGCCACAGCAAAGGGCCACACAGCACAGGCATTGCACCCACAGCTCTGGGCCTCATTCCAGAGACCATGGCGGCAGGGCTGTCTTTTTCTGAGGCTGTGAGGGACTGCTGGTGTCTGCTGTGGTCCTTGGTGTCCTGGGTTTGTGGCTGTGTCCCTCCACTGCCTCTGAGTCCTCCCCCGCTCCTGTAAGGAAAATAAAAAGGAGACACAGAGACAAGGAGCAGAGGCAGGAAGACGGCTGCTTGTCCAAGCGGCCACGTTTGCTTACGGCAATAGGTCACAGTAGGTCGTTAATGCCACAGCTACATCGTTGTCTGTTCTGTCAATAAGGTTGCTTATCCCACTGTTACACTCCACAGTTACAATGTGCAATGGCAGGAGCTCTGTGCAGCTCTCAAGAAAGTCCACTGTCTAAAGTTACCCTCAGCGGGCAGATCCAGGAGCAGCAGGGCTTGGTGAAACATTGTGGTTGTCTGGCAAGAAGGTTCCTCTACTCCCAGGAGCTGTGTGCCTGATATCAGGTGGAGGCTGATGAGACACAGAACCTCCTCATGCAGGGCATGGCCACAGCAACCAGGCATGGCACATGTGTTAGTTATCTTACTAGTTCCTGGGGAAACTGCAGGGCATTCTAAACGTGAGAAACAGGGCGCCTGTTACCCCCACCCCCGCCCCCAGGAGTTTGCTCACCAGAGGAACATGTCCTGTACATTTCCATGGTCAGAATCCCTACACCCTCCCCTCCTCCAAGGACAGTGACATTGGATGCCCATCCTGCACCAGATCGCTCTCACCTGATTATGTCCACAGAGGCCTCTCACAGCTGGGTGGCGCGCCCGTGCTCCTGGTGGGCATACCTGTTGGTAGTGATACCCTTCGACCCACCAACGCTCCTCACTTAGGAATGAGCACAGTAGGGTACCAGACAGGAGAGGCCGCCCGGGAGCCCCTGATGAGCCAAGGAGGATCTGCAGGACCAGGACCCAGGGCCTGCTTCCAGCCCTCCAGCAGCGACAGAGCCTTGAGATGGGGTGGAGGGGCAGCTGCCCACTGGGCACGATCGCCGCAGCTCAGGGCATTCACGTGTGTTCTCAAGTAATTGAGGGTGCCTCTTAGGAGACAGACATCACAGGCACCTTTGGTCCTGTGTTCTGAGCCATAGCCACACACCTCCTCCCCAGTCACTGGACAGACTGATTTAAAACCCGTCAGCAAATCCTTTATTCTTGAGGTCACCAGTGTGTGTAGCTCTTACCAAGTGGAACTGCAGCGTGCAGGCTTTAGGCTGGACTCGGTGGGCTGTGGCCCTGCACTGAGTGTCCCCACCCTCCCGTCATAGGCTTTGGCCTTGGTGACTGTCAGACTGTCAGTCAGACTTGACATTCTCAGCTGCCATGGTGGTGCACACCTATAATCCTAGCAACTCGGAAGGCTGAGACAGAGGATGGCATTTCACAGTGCCTTGCAGATGTGCAGGAAGGGCCAGGCTGGGGCTGTTCCTGGCTCCAGAGATACTCAGCTTGTGACCTTGAGCGAGAGGTGACCTCCGTCAGCTTCCCTTCTCTAGAGTCCTCCCGCCGGCCTGCTGAGCTCACGGCCTGCACATGGCTGTGGGCTCCCGGAGGCCAAGAGGGTTCCAGGGACGCGCCCGGCGTGGCTCCCTGTGTCCAGCCGTCCAACACAGCGTGTCCCTCTCCTGGGTCTCTGCTCCGGGCCCACATTCTCACTTCTTGGAAAATGATGGCAAACCTGAGGTGAGGACCTTCTTCTCCCCAGATCTGAACAGAACCACGTTTGAAAGACACAGAATCCCTACGCCACCTAATGTGTGGGATACTGCCTAAGAAAAACCCACATGTGCTCCACCTCTAAGACAGGGATTTTAGGGGTGCATTTTGAGGGAGCACAGATGCAGAGACTGGCCCTCTGAAGGACACCCACAGGGTCACTAAGTCCATGCCTGTGCAGTGGCTGTCCCTTCCTGGTAAACCAAGAATGAGTCTATGACCTGAGCACCCGGCCAGGGCCTGGGTGTGCCTGCTCTGCCTGGCCTCCTCGCCTTGACCTTGATGACCTGACCTTCCTTCCCAGGGTTCTGCCTCTGTGGAAGTTTTGGCCCTTTAATGACTCAGGTTTATAAAATGCTGCTGGTCTCTGGCTCCCAGACACAGATCCCTCTTTGTTGTGGGGTCTCATGTCCCAGGGCTGGGGCTTTCTTAGAAACCCCCCTTCAAACCCTGATTCTTGTGATCAAGTCAGAAAGACTTCAGACATGTCACTCGGAGTGACAGGCATGGGTTTTATTGAAGGGGTAAGAAAAGGGAAAGGGGACACTCTCAAGAGAGAGGGTGGGTGCAGGAGCCCTGTTTGGGGAGATGGCTTGAATTGCGGTTGACTGTGGGCCACGGAGATTTGGGCATTGTCGCCTTCCGTAGTCTCACGGGACTTGGCCCGGGATCTCGAGTGACTTAGCCGAGATTGCTGATCGGGTCAGCGCCATTTTGGTGGTGTGTGCGGCGCGTGTTAGTCGTTGTTAGAGCCAGAGAGAAAAGTTATCAGAATAAAAAGCTGTTTGTCTCCAGTTTGCCTCTGAACTTCTTCCCGCGGCTTCGTTGCTCCAAGCGGCCATCACTTCAGGCAGCAACAGGTGGGTCCTCTTGGAGAGGAGAGGGACAACGGGCCTCTCCTGCACTCCAGTTTTACTGGGGTCCCAGAGAACTTTCCTGAGAGTCCCGCCTAGGTCCACCTCTTGGCTTTTGACTGACAGCAGGATGACATCAGACTTTCAGGTCCCCACTGCCATGGCAACTCTAGGTCACCTTGGCCCATGCTGACTGGTTCTAATTGGATTCTTAACCACATATTCCTACAGATTTTATGGTGAGGAGGAACTACCCTTATCTCCAGAGTTTCCAGTTCTGGTCACAAAAGTCTCCCCCTTCAGAGTGACTTGGGTTCCTCTTATGGACATTATTTTGGGCCTGCATGTCTCCTGCAGATCACAGGTAGTTTGCTGAGGAATGTGACATGTCCTGTCCACTGAGGCCAGGCAGGGGTCAGGTGAATTGCACATGGGGGTCGGCACGGTGGGCCCAGGTTATGGAATTATTCCCTTAACATCATGTCCCCACCACCCTCATCTGTGTGTCCCCTAGCATTAGGATGGGGGCAGCACCGCATTCTGCTGGAGAGCGGGTGGGTGCTGTCCAGTTATCACCCAGGGCTGCAGTCCTCGGCCCCTGGCCTCCACTAACCTCCCACTCTGCTGCTCTGGAGACAAAAGCAGCGGTCGAGGACTTGGCATGGGAACAGAGTTGTCATCTTCCTGTGCCACCAGGGAGTGTGCCAGGCGCACATCACTGACTCCAGTGTCTTCCCCACAGGGACGACCCCTGGGCTGCACTGCCCATGGGGGCCACCGGGAAAGCCAGCCCTCAGCTGCCCCCATCTCACCTTGTCCTTGGCAGAGACCAGTGAAGGTCCCCCGGGTTGAGGGAAAGGTGACGCTTGACAGAGTCATGCAGCATCCTAGGTGTTGATTCAGGTCACAGCAAGCTCAGGGCGGCCCTTCCGGAAGCTATAAAATGTTCTGAAATCCCTCCTCGTGCACGGCCAACCACAGCGGCCAGCCAGGGGACGGAGCCTGGGGTGATCTTCCTTGAGTTCACAAGTTTTCCTCTAAAATGTAGCTGAGCCACGCAGCTCGGGCCCCTGGGAGCTGGCCAGGGGCTCCGCCTCCCACGGCACTGGGGGAGCCCAGGCAGCGTCTGCCAGGCGTTAACGTCACACCCTGCCTTCCTCCTCAAGGAACGTGGCCACGCCCAGGTCTTGCTCTCGTGCTGTCATGGGAAGGCGCTGAGGTGGTGCCGGGCGTGGAGGCCTGTGTGCCCGGCGGTCAGGGGCTCCTGTGCCAGCCTCCAGCCACTGCTGAGGCCCCCAAGGTGAAGGAGGGGTCGGGCGTGGGGGCCACGGCCACAGAGCTGGGGGGAGCAGACTCAGAACAAGTGACCACTTTCCCAGAGGCCTGGCATTTCTGGAAATGAGGCCCACTGACCGCTCGCACTGTAGTGGCACCCCCTCCCGCACAGAAAACCTTGGCTAAGCCTCTCCAGAAATCTTCACCATGGCTGATTTTTAGGGCTGTCAGCAAAAGAGTCTCTACAGAAGAGTTCAGTGCAGGTAAACTTCCGATTTTCCTGTTGCTCTATGATTTGGCCACTGGCCTGAAAGAAATCAGCCCTCCAGGTGCTGGACGCCCCTTTACTTGTTTTTCACACACACGTATCCAGTATAGTAGTTTGTAGAAGTGTGTTTGCAAATGCAAAGTGTGATAATAAAAGGACAAATTCCTTAGCAAGGCCTCTGGCCTTGAGCTGGAGCTCACAGAGATGTCTACATTTCTAAGAGAAGTGACCAACTGGGCTCCATGGTAACAGCTGGCAGGGGGGGGAAAGAAAGGGGAGAAGAAGCTCTCCCTTCTCAGGTGTTGTCCTGGAAGGGTTAACTTGCCTAAAAACAGTGAAAGAAAAGAAACTGCTTTTATGTGAACTTCTGTAAACTGTGAACTTCTGAGCCCCTCCCTTATGTGCTGGATATAAAGTTCTGAAACTACCTGGACTTGGGGTTCAGGGGATTAAATGATCACAGCGAGAGCTGTGCCCTCTGAACCTGGCTGCAGCCAAATACAACTGTCTCCTGCGGCCTTTGGTGCCTGCCTCGTCTGTCCCTACGACAGCACTGCCCGGGCTGGGGAAGGCTAGTCCCGGGGAACAGCCTCAATGGACCTTCGGCAAAACACCAGGGCCTGGCCATCTCAGGACCCGGCCACCTCCAGAGCACAGAGGGCAGGAGTGGCCTGCCAGCCCCTCATGCAGTCCTCCTGCTGCCCCTGCCACCTCCCTTGCCTGTCCTGCCCACAGGGGAGGGTGGCCTGGGCCATCACGGAGGAGCCTGGCTCTCTGCCCAAATGCCGTGGGTCCATCTTGGAGCTGTTTCTGTCAACTGATTGGGTGTCTCCACCTTGGGCACGATCCTCTCCTGGACGTCCTCCTCTGTGGTCACCTGAAGGAATTCCTCAGGCCATGTGTATGGCGCTGAAGGAGGATGCTTGACTATGGAGCAGGCACACCTGCGTCCTCTCAGAGGCACACCTCTGCTGTGAGCCAAGCTCCCTTCAAAGCACACTTCCTCTTCTCCTATAAGCTGGGACACAAAGAATCAAAAGTAGTGGCTCCAGGCGTTCTTGCAAATGAGGCGCTTGGTGATACTTGGTGGGCGTGTCTGCAAACGGAACATTCTGCCAAGAAGGTGTAGAACAGATAGAGAAGAAACAAGTAGCTTATCAGAAGTAATGGGTGCAGGCGTTCTTGCAAAGGAGGCGCTTGTCACTCCTTGGACGGTGCGTGTCTGCAAACAGAACGTTCTGCCAAGAGGTATAGAATAGATAGAAAAGAAACATTGCTTGCAAACGAGAATGTTTCTTTCTTGTTTCTTCTGTCATGAAAAGGAGCAAAGCTCAGTATGTCCCAGCCCAGAGCAGATTAAGAAACCATGAAAAGAGCTGCTATTTACTTGCTACGCATTCGCAAACTTGCTGTATTCATTGCTGTTGGCTATTTGCCTTCTTTATCTGTGGATGTATAAAAGCGCTTTATTTCCACGTTAAACTTGAGTCTGTGTCACTGAACCTGGCTCCTGGCGTGGTGTTTTCGCCGTCACACTCACCTTCCTGGACCCTGCTGGACTACTCTGCGTTCCACTTGCAAGTCACCGTCCTCCCTGGTGCACAGGGCAGGGCTCTGAGGCTCTCCACAGATGCCCGGGTCTCACTGGCATCAGAAGGAGCTGAGGCCTGCAGGCCACTCTCCCGCTGGGGCTCGCGCCTCAGGCCTGGGCAGACACAGCCCTGGCTGGGCACCAGCACGCAGGAGCCGGCGACGCGCCTGGCCCACACTGGGCCACACCACCACTCCAGGCACTGTCCTCTTCCCGTCTCCCCTTTCTCCCCATTTTTGATTTATCCTTCATCCTGACTTTTATTTTGAATTAGTTCCGACTGTAGGAACCGCATGAGCGCAGGCTGCAGTGAGCCGCGGCCCCGCCCGGCCCTGCCACACCCTGGGAACATGCGTGTGCACGTGGCGTGTGCACGTGGCGTGGCATGTGCACGCTGTTGTCGCTGTTTGCTGGAACATGCAGTCAGCTGCGGAGACTGGCCCATGACCTTCCAGCTCCACCTACCTCAGAGGAGTCCTACAGGGCGTCCCCAGTGGGGCTTGGCGCACCTGCCAAACCCGAGGAGCAGTTCAGGGCTCTGCCACCACCCGAGAGGCGGTCCACGGCCACGTCCCACCCATGGCCCCGGCAGCCTGCCTGCAGCACCCCAGTCCAGGACACCGGGGGCTCCCCTGGACCCTGCCTGCATGGTCTTCTGTAGCCTTGCTTTGCCTTTTCAAAAGCAGCCGGTGGAAGCTCACAATCCCCCTCCCGGGTCCTCCTGATGGGTGGTGTCCAACTCCTGAGCACTTCCCTGCAGCGGCTCCCTGACCCCCCACCCTGCACCCCAGAGTGGCGGCCTCCAGGCACCTCGCTAGAGGGGTACAAGGCGCTCGTCCCTTGGTGGCTGGCTGGCCCTGGTACGGGGTCTTGGAGGCCCACCCTCGTGTGGCGAGGTCAGGGTCTGCCTGCATCCTGGGGTGAGAGACACGGCCCTGTGGGAACCGGCCTCCCTGCCTCTCATCCACTGCTGGACACTCGGCTGGCCTCCGCTTGGCTGTTCGTGAGCAGCGACTGAGCCTTGGGTCTCACGGGGGGCGTGGACAGTCTGGAGAGTGTGGCCCTGCAGACTCCCACGCGGTCCCCAGTGTGGCTCGTCCTCGAGCTTCCTTGGATTAGATCTCTGTTCTGCATTTTGTTGAGGGAAAGGCTCAGAAGGAGCTGTGTCCCTGGTGGAGGCCCTCAGGAGGCACGGGGTCACTTCGTCCCATGGTCAGTGACGTGAGCTTGAATGCGTGGTTCCATGGTGTCGCCAGACCCACCACTGCAGAAATCCTCTTCTCCCTTCATAGGTAACAAACAGTCAGGAGAGCTGTTCCCAACACACCCACTGCCTGTTTTCAGCCTCCACGGATGATTCTTGTACAAATCATTCATCCGGCATCAAGGAGCCCTCACGACTCTCTCATCTTCCTTCCACGTCTATTAGTTTCTGTGCTGTGGTCAAGAAGAACTTCTCTAAGGCAGGTGTGGCGCACACCTGTAACACCAGCAACCAGGGAGGCTGAGGCAGGAGGATCTAAAGTTCGAGGCCAATCTCAGCAATTTAGCAATCCCTGTCTCATAATAAAAAATAAAAAGGGCTGGGATGTGGCTCAGTAAAGCACTCCTAGGTTCAATCCCCAGTACCAGAGAGAGAGAGAAAGGGGGGGGGGGGGGATTTTCCATCCTCTTCTTCGCTTACTTTTAAAAAATCAGTATGGACATAGTGTCTCTCTTTAAGACATTTACTGTTTCCGTCCGTGGCTGGCCTGCTGCTGTGGGTCTGTCCAGCAAGGGCCTGCTTCTAACTTCCTGAACAGAAGGCCGGATGCCTGCATCCCTGAAATCAACCATTTCCCCCCAAAACTCAGAATTTGGTGCAGAATGATGTGTAGGGGCCAGGTCGGGCCACCAGAGAGTGCGTTGTTGACAGCACTGTTCCTCAGCCCTCTGGGTGGACATAGTCACGACACTTACTGTATTGTCCTCAGGGAAAGGGGGACAGTAAGACGCCATGTCCCTGAGTGTCCCCTTGTCCAGCCCTGTTGGGGGAGCAGTGAGAGTGGCCAGGATGAAACGTCCAGGTCCGCGTCATCTTGAGGGTCCCCGACTCCCTGGGGCACCCTGGGAACCAGGGCCAGGTGCTGGTGTCTGCAGAAAGCTACTTCCTGCATGAACTCCAGGACGGGGGCTCCTTGGGAGGCTGGTCACACAAGCCACTAAGCAAGCCCATGCTCAGGTGTCGCTGCTCCTGCAGCCTAGGGACAGACCCCTCTCTCAGCAGGGAGGAGGCAGGACTGAAGGCCCTGTGGAGAGGACAGGTGCCCCTCATCCAGCCAGCTGCTGCTGGACCAAGCTCTGTAAAGGACAGGAGGAGCTGCTCCTGAGGGACGGAGCCTGTCCCCACAGGATCTTCTGGGAGCAGTCGCAGGGACTCTGCCCCTCCACCATGGGAGGAGGGGGGACACGGACTGGCCATGTTCGCGGGCCTGGAGAGTTTGTGGGAGGACAGGTGCAGCCACAATTATGGCGGCCACTCGACATGCAGTTGGGGACACTTGTCTCGCGGCCTATGTGGTCTGTAGTTCTTTCCCTTCCTTCTTTCATTGATTTAACTTTTTGAATATGTGAAACATGACGTTGGCTCTTGCAGCAGGGCTGCGGGCACTCAGAGAGAGCCCATACCCCTTGCCCTCCGCTCCAGCCTGCATAGGAACCGACTTGCCAGGTGCTGGTTTTCTTGGTGACCTTTGCGTCCCTCCCCCTTCCTGTCCTGCCTCGCCTGTGCAGCTGCCACACACATGCCCACACTTTGCTGTACCCCTCCGCATGCGCACTCAGAGTGTCCTGAGCATTTTTTACAGCTGCATGGCACTCCCCATTGGCCCAACCGTGTCCTGCGTGGGGGCCTTCGGGTTGTGTTCAGGGGTCTGTGATTATGAAAGATCCTGCCGTATCAGAGGACTTCACAGAACCGTATTTTCGTGTAGTGGGTGTCACTGGGGCAAATTCCCAAACAGGGATTGCTGGGTCAAAGGCCAACAAGAGCCCACCACGCCCTGCTGGGGGCTGCGAGCCTCCCACCTGGGGCACTTGCCCACTTCCCCAGAGGCGCCATCAAGCTTGTGAGTTCCATTTCTTCCAGTCTAGGAGTGAAGAGTGGATCGTCTCCCTCATCATGAGCTCTTCGCAGGGCTTGGGACCGTTGCCTTAATTCTGAAGGACCCGCTCACCTCCTGCCTGTTTCTGCACTGGTGTGGCATCGCTCCTGGAGGGCAAAAGTCACACCAGGGACAGCCATGCAGCCAAGAGATTCATTCACCAGCCTTTGCAGCTGGTCGGAGGTTGAAGAGGTGCTGGGAGAGGGGAGTCAGGGAGAGGGGAGTGTGCGAGCTCTGGTGGGAGAGGGGAGTCAGGGAGAGGGGAGTGTGCGAGCTCTGGTGGGAGAGGGGAGTCAGGGAGAGGGGAGTGTGCGAGCTCTGAACGGAAGGTGGGTGCCTGGTCATGCTGGCTGTGGTCTCTGGAGCTGTCGGCTGGGGCAGCTGCCATCGGGTTGGAGGCGATGGGTCTAAGGCTGGTGCAGTGGCTTCCTCCTCTCTGCAGGGACGAGCTGTTGTGTGTGACAGTCTCTCCAACAGGACCCTATATAGGGATTTCTGGTGGGGGGGTGCACCAGAGCAACCCCAATGCCATTGGCTCTTTGCCTGTGGAACAGGGTGACCTATAAGCCTATTGGCTCCTGCCCGGAAAATGAAACAAGGTTGCTTTGCTCAGATTACGGAAACCTCCGAGGGGAGGGTAGCCCATCTATCAGCTCCTTCCCTCGGGCTCCAGAGTCCCCTCCGCCTAGGGACACGTCGGTCCCTGACCCAAGGTTCAAGCTGCCAACGTGCCCTGGGGTCGCCTGGTCCCACCCCTCTTCCTCCTCAGCAGCACCTGGGTCTCCCACCCACGGGCACCCAAGAAGCCACCTGCATTTTTGCTAGGACATTTAGATCTCTGCTCAGTCCCTTCCTGACAGGGAGAAGAGGGAGTTCGGGGGTACCTGCCAGCTGGATTCCCAGCACCTAGGAACAGCCATGGAGTGGGCACCACGTGGCAGGGCCCCAGGCCTCTCCGGCACAGCCTGGAACTTGTGCTTTGCAGGAACAGCGTATTGGGGACCAGGAGAGCAGCAGCAGCGTAGAAGATGGGCGTGCTGGGAACGGCAGGAGGGGGCACCTGTCCAGCCTGACCCCCAGGGGCTTCCTGAGAAGGCAGGAAAACCTGGACGAAGTGGGGGAAATTAGAATTTTCATCGTAGAAATTTCCAAACCTATTAAAGCAGAGAATCCCATACACCTCCAAGTGCCTGCGGAGCTTCCCCAAACCAGCCCAGCCTGTGCTGGGCCAGAGGAGGCCGCCCTGCCTCCACCCCTGCACGGAGTCTTGGCCCAGGAGGAGCCAAGCTTGTGTGGGTGACCTCCAGTCCCCGAGGACAGCTGCTGTCTGGTCTGCCTCCTGCGAGGCTGGGTATGTGGCAAACCCCTTTGACAGAAAGATTTCTACCAAATGCTTCAGGGTTTGAGGCTGAGGGCATGGACGCCAGCTGGCCAGGACACGGCCCACTGCAGGGGTGCCCACGCAGGCTCCAGCCCATGGGGGAGCAGCCCCAGGCCCACACCCTCCCTGCCCTGGTGAGATGGCCCTCCTGCCAATCCTGATGTCTGCTCTGAAAAACAGGACAGAACAGACATGACCATTTCAGGCTGCCCTGTGCTGCTGCCCAGGAAGACAGTGTCACCTGCTGCAGGAGGGGCTCCGCCTGGCTGTCACACCACAGGAGCAGCAGGCGTGGAGAGGGACCCCACACGTGGGTGTGCTCACCTCTTCCACCCGTGACTTCCACGCAGCTGCCCTCCCCCTATGAATGCCTTTCCATCGCCAGTGTGTTATGGTTTAGGTGTGAGGTGTCCCCAGAGCTCCTGCATGAGTCAACGCAAGGTACAGAGGTGGAATGATGGGTGAGAGTCCTGACCTGTCAGTGCATCAAGCCACCAATGGGGATTAACTGGGAGTGACTGTGCGCTTCCCTGTGGCTGCAGGGGTCCTGGGCTGGGCCTCTGGGGATGGGCGTGGCTACAGGGGGTCCTGGGCTGGGCCTCTGGGCATGGGCGTGGCTACAGGGGGTCCTGGGCTGGGCCTCTGGGCATGGGCGTGGCTGGAGGGGGTCCTGGGCTGGGCCTCTGGGGGTGGGCGTGGCTACAGGGGGTCCTGGGCTGGGCCTCTGGGGATGGGCGTGGCTACAGGGGGTCCTGGGCTGGGCCTCTGGGGATGGGCGTGGCTACAGGGGGTCCTGGGCTGGGCCTCTGGGCATGGGCATGGCTGGAGGGGGTCCTGGGCTGGGCCTCTGGGGGAGGGTGTGGCTACAGGGGGTCCTGGCCTGGGCCTCTGGGGATTGGCGTGGCTATAGGGGGTCCTGGGCTGGGCCTCTGGGGGAGGGTGTGGCTACAGGGGGTCCTGGGCTGGGCCTCTGGGGGTGGGTGTGGCTACAGGGGGTCCTGGGCTGGGCCTCTGGGGGAGGGTGTGGCTATAGGGGGTCCTGGGCTGGGCCTCTGGGGATGGGCGTGGCTATAGGGGGTCCTGGGCTGGGCCTCTGGGGGTGGGTGTGGCTACAGGGGGTCCTGGGCTGGGCCTCTGGGGGAGGGTGTGGCTATAGGGGGTCCTGGGCTGGGCCTCTGGGGGTGGGTGTGGCTGGAGGGGGTCCTGGGCTGGGCCTCTGGGGGAGGGTGTGGCTATAGGGGGTCCTGGGCTGGGCCTCTGGGGGTGGGTGTGGCTGGAGGGGGTCCTGGGCTGGACCTCTGGGCGTGGGCATGGCTACAGGGGGTCCTGGGGTGGGCCTCTGGGGATAGGTGTGTCTGGAGGGGGTTCCTGGGCTAGGACTCTGGGGGTGGGCGTGGCTACAGGGGTCCTGGGCTGGGCCTCTGGGCGTGGGCATGGCTACAGGGGGTTCTGGGCTGGGCCTCTGGGGGTGGGTGTGTCTGGAGGGGGTTCCTGGGCTAGGACTCTGGGGGGGGTGTGGCTGCAGGGGTCCTGGGCGGGGCCTCTTGGTGTACACTTGGTCCTGGCTGGGCGACCTCTCTGTCTCTGCTTCCCGGAGCCTTGTCCCCAGCTGCTCTCCTCTACCACCCCCGTCTACCATGATGCTCTGCCTCATCTTTGGCCCCTAGGAACACAGTCGGCCATCTATGGACTGAGACCTCTGGAATCATGGGCCCCAAATAAACCTTTCCTCCTCTCTGTTGTTCTTGTGGGTCTCTTGGTCACAGCAGCTAGAAGCTGACTGACACACCACTTCCTGGGCACTGCCTGTCCTTGCCCAGGTGGCTACAGAGTCTTCACGCCTTCACCTCTGCCACCTCTGTGGCTTCTGGCAGGGAGACCCAAGCTCTGAGCCCCAGGTTTCTCTAACTCTTGGGCGGCAACACAGACGCCCTAAGTGGACACTATCACAGAGAAAATGTGGAGATGGCCCTCTAGGAAGTGGGTCCGCAGGGCCGTGGCTGGGTGAGGAGCGGACACACCCTCCCTCAGGCCCCCGGGGCTTTCCAAGGAGGAGGGGGATGTGTCCCGAGCCAGAGGTGGACCCTGCCACCCCAAAATCCTCACAGCTTTGTTAAGAGGAAGGCCCGAGTGTGGAGTGGCGGGAGAGAAATGCTAACGTCCAACCCCAGGAGGCTGGGAGGGCCCTGAAGAGGGTGAAGGCGTTGGGGACACCTGGGGACTTGCTGTGTGTTGGCCACTCTGAAGGGAAGGGAGGAGAATGTCAGGGAGAAGGCAGGAGGCCAGCCTGGGCCTGCCCCTGAGCCTGTGGACACTCCCAG
The DNA here is from genome assembly GCA_025594165.1 of Tamias sibiricus. Lineage (NCBI taxonomy): Eukaryota > Metazoa > Chordata > Mammalia > Rodentia > Sciuridae > Tamias > Tamias sibiricus. The sequence goes on from CM046660.1 coordinate 171,645,103, forward strand.
GCCAGCGGGTGACCTGCAGGTCCCCAGCTTTGCTGGTCGCTCACCTCTGGAAGCCCAGAGCTCTCAGTAAGACCTGGTCCTGGACTGGGCCATCCACACTGGCCGCCTCGCCCTCCTGGCAGGGCCGGGTGAGCCTCTCGCATGGCCTCCCTCTCCTTCGTGGGTGCTTGAGGCCTCTTTGGGCTGCTGTGGATGGGCCGTCCCATGGCCTGTGGCCAGTCCTGCCCACTCGTAGGTGGGCTGAGGACCAGGATGAGCAAGCAGAGGGGCATGACAGTCCCCTGCTGTCATCAGAGGCGAGGGAGGGCGGTGGTGCCGAGAGGGATCTGGGGAGCTCCGGGGACATTCATGGCCTCCTCAGTGAGGGGCCAGGACCTGGGCGGCTGCACGCGGCAGCAGTCCATCCCATCAGTGCAGAAGTGGAGAGCCACGATCAGGGCGTCGGCCGGCTGGGTTCCAGAAGGCTCCAGGGGGAGTCCTTTTGGTCTCTTCTGGCTTCTGGTGGCTCCAGTTGTCCCTGGGCAGATGGTCGTGTTGATCCCCTGTGCCTGCCCAGGGCCTTTTCTTCCTGTGCCGTCCTCTTTCCTTCTGAGGACACCTGCCCCTGGGCTTCGAGGGTCCACCCCGATAACCCAGGGTTGTGGCATCTGAGCCCCGAGTTTAGTCACATCTGTGAGTTTGCACGTACAGGCTTTGGGAGGAGGACCTATTTTCTGGGACCAGGGGGCAAGCAAGTGACCCGCTTCAGGCGAGCAGAGTTGCATGGGGACCAGGGTGACGTGACCAGAATGGACCCCGAGGCACCTGATGCTCTGCCCAGGCCAGGACCTGCCACCTCTGTGTGCCAAGAGACCTGAGAGGAGGAGGCAGGAGGAGCCCTGCCTGTGCCCAGGGCTGGCAACAGGGTGGACAGCCTGCAGGCTGGACCGTGCAAGGCAGGGGAGCGCCTTCCCACTGCAGAGGACACAGTGTCCCTTCTGGGCAAGCTCCCTGACCCTGCGTCCCCACAGGAGGGATCTTGGGCTCAGGAGAGGCCGGCAGTCCCTGCCCCTGTCAGACCGCTTTGCAGAAGAGCTCACACAGACCTGAGGGCCAGCGGCCCCTCTGTGCCCGGCGGCCACTCCCAGGCTGCCGGCCTCTGGGCTTGCTCTTCAGCTGGGTGGTTCAACAGGCTTTGATTTCTTCGAGGCCTTGCCACTCTCCCAGGCTGTTTGGTGAATGAAGCATCCTAAACCACAGGAGGGGGAGGGGGGCAGTAACAGCTCTCCTCTTGCGACGCCCGCCTCCTCCTGAGCCAACCCTAGCCAGCCGCTGACCCACAGTGCGGCCTGAGGGGCAGGCTCACCCGGTCCTTCTGCTTGATGACAGACCTCAGAGCGTTTCTGGAGCGAGGAAAAGAGCATAATGAGCTTAATTCGGGCAGCGTGGAGGTCATTATGATCATTTCCCTCTGAAGAATTGTAAATAATTCATTTGCAAACCTCCAGTCAAAGCCTCTAATCAGCCGCTTCCTGCTCTGCTCCGAGGCGCTGCTTGGGGTCCTGCTTGCGCCCCTCCCCCAGGCCGTCAGGACTCTCCCGGGCCCTGTTTCCGTGTGTTTCCAGTGGTGTCCAACAGCACACCGCCCGCTCTGCCTCAGGGACACTCCAGGGTGGGGACATGGTGGGTGACAGAGGCCCGTTGCTGTGGCCTCCTCTCTTTCAGCAGCCAGCAGCCTGGAGGGACCTTGGGGTCAGCTGTGTGTCCCAGCTGCGCTCTGCCCACCACAGCTATAAGGGCAGGCGAGGGGCTGTGTGGTGGGCAGGGCTGGGCCTCCAGGGAGACTGGGAGCCCCTCTCGCCTCATCTCCCTGGTCCCAGGCGGGTCCCCTTGGTGGCGGCAGAAGAAGCTCACTTGGACAGAGCAGAGCCTGAGCAGAAGCTGCACTGCCCAGGAGCGGGGAGCCTTGGGGTGGCCAGGGGCCAGGCAGGCCGAGCACGGCAGGACAGGCAGCGCGGCCCTGCTTTCAACAGAAGAGGACAAACAGCTGCTCCCACCTGTGCAGCCAGCCCAGCAGACCCCTGGCACGGGGGTCTAGGAGGCTTTTGGAGAGGTCCCTGGGGACACTGCCAGGGACTGGGTCCCTCTGCACCTGCCTGGATTCCCCGCCCAAGTCCTGTCCTGATGTCACCCTCCTTGCTCCAGGCGCGGCCGTCCTCAGGGTGGGGACTTGCCTGCCGCTGGGAACCCTGTGCGGGAGGCGCTCCGAGGGGAGCGGGCAGCTGGGGCAGGGGTTCTTGTCCACGACAACCTGGGCACAGGCTGGACTCCCGAGGTGCCTGGAGGGGAGGGAGGGCAAGGACATGGCCAGCTGCCCTGTTTACTGGCTGGAGGTGGGGGGAGGGGAGCACAGGGTGGCAGAGGCGGGCGGGCAAGTCTGTAGGACCAGGTTCTGGTCCTGGAGCGTCTGGGGTCCCGGGCATGCAGGGCAGCTGTCCCTCATGGCCCTGGGCTGGTGACGGAAGCAGGTGTGGGTCGTGGGCCTTCTCCACGTTCTCATTGGCAGGGCTGACCTGGGCCTTGGCTGGGAGTCCCCTGGTGACCCCAACCATGACTACCCGGGGCAGAGGGCCCTCCGTGGTGGGCTTGCCCTGCCCAGGAACGCCCCTTCTTAGTGCTGGCTTCAGTGAGCTTCCTGGGAGGGAGGACCTGCCATCAGGGTGTGGCACGGGAAGGCCACCGAGGGCAGGAAGCGGCCTGGCGGTGGGGGCTGTTGGAGCCCATGTCTGACACCACAGGGCTGCCTTTGAGCGAGCGCTCAGTGACACAGGACGGAGAGGGGTGGGGACCGTGGCCCCAGAGCTGGACGTCTGTCTGTCCTGCTCCACACCAGGCTGCCCTTCAGGCGCCCTGGGCCCGTCCTCAGTGGAGCCTCATGCCTGAGGGGCCATGGCTGCCAGCCCGGTTCCCGCACAGCGCCTGGGTCCAGAGCTCCTGTGGTCCGGGGGTCCCCCCGAGGCCGTCTCCAGGGCCTGTTTCCAGAGGACCAGGCTGGGGCGGAGGGCTGGCCTCCGTTGTCGCCTTCTCCTGGCAGGAAGGAGCCGCTCCTGAGGCTGTGAGCTCCAACACCTGGGCTCACAGATGCTCACGGAGGCCTGCGGCCACCCCGGGCGCGGTCCCCGGGCTGCGCTCCACAGAGGCACCCCGGAGCACGGCCCAGGGACTTGAGGAGAGGAGAGGCCCACTGGGTGGGTCTGTTCTGCCCTCGGAGGGTGCCCTCCTGGGTGTCCCCCTCTGTCGGAATATTATAAGGGGTTGGGGTCTTTAGCCCTCCTGTACCCGGGATGGACCTCTTTTGTCCAGCAAAAGAGGCCAGAGGGGCCTACCCCAACGAAGAGACTAGATTGGGAAAGCAAAGGCCGCCGATATTCCCCCTCCCCCACCCTCAAAGGACACAGGAACATACCTGGGAGTCCAGTCAGTGGGCGCTGGAACTTGTTTATTGAGGAAGTTGGACGGTCTTATAGAGGACATGGGCCAATCAGCAGAAAGATCATAGGGACACCTAAGGAGCATGGGCGGATGCCATTAGTGGAGCCATTGGCCTATCCTTGGGGTGGTTTCAGTTCTCACAGCCACGCCCCCTGCTTAGCCTAGGTCCGGTAACAGGGCGTGATAACGTGGCAAGCAGCCAGAAAGCCAGAGCTGTTCCAACCCCTTGGCAGACAGTGTAAGGTCCCGACACCCCTCTGTGACTGAGCTTCCCCTGATGGCTGCCTGGAGGTGCGGGGGGAGCCTGGGGCCCGCAGGCCTGGTGAGCTCCGGGAAGGCTCGGGACCCGAGGCCGCGGGCTGCTGTGGGGCTCACAGAGGAGCTGGAGGTGGAAGCTGCTCCTCACACTCTGAAACGCGTGTTTCTAAAGATGGCGGCTCAGCACACGCCCGCTTACCTGGGCGACATCAGTCTCCATGAGCCCCCGAGCCTGGGTTCTCAGGAAGAGCAGCCAGCGTCCCCCAGGGGGCTTCCCGTCCTGGTACCCCACACAGTCAGGTACAGTCGGGTAACCTGGTAGCTACATCCTCATACTTTGATCTGCTTTACTTAAGATTTTTTTTTTTACCCAAAAATTCCTCTCCTCAAATCACTCGGACCCTTTCAAACAGGTGGAAACTGTTTGAACAGGTCGGGACCAGTGACCACCACCTTCACCATCTCCATCGTCCATTCGAGAGCAGGCCAGCCAGTCGTGAGCACGTGAGCGCCACGTGTGCCTCGGTTACCAGGGAGGAGCGAGACTGGCCACAGCCAGGCCAGGGCCACGTGCGGAAACAACCTGCAGCCCAGAGACCGCCCCGGTACCTAGAGCCACCAGCCCTAGGCCACCTCGTCACCTGCAGCCACCAGCCCAGCCTACAGGAGATCAACCTCTGTCCCCAGCAAACAGTCCGGGAAGTCAAATCATGACCTCTGTGACCATTGGCCCCAAATGGGCAGGACTTGATCAGTGACAGTGGCTTCCCTAATCTCCAACTCAGGAAAAACCAGAGCAGCTAAGCACGCGCTGACCAGCCCCACAGGAGGCCCTGCTTCCATGAGCTGCTTCCTTGTCGTCGGAGTGTCTGCTAAATGTGGATGGTGGCAGCTGGCCACTGTGACAGGTCTGGTGTGCACAGCCATAGCTCGTCCCCCGGTGGTCTTTCCACAGAAGAAAGGGCTCTGAGGAACACGTGGTGGGCTGAGAGGAGAGTGCTCCTTCGCTCAAGGGGTCCTGAGTCCCAGGCCAGAAGGAGCTGCGGTGAACATGGCTAGTCTGAGGGAGGCTGGACTGGCTACGGGCTGCCCAGACATTTGGTCAGACATTGTTCTGGGTGTTTCTGTGAGCAGCTTTGGGTGAGGACCACCTTTTAATGGCCAGAGTAGAGCAGGTCACCTCTTCCATTGTGGGTCCCCTTCAATCAGTCAGAGGCCAGCAGGGAAGGACACTTGGCCCCACCCTGAGTGAGAGGCGTTCCTCCTGCTGCCCTCACACCAACAGGACCACTGTCCGTGGTGTGAGTGGGACATCCACTCTCCTGTTTCTCAGGCCTGCAGATGCAGACCGGAGCTAGACCACGGGCTCTCGGGAGCCACCTGTGTGGCTCCCTGCAGCCTCCATGATCACGTGACCCCTTACAATGGACCTGTTTGTGAGCACACACACTGAGAGTGCTGTCTGTGCACCAGACACTCACGTCCTAGGGTGGCTGGGGCCCTCAGCAGGCTGAGCAGGTCTCGGAGAACTGAGGCAGACAGGAGCCCCTGGGCCTTCACCAGGGCCACGCCCAGATCACGAATGCCAAGGCTTGCACAGCTCAAGAAGGCAATGTTGCTTTAACAGAAGCCATTAGTTGAGAGATCAGAGGGGGCTGCATGCCCAGCCTGGAGGAACAGAGGACGGACTCAGTGCCCACCCATAGCGGAGCATGACCCTAACGGTAGCAGAGGGCAGGGCTCTGGGAAACAGCACAAATGCCCCTGCAACTGGTCCTGCGGGGGGGACAGGAGACCAGTATCACACCCAGGGGACAAACGTGCTCCCTCTCTGCCCCCCAACACTGTCCGAGAGCCCCAACTGTGACAAAGCAAGGGTCAGAAGTGAAGATGACGGGAAGTAGGGGTCACACGGTCCCCGTTCACAGGATCGTAACTGTGCACGTGTAGCAATCCAAGAGCATTTAATAAAACTGATGATTCAGCAAACTTCCTGGGTACAGAATCAATATACAATAGTCAATTACACTGCTGCATGCCAGAAAAAATTAAAAAAGAAAGGACGAAACCCATATGGTCTAAAATAGCGCTAAAACTGTGACATTGCTAGGAATTAATGTAAATGCACATGATTTCCATGAGAGAAAAGAGAAAATTTATAGACTTTTTTGGGGGGATGGGGTTGTGACTTAGTGGTAGAGCACTCACCTAGCACAGGTGTAGCACTGAGGTCGAAACTCAGCACCACACAAAGATAAATCAATAAAGGTATTATGTCCATCTACAACTAAAAATATTTTAAAAGAACACACAAGTAGAAAGATATATCATGTTCATGGATCAGGAATAGTTAATATGCAAAGAGACACATTCGGGTGTCCAGGGCGGGAGGGAAGGGCAGAACCTGACACGGAATGCCTGGGAGTGTGTCGCCTGCCTACCAGGCCCCGTGTTGGCCACATGGGCTGTGTGACATTAGGAAACTGTGCGGCCATGGAGGGAAAAGGGACAGAGAACAGAATATGACCCCCGAGATGCAGCCCACGCTGGCAGGTGCTCAGTGGCCCGAAGAGGGGCCCTTCAGATCTGGGGGGAAAGGACAAGTCCTTCAGGAGGAGCCTGGGAAGCCGGCCTGTGGATGAAGGGGGGGGTGCCTGGACGGACACCCCCTTCCAGCAGGCCGCACTGCACCTCCATATCCTGCGGCCCCTCCCTCCATGTTTCTGTACGCTCACATTTTCTCCCCATTTCTTATACCTCTGTGACTGGGCTGTGTGTGGACGGTGACTCTCTTTACCACTGAGGAGCTTCCTGACTGCTCTGCTGCAGTGCAGTACTGCTGTGGGACCCCCAGCCGACACTTGCCACGCTGTGGCCATCTGTCTTCCTGCTGCGCCATCCTAGAGGACGTGGTATCCACTGTGACTCTGATCTGCATCCCCCAGGGACTTCCCACGTGCACTGGCATCTGTGACTTGTGGGTGTTCCTTGGGGAAGTGACCACTGAGATCCTTCCCCATTGTTTGATTGTACCACTGTCATTCTGTGGTGAAGTTGTCAGAGTTTCTTATTGTCAGAGAAATGATTTCCTAATGTTTTCTGCCACGTTGTAGGCTGCCCTTCGGCTCGCTTGATACTGTACTTTAAATCACACGAGTTTTTTAACTGTGATGGGGTCCAATTTATCGTTTTTTTGGCTGCTCATATTTTGGGTGTCATATCTAAGAAACCCTTGCCTAATCCCATATCATGAAGATTCACATCTATTTTCTTCTAAATATTTTCTAGTTTTAGTGCTTACCTTTAGTTATGCCTTTTGGTTAATCTTGGATATGGTGTGAGGTAAGGAGTGGCTTCATTCTTTAGTGTGTGGTTGTCCAGTGGCCCCCACATCATTTATTGAACAGACTCTTCTTCCCCCCACAGAAATCACACATTTCCATAGTAGAAGCCCATCAACACAGATTTATTGATTTTTGCAGCTATTTTTGAAGTCAGATGAAGTAGTCATGAAGACTCGTACGTACCGCTCCTGCTCACCACTATGCTACCTTCACATGTGCTCTTTATTTTTTCACCTGGACTCAAGATACTGTGTCATGTCTTGTCATTTTAGTCTCAAAAATTTCCTTTAGTGTTTCTTTTAGGCAAGTCTGTTAGTGCAAAATTCTCTCAGACTTAAAAAAAAAAAAAAAAAAGAAAAGAAAATCTGTGAATGTCTCCGTTTCCTCCCTCTTTGGAGGACAGCTGTGCTAGGTATGGAGTCTCCCTCTCAGCCCCAGCCTGTGGTCGGCACAGGTTCTACCTGGGGTCAGCTAGGAATCCTAGGATCCATGCATGTGGCAGGTGGGTCCCTTCTGGCTGCTCTCAAGGTTTCTTTTTGCCTTTTAAGTGTGTGATCATGATTGTCTAGGTGTGGAGGCTCCTCAGTTGGTTCTACTTTGAGTTAATTAACCTTCTAAGATGTGTAGACTAGAGTTTTGGTTGTTTTTATAAAAATCAGGTTTGGACATTTTGACCATTATTTTTTATGTTCCTTTTGCCATCTCCCTTCCTCTTCTCCTCAGGGAGTCACGTCATGTATGTATTGATACACTGGCTGGCATCCACACATCTCTCAGACTTTGTTCACTTTTCTTCATTCTTTCTCGTTTCTGTTCTTCAGACTGGAAAACCTCCACTGGCCTGTCTTCAAGCTTCTCGATTCTTTCTGTGGGCAACTCAAATGTGTCATTGACTCCCACTGATGTTTTTTATTTTAGTTAATATACTTTTCAACTCCAGAATTTCTATGTGATTCTTTAAAAAAGAAAGCAAACTAAAAAAGCTTAAAGATAAGAAGTGTTTGCCAGGATATGAAGAGCAATGTGAATTACTTACAGCCATCGTGGAAAATAGTATTGAGCCTTCCCAAAAAATTAAAAGTAGAACTACCATGTGACCTGGCAATCCCACTACTGGGTGTGTCCTAAAGAAATGGAAGCAGTCTGTCAAAGAGACATGGCACTCCCTGGGCCCTCGCAGCACTATTCACTGTCACCAAGAAATGGAGGCCACCTAAGTCCCCATCAACACCTGAATGGACAAGGAAAATGTGGTGTGTATGCACAACAGGCAGCGGTTCAGCCACAGAGGAGGAGGAATCCTGTCCTCTGCCCCGGCGTGGATGGAAGGGCAGATCACATTAAGGGAAATAAACCAGGCACAGAAAGACCAGCAGAGCTGCTCCCACTCACGTGTGGAGTCTATGATCTCCCAGAGCCTGAGAGGGGGAGGGGAAGATGGGAGGGTGACGGGGGGGGGGGGGGGGTGACTAAGCCACAGATAGGAGGAGCGAGGGGGGTGTTGCACCGCATCGTGGTTATAGAGAAGGGGCCTGGACGCGTCACCACGAATAGATAATAGACACCAGAGGTGGACGGCCCTGGCTTAACCTTACGGGATGCATCATTAGCCTTCAGCTCGCAGGCAGGAGGCGAAGTTAAAATGCCACAGGTCTCGCCGTTCTTGCGGGGGATCGGATTGCTGTGAGCCTTTGGTTGATTTCAATTTCTGGAAAAGCTTATCTTGACCTCTTTTGTCGGGGAGAGGGCGGCGTTTGCATTGCTAACATAGAGAGAATCTGGGGAGGGCCTTGCTCTTCCAGCCCCACGGACTCCATCCTGCAATCATTCTTAGTTTTCATATGGTCTATGTATTTATCTGTGTTTACGAAAAGAATAACAAAATGAAATCATGCTCGTGTCTTCTTGGGCCCAGCCAAAATGACAAATAGATTCTCTGTGTTTAGATGTGGGTCGTCACTGTCACAGGAGTGAAACCACCCCAAGTGCCGTTGTTGCAGGCACAGGCCTAGGAGTGATCCAGACACTCATCGTAACACTGGCCATAAAGAGGAAAACTGGAACCAGCCTCAATTCTGAATTAGAGGAAAGAAAGAGTAGGTAGATTGCTCTGCATCTTCCTGTGGGACGGCACACCCCCGTTCTCTGAAATAACCAGGGAAGACCAAAAAGAATCATGGAAAATTGTTTGAATGTATTTACAAAAAAAAAAAAAAAAAGCAAAATAACAACTTCTGTTTGGCCACGATTATTCCATATCCTGGAATGATTATACATGTGCCGTGCAATAGCCAGAAGGGAAGAGAGAGATGAACACAGTTGGTTAGGGTGGAGAAGACTGCTGCACTTCTAAATTGGATTTCCCCCATCTTATTGTTAGGCTGAAAGAGTCCTAAATTGAAAGTTTAAAAAATAGGTCAACATGTCTAAAAGGAAAAAAACCCACATTTTTCCAGAGCACCTTCCCCAGCCCCTTCTGCCGCTGGGCTTGGAGGTCAGAGGCGTCCTATGGCAGGGTCTGCGAGGGCCCAGGGTGATTGCTGTGTGCGGTGACCTGGGGACAGAGCTGTGGGCCAGGAGCTGGCCCTGGGCCCGGGTGGGAGGGAATACAGTCCCTGGCCAAGCTGGAGGCAGGAAGGAGGCGGCTCTTCCCTCCCCTCCTCCAGGAGATGTTTTCCCAATAAATCACTGTGGAGTCTCGATGAAGTCTGACCCCATGAATTGTTCTGGCCTTTTTGGGATCCAGGAATCTTTCAGTGTCTGGACGGGGTCACAAAGGCTCTGATGGATCCCGCCTCCCCTGGGGGACGGACGCTCCCTTCCTGTCGATAATGACGTGACCACCCATCCCAGCCTGGCCCGGTGCTCTGCGGCCCCGGAACTCGGGCTTTGAGGCTGGCTCAGTCACCCAGCAGCTCTCCTTCCGATCTTATTTCCTGTTTTTTTTTCTTCTTTTTTTTTCTTTTTTCCAAGCGTGTTTCTCTTAAGCATCTAAGAAGAGGAAGAAAGACTTGAGTGGAATGTGCCTTGGAAATAATTCGTCAGTAGTTTTCCCAAAGTGGGTTCCATGCAGGGTGACTAATTGTCCTGGTTTGACTGGGGCTGAGGGCTTTGTAGGGACATGATACTTCCTTTACTAAAACCAGGAAAGTCCTGGGATGAGCCACCCCTCAGTTCCGGCATCCCCGGTTCAGTAGGGTGCTCACAGGTGGCGTATGAGAACAGTCCATGACCACGCGGGTGGTGACACTCAGCTGGAGCCCGGCCACAGCTGCAGCTGCGGCAGGCCTTGTCCGAGCCTCCGCGTGGTCCTGCGGTCTGAGCAGGTGCAGGGCAGGGGTCCCTGGTGTAGCACAGTCAGACTGTGGCAGTTGGTTTGCTTGTTTTCTAAATGAATTGGTTGAGGAAGGTACAGTCTGCTGGACCAGAGTGGGCAGTGGGCGCTGGCAGGAAGGGTCCTGAAGCTACTGCCCTTTCCAGAAGTCCCAGCTGAGCCTGCTCCGGGGCCAGCGGCCCTCTCCAAGGTGCTGCTGGGGCTGGGGAAGTCCCGGGACAAGCTGCTGCGTGCAGCCGGGGGCTGAGGGCCGGGGTGGGGGTGACCCAGGGCTTGTCCTGACCCCTCCCAGCCCTGGAACACAGGAAGAGCAGGAGAAGGCAGCCTGGGCCTCTGGGCCCTGGACGGGCCCTTTGCAGAGGTCTGGGTGCTCCTGCCCACCATGCTCCAGCTGGTGCTGGGACAGGCCATGGAGGCACACCCCCGCCCCTCCTGGGCACCTGCGGTCCCTGGCTGGCTTGTCCTTGCTTCCCTTCCCTGCCCCAGTGGGAGGCAGGGCACAGGAAGCCTCCCAGGCTGGGCCGGGGGCTGAGTGGGAGACAGAGGCCAGGCGTGGCCCCTGCTCTGGTGCACCACGTGGGAGGGTGGGGGGCTGTGGGCACCCCAGCACCTCGCAGCCTCTGGAGGCGGAGCTCCAGGCCCCAGGGGCTCCAGGGTGACCTTGCTGGGCAGCCCCAGATTCCCCTGACGTCTCATGGGCTCTGGTGGGGGGCTGGGGGCCTTAACGCTCCCAGGATGGGATGCCCATGCTTCTGTCCTGGACCCCAGGGACGAGGACATTGGGATGCCAGGACCCTGGGCCAGCTAACAGAACCTCCCAAGGCTCACAGGTCCAGAGAGGTGCAGGCCTGGGGGCTTTGGGCAGCCCTCCTGGCCTGCGCAGGGGCTGGGAGCTACAGGAGCAAGCCGCAGGCTCTGGCCCGGGCGTCCAACTTGGGGCTCCCTTTGGGGAGAGAAGATTCGTATCTACCACATCAGTGGCGGAGTGCTGAGCACTGTGCAGTGGCCCAGGCACAGCTGTCCAGGAGGAGGCCAGGGCATGGCTGCCCGAGAGCTGGGAGAGGGGCTGCTGGCTCGGAGGCCCCCAGGCCCTGGCTGGCCCTGTATACAGGCGTGCTACTGGGCACCAGGGCCCTCTCGGGGTCCGCAGCGGGTCGCACCCTGTCCTCAGTTGAGCAAGAAACACATGGTGCAGTGAGCGCGGAGAAGGACAGTCTTGGGGACACCAGCATGCCAGGAGTTCTGTTCATGCAGGGCTCGTGATGGGCCTCTGGGGACAGATGCAGATGGCATCTTGGGACTGCTGATTCTGAGTACAGGGGATCTGCTTCCTGGGCCTTCCCGAGAGAACTAGGGTCCCAGGACACACGCGCCACCAGCTCGGGGGCCACGTGTCTGGAACAGGGGCTCTAGGTGACTCCACTGTAGTACACGCCTCTGATTTGTTTGGGGAGATGCACCTCAAGACACTGTGAGGACACTGGGCAGGAGGCGGTCCCCCAGGGTGGAGGGACAGGAGAGCCAGGAGCTTCCTGGGCAGAGAGGACAGTTTAACACCAAGCAGAGCCCCGCCGTCCCCCATCCGAACCTGGGGCCTCAGCCCTAGCCACAGGAGAAGAGCACACAGCCTCTCTGACACCCCTCTACTGGGGGAGGGTCGCAAGTTGGGCTGGGGGTGCTCCCCAGGCTGGCTTCTCACTGTGGTCAGCCCCAGGCCAGGCAGGGCTGTGGCTGCTGCAACTGATGGTCACCAGGTGGCGCAGGAGAGTGCATAGCCTCCGCTGTGGCCCGGGTCTGCTCTGGCAGGTGATGCAGAGGGAAGAGGAGGGGCAGGACCTACAGTGGGCCCAGGGCCAGCTGGGGGTGTGTCTGCCTAGCGCACTTGAGGCACGTGCCTGGCACTGATGACCGCTAAGAGCCAGGTAAGCAAAGGGGAGGCCGGAATCCAAGCCACCGCAAGAACGGCTGCAGAGCTGGGACCTGCCCGCAGGTGTTCTGGAGAAGGCGCCTCAGCCTGCAGGGCCTGGGGCTGCAGGGGAGGGTGTGCAGCTTGGGCCTCAGGAGCTCCGGGCAGGCCGGCAGGAGGTAAGGGCGAAGTCCAGGAAGGAAAGGCCAGGGGCAGGCCCCCGTCTGCAGAGCAGGAGGAGGAGGAATCTGGGACAGCTCCCGGGGGCCAGGAGGGGCTGATTCTGGGGAGCGGTGCCCACCCCACGTGTCCCCAGTGGCTGGGCCTCGGTAACCGGAGCCTCCTCTACAGCCTGTTGATGCAGCTAGGCGCCCTCCCGCTGGCCGGGGCCAGGTCAGCGGAGGTGGGAGGTCAGGCCCCGGCTGCCCGATTTCACTTTTAAACAAACCCATCGTGGCCTGGTCCTTTCCTCTGAGGCTTGTCACATAAATTCCATTTAGTGCCACTGCTTCTGCTTCCAGGGAGCTGTCAGGGATATTTTGAAAAGGAACTGGGAGGTGGAACAGTGCGGGTGACGGCTCAGGACGGGGTGTCCGGGGAAGGAAGGCAGCCCCAGACCACAGCCTGTCCTGGAGCCCTCACACGGCCACCCTGGCCAGGGGGACAGACCTCAGGCCATGCTCAGGGCTGCTAGGCTGGGAGCCCTGGAGGCCCCTCACCTGCCTGGGTGTGGAAGGAGCAGGACCCTGTGTTTCTTCTCTCTCTGAGGTCTGCAAGAAAAGTCCAGAAATAGGTCACCTGCCTCCAGCTTGTAGGAACTCCTGTTTCCAAGGCCTTGTCTCACACCTTCTCACTGTGCCTGAGAAGGGCAGAAATGGCAAGCCTCTGTGGCCCTGGGAGACTGCCCTGGCCATAGCACAGAGCCGGAAGCTTCTAACGGCCACATCTATTTTATAGAAACGTCCCTGGAATGCCCGAAGTCTTTGCTGTGTGCACTATTAAAACCTGCCTGGTCCTGTGAGGCCCCTCTCTTGGTCTCTAAGACCCACAGTCACTTCATTGACAGCAGGAGGATTTGGAAGTCCCTCCATGCCCCAGGCCAGGCTGCGGCTCTTGCTCTCTGCTACTTGCCCTCAGGTCCCAGGAGAGCCATCCTTTGCATTTGACCTTGGGGTCTACCTGCTGTGGGACCTTCAGAGGAGGAGGAGAGGTGTTGAGTGTTGCTGGGCCCTGCCTTCCCAACAGGCATCTCTGTCAGCTCCAGAGATGCAGGGCCATGCAGACTTGGGGCCCTGAAGGCTTGGTCCACGCAGGCTTAGGTGCACACAATCTTAGGTCCATGCAGGCTTGGGTCCACACAGGCTTGTGTTCACACAGGCTTGGGTCCAACGGGTTTAGGTCCGTGCAGGCTTGGGGAAGAGCTGGGTTTCAAAGGCTCCAGGGTGATGGTGTGGGCCTGATGGTGGAACTGTTGTGGGGACTTCACAGTAGAGGCAGAGCTCTTGGCTCTTGGCCTTTGAAAGGTGTGCGGGCCTTGCAGAGGAGGGTTGGGCAGAGCTGGCTGAGCACACTGCCCCAGCCAACAGCTCCAGCCTCCAGCCTGAGGCAGCTGCCTTAGCCAATAGCTCCAGAGACCACAGCCGCTGCAACCAGGCACCCACCTTGTGTTCAGAGCTCGCACACTCCTCTCTCCCTGACTCCTCTCTCCCACCAGAGATCGCACACTCCCTTCTCCCTGAATCCTCTCTCCCAGTACCTCTTTGAATTCTGACCAGCCATAAAGGCTGGTGAATAAATCTCTTGGCTGCACAGTTGTTACCAGTGTGATTTTTGCCCTTCATTGGTGCCGAAACCCGGGATGCTGTCCCGAGCTGAAGGGCATAATCACCCGGGACTGCCTCAGCCTGCCCCCATTTTTCAATCGCCACTCCAAAGCATCCATCATGGGCCATCGGATTGGTAAGCCCCCCTGTCTCCAGAGCTCCTAAACCCGTTGGGCCTTTCACAGTGGGAACTGACCGGTGATCGTCCAGCAGCCCCGCTTGCGGATCATACGGGGAGGACCGCACCCCACCTAGACCTTCACGGTCACAGTGGACCTCAGGAGCTCTTTCACTTTCTCTTTCTCTCTCTCCCTCTCCAGTGTGTGCGGGAAGAGCAACCTCCTTCCTCACCCTGACTTCAGAGAACGCACAGTTCCTCCATCGACTCACCTCCACGTGCACTGTATGTCAGCACACCAATCCATGCACTCCTCTTAAACCAGGAACATTTCCCTCTCACCAAGCTCAGGGTCAGTTCCCAGGAGCCGACTGGCAAATAGGTTTCACCAACATGCCAACTGTCTGAAAACATAAGCATCTCCTGGTCTTGGTAGACACCTTCTCTGGATGGGTGGAGGCCTTCCCTACTTCCAACAAGAGGGCCTCCACAGTAGCCTCTATTTTAGTCTCAGAAATCCTTCCCTGCTTCAGGTTGCCCACATCCATCCAGTCTGACAACGGGCCTGAATTTGTCCCTCATGTCACCCAAAATATATCTACTTCCCTTAACATTCCTTGGCATTTTCACATCCCATATCACCCCACGTCTTCAGGGAAGGTAGAGAGGACTAATAGAACCCTTAAGGACAGTCTGACTAAACTCTCCCTGGAGCTGCTCCTGGACTGGGTCAAGCTACTGCCCCTTGCCCTCTTTAGGCTCCGAGTCCTCCCAAAAAACCATCTTCACTATCCCCTTTTGAGGTTATGTTTTGGGCGGCCAGCTCTTCCACCTGGAATTTCCCCAATTCAAGGACCCTTGCCCAAAGACCTCTCTCTTCCCCTCTTGTCCTTCATCAGACATCAGCTATGGACATGCCAAGATTACATCCTGCCGGACCCAGGTAGACTCTCCACTTCATTCCCATTAACACCTGGTTCTTGGGTATATTTCTCCCCTCCCCAGAACACGGGATCTCCCTTGCCCCAAAGTGGACAGGCCCCTTCCAGGTTGTGCTGTGCACACCCACGGCTGCTAAGCTTCATGAAACCTCAGGGAACTTGACTTCTTGGATTCATATCTCCAGACTGAAACCAGCTGCCCAATCAGCTGAGGATCCACAAAAGGACGACAGACGCCTACCCCACTATACTTGTTCCTCCCTTCCCACTGATCCCCTAAAAATTTGCTTCTCTCGTGTCTTCGATACTGACTCAAATAATCTTTTCTTCTTGTTCTGAACCTTTAACCAGCTTCTCCTTAGGGATCACCTGTTACTTCTCATCTCCTCCAGGCAGACTTATAGGTCTCTAGAGGGATCAACTACACCCCAGATGGCTCGCTCGGAAGGACCCATACTTTGCTCATGGGCCTCCTGCTCGCCATTGACCTCTTCTCCGTAAGTTCCGCCAGTGGAATACAGGCCGATGGATAATAATCCCTCTCTCCTCCTTTCTATTTGTTGTAAGATGCTGCCTTTAAACTAGCGATGTCTACATTTCCTTTCTTTGGGAGGACACCCTTGCCAATCTATGGCTTCAGGGAACTTTCATCCACACCTGCAGAGATTCATCTTTTTGGCGCCAGCCTCCTGGGAATCCTTTTTGCCCTCGACCCTGACCTACCTGTCTTGTCATATTCCCCCCCATAACACCCCACGTCGTCCCCGTTTCAGCAGGAAATAGTCAGACTGACACACAACATCCCACTTCCTAAGAAAACAAAAAGGGGGGAATGATAGATGGTCTTGGGCCAATGGGCTACCGACCCCCCCCCCTCGGAAGTTTCCGTGTCCTGAGCAAAGCAAACTTGTTTCATTTTCCCAGGGCAGGAAGCAACCTTGTTTCTTCCCCAGGCAGGTGCCAGTGGGCTTAAAGGTCACTCTATTCTCTGGGCAGGATGTTTCTTCCCTGGGCAGGAGCCCATGGGCTTAAAGGTTGCCCTGTTCCATGGGCAAAGAGCCAATAGTGTTAAAGGTCGCTCTGGTACACCCCCCACCAGAAATCCCTATTTAAGCTCCCATCCATCTGGAGCTCAGGACATAACAGCTCGTCCCTGCTGAGAGGAGGCAGCCACTGCATCAGCATTAGACCCACTGCCTCCAGCCCGACGGCAGCTGCCCCAGCTGACAGCTCCATACCCACCTCCTTCAGCCTGATGGCAGCTGCCTTAGCCAATAGCTCCAGAGACCACATCCAGCTCAACCAGGCACCAACCTTCTGTTCAGAGCTCGCACACTCCGGTCTCCCTGACTCCTCTCTCCCAGCACATCTTCGACCACCAACCAGCCATAAAGACTGGTGAATAAATCTCTAGGCTGCACAGTTGTCACTAGTGTGGTTTTTGCCCTTCACCACGTACCACCAGTGAGCTGGCCTTGCCACACAATGTGAGCTGGCCTCTTCTTCAGGTAGCCTCACCTACGGTGGCAGTGGCCAGCTAGCTCCATGCACCGACCCTTCTCTGGTTAGGATGGTCCCAAAGTCAGTGCCCGTGATGCCAATCTAGGATTCTAGTCTAGTCCTGGTGTGATCTGAAAATGCTTTTGCTGTCAGAAGTTTGCAAAAGCTCCCTGCAGATGGTGCATGCATGCAGACAGCCCTGTGCTGCAGGGACCCTTCTCAGGCCGTCTGGGAAGCTTGGTCCTTTTGAGCACTACATCATGGAGACAGTGCAGGGCCACTGGGGAGGATCCCAAGGACACTGCAGTCTGTCTTCTTAGAGACCGTGGGGCAGGGCAGGTCTTCTCTAGAGGACTCGGGAACTCCCTGTCCACTCTGCCCTGGGGCTCACCTGGGCTCTACAGGACGCCTCCCTGTCTCTCCAGCTCCGACACCCTCCTGTCTCCTTGCACCCGTGGTAGGGCCGTCGGCGTGGTGGCCATGGTGGTGCTCCTGGATGCATGAGTCGGTCCTGGATGCTCCCTCCTCTTGCACGGAGGCCTCTGGGTCTGGTGCCTGCTGGGGCTGAGGGTGCAGAGGTGGGCTGAACAGGGGCTCCTGCCTGGAGGCGTCTGTGCAGTGGAGGATGACAGATGCTTGCCGGGAGGAACAAGTGCTCAGGGGTTCTGGAGGGTTGGAGGCGTGGGGTCTCCCCTGAGCTCAGGGCAAGGCTCCAGGATACGGAGCCTTGGGAGGTGCAGGACATGGCCAGGTGGGAAAGCAGGGAGGTCATCTAAGCCTGAGCATGGCCATGTCCTGATCAGGGTGTGCCACGTGCAGCCAGTGTGGGAGTGTGGCCGGAGGCTGGGCTGCAGTGGTCAGGCCTGGTGTGCAGCAGGTTAGGCCAACACAGGCCGCGGAGCCCCAGGCTTTGAGCACTGAGCTCCCACTCCCTGGCCCCATGCCACCAAGGAAGGTCTTCTACAAAGCCACAAATGACCCTCCAGTAGTGCTAGGGCTGGTGACAGGTACCAGGGAAGGTGGACACAGGTGCAGCCTGGGGTGCTGACAGGCAAGGGGGAGCAGGCGTGAGGGCAGCCTGTGTCCCAAGAGCAGCTGCAGAAGCGGAACTCTGGTGATGTGAGCTGCGTGGAGAGGCCCAGGCCTCCAGGAGGAGCCACGGTTGTTTCCCCAGCACTTGCTCTGGCAGGGAGGTGGCCACTGTTGCTTGTGTGTGGCAGAGACTTGGGAGGGTAGGGGGTTGGGGGCGCTCACCGTGGAGCAGAGGATGCTGGGTGCCCTCAACCTCTGGAAGCAGGGCCTCCCGCGTGAGGGGAGGGCAGTGTTTGTCTTACCCTGGTTGGTTCCAAGCTGGGAGTGGGGACAAAAGTTGGGGCGGCTGGCAGGTATTAATGAGCCTCGGGCCAGTTGCTGCAGAAGTCATCGTTTTTCCTTCTGGGCTGTCTGTGGGGACCACGGTCTGACTTGCCAGTTGGCCGCGGGGGCCTCCCAGGCTGGCTGCGGCAGTGGGGGTCAGGGCTCTGCGTGAGGCACGCGCTGGCTGGCGTCCACTTGTGTCTCCAGCCTCTAAAGTAAAGTGGGGGCTCGTTGGCCTGAAGAGCGCCCTCCCAGAGCAGCCCCCAGGGCCCAGCCCCTGAGGCTGGAGGACCCGCTGGGGAGCAGGGTGGGGCTGGCCAGTGGCCAGATGGAACTTCCTCTGCTATGTGTCCCAGGTGGCCACATACCAGGGAGGCTCGGGGTGTGCGGACACTCGGGGCCGCGTCCAAGGAGAGGCATCTGGCCAGGCCCTTCTGGGGCCCTGGGCTCTGTGAGAACGGTTTTATTGAGACGGATGCTGTGTAGTGAATTGAGAAACGGCCACAGCTAGAAAAACAAGCAGGAAACTTCCAGAAAACAAGCACAGCAGAGGGAAGTGCCGGGCCCGAGGGGGAGGCAAGTGCTGAGCTCCTGGGAAACTGCAGCAGAGGAGGAGGCTGGAGGGTCCTGGTGCCAGGGCTGGGGCTGGCGGCTGGCGGGCCTCGGGCATTTCAAGTGCAAGATACCCTTTGACAGATTCCTCTGGACTTCACCAGAGATACACAGGAACTCCCCGAACGCTGATTAAGGAGAAGAGGCGGACAGTGACTCATGCTGGAGTCGGCCCAGCTGACGAAGCTCCCAGCCCGCCGAGTGCGGGCCCGACCCTCTGGCGGTGGGAATCACCCTGGTCAAGGCAGCCCTGGCGGGAGGTCGGGCGGATGATGGACGGGGCTTGGATCAGAGTGTGTGTGTGTGTGTGTGTGTGTGTGTGTGTGTGCGCATATGTGTGCCCCGCGCGCGTGCACGTGCGTGCATGCGTCACACACACACATGTGCACAGGGTGGGAGTGTGTGTCCCCACAAGAGCTGGCAGGGACATCTGGCAGGCCCCTCGCCTCACAAGATGGCCCTCAGGCCCTCAGGGATTCAGGTTCTCAGGGAAACTGCGGGCTCTTGGGCCACACCCAGGTTGGAGTCACTCATCCACTGGACCCGACGTGCAGGGCCACTTTGGCCGACTGGAGGTTTGCTTGACCTGTGCTCTTGTGGAGGAGGACAGAGGGTCACTGGCTCCTGACACGTGCTGGAGAGCTGGAGCAGGGGCACCGTGGGCATCCTGACGCGGACACAGAGCAACAGGACATACGTCTCCTCCTCCCGTGACCAGGAGTCTGCAGAGCTCCAGGACTGTAGAGCTGACTGCCACTGCAGGGCACCATGGACCCCCGGCCGAGGCTTCCTTGACAGCCACAGTCCTGGGTTCTGAGTGAGGAGACAGCAGGTCTCTTCCATTGTGCAGCGTGGTCTGGGGCCAGGCATTGCCCGTGAGCCCTGCAGACGGGTTTCCTGTGGGCACAGGAATTCCCAGCCCTCCACCTGGGTGACATCAACACTGCACCACACAGGCATCAACCTTCAGCCTTGTCTCGTGGAACAGCGGGCATACAGGTAAGACCCGCCTGCTGCTCAGGCAGCACACACGCTCTCCTCCAGGCCAGCCACGGGCTCAGTGGTGGCTGAACCCTCCAAGCTGGGGAGGGGCGCGTGCAGGGAGTGCTCCTGTGCATGGCTGTGTTCCTCCCCAGGACGGGCGGGCAGCGCGGGGTTCGCCGTGAGACACTGGGCCGGCCACACACACCATCGGTTCAGCACTGCTGGGTGCATGCTGTGAGCCTGGCCCACACTGCGGGGCAGGGCCAGCAGGAGCCCCGCAGGCCTTGACCGACCTCCACAGGGCTTGAGTGACAATCAGCAGAGATGGACAAGTGAAAAAGAGAGACTCCAACTTCCGCCTTGTCCTGGGGTCTCACGGAGGACCACCTGGAGAAGCTGGCTTAAGACACTGACAAACTCAGGTGCCTGCACCGTGTCCCCCGCAGGCAGGGAGCAAGGAAGGCTTCAAGGCGCTCTAAATCATGAGGCCGCTCATGGCCCACGCAGAAGGGAGGCCGGGTCACAGCCCTCCCCGTGCCACTGGACCCTGGGCACTCTGTCGCTGTCCTTCACGATCACAGCGTGCCGACTGCTTTCTCAGGCCCGTGAGCATCCTCTTTATAAAACTAGATTTGTATGTGTTTTTGCTTGCTTTAAATTAAAACTCTGATTCTGAGGTAACTGTGGAGTCACATGCAGTTGTAAGAAATAACACAGGGAGAGCACACGCGCCCTCTGCCCGCTTCCCACCAACGCCAGGCCTCAGGAAGCTGAAGAGCGGAGTCACAGCCACCCAGCAGCTCAGCACCCCGCCCTGCAGGGCGCCCTGCCTAGCCACGCCTGCTTCCCTTCCCCACGGAGGCTGGGGGCGAAGCCTCCTCTGCTGTTTCCGAATTGTTCGTTTAGAGATGATATACAAATGGAATTTCGCAGCCTGCAGGCTCTTGGAATTGGCGATTTTCACGCACTGGGTGTGTGTGCTCCAAGCTCCTTTTCCTCACGGAGGTGGCCGTGCTATGGACGTAGGCAGTTGGTTCCACTCTCCAGGCTGTCCTTTCCCACTTTTGGCTTGAGGATTGCAGCTGCTGTGAGGCTGGAGAGACAGGATTTCCGTGGAACATTAGGTTTTCTCCTCTCCGGGATGCATGCGCTCAGGGGAACTGCTGGTGGTGGAGTAGCCCAGTCTCACAGAGCGCAGAAATGTGCAGATGACAGTCCTCCTCACGCCACCCAGCGGGCTCGTCCTGCTGGCAGTGGTACTCTGATGAGGTGAGGGTCAGCCCAGCTGTGTTTGAACTTTCCCTGGTGGCAGTGATGTTGGCACGGCCCCATATGCTTGATTGCACTCTGTAGGCTCTGCCCTGTAAGATGGACGCTCACATTTTCTGCCCTTTTTGGTTTGAATTGTCTGATTCTTTTACTGTTGAGTATTGAAAGTTCTTTATATATATTCTAAACCCTAGTTTTTTGTCAGACGTGTGGTTTGCAAATATTTTCTCCCAGTCTGTAATTTGTTCTTTCATCCTCTTAACATGGTTTTACAGAGCAAAAGTTTTTAAATTCCAGCGAACTCCAACTTAGTATTTTTTCCTTTTATACGGTGCCTTCTTAGTGTCAAGGCTAAGACCTCTGCCCACCTCTAGATCTAAAGATTGTCTCTCTCTCCCTCTAAAAATTGTAGTTCTGAGCTTTCCACTTGAGTCTGTGATCCCTTTTGAGTCGCTCTTTGCAAGGAGTGAGACTTGGGCTGGGACCCAGCACACGGAAAGGCAGCTTCTTCTCCTTGAAGTGCATTCACACCTTGGTAAAAAAAAAAAAAATCAGCTGGGCATGGTTTGTGTGAGTCTGATTTTGGTTCTCTGTTCTGTTCCACTTATCTGGGTGGCTGTCCCTTTGCCAGGATCACACAGTTTTGATTGCTGTAGTCATACAGCAAGTCTTGCAACTGTCTGTACTGATCTCTTCCACTTTACCCTTTTTTTGCAAATTATTTGAGCTGTTGATTGCTTTGCTTTTCCACATGAATTTTAGGATAACATTGTCTATATGTAAAAGAAAATATGGCTAGGGTTTTTGTTGGAATTGCATTAAACCTGTGTATTTATTGAGGAAGAACTGCCATCTTTACTCTGTTGAGCATTTCAATCCATGAACATTGTATGTCTCTCATTGATTTAGATCTCCTTTGATCACTTTCCTCTGCAGTGTAGTTTCTAGTATAAAATACCTGATTATGTTTTGTTAGATTTAGACCTAGTAATTTCAATTTTTTGAGCAATGTATGTTTGTTTGTTTATTTTTAAATCTCAATATGGTAATTTCTCTTTTAATTGGTAATTTAGACCATTTACATATAATGTAATTATTGATGAATTAGGATTTCAATGTTCCTTTTTAGTTTTTTTGTTCTTTTTTGTGGGTTATTTGAACATTTTTTAGAATTCCATTTTTTTTTTACCAAAGTGATGTAAATTTTGTCTACAAATATGAATTAGATTATCTAGTGTTTACAGCTTCTCACAGGTGAGTTTTCCTCTGTAGTCTGCTCAGCATAATGGTATGTTCCTTAAAATTCCCTGAGTGTGGCAAGAGGAATGTGGTGGGGCATTTTGATCTCAGATCAATATGTAACAAGTCTCTCACTCTCATTAGACTCTCCATCTTGAGAGGTCTCTGTACCCTGTGGGGACCTCTCAAAGCTGCTGCAGTTCACGTTTGTCTGGACTTTCAAGTGCCCTTGGGGAACTAGCAGCTTATGTACTTTGCTTTTTATCTGGAACCCATTTGTCTTTATATTTCAGCCAGTTGATTTCTTACTATTTCATTTGCTCTTCACTTTTTTAAAATAATTTTTTTTCAGAGTTTTTGTTTGTTTTCAGCAAGAGTTTGCCATGTTCATGGAAATAAAAGTTTCAAATACTTTGGTTCACTTCTCCCTCAGGACAGAGTCTGAGACAAAGTTTTTATATTCACAGCTCACTTTGGAATCAGGGAACCGGGGATCAGCACTGGTCACGTGCAGAGGGAGGAGGGAAGATGACCCAAGGGGCATTGCTGAGCTGTCGCCGTGGTGGACGGTGGGGCTCTAATGCTGAGGACCTTCTCCATGAGCAGTCATGGAGAGTGGGCTCAGAAATGTCTTATTCTCGGAATATGAATGAGGTGTATTTATCTTCAAAGAGCTGCTCCAGGGTGCGTGAGCCCCCGTGAACTATCTATCACTTGTGGGTATGCCCCAGAACTGATGGTGAAGTCCCACGATGGTGGCCAGGAAGCCCCAGGCAGAGGACGAGCAACACCACCGGGTGCTACGTGGAGCATGACCCGCACACTGCACACTGCTTGCTACTCTTGACAAGTGAGGCCAAGAGGTGGGTCAGGAGGCCAGGAGAGACTCTGCAATGCCTGGACAAAGCCACTGCTATGGCTTGAATGCACCCCCCAAAATCATGTCACTGGTATCTGGAGGAGGGTTCTGTGGGAGGTGATCAGGTGTGGGAGAGGCCACGAGAGTGGGCTTTGTGATGGCTGTGGTGGCTTCATAAGAATGGGAGGAGAGGCCTGACTTGGCAAACTCACTGTCTCACCATGTCCCATGGAATGCCAGGTCACCACCCAGGAAGGCTGCTCTGACCAGATGTGGACCAGATGCCAGCACCATTCCCTTGGACTTCCTGGCCTCCTGAACTGTGAGCCAGATGAACTTTTGTTTTTTATGAATTACCTGGTCTAGGGTATTTTGTTATAGTCACAAAAATGGACTAAGACAGTCACAGACTACAGGATGACCCATGTGTAAGCAGAGGCCATGGAGAGTCACATGACCTGTCTTGGTGATCATGCCCCTGGAGCAGCCTGGCCACCTCCGTTTCCCTGGAGCTCCTCTGCCAGCTGTCTGTCCTCTCTGCTTCCTCCTGTCCCTGCTCTGCTCTCCGGGTTTGCTCGGGCTCCGTGGCCCTGCCTCCCCACCCCCGCTGCTAGCTCTACATATGTCTGCTTTGTCTTTAGCTCTCATGGCCAGTGAGGTCAGCCTGGCTCCCGAGCCCAGGGGGACCCTGCCTGGCCACCCATGTTGGCCTGGGGTCTCTCTCACTCCAGACAGCTGAGGGGCAGGAACGGGGAGGACAGTGCCGGGCAGGGGCTGGAGACTGCCCACATGCTGGGCACAGACGTGAGGGCTGGCAGCTCCCTTTGGTTCTTTGCTCATTCTTAAAACTCTCCAAACGGACGATGGGAGGACCGGGGTCTGTGGGGTCAGCAGGGCCATCCAACCCTCAGAACCCGTGATGTTCCAACTCACTAGCTTGGCCGTTGTGTTTTGTTTTGTTTTAATCTGTGAATTGTTGGGTCGATTCCAACACGATAAAGAGTCACATTTGTTAATCTTGGCGTCAAGACAGCGTGTTTTCAAAGTCAGGACAAAATCAAGGCAGCAAGTTTTAAAGAAGCAGGCCGAGAAGCCCAGGGTGGGGGCCCCGTGGAGAGCGAGCCAGACGGCTGGGGCGGCCGTGTGGACAGTGGCCAGCAAGACGGCTGCATGTGGACAGCGTGGTGTGGCCGCCCCAGGTGGGTGGGTGGACCCGCAGGGGTGGTCTCACCTGACGCAGGCCCGCACCTGTCCACAGCAGCTCTCCCGGGCTCTGGGGGCGCCCCGCGGTGGGCTGCAGGCCTAGAGCTCGGTGGAGGCTCCTGCACCTGGTTTCCTGTGTCAGTCATTAAAGAAAGCCCCGTTGCACCTGTCCCCCCACCCCGCCTGCCCCCTGCAGTCCAGCGCGAGTCGCAGGACCTGCCCTGGGGCGGAGGGTGCAGGGAGCGCCAGGGCGAGTGGCCAGGGCGCGGGGCCTCTCCTCCTCCCTGCGCACCCAGAAGGCCGTGGTTCCCAGGACCCGCCCTTCTAGGTCAGAGACAGGGGAACAGCCGTGTCGCTTCTGTTGTTTCACTGTATGTGTCAGGTCACAAAACCACCTCTCTGTTCTTTCCAGGGATGCCCAGAGGCTTTCCCGAGTGACCCCCAGGCCCACTCACTGGACTCCCAGATGTCGTCACACCTGGTGGTGGTTTCTGTTGTCCTCCAAGTCGTCGCGGTTCAGCCTGCGCGTGGGCGGGAGGACGCGTGGATCTATCAAGATTGATTTTTTATTCTCCCTCTCTCTGCAGGCAGGGCCATTTTTAGCAGTGATCTGGTTTCTATTCCTGGTGAAGAGTTGAGTGCTTTGGGTTGTAAACAGGTGGGCCTCCTGCCCAGTGCACGTAAACAAGGACCACTACTCACCTCCATGGAGAGACCGTCGCGGTTCAGAACCCTCAGGAGAAGTTTGATCCAGCCCACCAGTAATGCAGCGCCCCGAGCCCTCTAGGCCCTGCCCCTCTGCCCTGTTGGTGGCTTCTCATGCTGCCCCAGAAGCTCTGCCAAGGACACCAGGACGCAAGCCCGTCTCCCCGCCCGACGACAGGGAGTGCCCATCTAGAGTCCTGAGGTGCACTCCAAGCCCCTCCTGGTCCCTTCCCTCCCCCAGAGTGATTCTCCAGGCTCCTCGCGGGGCCAAAGGGCCACGGGGACTGCAGTGACATCTCCACTCGCTGTCCAGGAAGCCACCTGCTGCGGGGCCCTAGACGCCGAAGTCTGAACGGTCCTTCAGCCTGCTCTGGGCCTTGCCTGGGCGCGCCCGGGAGCCCTCCTCCTGCTCCACCCACCCACCCACTCCTTGGGCCAGCGTGGGCGGGTTAGAACCTCAGCTGCGGACTCCTGGAGATGGCCTGGGGATGGAGCCTGAAGGCTGAAGTCCCCTCTCAGGCCCAGGCACAGTGTCCTCCAGCCCTGGCCTACTGTGGCCCAGCGGAGGACAGAGAGCCACTCCTTGGTGGGTTGGGGTCCACCCGCCCCGAGAGCAGGGAGCCCAGGAGCAGGCTCCACACAGAGCCTAGGCTCAGCGGCCACCCCTCGCTCTCCCTGCGCCACTCACAGCCTCCCAGCAGGTTATGTGGGTAGCAGCGATGCCAGGGAGGGACCCGAACACCTGGACGGGCATGTGCGTCAGAGCTGATGCCAGGAGAGCAGGAAGCCAGTGAAAATCAGTGGGCACAAGGCTGCCCAGCGGCCAGTGGGCACCATGGTGCTCGTAGGGAAGGGGGCTGCATTCTGTGCCAATCACCTCCTGGGCTGCGTGTGTGTGGATGCTCAGGAGTGCAGGCTGCAGTGAGCTGTGGCTTTCCTGACCCCGGGGTCCCTGGGTCCCTAGGTCCCTGGTCCCTGGGCCTTTGCCCTTTTTGTGGGCTCTGAGCAGTGACCTGACCTTGGAATGCCTGGGTCATTGCCTGGTTTGCCCTTTATCTTGCTCTGACCATGATCATGGTCAAGTTCAGGCTCCCTGTTTATTTCTTCCTGGTAAAACTGGGAGTTGCGACTGGGCCCTGTCCTGGGAGGGGCTGACATGGTGGTGGTGGGCCGGGTCGCAGGTCCCACCTCCTGCCCCCCAATGCCTCTGCATTCTCCTTTTCATCATTTTTGGACCGGTGGGTTCTGCAGCCTGAACCCTCTCAGTGCGGGTCTCTGAGCCCCAGCTCTGCGCCTCCTTCCACAGACCTACGTCCAGCCCTGAAAACTCTTAGCATAGAACAGCTGGCTGGACCCGACCACACACTGGACGGCCAGACACATCCAATGTCCCGCCCAGAGAAATCTCGTGGTTCTGACGGCTCAACACCCTCCCCGCACAACCTGGGAGGAGCCGGAGTGTCCCTGCGTTAGGGTCAGGGTTGAGTTAGGGTCCTGGGGCTCCTACTGGACAAGAGTCAGGTGCCCTGGGCATCTGCGCCCCGTCACAGGGACTCAGGTTCACAGGCAAGCCACAGGACGAGAGCCAGCCTCCAGAGTGCTGATGGCATCCTCGGCTGGCCTGTGACGTCACACGTTGTTCTTCTAAACGCCTTCTGATTTCTTTGTAGCCGAGGAGATGGACCTAATTCTCCCCATTCTAACTGGAGACTTTCTTGGCGGGGGGCACTGGGGATTGAACTCAGGGGCACTCTGCCACTGAGCCACATCCCAGCCCTATTTTGTATTTTATTTAGAGACAGGGTCTCACTGAGTTGCTTAGCACCTCCCTTTTCCTGAGGCTGGCTTTGAACTCGCGATCCTCCTGCCTCAGCCTCCCGAGCCGCTGGGATGACAGGTGTGTGCCACCGCGCTCGCTGGAGACATTTTTGAGAGTGAAAATCCCGGCAGGCACTTTCAGTCCTGGGTGGTGGGCGCCCAGAGGAGGCCGCCTCCTCCCTGCACCCTGGGATCTTGTCAGTGAGCGCCTTGGGGACCAGCTATCAGGTTTTTCTCTTAAATGAAACCTCCATTTGGAAGCCCGGAGCCTAGAAATTTTAAATAACCCGCAAGGATCAGGGAATCACGCAGGAAAGCCACAAGTCCTTCCCGGGCAGCCCCGAACACCCTCTGGGGAGGATGGAATGGCTCCATCTGCCACTGGAGAAAGGAGCTCCCACACTGCAGAGAACTTTCCGGAAGACTCAGGACGTGGGGAGACCTGCCAGCTGGGTGTGGGTGGGAGACGGCGGTAAGCGGACGCTAAGCTTGCGGACTGTTCGGGCCTCTTCTGGACTCACGTTACTTGAAAGGGAGCGTTGCACTTAAAGGGAGGTCACGGATCTAATGGCGGCTCCACAGCTGTGGAGAGCAGGTTGTGGTGGCTGGGGACAGCGCGGCCAGCCCTGGGACACCCCATTTTGTAAGCAGCAGTCTGCCCTGGGCCACCGCATTCTGAGTGCGAGTGCTGAGGCAGAATGACTTGGTGCCTTTCCTGGGCACGTGGACGACCACCCGAAGCTGGGCACACAGAACTTGCCAGGAGGAGCAGCCCCGCGGGGCTCCTTGCACAGTGTACCTGTGCACATTGTGCAAGGCTAGACGTGGGTCTGTGCCTTGGTGCATCCGGGGGCTGGCACTCAGTCTCACGGGAGTCACGCGACTGCACTCCAGGCCTGTGCTTGCCCAGCTGTGGCTCCTGCCACGCAGGTGGCCAGGGTGTGCGGGCAGTGAAGTGGTGCCTCCTGCAGAGGGCCCTGGGGTCTGTCACACAGCCAGACTCATCTCACCCCAGGCTAAAGGGCCCGTGTGGCAGCCGGAAGTGAGGACGGAAGTCCAGCAGAGCCCAGGATGTGTGGGGCCTGGGCCGGGCCACGTCCTGCCTCTTTCTTTCTGACCAGCAGCTGTTCAGGTCCCCTCCTCTTCCCAGTGGCCCTGAGTGCAGAGGACGTGATGCCCTCATTATGGTCTGTGGCTTGGAGGCAGCTGTGGTGCCAGGTCCAGGCTCAGCCTCCGCACGTGGCTGCTGTGGGCACATTCACGCTGCGGTGATGGGGATGAGTGCAGGGTCCACCCTCGCCGTCCTACCAGTCACGTCCTCTCCTGAGACCACGGAGGAGGGGCGGAGACTCAATGCAGGCTGCACTCAGCGTGGGCCTTTGGGTAGCTGCAGCCTCTTCCCTGGGCCTCCCTTGCCAGGGCTGGGTCCTCCAGGCCAGCATCCTGGCTCTGCCCACTCACTCAGAGATGGCCTGGCCCTCCAGGGAGGCCACCCACCCCTCTGGGGTGCTCAAGGTTACCCAACCCAATCACAACCTGCCTCTTGGTCCTTCAGAGGCCCTGGCAGCCCTGGGCACACACTAGTCTTTCTCTGGCTGCCTCCTGTGGACACGCTGGGCCTCCCGGGCTCTCCAGCCTCACACTGAGTGGCCGTGCAGGCAGCGAGGCCTGGAGGTCTCCCTCTGTCTGTGCAGTTGCTTTTAAAAGCAAAGAGCAGGACTTCTGCGTTCAGTCTTGTTGGCTTTGGCCAGCACTCCTGCCCGAGGCAGTGTCTGGGCCTCCGTCCTACAGGGGACCCTCCCCCTAGGACCCTCCCCCAGTGTGATCCTGCCCGAGTGGAATCCAAACCAAGCTCCTCCTGCTCTGGGCCAGGGCCCCTCCCCTAGCTGGTTTGCAATGCTAGTGTGGCTGGGCCCAGGGTGGGGGTCTGCAGCGCCCACTGTCCCCACGGGCCCCAGTTCTGCCTGACGCCCAGCCAGCTCTCGGCTCCTGAGGCCTCCTCTGCTCTCCTGAGCGCAGGGAGCAGGTGGGGTGCTCGGGGTAGGTTTTCTGAAGACAGCGCCTGTGGCTCGGGCACCTCCTGACCCAGGGACTCAGGCACCGCAGAGCTGTGTCCTGGGCAGGTTCGCCCTGGTCTCTTCCACGTCAAGGCTGGCAGGGTTCTAGCTGCCCTGGAGAGAGGCTGCAAGACTTCAAAGCAGGTGCCACCACAGAGGAGTGACCCCATGACGCACATCAGCTGAGCGCGAGCCGCCATCACGGAGGATCTGAGCCTGCCCGGAGCTGACCGCTGGGGGCAGCCCGCGCTGAGGTGTGCAGGGCCCTGAGCATGGGGCACCTGCCCAGGACACCCGCCGGGGTCCTCATCTGGGGGCCCGAGGGGTGGGAGGCAGGACGGGAATCCCTGCTCACGTGACACATGCCGGGTGACCTGCTCCAGACTCCCAGTGTGTGAGCGAGAGCGCAGGAGACCCCGGGAGGGGCGGGCTGGGAGAGCGGGGCCTGCGGGCTGACTGGGTGGGCAGGAGGGGCCGGCGCAGCCCGGGGCCAGAAAGGGCCCTCGGGAGGGTGCGTGGACAGCGACAGCCTGAGAGCGGCTGCCCAGGAGTGGACTCCTGTCTGGCTGGGCATGGGGCCTGCGGCAGGTGGAGACAGTCCCAGGCTGGGGGGCGCCACCTCAGGTCTCTTCTTGGACCGTGGCCGTGGGTGGCTTCTCTGAGGTCCCAGCGAACTCTGCTCGTGACCCTCCCGGGTGAGCCCAGGGTGTCCGCTCACTCCCGTGGGTGTCCCCCAACCCACCCCCAGGTGTGGGTGGCTCCCAGGCCAGGCCTCATGTGAGACATGGTGTCACTCAGCCACAGACCAGGCGGTGGCTCGGGTGTGGGGAAGTGTGACCTCTGGCTGTGGGAGCCGCAGTGCGAGTCCCACCCTCCCCTCTGTGTCGTGTGTGTTGTGTGACCTGGCCTCTGTCTTGAGTCCAGGGGAGAGGCCCGCGGCCTCTGCAGTCTCTTGGCCACCCAGCACTGTGTCCTCCAGAAGGTTCCACGGGCCCCCAGGGCTGGACTCCTGCTTCTGCCTTCCTGGAGCCCCTGCAGAGGAGTGGGTGTGTGCCCAGGGTGCGCGTGTCTGGTGTGCTGGCCACGTGCACACGTGTGGTCATCTTGTGCTGCAGGTGAGAGGACATGGTACGAGCATATGTGCACAGCCCTCCTGCCTGCCTGTGCACGTGCACAAGTGCTCACGTGTATGTGGGTGTGTGTGGTGTGTGCACACCTGGGTGAATGCATGGGTGTGCGCCCGGAAGGTCTGTGCTGTTGTTCACAGTGCAGGGGACGCAGGGGCTCGGGCTGCAGCCACCAGCCCCCGATAGGTGCCCAGGACCCCTCTCCAAGAAAGCTGTGCCGTGCCAGGGTCACCACCAGGAGCAAGCCCAGTGACAGAAGTTGGGCCCAGGTTCTGGAGCCCCGGCCCTTTGGCAGACCTGGGAGAGGGGTGGGTGGGGAATGAGGGCTGCAGGCCACTACGGTCCCGCCAGAGACCCTCACTCCCAAGCTTGCTGTCTGGGAGTCCCTGGGGTCCCTGTGTCCTCTGGTCCGTGGGCAGCCCCACCCAGCAGACGCTAGCACTAGGTGCCATCCAGAAGACACAGTTCCGGTGGCTCAGGGTGGTGACCTGGTGATGTGTGGTCCCAGAGTTGGAAGCCCCCATCCTGGGGCCATCTGCATTCCCCGCTGCTGTCCACAGGTGTGGACAGGGTCACATGGCCAGCAGGCAGGGTGTGGGACTCCTTCCTCCTCCCTCTCATTGAGATCCCACCTGGACCCGACCCCAGCTAGATGCTCCTTCCTAACAGTGGACCATGATCCTCGTGAGATGCCCAGCAGGCACCTTCCTGCCTGCGCCTGCAGACGCCGCTCCTAACCTCACCTGGCCACCTGTGTGGCTCTGGAGGGCTGGGCAGTGCCCGCGGGCCTCAGGTCAGCAGAGGGTGGATGTGTTTAGAAGACACCATGACCCAGCTGGAGAAGGGGCAGCGTGGCTTGGGCACCGCGTCTGGGGAAGGTGGACTCCACCACGGGAGACGTGGGGAGGCCGTGGGGAGCAGACACTGGCTGGGGCTGACCTTGGACAGTAGGACTGGCAAGTGCAAATGAAGAGCAGGACTGGCAGGGAGTGGTGGAGTCTTGCTGCTGTGGCTGCTGGGAGCACAGCCGGGAAGGGCCTGTGGCAGGGCTGGGGACCTCCTGCTGTGATGGAGGGAATCCAGGTGTCCAGGGCGGGTTCCCAGCCTGGTGCTCTGGGGGAGGCAGTGGGCTTTCTGGGTGTGCCCTCAGGGGACTGGACGGCCCCTCCCTGCCTTTTTCTCTTTCTCTGCTTCCCAGTCACCATCTGGGGGGCACCTCCCACCATGATGCTCTGCCTCACCACAGGCACAAAGCAATGGAGCCCACCGACCATGGCCCGAAACCTCTGAAACCATGAGCCAAAATGAGTTTCCTTCTTATCAGTCGTTCATCTCAGGTACTGTGTCCCAGAGAAGGAAAGGGGGATCAGCAACGGCTGCCTAGGCCTGGGTCTGTCAACACTCACGACCACCCTAGCTTCTAGAAATTTCTGTAGCTCCGTACAGCACAGAGTTCTCCCACCCCCGCTCATTCCCTGTGGAGTGAAGCAGCAGCCCTTTCTGTGACCAGCTTTCCCAGGCCGTCCCCCGGCTGCAAGAACAGAGACGCAGAGACCGGGGCTGTGCGGGCGTCTTTATTGTTCCTGGCGGGGAGCAGTATACACAGCCACAGTGCAGTCACTTAGCTTGTAAAAATATCTCAATAAATAAACAAATAAGCAACATATACACTGAAACAGGGAATATAAAAAATGGCTAGCTGAGCAGGCCCTGGAGGAGGGCAGAGAGGTGAGGGCTCCAGGCTTCCGTGAAGGTTGTGCGGAGGGCTGGGGTCGGAGCTTGAGGTTCCTTTTCTGAGAGCCTTGGTCCAGTTTAAACAGATTGTACGAGAATGCATTTCTGTTTTATTAAAAAAATATACATTAAAAAAGGCACTTAGAGAGATACAAATCCAAAATCCAGGTATTTATAAGCACATTCCTGAATCTAGAGATTTTCAGAAAGAATAAATCCACCCCCCAAAACAAAACCCAGAAGAAAATTCCAAATGGTGACGAGATGACAAGGTGGAGGTCACAGCAGGAGGGCTGGGAGTGGCCTCCCATGCTGAAGTCTCTGGGTGCCCGACGCTGCTGTCCTCTGCACGCTGCTGGAGCTCAGGGCCTCCACGATGCCGTCCAGGCCTCAGAGGTGCAGGGTGGACCTGTTCCACTGTGCCTCAGACATGCAGTGGCCTGGAAGACAAGAGGGACGAGCTGCTAGGGCCTGCTCAGCCTCCTGCGTCTTGCCTCCTGGGGACACAGCACAGCCTCCCATGGGGAGACCCCAGAGAGCTGGCTGTCCCTCCTCAGGCCTCCTCCCTGTCCTCCCCTGGATGAAACTGGACAGGTGACCCCTGCCAAGCACCCCACTGCCCCCAGGGCCCAGGCCACGCCCGAGCTCCCAGAGCCCCTGGGCACTGACCCACGGCTCTGCAGCCCTCGATCCACGAGCCACCTCAGCTGGCCGTGCGGGGAAGGGCTGCTCTGGGTGGACACGGGGGCAGCTGGGAGGCAGCAGCTGGGACTTCTGGTAGTGACACTGTCCAGGGCTGGGGTCGGGGATGAGGACACAGAGATGTGGGATGGCGCTAGGGGAGCTGTGCTGTCGAGACAGTCCCACAGCAGGAGAAGGGGCAGGGACAGGACAGAGGCACAGGTGTGTGTCACAGCTGCCCTGACGGCAGCACCACATGCACCATGCCACAGGCACAGCCGGGAAACCGCATCGGCACAGTCCGAGAGCTCACTCAAATGCCTGGTGTGTGTGTGTGAGAGAGAGAGTGTGTGTGAGTGTGTGCAAGTGTGTGAGTATGTGTGAGTGGGTGAGAGTGTGTGTGAGTGTGTGCAAGTGTGTGAGTATGTGTGAGTGGGTGTGAGTGTGTGAGAGACAGTGTGTGAGTGTGTGTGAGTGTGTATGTGCAAGTAAGTCTGTGAGTGGGTGAGTGTGAGAGTGTGTGTGAGTGTATGAGTATATGTGAGTATGTGTGAGTGTATGAGTGTGTGAGTGAGAGACAGTGTGAGTGTATGAGTGTGTGAGAGACAGTGTGAGTGTGTGAGTGTGCGAGTAAGTGTGTGAGTGTGTGAGTAAGTGTGTGAATGGGTGAGTGTGAGAGTGTGTGTGAGTGTGTGCGAGTGAGTGCTAGTGGGTGAGTATGTGTGAGTGGGTGTGTGTGCGAGTGTGTGGGTATGCGAGTATGTGTGTGAGTGTGCGAGTGTGTGTGTGTGCGAGTGAGTGCTAGTGGGTGAGTATGTGTGAGTGAGTGTGAGTGAGAGACAGTGTGTGCAAGTGTGTGAGTGTGCGAGTATGTGTGTGAGTGTGTGCAAGAGTGAGAGAGGGTGTGTGTGAATGTGTGTGTGTGGTTCAGGCAGTTTCATCACATGTGTGTGTTCTTGCACCCCGGCTGTGACCAGCACACCCAACCCTTCCATCACACAGTCCCCTGGTGCCCACAACTGGTTGTTAAACATGCAGAGGGCCAGTCGCAGTGGGCAGGGCCTGACTTGCTTCGTGCCCGCGGGTCCCCCAGGGTCCTCCTGGTGAGGAACCCTCTGGGGAGTTCCAGGAGCCTCTCTCCCCAGCTGCAAGGGCAGCGTGGGCAGCCAGCTGGGGACAGGCCGTGCCACGCACCACACACATACACGTGCCCACATGCCTGCGCTCCACAAAGAGCTTGCTCTAGAGTGTGCTTGTGAAGGAACGGTGAGCTGCAGGGAGAGGGACCCGCGCAGGAGGGCCGGCCAGGTCCTCGAGGACACCTGGGGCCCCAGGCCCTCCACGCCTGTGCCTGTGCCCCCCGAGCTCACTGAAGCTGTGCTGGGAAGACGATGGGACTGAGCTGCGCCCCAGCTTCAGAGGGGTGAGCTGCTGTAGGCCGAGGCACCCGTTGTGAGCACCGCAGGGGGCAGGAGGGCGCCGCTTGGCACAGCTCCACAGGGCCTCTGAGCGGAGGGCGCTGGAGCCAAGCTCCGGGTGGAGGCTGAAGCCACGGAGCATGAGCCTGGCCACCTGGCACCCAGCTCCGGGCTGTGGCTGTGGCCAGGGCCGCGGCTGACTGCCACGTGTTGCTGAGCCTGGCCCCATGCTCCCGGGTCACTGTGCCATGATCCAGAGTAGGCCCTGTCCTCCCGGGGACCCAAGCTCTGCTGGGCTCCACGGCTCCTGGTGCTGTTTCCCTGTTGAGTCGAGACAAAGCTCTGACAAGGCTAAGAGAGATCTTCCCTAAAACTCAAGTGCATGCGCGCGCGCATGCACACACACACACACACACACACACACACACACACACACACTTCTTTTTTTCGAGTTCAGAGCACTCCAAATATTTAAGCCTTTTTAAGTGGTCCTGGGCAGAAAGTCAAAGGCTGCTCTCTTTAGGAGAATGTGGTTGTAATTAGATAATTAATAAGGGGGGGGGGGTAGAGAAAGCTAAATGGAAGCCTTCCTCAGTGGGAGGAAATAATTACAGCAGCTTTTGATATCTGAGCCTAGCCAGCTCTCCAAGGGGAAATACAGTATCATCCATGAAAAGCCAAAAATGACAGGGGCCGTCTCCAGCCAGTGGTGGGTTTGCTTCACGTGCCCGCGGGGCCCAGGGTGCAGGCAGGTTCATTAGTCTTCCTGACCGAGAGCCTCCCAACCTGGACCCCTCCATGTCACCCTGACCCCGGCCTCATCTCCCAACGCGGACGGCATTCTCTACAACAAATGTAAAACATCTGGGCTCAAGACCGCCTCCCGCACGGAGGGGCCACCTGAATCGAGGGCAGGCATCCTGCGCACAGCCCACTTGGCCTCTGCCTGCCTGGCCCAGGAGGGGTGGTGCAGGAGCACAGGGTGGCTGGGCCAAGGGGGTGCCTGCAATCACCTCCCCCCACCAGACCCTGAGCACCAAGAAGCTGCAGGGTCATGGTCAACTCTAAATCCCCAGGGAACAACCAAAGATGAGACGCAATGAAAAGTCTCCAGAAAGTGGGACAGGGCTGAAGGAGGAGGAGCTTGGTCACAAAGCCTCCATCCGCTCACCCACTAGGGCTTTGCACCTGCCAGCCTTCTTCCCATCCGCTCGTCCGCCCACCAGTCCATCCTTCCACCCACGCAATCAATATCCACACAGCCCTCCCTCCCTCCATCTGTGCATCCATCCATGCCTCCTTTCCTCCCCTCCACCCTCCCTCCATCCTTCAACACATGCAACCACATATTCATCCATCCATCCCATCCCTCCCTCCATCCCTCAATCCTCCATCCATCCATCTATCCCTCTCTCTCTCCATCCATCCATCCATCCATCCATCCATCCATCCATCATTCATCCTCCATCCATCCAGCCAGCCATTCCTCCCTCCATCCTATCCCTCCATCCCTCTATCCATCCCTCTCTCCATCCATCCATCCAACCACACATCCATGTAGACATCCACCCATCCACCTCTCCAACATATAGTGACCATCTATTGTGCACTGTTGTTAAAAAAGACAAAATAAATCAGAGAACTCTGGCAGGGTAGAAGAACAGGTCAGCCACCAGAACACGGTGTAGATGCTGAAAGCTTTATTAAGGAGGTACAAGCAGGACTCTGCAAAGGAAAGGGAAGGGGCAGAGCACACACACACACACACACACACACACACACACACGAGCTTCCGCCTGTGGGGCCTGCAGTGGTGCAGGAGAAAGGTCAGGAGGTGAGAGCTGACCACAGACTGTGGGGTGTGACTGTCACCTCAGGGCACGGCCAGCAGACATCCAGGTGCCACTGCCCCTCTACCTGCCTCTCAACTCCTGGCAGGAGGAGCGGAGGAGGCCTGGCCGTCTTGGGGCCTGGAGTTGCCCGGTTCCCTCCAACAGTGCCGCCCCTGCTGCTCTGCCGTGGCCTTCCGTGGCCCCACTACCTGCAGCAAAGGTCCCTCCACCCTGGGCTTGCAGCTCCTCTGGGGTTGGGCAGTGCCAAGCTGGAGGGACCCTGTGCGTGCACCGATAGAGAAGCCCAAGCTGCCGTGGGGCCGTGCCTTGCCCTTTCCTGGGGAAGAAGGAAGAGCCCAGAACTGCAGTCTCCTCTGGAGACGAGATGCCACGGCTGCCCCCACGGAGGGGAGCGGGTGGAAGCCAGGGGCGGGCTTGGGAGAAGCAAGGCACAGGAAATCAGAGGTCTCTTGAGCATGGAAGCACACTCCCCAGCGCGGACCCTGGTGAGCGAGCCCGGCGGTCAGCGTGGGCAGAGGTGAGCAGGGCAGAGCACAGCATGCCCTGTGTTCAGGAAGGAGCGACGTCTTCCTGTGAAAGGGGAACTTGAGTTCTGGCAGGAAAACTGAGCCACACCACAAAGAAACTTCTGGATTCTGGGAATGAGACAACCCCCTAGGGCTTTCAGACAGAGAAAGAAGCGACAGCAACCTGACTTGCGGTGGCTTCCCACAGGCGCCCCCACCTGCCAAACGACAACCCCAGAACGTCCCCGTGCTGATGGAAACGTGGGGCTGCCCTGGGTCCTCTGTGCCAAGGGCAGGAGCATGGGGGGTAAAGGGGACTCGCCACGTGGAGGCGCAGGATGCCCGAGGAAGCTGATGGAAGATGCCGCCCAAAACAGCAGGACACAGCTGTGCCACTGCTAGAGCCACCAACAGCCAACCACCCTCCACAAGACGGGCACGTGACCAGCAGGGAAAATCACAGGCCACACGAGCAGCAGGAAGTGGAGAAGCAAGAGGCCTGGGGCACAGGCCCCGCCGGGCACATCCACGGATCCCCGTCCCCCAAGTTGCCCAAGTCACACCACGGGGAGGGAACAGCAGCCAGACCTGCTCCAGCCAGGCCCACCCGTGAGCTCTATTCTTGATTCCTGTGCTGTCCAGTCTCCCAAACCCAGAAGAGGCGGGAAACCAGGAGCGTCAACCATCAGATGAAGCGGCCAGGCGGCGAGGGCAGTGGAGAGCTGCGCGTCCCAGAGAACACGGCTCCAGGTGGCGCACAGAGCATCACGGACCCTGCTGGGAACACCCCGCACGAGACCCAGACTCTTCCAGAGTTTAAGGATGGGGGCTGCCTATTTTATCTCATTTGTGTTTATTTTTAAGACTGTCCTAGAGCAGTTGGAGGCTGTCAGCGAAGCTGAGAGAAAGGCTGAGGAGGTCCCCCCTGCCCCGTCCCACCATGCCGGCTCCCCAGGAAACGCACGCAGCCAGCAGCTGCCAGGTGGCCTGGGACAAAGGACAGGCATCCGCCCCAGGGTCTAAATGCCAGCATCCTAAGAGAACATCAGCAAATCAGGCCACAGTTTTAAAGAATCGATGCCGGGTGACCAAGAAACCTGGACATAGGAAGGCAGGCGGTGAACGCCCTGGAAGCTGCTGCAAGAGGGGCAGGCACAGGCTGTCGGACCCCAAGAGCAGCCACAAGCTCTGGGGAGACGCGAGCTGCCCACGGACCTGCTGGCCCAGGGCAGAGCCCAGCTGCTGCTGGAGGCGCACAGCAGTGGGAAAGTGGCTTGGTTTCTCCAGGCCTCGCCTTCCTCGTGAAACGCTGACTGGGGCAATAATAGGACCTACTGCGTGGGTGCAGTGAGGGCTAGTCACTGTGTCCCGTGCAAACCTTGGGCCCTGGCTGGCACTCAGCACCCTTGGCAGGGGCAGTTTTCTTCCCCAGCTGGGGTCTCAGACAGCGCCTGGCACACGCAGGTGCTCGCCAAGTGCTAGGAGGGCAACTGCAGCGGAGAGACCCGTCCACCTGGGTGCAGCGCCCCAGCTCCCGAGACCGCCAGACCCAGCCGGGCACCGCCCACTGTGGGGCAGAGTGGACGACCGACAGCAGGGAGGCGGGTCTGCTGTGCTGGTGCCCACTGGACACCGGAGGGCATGGGCAGGGCACAGCCCCTGCCTTCTGACCCAGGTGCTCGCTGCTCGAAGGGAGCAGGCAAAGGTCTGTCAAAGGACCCAGAAGTCACCATGATGGAGGCCGTCGGGAGGGAGGGGCTGCTGGGACCACCTGACCACGAGGTGCGGCTGACCAAGCCTGGGCAGCAGAGGGCTGCAGGGGCCTCCAGCCCCTCCCCCTAGCCACCCCAAAGAGGGACACAAGGCCGCAAGACTGGCCTGTAGGCTGGGCCGATAGGACGCCTGCTCCCAGCTGGAGGTCAGCGCGCTGGGCCCCGCCAGTGCGCAGAGGAGGGAGAAGAGCACCAGCCTGGGCACCGCCTGGACCCGGAGCTCGCCCCAGCCACACCCGCACGGGGCCTGCGTCAGCACACCCAGGCCGGGGCGCTTTGTATCATTCGGAACAGACTCTGAATCACACACTGAGTTCCTGCCTCGGGGAGGGTGGCCCTGGCCAGCAGTAGCAGGACCAGGGAGCCCATCAGCGCTGCCCTCCCCAGCCCTTGCCTGACCAGGACCAGCATCGGCACGCATTAGACCAGCTTCCCCGACGCTGCCTGAGCAGAAAGCTGGCTGAGCTTGCCAGCCTCCAGTCACACCTGCAGCCGCAGCCCCGCTCACAGAGGGGAGGTCTGTGAGGCCCCACATCACACAGCTGCTTAGAGCCACGGCGGGAGCAGGAACGTGGCCTGGTGCTGCTCCCTGTGTGAACCTGGCTTCACCCTGGGCCCTGGTGCCGAGGCTTTGATGGCCCAGGCAAGGAGCCCTGGGACACTTTTGGGACAGCCTCAGGGGGGCGGGAAGGCCTGGAGGCAGGCCCACACATAGTGGACATTGTTGGCCACCCCCCAGTGACCATCCATCTGAACAGGTGGGCATCAGGTGTCAGCAACAGGCCCTGAAAGGGTTGAAGAGAGTCATTCCCACTCGGCTGAAGGGCTTCAAAGACTCCACGGGGTGAGTGCAGGCCAGCTCCGGGCAGCCACGCCTGCTGCCCACACAGAGCTGGCCTCCCCCGCCCAGAGCCGCCTCCCCCGCGTGCAGTCTTTTGACAAACTCCTTGTGCAGAAGGGAGGAAACGAGGTCCTTCACTTTCAAAGGAGACCACGAAGCCTCCTGGGGCCAGCTCTGCCCAGGGCAGGCCCAGGGAGAGCTGGGTGGGTGTCAAGGGCGTGGCCTGGGTGGGCAGGGCCTGCACCTCTCACCAGCAGTCCTGCAGGGCTCAGTGGTGGGGGGGCCCTGGCAGGGGAGGAGCCAGAGGTCCAGCCCCCTGCTGGGTGCTGGGGCGGGTCCACTCCTGGACAAAGCTGGGGGTCCCTCCAGCCCCAGCCAACCCGCCTGCACCTCTCCGCTCCAAGCAGGCCCTGGGTGCCTGGGGCAGTGGGACCGGCAGTCACATGGCAAGCAGAGTAGGGACCCCAGCCCACGAGGAGGACTACACCACGTAGTCATTGGCTTCTGAAGCTGGGGACTTGGGGAGCAGGGACACATGGGGCACCCCACTGCAGGGCCTCTGCCACGGCCCTTACTTCCCCAGGAGGAGGGGAGATGTGGCCACTACCAGGTGATGATGGCAGGGCCAGGAGGAAGGGACAAAGGCAGACTGTTCTCTCCCAGGCAAGCGGGGATCAAGAGGCAGCGGGACTTGGAGTTTGGTTTGTTTCTACAACGTTCCTTTGGAAGGCTGTGCCCGGCCCGACCCCTCACTGGGGGTCCCTGCCCTTCCAAGGGCCGTTGAAGCATCTCTAACTCGCTGCTCTGCAGGCCTCCGGGGCCCCTTGGCAGGCTCCTGGGCTCTTTTTTGAAAGAGTCGAATGGGAGCCACGGCCATGGGCTTCTCCTCAGGCCAGCGAGTGCGAGGAGTCCACGTGCTGGCCACGGCGCCCTGCACGGGGCCAGGTGAAGACCCCGGGGCTGCCCTCTGTGCATATGGCGGGGAGCAGCCCCTTCCCCTCTGGAGGCTGACCCAGGAGTAACAGGGTGGGTGAGACTGCACCTCCCCCTGCACCCACAAAGCTCCCAGTGCGCCAGCGGACCCACAGCATCTCCCAGCCGTGCAGAGAAATGGCCAGGCCCTGCCTGCTCTCCGGAGCGCTCCCTGACTGTGGGGATTTCCAGTTCCAGGGGCTGGGGACTAGCGAGGGCTAGGGGACTGCTGCTCTGACACTGGGGCAGCTCCGTGTGTTCCGGGGACAGTGTCTCATTTGTGCTCTGTGAGCTGACGCTGCCTGTGCCCTCTGAGCTCTCTGCACCCGCCCTAACCCAGCGCTTCCGGACACCACTGGTGGGCGTCTCAGCTGGGCTCAGGGTGAAGCTGGGCAGGGCGGTTGTGGCCATCTTGCCCATCCCTGGCCCCCTCTCCGCCCGCGACACCTGTGTCTGACCCGGCTCGTTGCTAGAGGAAGAGGCGCCTGCTGGGAGGGGGACGCCTGTGACGCAGGCTGGGTTCTCCCACTCCTGAGTGGCCCACAGTGGCGCTGTCGGCTGAGCTTCTTCAGGGAAGACAGACCCCGCGCCAGCTGGCCGTGGCTGACCCTGTCCTGGGGCTTGGCTCTGGGGACGCAGGCCGACTGGAATGGCCTATCAGGTGAGGAGAAGCCAGCCTGCAGGCACCAGGGGACAGGGCAGCTCGCCTCGCTCTGGGCCTGCGTTCCTGCCTTGGAGAGGTGCCCTGCCAGCCGCCCCCACCCCCCAAGCTCCCAGGGCTCCCAAGGCTGGCCCGTCCTTCCCAGCAGGAGCCACACACAGTAGCCAGGTATTTTAGTCAGCTGCTTTGCAAGGAACAATTGCAAGGAGGAAAAGCTTATTTGAAGGCTCACGGTTTCAGAGGCCTCAGTCCCTAGACAGCGGGCTCCATTCCTCGGGGCTCGAGGTGAGGCAGAACATTGTGGTGGAAGAGTGTGGCGGAGGGAAGCAGCACACATCATGGTGATCAGGAAGCAGAGAGACTCCACTTGGCAGATACAGATCTATACCCCAAAGCCACACCCCAATGCCCCCTCCTCCAGCCACAGCCCACCTGCCTCAGTCACCACTCGGCTAATCCCATCAGGGGGTTAGTTCACTGGCTGGGTTAGGGCTGTTGCAACCCAATCACTTCTCTGCGCCTTCTTGTGTGGTCTCACACATGAGATTTTGGGGGATACTTCACACCCACACCATAACACAGGCACGCTGACCAGTCCAGCCTCCTGCTTAGGAGGCCTTTGCACTTCCCCTCATGACCATGGGAAGCCTGCAAAGGGCCCTCCTGAGCTTCAGAAATGGCAGGGCTGGTGAGCCAGGACGGACTGAGAGGGCGCTGACCTTCCCTGCTCCGGGGGCCGCCACGGCCAGGAGCGGCTTCACCATGACTTCCTCGGTGTCCCAAGTCAGTTCCCAACAACACCCACAAGTTGGGGGGATCACCCTGCAGGGTGACTTAAGGTTGGTGGTGCAAAAACCCCTGCAGAGACCATCCAGTCAAGCGATGTCACTTCAGAGATGGAGAGGCCAGGGCCGCGGGCCACAGGCAGGTGCAGGATCAGCCCTGGGCTGGAAACCCTATTGGTATCCACAGCACTGGACACAGGAGCCCAAACCCAGGGCTCACCTGGTTCCTGGCTTCAGATTGAGAGTGCAGACCTGGAGAGGCAGGTGTGCGAGAGGGTCTAGGGGAAGGGGCGACAGGTGCTCAGGGAACACTGACGAGCAGACGTGACCACAGCTAGGCCCTGTCCTCAACCAGCACTGCTCACGTGCGGGACAGACAACACAACAGACTGTCCTAGAAAAACATAGTAAGTGTCCAGTAGAGGTCTAAGGAAAGCACATGGCACTGCAGGACTCCACTGTGAAACATAAATGCATATTACAACATGAATGATTGTAGCAGGTGTGGTAATGTTCTAGACAGGTATGAGAAGGCACAACAAAGTCCAGGAAGGTGGCAGTTACATTTCTGGGGGTTCAGGGAGCTCTTCAACAAATCAAGGATTGAAGCGTCAAAACTGGACACTGGGCACACAGGCAGAGAGGGCAGGCCACAGGGGTCCTGAGGATCCGTTTAGGGAGAGGTCACTCGGGAAGGGACCAGAGATGGGCAGGCCCCACAGGACCAGGAGGAGGCAGTGTGAAGTGTGACTGCAGCTCAGGGATACCCTGGGTCAGGAGGGAAAGACCCCAGGGGCGGGACCTGGGCGGGTCCCCACAGTGGCCCAGGAGGAAGGGGACAGGGAAGCCAAAGGAGAGCTGGTTAGCTAGATGCGCGCG
Source organism: Tamias sibiricus (assembly GCA_025594165.1). Lineage (NCBI taxonomy): Eukaryota > Metazoa > Chordata > Mammalia > Rodentia > Sciuridae > Tamias > Tamias sibiricus. Next base: position 171,687,129 of record CM046660.1, read on the forward strand.
GTGAGAGGTGGGGCTCGGGCAGTGGGTGGTCTGACACAGGAACTGAGTGGGACACTGGAGCAGCCCTCTGGGGCAAGGACAACACCCCGGGGCCATTGGAGCTTGGAATTCCTTCAGCGAAGGCCCTGTGACCTCCCATGAGTGCTGGTAACTGCTCCCAGGCCCGGGGTTCCAAAGGCAGCTCATCCCCAGCCCTGTGCTTCCTGCCACGAAAGAACCAGAGGGCGCCTACTGAGGGCCCTGGGTGTGGGGCGGCAGGGCCGGCAGGCAGCGCCCCCTGCTGGCTGGAGGACCCGGGCTTTGCCAGGTCACTGAAACTCAGGACTGGGCTGCGAGTGCAGAGGGAGCCTTCCCGTGGGAGCAGCAGTGGGAGCAGCAGTGGGTGCAGCAGTGGGAGCAGCAGTGGGAGCAGCAGTGGGTGCAGCAGTGGGTGGAGCAGTGGGTGCAGCAGTAGGTGGAGCAGTGGGAGCAGCAGTGGGTGCAGCAGTGGGAGCAGCAGTGGGTGCAGCAGTAGGTGGAGCAGTGGGTGCAGCAGTGGGTGCAGCAGTGGGAGCAGCAGTGGGTGCAGCAGTAGGTGGAGCAGTGGGAGCAGCAGTGGGTGCAGCAGTGGGAGCAGCAGTGGGTGCAGCAATGGGTGCAGCAGTGGGTGCAGCAGTAGGTGGAGCAGTGGGAGCAGCAGTGGGTGCAGCAGTGGGAGCAGCAGTGGGTGCAGCAGTGGGTGCAGCAGTAGGTGGAGCAGTGGGAGCAGCAGTGGGAGCAGCTGCAGCAGTGGGTGCAGCAGTGGGAGCAGCAGTGAGAGCAGCAGTGGGTGCAGCAGTGGGTGCAGCAGTGGGAGCAGCAGTGGGTGCAGCAGTGGGTGCAGCAGTAGGTGGAGCAGTGGGAGCAGCAGTGGGTGCAGCAGTGGGAGCAGCAGTGGGTGCAGCAGTAGGTGGAGCAGTGGGTGCAGCAGTGGATGCAGCAATGGGTGCAGCAGTGGGAGCAGCATGGAGCAGTGGGAGCAGCAGTGGGAGCAGCAGTGGGTGCAGCAGTGGGTGCAGCAGTAGGTGGAGCAGTGGGAGCAGCAGTGGGTGCAGCAGTAGGTGGAGCAGTGGGAGCAGCAGTGGGTGCAGCAGTAGGTGGAGCAGCAGTGGGAGCAGCAGTGGGTGCAGCAGTGGGAGCAGCAGTGGGTGCAGCAGTGGGTGCAGCAGTGGGAGCAGCAGTGGGTGCAGCAGTGGGAGCAGCAGTGGGTGCAGCAGTGGGAGCAGCAGTGGGAGCAGCAGTGGGTGCAGCAGTGGGTGCAGCAGTGGGAGCAGCAGTGGGTGCAGCAGTGGGAGCAGCAGTGGGTGCAGCAGTGGGAGCAGCAGTAGGTGGAGCAGTGGGAGCAGCAGTGGGTGCAGCAGTGGGTGCAGCAGTGGGAGCAGCAGTGGGTGCAGCAGTGGGAGCAGCAGTGGGTGCAGCAGTGAGAGCAGCAGTGGGAGCAGCAGTGGGTGCAGCAGTGGGTGCAGCAGTGGGAGCAGCAGTGGGTGCAGCAGTGGGAGCAGCAGTGGGTGCAGCAGTAGGTGGAGCAGTGGGTGCAGCAGTGGGTGCAGCAGTGGGAGCAGCAGTGGGTGCAGCAGTGGGTGCAGCAGTGGGAGCAGCAGTGGGTGCAGCAGTAGGTGGAGCAGTGGGAGCAGCAGTGGGTGCAGCAGTGGGAGCAGCAGTGGGTGCAGCAGTGGGGGAGCAGCAGTGGGTGCAGCAGTAGGTGGAGCAGTGGGTGCAGCAGTGGGAGCAGCAGTGGGAGCAGCAGTGGGTGCAGCAGTGGGAGCAGCAGTGGGTGCAGCAGTGGGTGCAGCAGTGGGAGCAGCAGTGGGTGCAGCAGTGGGAGCAGCAGTGGGTGCAGCAGTAGGTGGAGCAGTGGGTGCAGCAGTAGGTGGAGCAGTGGGTGCAGCAGTGGGAGCAGCAGTGGGAGCAGCAGTGGGTGCAGCAGTGGGAGCAGCAGTGGGTGCAGCAGTAGGTGGAGCAGTGGGTGCAGCAGTGGGAGCAGCAGTGGGTGGGCAGTGGGTGCAGCAGTAGGTGGAGCAGTGGGAGCAGCAGTGGGTGCAGCAGTGGGTGCAGCAGTGGGAGCAGCAGTGGGTGCAGCAGTGGAGCAGCAGCAGTGGGAGCAGCAGTGGGTGCAGCAGTGGGAGCAGCAGTGGGAGCAGCAGTGGGAGCAGCAGTGGGAGCAGCAGTGGGTGCGGCAGTGGGTGCGGCAGTAGGTGGAGCATTGGGAGCATAGTGGGAGCAGCAGTGGGAGCAGCAGTGGGAGCAGCAGTGGGTGCAGCAGTAGGTGGAGCATTGGGAGCGTAGTGGGAGCAGCAGTGGGAGCAGCAGTCGGAGCAGCAGGGAACGTGCCCCAAACTGCAGATTATGGCGGCTAGCAGCTGGGCTGGCAGTTGTACGTGGGATCTGGCTGAAGGCTCTTGACACGCTCGTGGAACAGGGGTCTGGGGTCCACATTTTAACATGAACCCACCAGGCAGTGAGCTTCCCTGGTCACAGAGTGGAGGGACAATCAGCCGGGATGTGGAACCAGGTGTCCAGGCACTCCTCACATGGTGCCGGGGAGCACTGAGTCAAGAGGGTGAGAAAGGCCACCTGCCCTGTTTGAGTAATGATGCGGGGACTGTTGGTGAACTAGCCGTCACTAGTGTCAGCTTTTGCTTCCAAAATTAATTCTTGAGAAACCAGGCAATCTAAAAAATGCCAGACTGTTAACAGAAATAACGGCACCTAAGTCTATTTCATTGAGCAATCTTCCCCGCCCCCCAAGGGACCTGGTAAAAGTAGCTGTCCTTGGAATTGTATGCACGCATTCACTTCCATTCAGAAGAACCCAAACCGGGGTGGCACGGGAAGAAACACACTATGGCCCAATCCCGGTCCCACCCATGCTGGGCACCCAGGTCCTGTGGCTACTTGAGGATGAGGGAGGTACTTCTGGGCACTGTAGGATGTCCATCAGGGCCTGGAGCTTGGTTCAGGCGTGGCCACCCAAGCCTCTGGCCTTCCAAGCTCCACACTTGGTGACGGGGAGTCCATTTCAGATCCTCACACTTCTGCGCCACATGAGTGCAATGGTTGTTTGCTGAGAAACGCACCACTCTGAGAAATCAGCTTCACACCCTCCGGTACTGAAGGCCTGCCTCGGCCCAGGCAAGTCAGACAGTGCAGGCCTGCAACAGGGGTCAAGTTCACACTAGAAAGAGCGATCCTGGAGGCAGCTGGTGAGTGCGTGGCAGGCTGGACAGGGCTCAAGGAAGAGCTGGCCTCGGGGCACCTGGCAGGGGCTCACAGGCAGTGAAGGCTCCAGGGTCCTGAGAGCAGGGGAGTGGGCACTGCAAGGTGGCTTCCGGCTGACACACCCCCAAATGCATAAACCAGAGCACGTGGGCCCCAGCTAGCAGGGGCCGAGGAGTGGACAAGAGCCCGCAGCTCCCCCAGCAGCTCTGGGCTAAGTCCAGCAGTCCTGCCTCTGACAGGCATGGAGTCCAGCTTTCCCCAGCAGCCCGACTCTCCTGTGCTTGGTGGCTTCTAATTTGGACAGAAAAGCATCTTGGTGAACTCTGCAGAGTGTGCACTGTGGACAAAGGCAAGGAAGAGGAAGGACGGCCGCAGAGACACCAGGAACGGCGGGCTCCTTGGGGCACCACCCACCCACAACCAGCAAGCCCTGGGTGAGGAAGCTGCCAGCCAGCACGGAGGGCCCTGCCCCTTGAGCCCCCTCGTGCTGTTCCTGACCTGGGCCCCTCCTGGGGGCTTTACCCCTGTGGCCAGGCCTTGTGGGTCCTTGAGGTCTGCTTCTCCAGCCACCCGCTCACTCCACAGCCACTCCGCACCGTGGAGCCAGGAGCAGCAGGGCAGGCAGAGGCAGAAGGCGAGGCTGAAAGCACCAGCTTGACAGAGAGGCCACCAGCGCCACCTTGATGCCACCAACTCTGAAGGTGACACAGATGCTGCAGCCAGTCTTCCACCAGAGTAGGACCAAGCCCCTCCACGGGGCAGAGAGCGGAGTGCCAGGAAGAAGCACCAGCGGTCGGAATGCTCTGGAGGAGGTGGGTCACCGCGGCCCTCAGGAGCTCCGGAGTCGGCCCCTCCTTGGAGAGCTTGTGGGAGACGGCCTCCTGGGCAGGGTGTCCACCAGCCCCCACCAAAGCTCAGGTGCCAGGTCCATGTGGAGCGTCCACTTCCTCTGTCATGAAGCAGCAGCTCACGGGTGGCCCCTGAAGGTGGGCAGAGGACACAACTGGACGCAGGTCTGCGAGGACGAGGGCGTGGGAAGCCCACAGAGGACCTGCACAGCACCTTCTCTGCAGAGGAGACGCCCTGGGGCCACGCACGCAGAGTTGTCAAAGGCCTTGCTAATGTCCTCATGGTCCTGGGACCAAGCAACTCCAAGCCACAAAGCACAGGTCCTGGAAGAGTAGAAACTTCTAGAACCTTCTCATGCTCTGTCCTTGATGTGCGATCTCAAGAGTAATTTCCCTGCCCCAGATGATTTGAGGATCAGTAAAGAGATCCAGAAATATGTTCGTGATTGCTCAATGTTCTGAAAATTCAACATTCCTGGGTCAAAATTTCACATTATTAAATTGCGGTATATTTAAATATGTCTCACGGCATTGATTTTATTTTCGCAGTATTTTTAACAGAAATAAAACAACAATGACAACAAATTGTTCTGTGTTTTCCTCAACAGCAAACTTTTCTGGGACTAGAAAGTGGTGTGATGAGATGGGACTGCAGGTTTTCATACACTCTGGCCACATTTCTGGGGGAATAGAAGCTCAGTGGGAAACCATTTCCCAGGTGGTGTGGCATGCAGGATGTGTCCCCTCTTTTCTGGCTGTGGAAACAGCTGGCTGTTGGAACCCTCTCCTAAGCTGGGGACTGACCCAGCAAACACTTGAGAGCAGATTGCCCACACTCTGGGCCTGCCCTGCCCGGGTGGGTGTGGGCTCTCACCATGACCTCCATGGGGCTAGCAGGTGGGTGGCCTGGCCGAGCCCTGCCCAGCAGGCTTGGGAGCGTGACATCTTTGTTGTCTTGCCTCCCTGGCCTGTGCAGAGGCCACCATGGGCCTGTGACCTCCCTCCCTAAGGCCCTCCTTAAGCGGGCCTCTGCCACAAGTCTTCCGGGACAGTGAGCCCAGAGGCAGGCGGCACTCCTGGACCTCTGTGAAGGACCTCTGGGCGGGCCAGCCTCCCAGGAGGCCGCTGTCCACTCCTGCATGCCCGTACTCACCAGGGCAGGCTGGTCTCCCACTGGCCATGTCTCCTCTGCAACCTGTCCTCATCCACAGTATGGCCAGTACCACCTGCCCTGCAGCAGGGTCACCTGACACATGGCAGTGCTCACTTCCTGTTGAGAAGCCTGCCAAGTACCCGTGAGCGGCAGAGCCATCAATAACGGGTGAGGCCACTGGCCCAGGGGACTGAAAGCCACTCCATGTCCCACATGCTGCCTTCACTGGAATCATCTGTGACCCTTCACTGCGGTCAAACGACTTAAGCAACTAAAGGTAGACACCCACCTGGAGTGTCCCTAGAGACGTGACCACCCTGCAGTGAGCATGCATCACACAGAGTGTGCGCGCAGCTGTTCTGGGCCCAGGAAACGGGGACAGATGGAGAGTTTGGTCTCTCTGAGAGCAGATGGGCAGAGCCTCAGGTGCCTCTGGTGTCCCTCTGTGTTCGGCATCTGTATATTTAGAACACGCAGCTGCCCCTGGGTAGCCAGGGTGTGTGCACGCACTACGCAAAGTGTCGTCATATTGTTTTTTGTTTTGGGAATGATTATAAGGGAAAAGTCTGTATGTGTTTAGACACATAAAATTTTTTTCAAATATTTTCGATCCTAGGTTGGGTAGAACTCACAGATGCAGAACACACACGTACACACGTGTGTCCGTGCATATGCCCGTTTGTGGGCCTTCTGTACCCACACGCACCACACACACATGGCCATATTTAGACACAGCGTGTGTGTGCATGTGCCCCCCCCCCCCCCCGCCACACACACAGAGCATTTCCTCTCCTTTGTCTTGTTAGTACTGAATTCTTGCTTCCTGAACTCAAGGTTGGGGTGGGGACTTCACACTCTCAAGCTCCTGGATAGACCACGATCCAGGAGCCGGTGCGAGTGCAGGGACCCGCGCGAGTCCAGGCAGACCTGGCAGCTCTTCTCCACCTTCACCACATCCTCTCGGCCGGATCCAGGACTCCAGGGAGGGCCGCTGGCCCGAGAGCCAGGAGGAGGAGACTCTTTGCACCCTGGGGCTGGCTGCAGCCCTGGGAGGTGGGCGGTGTGGAGGCGCCCAGGAGAGCACTGGACTCCCACAGGGCATCTAGACCACCTGGTGTCCAAGGACCCTCCCGTCTTCCTCCCTGGAGAGCAGCCCAGGCAACCCTTGGTGGGCGTGTGGGGCAGAGCTGTTTTCCCACGCATCTTGCATGGACCGTAACAATATTCCTGGGTTTGGGAGCCAGAAGTGACTAGCTTTATTTGAAAGATAGCAGAACGAAGATCCAGGAACACCAAACCTAACTTTGGAATTAGCAAACTAACACTGACAAGTATTCGCTACACATTTCTGACAAATTCAGGGCGGGTGCTCCTTCGGTGGGAATCATCCCTCGCTCAACTGCCCATTTTTAATGCACTTAATTGAGAGTTGTACTCTGTCTTAACATCCTACGGTAATTTATTTTAATTTATTTTGCCAAGACAGACCCCATGAATATGCAAAATGGCTGCATTGTTGATGTTTATGAGTGAATGTAGTCATCTACTTCAGATCCCTGATCCAGAAACCCACCTTCCCTTCCTGGCCCTCTTTAATCAAGCTTGGTCAATAAATAGATGCAATGCAGATGTTTGGTACCCTGCAATCAAATAAAAAGGTTGAAAGTAAGTAGAAGAAAAATCCAACAAAACCCTAGTGGAGGAGGACTCTGAAAATAAGCAAATGGACCCTGAGCCAAAGGTAAGACTCCAGATCACAGTTAGGGAAAGTGCAAAATGATCTAAACCTTTCAACTTTCTAACACAAGTCACATTAAGGAAACCTGATATTCCAAGACTCACGTTAAATAAACAAACAAAGTTATAGCTACACCTTGGAAAAGTCTTAGAATCTGTAAAAACTTAAGTGAAAAGTGCCTTTAGAAACTGAGCTCCTTTAATATCAATGTTAAGTGGCTCATTTTATACAACTTTCCCCAGGAAATACTCATTTCACAAAGCAAAGTCCACCTGCACAAGCTTTTCAGGACCATACAAAACATAGTAGTGAACCCTTTAGTCAGGGCAGGGTAGGCTCCACTGCAACAACAAGCAAGCCCCTGAACCTAGTGGCTTTACCACTTGCTCATTCAGGTTGTGAGGGGCTCTGGTCATCATGGTCATAAAGGGACTCAGGCTCCCAATCTCCGTGGTCTTAGAGCTGCACTATTCAGAGCCCCTGGTCTTTCCAGGCACTAGGGATGACAGGTGAGAGACCAACATGGTGCACACTAACTAGTTCTTCCGTACTTAGCTGGGAAGGACTGACGTCACTTCCTCTCAAAGCCCATTGGCTGCCACTAGCCACAAGGTAGGTCCTGCCTAACCACAGAGGCTCCCAGGAGTTGGAAGAAGAGGCTCAACTTAGGGGTGTACCACAGAGTCTGCCCAAGGGCCAATGCAAGAGTTTTAAACAAAGGATTGCCTAAAACAAACAAAAAAAGTAATTTATAGATGGAATTTGAGAAACCGTCTGGTGACTTAATTACAATAATCTCTGCCAAATGCCAAGATTCCATTCCAGAAAATTAATGTAGCAGAATCATGGCTGGGAAGTCCAAGCATTAGGGAGAGAAGCGTGGATATCAGGATACTGAGTAGCCTATGAAAGAAGTTAACTTACCAAAAATATTTATTAAGATCGCAACAAGGGCAAAACAGACAGTAAAGGGACATTTAGACATCTTAAATTGATGACAATGGTGTGGGACTCATTAAATTACAACTGTGCTTTATTGAGATGAGGTGGTGGTGTGGAAGAGGGAATGTGGGCTTTGGCTGGGGAGAGGTGTCCCTTCACCAGGGGATGGGCCACCTCCTGCTCAGGACAGCTGGTGCTGGTGACATTCACTTGAAGGCGCCGTGGGCACCGATGCTTGGGGGGCTCATGGTGCTGGAGAGAGCCGCAGGGTCCAGGTGATGGCCTCAGGCTGTGGTGCAGGTGCCCCTTCTCCACCCACAAGACACTCCAGGACACACCAGTGGGGAGACCGTCACTGTCACTACTGTCCTCAGGGCCTCTCTGTCGCGAGTTATCGCAAGGTGTTCAAGTGTGTTCCTACTTTATTGCCGGCCTCCCTGGGCTGCCCCACTGGACAGAGGGCCCACTCTCCTCTCTGCAATCCTTGCAGTGAACTTCTGCCACACCAAGATGGCGGCTTGGAGTCTCCCAGACACCCACCATCCCTGAGTTTCCAGAAGGCTGCCCAGAAGCACACCCTCAGATTTTGGGTAAGGTGAGCTCTTAATTGGGATAGGGACTATCATTTACGTATACGCTCATCTTTAAAACATCGCAACCCCTAACATCTTCTCAGATGAATTTGAACTCTCCCTCAAGCTTTGTACCATGGATTAGAGACCCAAAAGTGAAACTTTTTTTTAATATTTATTTATTTGCTTTTAGTTGTACACAATGCATTTTTACATGGTGCTGAGGTTCGAACCCGAGCCGCGCACGTGCTAGGCAAGCGCTCTACTGCTGAGCCACAACCCCAGCCCCCCCAAAATGAAACTTTTTAATGAACCAAAATGATGTGGGAAAAAATTGCTTTTCCCCCAAATAGCCCCCTTGAGTCTCGGCATTTCACCGTTGTGTGGAAGGCATACTTAATGGGGAGTAGAGCCGAGCCTTGGTGTTCACAGCTCTTGGGCGACAATGCCACTAGCAGCCTGGGACTCAGACATCAGAAGAAGGTCTCCGCAGGCGCTAAAACATGGGGACGGTTCTGCTGGGTTTAGCAGAGGGCTGATTTCTTCCGTGGGAGGCAGCTTCACTGACAAGTCCCAGCCTCCCTCTTATTCCCCTTATCCTCGCCGCCCCAGGACAGCTGGCCTGCCTGGCTGGCCAGTGGCTTGGGAAGAGTGAGTGGCACGTGCCGGTCATCACTGGAAGCTTCCCTTGGGAGCCATGAGCGGCTAGCTGGGGAAAGGTGTGCTGGACAGTGGATGGGCGGAACTGGACCCTGCAACTCAATCCTTGTCAGCAGTAAGGGGGCAGCTTCTACGGCCCCAACCTTGGCAGCAGCTCAAGCAGCCCTGCCCAGAGGCCTGTCCAGGGGCCCCATCCTGAGCCTGCTCAAGAGTCACTCCAGGCCTAGAATCTCCCGGGGCTCACTAGACACTCTGGAGCTGCCCTCAGCACCCAGCTCCCCTCTGTCACCTGCTGCTGAGGGGCCTCCTGTCTCCAGGTGGAAGTAGGGACGCCTGACGGGGGTCTTGTGCTCAGGGCCCTGCATTCGGGAACCCGAGGGGAGGCAGGCACGCGCTCGTGGGGAGCCCAGGCACAGCTACCCCACAACCGTTCCCAAGAACTGCAGGAGTGGAGGGAGCCTTGTCTTCCCCAGAAGGGCCGGGCAGCCTGCGCGCTCAGTGTCCTGGGGGAGGGGACAGAGAGGTTCCCGGAGGAAGGAGGGGGCTGGGGCTCCAGATAACACCAGAGGAGGCTGGGGGCTGAAACCAGAGCCCCGCGCTGCCCGCCCACCCGAGCAGTCTTATCGCCATCAATACTGAAGCCTCGCAGAGGCAGGAGGCAGAAATCACAGCCATGCCCCCCTCCAGCTGGGAACCACAGCACAGCCTGCAGCCCCTCACTCACGAAGGCCACCTCCTCCCGGCAAGGCACAGGACCAGCCACCTCCTCCCGGCGAGGCACAGGACCAGCCGGCCTTTCCCCCTTTCTCTCAACGCCCCTGGAGCTGGGAACGCGTCTTACCCAACTCCCTCTGTGTGCTCGGAGCTCCTCCCTGGCCAGGATTCTAGAAAATTCTTTTGCTTGAATGCTAAATGCTTTCCCTGATCGCCTCCAGAATCCCAGTCCTCCTCATTCTGTTGGAATTGAAGGACGAGGGGTGATAAAGCCTGGGCTCGGGCCATCTCCTGTCCCCTCTCCCTTCTCCCTGTTTTCTCTCCCTCCCTATTTTTCCTGTTTCATGTCAAGTGAACCAGCCCAGCTCCTCAGGGACCAGCAGCTGCAGAAGTGAGCACAAGTGGGTTTTAAATCAGCAGAGAATCTTTTAAATGAGTCATGTGGTAAACGGAGCCGTCTGCGAGGCGGGGGCTCTGCTGCCCCCCTGTGCAGGATCCTGCTCTCCTGGAGGGACGTCAGGCCACAAGGGTGGCCTCCAGTGGAGGGAGAGTCACCACCAGCCCGTCCAAGCCGAAAAACAAGGGCCACGCTCATAGCCTGGCCTCCTCCGAGCTGCTCCAAAGTCCCCTAGGGAATACCAAAGTGGCAAGAGGAGGCTGGGGGTAGCTCAGTGGAAGAGCACTCGCCTGGCACTCAGGAGGCCTCAGGCCCCACGCTCAGCACCATAAAAAAAAAAGGTAGGAAATGGAGACTCAGAAACACTAAGGCCTTGCTCAGATTTCTAGAAAAGTTAGGAAAAAAAAAAGAAAAGAAAAGAAAGAAGCTGGGGAAAGGACCCTGAAAGAATGTGCTGCCCGTCTCATCCACAGCTGGAGGGACTGAGGTCAGGAGCTGTCCAACCCTGAAGGCCTGGCTCACACCTGGACCCTGGCATCCCCGGCCCTGCTGTCCTGGGTGCACCTGGGCCAGGAAACCTGGCCTGTCCCTCAGCCTCAGCGCCCCAGCTCCCAGCAAGATCAACTCTGAAGGACCACTCCATTTTGTTTAAAAAAGAGGAAAGGAAAGGAAACCTTTGTTGTTGGAGGACTTTCTAAATTTAGAGTTCCAGCACCCGGCACTCGAAACAGATTTGCTCCTAGTGGATCCCTCACCACGGAACAAAACGATCTCTAAGCTGCGACTACTCATCCTCCTTTCAGGAAGGAGTTTTACTCAGGAGTTGAGCGTTTTTTGTTTGTTTGTTTGTTTGTTTGTTTTGGTACTGGGGATTGAACTCAGGGGCACTGGACCACTGGGCCACATCCCCAGCCCTTTTTTGTATTTTATTAGAGACAGGGTCTCACTGAGCTGCTAAGTGCCTCGCCATTGCTGAGGCTGGCTTTGAACTCCCGATCCTCCTGCCTCAGCCTCCCAAGTGCTGGGATGACAGGTGTGCACCACCACGCCCAGCTAGGAGTTGAGTGTTTTCACAGATCATTAACTCCTGGTTGGGAGGCCAGAGCGTGGAGGAAGCCTTGGGTGTCGGTCGGAGTGGAGGCTCCTGTGAGACCGCGTGAGGGTCAGCGCCCCGGGTGAGGCCCGCACACGCTCCTGTAAGGCAGGGCACCAGGCGTTCGCCTTCTGTTAGGCCAACGCACAAAAGTGGAAACACCTGCTGCTCCGTTTTCCAGCCACCTCTGCATCGACACCCCGCGAGGGGCTAAGAAGGCCAATCAGCGCAGGCAGCCCCCTGCCCCAGGGCCAGAGAAGGGCCTGCACCCGCAGGAAATGTGCATAGACACGACAGTGCCCCCGGGACAAGGGAGCCCGCTGCTGCCCAGAGAGAGGGAGGAAAGAGCCCCAGGAAGGGGCGGAGTGGGGCTTGGAGCAGGGATGGGCCCAGGAGCCAGAGGCCCTGGCTCACATCCTGACTCGCTGGCAGCACCCTAGATCAGAGAGGGTGGCAGAGCGTGAGAGAGCAGAGAGGCAGGCCGTGTGCTGTGCAGCTGCCGCGAGGCCCAGGCTCTCTGGCTGGGGAGCTGGGCGCCCGGAGGTCAGCACCTCCTCTCACAGCTCACAGGCCCAGCACGGCCACCTGAAGGCCAGGTGGCTCCTCCAGAGACACTGCCCTACACAGGCTGCGTAGGACAGCACCACGGACCTGTCCAGCCTGAGGACCTGGGGCTGCTGAACTGAGCTGGGCCGAGACCCCACCCCCAACCATGCCTGCTCCTGTCCAGGTGAGCAGCGTGCTCCAGACCCCCTCAGGTACAGGCCCTGCCCCGGACCCTCACTGCGGTGCTGCTCCCTGCGCCGGGCAGACCAAGGACATGAATGAATGAGTGAGTCGAGCACGCGGAGTGTTGGGGGCCCAGGAGGAAGGGGGTCAGCCCTGCCTCCACTGGACAAGCAGTGGTCAGCCAGGGCTGTCTGCGGGCACTCACTGGCCCTCTGGAAGCTATTTCTGCCCCTCCACCTCTGAGAGCTGCCCTCTGTAGCAAGCCCTTCCTGACCTCCCCCGCACCAGGGACTACAGGTGGTGTGGCTGTCACTACCAGCCTTCCCGGCTGGGCATGTGAGGCCGAGGCTGCGGGAGCAGGGCAGGGGGAGGAAGGGGCATTTTAGCAAAGCCCACAGCCTGCCTAGTGCATACCCAACTAGGAGCAGCAGGCCTGGCAGAGTGGTCAGAAGTGCTGGCAAGAGAGGGAGCGTGCACGCGCGTTGTGCTGGACAGAGGGCCATTTGGCTCACGTGTAAAGAAGACAACTTGGGGGTGAGGGCACCTGTTGTCGCCTGAAGCGATGGCCGCTTGGAGCAACGAAGCCGCGGGAAGAAGTTTAGAGGCGAACTGGAAACAAACAGCCTTTTTATTCTGATAACTTTTTTCTTTGGCTCTAACAACAACTAACACGTACCACACACACCACCAAAAACTAACACAAACCCGATCAACAATCTCAACTCAAGTCACTCAAAATCTCAAACCAAGTCCCACGAGATCCCGGGCCAAGTCTCATAAGACTACAAAAGACAACAATGCCCAAATCTCCATAGCCCATAGTCAACCACAATTTAAACCATCTCCCCAAACAGGGCTCCTACAGGCACCCACATGCAGCATCCTTGGGGAATAAGAGGGAAGAGCCTGGGGGATGGGCAGGGCCACCCTCACTGATGGAGCGGCCACTCCTCCAGTTCCACCCCCTCCACTGCCACTCCGTCCAGCAGAGCCCGGCCACTGACCTCACGAGAGGGTTCTAACCCACAGCCTCTCCAGGCGCCTGAGTCAAGGTAAGGCAAGGTCAGTGCACTGTGGAGCAGGCAGTCTCAGTGGGGACACAGCCAGGAAGACCGGTCCACTCAGATGGGACGAGGACTCCTTTTGCCCTTGGTGTCTGACGTCTTCTTCGGCACAAAGCACACGTTGCAATCCCATATTACCTAATCAGATTTCTTGTTTCTACCTGGGTCTCACTTGTCATTGCTGGGGTGTTCTAGCCCTGGGCTATGCACTCACATGCCCTCGTTGGGTGAGTTCAATGCACGAATCCCCCCAGTCTCCAGCATCAGCATGCAACAGTGGGAGAAGTCGGCTCCCGGCGGGGCAGGAGTTCAGCTGAGTGCAAACTCACCGTGGGGCCATGTCCTCCTCTCTGCACAAATTCGTCCCTGCAGTAATCTGTTCCTGCAGTCACAGCTACTGAAGTCTCAGAATTAAATGCGTGCAGTTGCTGTTTTTCTGAACTGTGCTCATTCTGCGTTATCTCCTGAAGGAGTCAACTCCAAATCATAGTGGGGAAGGCAGCTTCACCTGGGAAAAGATCAAGCCTACCCTGCTCCCTGCACTGTGTCAGAGCTCGACAGGGAGGGCCAGAGTGGCCCCAGCCCCCGGCTGGTCTCTGACAATCACCAGGACCCAGGACTCTGAGCGAGTGGGTCTTCGGATTCCCATGGCCTTAATGAGCTGGGCGGCCCTGCTGGGCTGGGGGAGGGCGCAGTGGCCTGCTCTCTGGCTATCTGACTCTGGACTGGGGACCTGCAGGGGAAGTGCAGGAAGGACAGCTCTGAAGGGCCAGGCAGGCTCTGACAGAGGGACCCACCACACGAGGCCAGGCCGGACTCACCGGTCCCGGATGGTGGACCAGGGATGGGGGCAGTGGGAGTGGGCCTGGCCACGGTGGCTAACCAACAAACGGAGACCCCACCTCGTTACCGGCCTCCCTGGCTGTTCAGGCCTGGTCTGCTGGGCAGCAGCCTTCTGGAGATTGTGATGTGAGTGACCTGCCCCTCCCCCACCCAGGCGCACTGTGCCTCCACCTTGTCCCTGAGGTGACAAGCACTAGGTTGCGGAGGGCTCTGAGCTCCTCTCGTCCCACCTCCCCTCTGCTCCTAGTGCGACCCTCAGGAGTTTTGCTCTGGGCTCTGGAAGGCAGCCCCTGCCGCCCCTCCCCTCCCCCTTTCCTTCCTGTGAACGCCCTGGAGAGGCTGCTGCCCAGCCCCGGCCGCCCGGCTCACCTGCGCGCGACTTTGCTGAATCGAACACTCTCATTACATATGTGATTTGGGTTTAAGAAATGACACATTCATAAAGATGTGTGTCCCCAGCAGCCTCCCTGCAGGCTGAGCTACTCATTCAGATGCACCCTGTGTGTCCCCACAGGGAGTGCGTCAGGGAAGCCTCCCGCTTCTCATTAACGTGCATAAGATGCCACATGTCTTTATTTTTGTTTCATCATATAGACTAGTAGGTTATTACTTGTGTACGTGAGAGTATTTTAAAAATTGCCCTCACTTAGGAACATGAACAATTTGAGTGCTGTTAACAAATATTGTCAAAGTATGTCCAAAACCCAGCAAAGGTATCTGAACATTAGACCCCCCCGTATTTCCCATAAATAAGCCCTCCTTGTTATGGCAATTTATTCTTTTCAAATTTTGCTGAAGTTATTTTCCTTATGTCTAGGAGTTATCTACACTCCCCATGAGATGGTCTTCTGTCCCTGACGGGCGTTGGCAGCTCGCTGTGACCAAGGCTTGTCCAGGTTTGCAGGCTTCCTTTCCTGGTCTGCTTTGGTCGTGTCCCAGAGGCCCTGGTCTCCCCCTGCTGCACCCTCAGCGGACACCCAGCGGTCGGGTGAACGAGCTAGAGAGGAAGGGGCTGCATCAGATGCAGACCTGAGCTGGACGTCTGTCACCAGCTCCCCCAGGCTCTGTGCTTCCCAGTCTGGAACTTCTAGGGGTAAGTAAGGAGAGGGACGAGTGGCTGAGGTCCCCAGGGCCACCACAGACCTGCCTTCTGCTGACTTGGTTTCGCTCTGGGGGCTCCCTGGTCACCAAATCCCCACAGCCCCGGCCTTCTGCACACACCTACCCAAGGGCTCAGAGGGTCTCTGGCCAGCACAGCTACCCCTGCACAGATGTCCCTTCTGCCTGCAGCTGGCGAGTGGCTGAGAACTTGACCTTGCGAGTCCCAGGGCTCCCTCCAACCCTGACAGACAGAGGAGCCCTCAAGCAGCTGACCTCCCATTGTCTTTCATTTATTTTTCCTCTTGCATCAGAATCTTCTGAAGCAAACTGGGCCTCAGGACAGGGCTGTGCTGTTCCAAGGCTCTTTGCCAAGGATCCGGAAGGATCCGGGAGGTGAGCCCTTCATCTGCTCACTTACTTTGGGTACTCCGGGTAGGGAGAAAGATGCAGAGACCTGTGAGCCCCAGAAACTCGGCCAAGTGACGGACCTCGTGGCACTCTCCTGGTCTGATTGTGGCGTGCCTGTGACCCAGCGGGGCTCCGCGGCACACGGCATTTCTCAGCTCCTCTCTTGGTGAACTTCCAGCCCCCTGGAGGACGACTCTTGGCATGAGGTGACAGAGCTGTGGGCACTTCCACACACACAGCCCGTCACAGCGACGTGGGAAATAGAGCCACAGGGACCCCTTCACTGGAGGCGTGGCCAGCATCACATACACTTTCAAGTGTCCTCTTCTTTGATGTCTTGGCCAAATCCGTCTCCCCAGAGAGGAAGCTGCTGGAAGACAGGAATGCGTCTGTCCAGTGGGCAGCGCCGTCAGGAGTCTCGGAAGCTGCCCTCTCCTCGGCTGGACCTTCCTTCCCTCTCTTCTGCAGTCCGGGCTCCTTGAGAGGCCAAGTGTCCATCGCGTCTCATCCCCAGCAGAACAGCAGAGCTGTGATCTCCATGGCCCCAGATGGTGACTGCCCGGAAGTGCCACCCTGTTGGATCAAGCCACGCAAGAGGCAGGAACACCGATGAACGTGTCCCCTGAGTCTTCTGGTGGCAAGAGGAAAAACCGGTTCAATCAGAACACGCGCCTTCTCCCAAGAACACCCCGTTCCCCGACCCGCGGCTTCCTCCACGGGCTTCCTCTGAGTCTCCTCCATCACGTGCTCTGCGTTCAGTCATGGACCGACCTGGATGAGGACAGGGGACCCCCGGGGGAGTCCACTGCAGAAGTCCTGGCACCCGTGGTGGTGACGGCCGCACCATTGTGGGCATACTCAGTGCCAAGGACGTGGGCAGCAGAGTGGCCAGGATGGCGAATTTTAGGTCATATGTATTTTATAATTTAAAAAAATCACCTGCGAGCTGTCCAGGCCCCACGAACAGGTAGGCAAACCACTCAGGACTGGCGAGCTTGTGCCGGGAGTGGCAAGAACCCAGCCCCAGGGCCAGGGTCGCAGGTCTGCGGTGCAGCTGCACAGAGTAGGGCAGGCGGGTGTGGTCGCCAGGGCCCTGGAGGCAGCCGTGGTCATGCACGGTGTCCCGCTGGGGACAGGGCCAGCCAGGCGCACACGGGCACAGGCCTGGGCCTGGGAAGGTGGACATGAACCCCTTCCTGAGCCTGAGGGCACCACACCGAGAGGCAGTGTGGGCCACGGGCGGCTGTCCTTGGAAGCCTAGGAAGTGGCCCTTCAGGGGTGTCCTGACACATCTCAGTGCCGGAAAGAAAGCAGCGAGGAGGCCCCATCAGCTCTGGAGCAGGGGGGCCCCGGGATTCTCCCCTGGCCTGCCATCCAGCCACTCCGCCCAGCCTGGAAATGGGGACACTGCAGTGCTTCCGCTCAAAACCACGTAGACGGCCCTTCCGAAGGCCTGGCCCCACCTCATCAAGGAAGAGCACATTTGCTTGCAGATCTGCCCCTCGCTGCAGCGTCGCGGGGGTGAGGCAGTCTGTTCGGGGCAGGGCCCTAGGCAGGCAGAATAACTCAGGCCACCATCCTCCTAACAATGGGCGAGGACCGCACCCACCAAGGAGGGGCCTGGGCAGGGCCAGGACTGGGGCGCTCAGCCCACCCTGTGCAGCACAGCCAGAGCACCCACAAAACAGGCTCCTCGTGCTGTCCTGGGCCACTGGGTCCAGAGACTGAGACTCTTCGGGGCTTTCACCCTCAACCCCTGCGGGGGCCTCCTAGTTCTGCTCACGGGGTTCCTCTCTGGTGCCACCTCACCCGGTCTTAAAGAGTCCAGTTGAGGGCTGGAGTTGTGGCTCAGCGGCAGAGGGCTCGCCTCGCACGTGCACGGCCCGGCTTCGATCCTCAGCACCACGTAAACATAAATGCATTGCTTTGTATACAACTAAACTAAATAAATAAATATTTAAAAAAAAAAGAGTCCAGTTGAGTCACCTAACGTTCTTCTTTTGCAAAAGAAGAGGCAGGCAGATGAGGCCTGTGACCCTGGCGTCTTCCAAAGGGACTGGCGTCTGTGGGACCTCTTCTCCCTCCCAGACGCCTCCCCGTCCACTCCAACTGCCAGCAGGTGTTTTTCTGCGGTTGGGACCTTGGTGGTGTGCCACTGTCCTGGGGACTCCTGGACTTCCCCCGCCAGGTCCTCCTCACCAGTACTCGCTGTCTGTTCTGCTGGCTATTTTGGGGGGTGGGGTGGGGGGGGACACAGGGAGGTATACTAGGGATTGAACTCAGGGTCACTTGGCCACTGGGCCACATCCCAGCCCTTTTTTGTATTTTATTCAGAGACAGGGTCTCACTGAGTTGCTTAGCGCCTCACCATTGCTGAGGCTGGCTTTGAACTTGCAATCCTCCTGCCTCAGCCTCCCAAGCCATTGGGATTACAGGCGTGCGCCACCGCGCCTGGCGTGTTTTGCTGGTTTTGCTGGTGGCCCTCCTGAGGGGTGAGGCAGCTCCTTGTGAGGCTCTGGCTTCTCTAGGAGCAGTGAGGCCGGTCCCAGCCTCCTCTTGGGGGTGCTGCCTAGTGTGCCTCCCATGCAGAAACGTCTCACAAGTCCTTGCCTGTTTTTAAAATTCAGGTGACCCCATTTTTGCTGTTGAATTCCTGGAGGCCTTCACACATTCTGGGTGTCAACCCCTGACCAGGCGGGTGACCTGCCAGCACTGTCTCTGCTCACAGCTGCCCTTCAGCACTGGTGTGTCCTTCGGGGCACAGTGTTTTCAGGTTTAATGTGATCCTATTTGTCTATCTTGTTTTTGTTGATGGTCCCCTGAAAGTGTCATCTAGAGGTCCCCACTGTTCTTTTGGGGAGTGTGAAGCTCCGTCCCCTGGCAGGAACAAGCCACGCAGCGGCCAGCACCGGCCACCTTGTGAAGCCCCTTCCCTAAGATGCCCGGCACTCGGAATGGAGGCCTCTGGTTGACTTCCGGACTGGCCCAGATCGGCGTCTCCTGCTCTGTGGGGTCCTCTGCAGCCTCGTCCTTTGCAAGGACAACTCAAGCCCACCCTCCCTGTGCCCATCGATAGCCAGCCACTGCCGCAGGTGACGGGGTCACCCTTACCACTCGGCCACTCCCTCAGTCTCCAGGGCCAGCCCCCGGGGCCTGCTCCCGTCTGATCACCCAGCCGAGGCCAGGTGGGGCTGCTGAGATCGTTCCCTCTTTATCCCTCACACCCCAAACTACCAGGACCGTAAAATGCCAGACAGCTGGCTGGGACGCAGGACGGCGAGCCGTCCCCTCCTGAGCACGGGAGACTCCAGGCCACACAGAGGCACCACCCGGGGTCCTCGGTGCAGACGGGCTTGTAGTCACGGCCTGATGCCTGTCGGCCCGCTGAGAGGTGTCCTGCCTCTGGAAAGTGCCACGAGCCACCTGCCCTGGGGCTGCAGCATGGGGGTCGGTCGTGGCGGCCAGTCCTGCACCACCCTGGCTGAGCGTGGGGGGCGCCGTCTGTGCTGCCCGGACCAGGGCTCCACTCCCCCACCAGCAGCGCCCTCCGGGATGACTGGTGTGTGGGGCGATCCCAGAGGATCCCCAGCCACAGACAGCCACAGCCAGTGCTCCCTGAAGGCCACCCTTTGATTCTGCTTCCCAGGGTGCAGCCGAGGAGACCAGGGGCTGGTGGGGCTGTGCTCCTCGGTGCTGTGACGGGAACGGCCCTGCCCTCCCTGAGGCTCACTATGCCCCCACCAAAGAGGACAGCTTATGGCTTTTAGGCGTCAGATCCTGCCTGACAGCGGACCATGGATGGAGCCCAATGTGACCAGAGCACGCGGGGGGGGACTCCAGGGTGCGGGAAGGTTGGAGGCCAGAGCCCACCAGCTCCGGCCCCCACCCAAAGAAGGTCCAGGGGCCCCATGGGGCCTGCAGGGACATTGCGAGAAGACCAGCGCAGGGCAGGTGCACCCTGAGGGGCCCTGGGGCCGGTGTCTGTGGGGCTCAGTCCTCATTGGTGACTAAGAAAGCCAGCCACTTCCCAGGTGGATACTCCACCGCGCGCCGGGCGTTTCTCGGGCCAGCCACTCCTTCCCCAGGTCTGCCGAGCCTCCTCTGGCCGGCCCTGTGCCCGGTGCTGACCGGCATCTCTGGCCAACTCTCCAGCAGCCTCTGCTCAGCCTTCTCTGGTTCCAGCCCCACCTGGCCCATCCCTGCCTGGTCTCCGTGTCCTCCTCTCAGGATGTCCAGGCCTGGGGAAGTTAACGGCCTCCGTCCTGCCCTCCCAGCTCACCCTTATGAGAGGGGTGTCGCGCTTTGGTTTCTGTTGCACAAGGTCACATGCAGCCTACGCCTGGCAGCCAGCCTGCGTGGGGCACTGGCCACGCTTCGCACACACAGCCCAGCTTCAGATCACGTCTGCTGATGGCCCATTTGGTGCCAGGCCTGTGCAGGGCCCAGATGGGCACTCGGCTACCTGGAAGAGTGCCCAGCCATGGCCACGCCCTCCACAGCCTCTCCCTCAGCCCACGCTGCCCAGAGGAGGCTGGGGCTTCTCTATGGTGCCCACAGCCCCGAAGCCACCAATGCACAAAGCCTGTTTGAAGCGGTGTTTGACTGAGGGGGGTGTGAGAAAGGGGGGCAGGAGAGATAATGTCACACCTTCCATGGTGTCTCACTCTCCACCATCCCAGGTCCAAACGTCTCACCTCCTCCCACCCCCACCAACACCCCGCCGCTGGCTCTACTCTGGCCTCCCTGCCTCCTTCCCCTCTTCTGCAGAGAGAAGCTCAGGAACTGCAGTCCTCCACCTCTGCAGCCTCCAGTGGTCACTGGTGTCTGGAATGGACAAGGCCCCTGGGAAGAGGAGAAGAGGAGGCCCTCTCTTCTGCTCTCAGCAGACACAAGTGGTCTCCTCAGAAGCAGCCAGGGAGTTATAAATCAGGCAGCTCGTACTTTCTTATCCCAGACACTGCACGGTTTCCTGTGAACTTGGTAGGGATCTCCACCCCCGAAATTTCACATCCCACCAAACATTCCTACATGCAAAGGACATGCCGGGTGTGGCCAAGACATGGTCCTGGCGGTGCTCAAAGGTGGTGGGCAGAGAAGTCACCAGATATCATGGCTAACAACCCATCACTAGGGGATTTACAGGGACCAGGGAATGGTCACCTCAAATGGCACCAGGAAGGATGGCCCAGGCCACCCCAGGAGGCGGCCCCAGAGGCAGGTGCAGGAGGAGGGGTCGGGAGGGCCTGTGTGGCCGGGCACAGCAGTTCAAAAACACACAGAGTGTGAGAGTGTCGTGCTGGAGGGACAAGCGCTTGGGCTCGCCCACCCGCCTGCTATTCTTGGCACCTGCCCATGCCAGCCCCTGCCCCAGAGAGCAGCTGTGGAGGGGGCAGACACGCTCCTGGCCCAGGAGCACACCACAGAGCCAGAAGCCAGGGCTCAGCTGCCACTCAGCCGAATTCAGGAGGGCAGAAGGCCACACAGGGCAGAGGTGGGGTGAGGGAGCAGGCGGTGGGCCCAGGTAGCGCCCAGCGCCTCAAGGCACGTGACTCACGGTATTGCAAGAAGGGCTCAAGTGATAGAGTGGCATTGGGACAGGGACCCAGCTGACTATGTGGAGAACAGCAAGAGTGGGGCCCAGGACAAGGCCTGCCTGCGCCTGCTGGGCTCTGCAAGGTGCGGCAAGGGCAGTTCCATGCCTGAGAAGGACACCCTGACCACAGACAGGGTGTGGCGGACACCCTGGGAAGCATGGGATCTTCACACCACGCATTTACACATTTGCCATTGAGGGAGGCGAGGGTTTCCTGCATTGGGCTTCCTGCATTAGGCGGGGCCCGCGGCCCCAGGGCAGGCAAGGGCAGACCACTGTGGCACACCAGGCTGCGCCTCCTCCCTGGAGCCCGCCCACTGAGCAGCTGGACGTGCAGGCGTGGGGGGTCAGCCATGTGGGGAAGGGGCTGCCTGCCCATTTCTAGGCCTGGAGCCCCCCTGCACGGTTGAAGCTTGCTTGTCCTGCCCAGGTGGACCCAGCACAGAGGCCAGGACACAGGACCAGCCTCCACCTGGCAGTGCACAGGCCTGGCCACCTGCAAGCAATCAGGAAAAGCACAAGAAATGCCAGCAGGTGCTTGGCTGGGACGTCCTATTCTCCTCCCCGGGGAAACCCCCACTGTAGGAGCCCTAATTAAGGAGATGGCTAAGATCGCGGTTGGCTGTGAGCCACAGAGATATTCAAGCATTGCCACCTTCCATGATCTCCGGAGACTTGGCCCGGGACATTGCGGACGGGGTCAATGCCATTTTTTGGTGGTGTGGTGGTGGTTGTAGGAGTGCAGATGGTGTTGGAGTTGTTGTTGGAGCCAGAGAGAGAAGCTAGCAGAATAAAGAGCCTGTTTGTTTCCAGTCCGCCTCTGAACTTATTCCCGTGGCGTTGTTGCTCCAAGCGGCCATCGCTTCAGGCAGCAACACCCCGCTGCGCTGGAGATGGCTGTCTCATGTCTGAGACCAGCAACGTGCCTCAATAGAGCTGGCCACGCTCCACATCGAGGGGACGTCACCTGACCTGTGGACAATGTGCTAAAGGCACAGACTGCCCAGGTCCCTGCCTGCCCTTCCCACTGCCAGCTTTGTGCCTGGAGCCAGGGATGCGGAGCCCCCTGTGAAACAGGAGCAGCAGCAGCCTCGGGGGCTCTAGAGGACCACCGTGCCCGCGCCTGCCTGCGCTCAGGCCTCGTGTCCAGCCTGCTCAGCATGTTCCCTCAGCAGAAAAGGGCCACCTGGACACGGTTCCCCCCACACGCCACACCAGGGTGCAGCCTGACCTTGTGGCCAGCTGAGGCAGCCAGGCCCACAGACCCTCACCCTCCGTCCCTGGTCGTTAGGAGCCTTCTGCTCCTCAGTGGGTCCCAAGGCCTGGCCCCACCCGACATCCCACACTGGACCTTGCAGAGGAGCCCCCAGAGCTGCTCAAGGAAGGGGGCATCCTGGAGGGGCCTTTCCCAGGGTGGGAAGGCACCCCAGGAGCCTTTCCTGTGCTGTCCATGCAGTCTGGCCCAGGCAGGCCCAGGGCAGGAGGACCCCATGGCTGTTTCCCCAAAGCACCCGAGGCCACACACTGCCCACCCATCTTCTAAGCCTGCGGCACCCGTTGGGCACCAGCCTCTGCCCTGTCCTGCCAGTCTAGGGCCCAATGAGACCAGCCTTCCGTTTCCTGCTCTCCAGCCCCAGGGGGGCCTGCCCTGGGTGGGTGGGGCGCCCTTGGGCTGGGAGCCCCTCCCTCCTGCACGCAGGGCGTCCCATTCAAACTTTCCTGCTTTGTTTATTCACTCAGCCAGAAGACACAAAGCCCTGCTCTGAGTCACCCCTGCTCCCAGCCTCTGATTCACGGAGGCCTCTTGTGGGGACTGCCCCCAGGCTGTTACCCTCTGGGTCTCTCTGAGTCTCTGAGTCTCCACAGCAGAAGGCCTGTGTGCTCTGGAAGTGGGGGCTGGGGGCAGATCAGCAGACCCTGCGTGTTCGTGGTGGGTGCCGAGAAGCGGGGACCTGCAGCCGGCCAGGCTCCCTCGCCTCTGGCTACTCCCACCAGAAATGTGTCAGGCGTCACTTGCGAAAAGGACTTGGTCATCTGGCAAGTGTGGTCCCAGAACTTGCCAAAATATGCGTCAGATGTTGCCCAGAGTGTGGAAGAAGACAAGGCCCAGCAGAAATTAGATTATGGCTAAGAATCTGAAGAAGTGGGGGAAGCAGAGCCGGGCTGGTCTTAGGCCCCAGAGAGGCAGCTGGTGACTCACGCCCGAGAAGCAGGCTGCAACAGCCGACCCTCCAGGTCCCGAGAAGGGGACGCACAGGGCGCCTGTCCGCGCGTGGCCAGCCGCTCCTCAGGCCTGAGCGGTCTCCGCGTGTCACACAAGCAGTGGCCAGGGTGCCGAGTGCAAAGTCAGCACAGGTCCCTGAAGAAGGTGAGAGCTTCTCTCCTGCTCCCAGGAGGAGTGGGCACCAAGGCACCTCCTCCAGGTTCGGGTTAGGACAAGGGTTGGTGAGTGCGGTGACCCGCAGACCTGGACTGCTGACGGCAAATGGGCGAGCACACAGGGCCAGAGGCAGAGGCTCAGGAGGGCGTGAGCTCTGCCAGGCGACATTCACTCAGTCCTGCACCTGAGCAGGTTCCCAGCACGCGGACACCTGGAAGACACAGCCCTCGTGGCCAAAGGGGCCTGTAGGTCCCACCAGGGAGCTGAGCTGGCCCTGCTGGGACGCTCTGGATGAACACATCCTCCTACCTTGGCAGGAGAGTCACTCACGGCAGGAGGCCAGGGCCAGGCGTGCGGCAGAGGACTGCAGAAGAGGCCACCTTCTTTTCTCTGCAGTGCTGGGCATCCACCCAGGGCCTCAGCAGGCTGGCAGGAGCCCTGCCACCAAGGCTCCCTCCTGTGCTTCTTCAGTAGAATCCAGAGTGTGACACTGAGTGAAAGTTCCAGTGGCACCTCCAAGGCTCCTGGCTGTGCGTGAGAGCACACCTGTGCAGGTGGAGGTGGCCTGGAGCAGGGCACTGGTGTGTGCCCGTGTCCCCTCCACCTCTAGAACACAAGGACCACCTCTGTGTTTGTCTTTTCAAATTGCAATAGTTATGCAAGGCATTTGTAAAAAATCTAGAAAGTACGGTAATTGTCCCTGACCCCAGACTTCACTTTCTACGGTTTATTTTCCTGTAGTCAACCCCAGTTGGACAATGTCACTACTCTGCACTGTTGGCGGAGACAGTGAGCTACCTGAGTTCTGGGAAAGGGAGAGACCACATTCACGTGACCTTTGTTTCAATATGTTGTCATGACTTCTATTTTCGTCATGTGTATTGTTGTCGATCTCCTCCTGTGTCTAATTCATAAAACACGCCTTGTCCTAGGCACAGGAGTCCATGTGGTGTGTGTGGGGTCGGAACTCCCAGTTTCAGGAATTGGCTGGGGTCTTGGACATGTCCCCTACAGATGAGGGAGGCAGCTGCAGTGACACCCACGGAGAAGACAGGAAGCCCTTTCTTGGCATTTCGGGTCCCCCTGGACACACACACAGGCAAGCCCCGCACCTCCCTTTCCACCTGGAGCAGGCGGGCCAGGGCTGTGGCCACTTGCCCCCCACCCCCACCCCGCAGTGCCCTCCAGCAGTTGCTGCCGACCTTCTCTTATCTATTGTGGAAGTCTCTTCAGGAAAGTTGTTGTTCGTTATCTTCCTACTGGCAGGGATAAGATGGCGTGGCTCCCCGCCCTCAACACTGGGTAACAGAGTGTCCTCCCTTCCTCCCGTTTCGATTTTGTTTTTGTTGTTGTTAAGTTCAACACTTCTCATGTTTCAAGGCCCAAGGACTCTCTTCTTCTGTGAATTCACGCTTTCTGCCCGTATATGCTACTATGTAACTGTCTTCTGAAAATTGTTTCAGGTCTCTTTGCCTGCTAAAATCAGTTTCATAAACTAGGTTGCAAACACTTTCTTCCCAGGTCATTAAAACTCTATCAGATTTTAGCATATAGAAGTTCAGGTTTTAGTGGAGTTGGAGTTATTGTTTCCTTGGTCATTTGTCCCTGCCATACTCAGGGAACCGGAAGCAGAAGAGTCCACATCAGCCGGTCACTCAGTTCCCGGAGGGTTAACTGTCAGGACCCGTGGGACAGTGGCCCGTGTTCTGCTTCTGCATTCCGTCCACAGTGTGGCCACAGTTGTAGGTGACCATCTGTACTGGACAGAGCCATGGGACCTCAAAGGGGCACAATTAATGCATGCCTCAGCGATCTGCCAGGAAGCAGGACTTTGCTATTTGTTCAGTGGAGGCAAATGTCCCTGCTTTGGGGACAGTGAGAAGGACTGGGAGCAGGGGATGGAGGGGAGAGGGAACGGAGGGAGCAGGCACTCTGAGCTGCAAGCCCAAGGCACTTACTTAGCTCAGGCCGCCTGGAGGGTGTTTCTGAAAACCAGTGGGAACGCCATGGGACAGAAACCCCCTTTCTAGGTCCTCTCTGCCAATGGAAGGACATGGCAGAGCCTCTGGTTCAGTTTACGAGGAAGCAACGGTGGCCGAAGAGCAGAACAGGGGTGCCAGGGACAGTCAGGGGTGCCGTGCTGGCTGGAGTGGCCGGCGGCTCAGAGCTGTGCGCGCCACAGCAGGCTCCATGCCGCAGAGGCAGGGGAGGGGCCCTCGCCACGGGAAGCTCGAGGCCGAGAGACCAGGCCCCGTGTGGCTTTGGGGGCCAGGCCTGGTCCAGCAGTCTGCATGGCTTGCCGGGGAGAGGCCAGGAGGCAAGCCCACCCTCTCTCCAGTCCTCCCACAGCTCTGGGGATCTCGCTTCCTCTGTGTCTTTCCCTCCCTGGTAGCTTCTCTCTGAGCTGGGGGCAGAGGGCCAGGAATGGGGGGACAGCAGCGCCAAACTGCACGGCCCTCCTCTGCTGGCTCACCCCGTTAGGCTCTTCTGGATTTGCTCTGAGATCTCCTGAGCCTCCCATCTGGATCTCACAATCCAAACACTCCTGCAGCCCACGCCGCCTCTGGGCTTCTGAAGCATCTTGGCACCTGATTGCATGGTGCCACCAAGGCGGTGGTGACAAAAGGGGAAATGGGGTGGAATCTAGGCCAAAAAAGCTCAGAACAACCGCCTCGCCGGCCCCTCCTGGGGGTGGTTGTGACAACGTCTTGAGGACACGGTAGAACGAGAGCATGGGAAGGGTTAACAGACCAGGGAGGGAGGGAAGGAGAGAAGACCACCACTCGCCCAGAGTGACTGAGCGCCACCCTCCTGGTGTCCCTCTCTCCTGGGGCCAGCCCTGCACAGAGGAACAGCAGGAATCTTGCCTCCCTGGAGAGGGCCCCCAACCCTGGATGATCACGGAGCTCGTGGGCCAGCCCAGCAGGTGGACGGCTGGGCTCTGGAGAGCCCACTGCTGGTGTGATGTGTTGGGGACGCTCCCTGGCCACTCCAGGTGGGTCCTCCCTGTCACTGAGGCATGCAGGACAGGTTCTAGCCAACCCACCACTGAGGTGGAAAATGCTCCCTGTTCTTGTCTGGCGGGCAGGTCACAGGCAGCACGGAGCCTGGGCCACTGTCCTTCAGCCCTGTCCCCTGGACTACGAGAACTCAGCCAGTCACCAGGGGCTTTGAGGCAAGGGCAGGCCACTGAGACCAGAGGGCAGGCAGAGAGCAGCCAGTGTGCTGCTGGCAAGCTTTGAGGTACGTGCGTGCGTGTGTGTGTGCACACACGTGCGTGCATTGATGAACACACCAGGAGACAGATTTAGAAAGAGAATGGCTGACTTTCACTGAGGAGCACTGGCTCCTGGGGTGACCTCTGCGATGCCTCTGGGAGAGGGCCAAGCTGAAGCCCCACCTGCCTCCCCTCAACACCTGCTGGCTACCAGAGGTGCCTGCCGTCTGGGTCCGTGGATTTTTTTAAAGATTTTTGGTGGCAGTGGCAGCAAAATACTCATAATATAGAATTTAGCATTTGAACCATTTAAAAGAATATGATTCAGTGAGTGCTTTTCCATTCTTGTGAAAACATCATCGCTATCAAGTTCCAGAGTGCTCCTGGCCACTCCAGAAATCCTGCCCCTGTCCCTGTTCCCCGCACCCCAGCCTCTAGCAGCTGCCAGTCCGCGGCAGGCCTTGCAGGCCCCTGCTCCGACACTTCCTAGGAGGGGACTTGGTCTTTCCCACTGGCTTCTTGAGCTCAGCACAGCAGGAAACAGGACGGGGCCCTTCGTGGCCGAGTCTTGTCCTCTCGGGAATGGAGCCACCTGATCTGCTGGGGACCCTGCCGTGTCTGCACCGCTGGCTGCCGTGAACGGTGCTCCTGGGAACACTGTGTGCAGGTGGCTGTTTGCACACTATTCTCAGGCTCTGGGTGTCTATCTACAGCAGTGTCCTGGGTCACCCAGTGCTTAGAAATTTGGAAGCTGGTGGATCATCATAACCTCGGCCACCATTGAACAGCTGCAAGCTGAAGGCCAGAGCGGCCCACTCCCTGGGGCGCACAGAGAACTGCAGGCCAGAGCAGGTAGGTGCTCTCTGCCCACGTCTGGCTTCAGTTAGGTCTCACCCCAGACCTGACTCCCGACGAAGACAGCGGGTTTTGCCCAGCAGAGGCCCTTGGGGACCAGGCGGCCCCTACAAAGACCACAGCCTTTGGATTCTTCTAATTAAAATCTCTCAAATTAGAAAAATACCACGTCAGAGATGTTCATTCTGGGAAGGGTCACACTGTGATTGATTTATTTGGAAACAGTGACTTAAATTAACGGCAAGGGCCATCGTGAAGAGTCGGGCTGATCGGGCGAGGCCGCAGCGTTTCAGTGTTCTCAGAAGTCCTTGTTGAAAGGTCTGGTGCGAGGAGGGCAGGAGAAAGGCGGCACCAGAGCCAGAGGCCAGGAGCACCCCTGTCCCCTCCCGCCCTCTCCCTTCCTCCTCTGGTCAGAAACAGTGGATTATGTCATGAACATTGGACAACACTTGTAAGTCTCAGAAAACTGCAGGCCCCAGCCGACCGCCCCAGCTTCCCTGAACCCGGCACGGCAAGCTGCACCGCTGCTGAGGCCTGTTTGTTGCCGCCCTCGGCGGGGGGTGGGGGGGGTGGGGGGGGTCCTGCCGTTCTGTGGGACACGCTTCGCTTCCCGAGATGGGCACTGGTGGCTCGGCTTCGCTCTGCCGAGCAGAGCTGGGTCAGTTTCCTCTGCAAACCTCGCTGTGGCTGGGCACGGTCTTCTGGAAGCCGCCTTCAGATCCAGGAGGCTTTTAAAATGACCTCTGACCTCTTGTTGGTCTTGGTGGACACTGAGGCTGAGTAGGGCCCAGTCGGGATGGGCTCACACTCAGACACGGAGCCACTGGAGGTGACTGTGCCGGGCAGCTCCAGGGCAGCTCCTGGGGTCCCTCCTCTTCCTGCTCCATCAGGAGGGGATCTGCAGCTCCCCTGAGCAGCCCGGGCCGCCGGGCACCCTCCTCCCAGATGCCCTCCCTGCCCACCCAGCTCCGGGGACCTCTGCTGTCTCTGGCATCTGAGGCACTTACGATCCTGGCAGGCTCCTCAGGGGCAGGCACTGTGGGGGTCTCTTTGATGGCCACCCCAGGCAGCATTAACTCCTGGGAGCCGACTGAAGTCGGCACGCGGCCCTGGGAGCCGCCTGTGCCTGGGCTCTGCACTGCAGCAGGGTGGAGGTGGCCCTGTGGGGGTTTTACAAAGCCTTATTTTTCTGGGAAGTCTGCTCTGATAAAGTCTTGTCTTCGAGGTCTCTGAGGAGCTCTGAGGGCAGAGAGGACGGGATCCCGCAGCCAGCATTGGAGGAGCCCAGCCCCACACAAGCCTGCACTCCGCTGGCTTCTTAGGAAGAGGCCCAAATCCCCTCCCGTGCCCCAGATTCTTGTGAAATTCTTTCTATATCTCTTTTCCTGTTCATATACCAATATTCTCTTTTGCTTTGCCATTCCTGAAAACGCAATTCTTTCATAAAGAGTGGGTCAATGTGTACAGGTTGCCGGGACACACGAGGAAGCCAAACCGTCCAACACTGAAACCACACCAAGCGTCCACTGGAAATGCAACAGAGGTCGTAAGAGAGGATCTGACGGGACATCTGGAACAAGCCAGGGAGCACCGGCCATGCTCCTCTTGCTTGTCGCTTGACCACAGGACCATCTCTGCTCTCAGAAGACACTCCGGAGGGTCTGAGGACCCACGCGGTCGGGACGCCCAGCACAATGCCCATCAGCAACTCACCCCACAGTGCGGTCTGCTCGCAGCTCGCACCTCACACCCGGAGGGACCACGCGGTGACCCCCAGCCCCACCAGAGAACACCACAGACTGCAGCCCTGCGTACCCTCTGGCCGGGTCACCCCAGTCCCCTGCAGATTTGGCATCGTCTAAGCCAATCACTTCACAAGGGAGAAATCTACACACAGGGCTCATCGGGCTTCTCCGGACACAGATGTTGGTTCACTGTATTTTTGTTCTAGGATCAATGACAAATTTTCTAGAAAACAGTGGTGAAGACATCTAAGGAAAGCAGCGGCCGGGCCCGCAGGTGGGGGCATGGGGTGCACCCCTCTGTGCCGCAGGGAGCTGGCGGAGCACCGAAGACCCTTGGGAGGTGTCCGTCCCATGTGTGGGTGCTGCTCTGGGGACCTGACAGTGTGCTTTTGGGGTGGGAAACCTCATGTGGTCCTCTGTGATTACTGTTCGAGCAGATGCTGTCTCAGCTGAAGAAGAAGCAAACCAACGAGAGCGTGCTGGGCTGGGGACAGAGGGACAGCGTGGCTGCAGAAAACAGTCACCAGCTCACTCGGGACAACACAGAGGATCACACACCCGGGAAGGAGGACACTTGAGGTTGGGCCCCCGCTGAAGCCTTGGGCCAGTGAGGAAACAGTGCACGCATAGCCTGCGGTTCACGAGAACTTGACTCAGGAAAAGGAATCCTCAGGAAGGTCCCACTCTGCACACAGCGCCACGCGATGCCAACCTCCCTCTCTTCCCGGCAACCCAGGCATTTCCCAGAGAAATGACGAGGACCTTACTGTTTGCTTACCAAGACAAAATCATCTCCTTAGGAACAAGATTCACAATTCACGCGCGCTTACCGGGAGAGACTCAAAAGTGATCATGCCACCTGCAGTAGCTGGCCTGGCTCACCACCCACCTTGGAGTCAGGGAGTAAATGACAGGCACCAGGTACTTCCACCCCCAGGTCAGAGAGTCAAAAGACAAAACTAGCCTTGGGCTTCTGACTCCTCTGCACACCCCTCAAACCAGATCAGCGGGCTAGATCTGAGATAGAAAGGAGATGCTGCCTGCCCGCGTTCCCACTGCAGCATGTTAAATCAGAGTGAGACACACAGAAACACCCCGGCACGCAGCAGAGCAGGGCCTAGGAACCCTGGGCGGTGTTGTCTTCCAGGGAGTTTGTTTGTTTTATGAGCCACCCCCAGCCCACCCCGCAAGGAGCCCACACCTGCCTCAGTCTGGAGCTGCAGTGCAGGACGCAGTCACGGAGGTGACGGGAAGGCGGGGGCTTTTGTCTGTGTAGCAAGGGGGCACCATGACCACAAGGACTCTGATCACTGCCTTCTCCACAGGGAGCAGCACAAGGACCCCAGTCCTGCCGTCTCCCTGCCCTCTCCCTGCCCTCACAGCAACAGGTGAAACCCTGCCTGCTGCCCTCTCTGAGCCACCCAGCCTCGGGCTGCAGGAAGGCTCCGGCTGTGACCAGCCTCGGGCTGGGGCAGATCTTGACACTTGGTCACAGTCAAAGGGTTAATAAAAACCAGGGGGTTTGTCTAGATCCTCCCTGTCAGTAACACCCAGACCTGCACATCCACAAACAGAGGCGGACTTGCCTTCCAATTAAACTGTGATAAACAGGAATCTAATGCAGGCAATGCAACCAAAAGGACTACTCCTCACCCAAACATAGATACCCGCAGTCCCGTTTAAGGCCAACTGTGAGCTGACAAGACAGAAGCGTTTTCCCTAACAATGACTTTGGTAGCTGGAAGCCCTGTGAGCTCGGCCTGCCCGGAGCTTAAGTGATGGATGGGAAGACTCTGAACCAAAGGAGGAATCTCTCCACTTTTAAAGGCAGTGCTCCTGGGAAGTGGGAAGAAAGCCCAGCTCCACGGGAACCTGGTCAGCCAGAGCCTAGTCCCGGTCAAAGGGCAGAAGGAGGAGCCCCCAAGCGGCAGCCACAGTGCAGGGACACGGTGCGCCTGCAGCTCTCAAAACCACGTCCCCTCCCGCTCGTGATCACAGGATCCTCGATACACCCATCTGAAGCACGTCAAACACTGCTTGGGTTCAAACGGCTCTTTTCAACTAACCAGCAAAAATTCCCCTCCTGTTGGGATAAAGCTGCCGATGGCTTCTCCAGGCTCAGACCCAAGCCTCCCTTTGATGTGACAACCATCGGTAATGGCTGAGGAAAAAACAAAATCCATTGTGCCTCAGTTTACATCGCCATGAAACACACCATTACTGTCCCTGTTCCCGCTCCAAAGCAAATGTTCCGTGAAGACACAGGGTGACAGAGCTCAGACACTTTCAAAGGCCTACTACTGGACTGAGCAGCAAAACATGTTCCTGGGACTGAGGTCAGGGCTTGGCCACCCTGCCACACACCCTGCCCTCTCGCTTTCACCTTGTGTGACTCCAAATACGAAAAGTTCAATCTCTAGCTACTGGGCGAATCGTTTTTATACACCGTTTGCTTTAGAATTTTGTGTGTACTTGACAAAAGTGAATACAGGCTTAAAACCCTAAAAGAAAACGTCTATCGGTGTCAGGTGAGTATTTCCCGACTGTGTTTGAGGAATACTTTCTCTATTGGAATAGGAACGAACACATTCCCATTGGAACTGGTGCTTCTTCTTTCCCATTTCCGGGACGACACTCCTTGTTTAAGAATGTAGGAAATCACGTCTGATTAATGATTTATTGAAAATACATCAAGAGTCCCATATTCTGAAGAGATGTACAGTTATGTAAGCAAATGCCATCAGGGAAAAAGCATGGAATTTTGCTTGAAGTAGATTTTTACTTTATTACTCTGAAATAAAGCACAGTAACAATTCTTTGTGAAATTTGCTCATTTAAATACAGAGTTTTAAATTTTTATGGAATACCTTTTCTAAAACTGTTAATTTTGAGATAGTTGTAGATTCCCACGAGGCCACTGATAGCTAACGTACACATCCCTTCCCTCTTCACATGTTCACAACATCTTGCCAATCTAGAGCACAAAGTCCCGCCCGTTGACACAGTCCCGGAACACGCAAACGTGCCACGGTCCTGCATGTGCGTGTGCGTGCTTAGTTCTATGCAATTTCAGCCCACGTGTCGACTCAGGTGACCACATGGAACATCTTTTCAAGCAGTTTCTGATTTTAGTGTTTCGTCTTGGCTTTACTTTCGAAAACACCCATGAGTGTATCTCTCAGATCCTGTTTCTTCTTTACGGCTTTCTCCATTTCTTGGCTACAGTAACTTATCCATCTCTTCTTTGAATTTTATGGCCTCTTTTGTGAACTCTTTGCTAGCGGAGAGCTTTGCTTTTGGTTTGCTTTTTGCAGCACATTTATCCTTTCCCAGGAAAAGACACAAACATAAACAGACATTCCAGCCTCCATGCACAGGGCTCTTAAAGACACCAGTGAGAATAGATTGATATAAATACTCAGCTGAAAAACTGTCATAAAAGCTCAGCCTTTAAAATTGGCTTATTAAAATATTTGTTTTTTTTTTTTAAGCCCTGATTTAAACTCAAGTTATGCATTACAGTACTCCGCACCGAAAGAGTTTACTTTATGATCTTTTTGCCAGGCAAAAGGAATCTGGCATCTGTGCCGGCTGCTCAGGACACAGGCAAGCAAGGCCCAGGAGAACAGTTCTTTCAGGCTCATGATGTGTCAGAAAAATAGGTGTTTGTTTTCAGAAACCCTCAATAAAGGTCTACATTTCAAATGGCCTCAAAGGGCCACCCACAGGTCCCATCCCCACAACTCCCACTCGGGCCAGAGGTGTATGGAGCAAGATGTCCTTTACGACAGACTGGAAAACAACCCCTGATATTTAAGGGGACAGGAAGCACCCAGCGGAGATCAACCCTTTCACCAGACCTCGCTGCTGGGCATTGTACCAGGGAACACTGCTGTGTCCCAGGTGGCCCAGCCTGCCATCCAACCTCTTGCCAGTCTGCAGCTCCACTGGGATTCTGCATTTCCATTCCTCTCCATGGGCAACTAAATTTCTTTTGAGACCAGCTAGCATCCCAAATACAGGAGTTAACAAGCATCTCCAAAAAGCCAGTTTTGGAGGCAAAGGACGATTTCATGTGTTGGGTAGTGAGAGGATCGTGTGCTTTCTCCAAAAGAGAACAGTTGTCAGAAAGGAAAAGCCGTGAGCTTATCGAGCACGGTCACCTACTGAAAGTCTGCTAAGTCTAATTCAGCAGAAGGTAGAGAAGATGATTTCTTTCACGATGAAGCAGAGAACAGGACGCGTTCTGTCTGGTAAGTGGTGGTGGCCTCCACGCACCCTCTAAGCCAGATGGCTCTGACCCTCAGAAGGCTCAGGCATTTCACCAGAACGCTCAGCGCTCCTTTGGGGACTTTTCAATCCCCGAGTCCAGCTGACTGGGCAGACACCTAACTTGGGGTCTGTGTTTTCAACACCAGCCAAGGAGGTGAGGGTGAATGTGAGCCCCAGCAGAGTCTCCCATCTCCTGCATCTCCCTTCACATCGAAGGAAAAATCAGGCTTCTGTTGTTCCTGCTGTTTTTGTCACACAGCCTTTCATAGACGTGAAAGTCTCTCACTAGACATAAAATCGCCTACCGATTATGGAAATATCCAGATACTTTTTGCTGATACATGTAATACATGCTTCTTGGAAATATTACAAACAAATCACACACCATCAAACAACATTTCCAAAAGTCAAACAAATTAGTACTGTACTTATGCTCAAAGAGACAATGAGTTTAAAAAAACAAAAAGGAGAAAGAGAAGACGAAGCTGTTTACCTCGCCTGCTGATGATAAGCTGGCCGGGTTCAGGCGGCTCTGTGCACCCTTCTCCCCTCTTGTTCACAGTATGGACTATGCAAAGAGTGGGGTTTATCTGCATTAGTCATTACGTTCAATTATATAAAAAACAAATATGTCCACATGAAGATCGGCTGCCCTCCAACTAAGTGTGTTATCTAATACATGAAGGACTTTTTGTCCAACAAGCTTTTGACAGTTTTCATTTATTTATTACAGGTATTGTGCTTTGTGTTTATTAATATTTAATTGTGGTCTGTGATTGATTCTGTTATGTTTTAAAGAGTGAGATTATTTTTAAATGAAATTTAAATGTTCCTACAGAAACTTGCATTGGGGCAGTATCTGCTGGCGTTTGTTTTCAGTAATTTTTGGAGGGCAGTCTCAACGATAATGCTGTTGACATTCTCCTTAAACAAAGCTGTGTGTGTGTGTGCGCGTGTGTGTGCGCGCGCGTGTGTTTAAAAGATGACATTCCTCATCTGTTCTTATTTCAGATGTGGTGTAAACTGCGGATGGTATAAAGGGTAAATGGAAGTCACTAATGAAAGCTCATAATTTAGGCAACAAAAACCAGAATTAATGTATTATCCTGCTGTAGCATTTAGTGCTTGGCCAATCCAAACTTTCTTTCCTAGAGAAATAGGCGGTTGAGACAGTTTCCATCTGGTTTTGACAAAGACAGAAGATTCCCACAGTTATTCTCTCTGTTAAAAAAAAAAAAATTCTTCTTTAAAACGATAAAACTGTCATTATCTTAGGGGGATATTTTGTCAAGAAAATTTTCAGTGATGCAGAAATTAAAGAAAAAGAAAAAAGAAAGAAAACCAAGCTGTGGGAGTTCAACCCCTTTGTGGCCACAGCCGGACACCCGCTGATATTACAAAACCACATAAAAAAGAAATAAATACGTTTGGGAGAATGGATGACCCGCTCTGGATTTATCGTAATTCTCTCTGTGTGAAGCAGAGACTTTTATAAAAGCATCACAAAGGCGGAAAAACTAAAAGTACTAGATGAGAAGGTTTTCGACTCGTCCTCGGTCCTCACCCCGCCCCCCGGCAAGAAGGGACCCTGAGCCGCTCCACCGCCGCGAAGGCCCTGG
This sequence comes from Tamias sibiricus, assembly GCA_025594165.1. Taxonomy (NCBI): domain Eukaryota; kingdom Metazoa; phylum Chordata; class Mammalia; order Rodentia; family Sciuridae; genus Tamias; species Tamias sibiricus. Next base: position 171,722,309 of record CM046660.1, read on the forward strand.
GGTGGAGGTGCCCGCTGGCTCACAGCTTCGGCGAGGGGACGGCGCCTCCGCGGCTGGAGCCTGTCTACCGGACTTGGAAGGTGTCTGCTGAGAAGGGGCGGATGCGGGGCGCCCTACGCGCGCTTCAGAGGAAACCAGACCGAGTCCCTGCCCCTGAGTCCCGGTGGCCGTCTCCCCCGCAGGGCTAGGCGCGCGCTGCCCTTTCTTCCCCAGACCCATCTCCCAGCCTGGAGCCCTTGCGCTGGACTGCGGGACCATATGCCGGGACCCACACAGGCGGGGCCCCTGCCTCGCTTTCCAAAATCAAGGTTGGAACCCGAGGCTCCCAGCTCTCAGCTCCGCTCCACCTGCACGTCCACAGTCGGGCGGGCGTTCTGAGCCTCCAGTTCTGCTCCACCCTCGGCTCTGCGCCCTAGGCTTAGGCCGGGTCTCTGGAGCTCCGGGCTAGCGCCTGTCTTCCGCTCCGCGCTGCTCTGAGACCCGAGCCGCAGCGCCGGACAGCGTCTTCTCGTCCACCGCGGCTAAACCCGAGTGCCTCAGGCCCGCATCTCTGCACCCACTGGACGGGCCACCCAAAGCGCAGGCCGGGACTCCCTGTAGGAGCAGCCAGCGAGTTCTGAGTGTCCGCACGAAGAGCGCACTCTGCCGCTCCGCCCGACAAGGGCAGAGCAACAAGTCCGGCACAACTCTGTCCCAGCAGCTTCCCTGGCCGCACTAGCTCCGAGGGGTGCAAAGGATCACCATCTCCCTGTCCAGACCGGCCCTAGGAGATTCTCCCCCTACAGTCACCCACAGACAGCTACACAGACCACCAAGAATGGGAAATGCAAGCATTCCTCTTGCAAAAGGCCTCCGGGGTGCCTTTAGGGCATGGGAGGTCCCCGGCTGCCTCCCATCCATCGCACCCGCGGGGCCTCCACCAGGAGGGATGAACAGGCCCCGGATACCGTGGGGTCGGCCCGCCCGCCCCTGCCCCTGCAACAGAGGGCGCCCATCGCGCGCGGCACCTACCCTGGCGCTCCGGTCCGGAGGTGGGTGGCGCGGCGCTAGTGGGAGGCAGACATGGACCACGCGCCTTCCATGCGCCACACGGAGAAGGCGTAGCTGAGGCGCTCGTGGGGCCACGTAGCTGCAGCTGGTCATCTTATTGTCCATCTCGTCGCTCTGCAGGACCTGGTAGAGGAAGTCTATGTACCTGGCGGCCAGCTTGAGCGTCTGGATCTTGCTGAGTTTGTCCGAGGGCAGCGTGGGGATGATCTTGCGCAGTGCCGCGAAGGCCTCATTGAGCGACTGGGTGCGCTGGCGCTCGCGCACGTTGGCCAGGATGCGCTGGCTCTGAAGCTCCTCGAAGGACTGCGCGCTCGGGCTGCCTTTCTTGCCGCGCTTGCCCGGGGTCGGGCTGCCATCTTCGCTTGACTTCTTGCTGTAGCGCCGCTTCCGGCCAAAGCGCTTGGGCTGCCGCTCGAGCTCCTCCTCGCTGGTGCCCAAGCTGTCCACGGGGGACACGGGCGAGCTGGAGCCCTCCTCCATGACGCCCGCCCGGCGCGCGTGGGGCTGGGGGCGCCGGGGCGCCAAGCGCGCGCCGCTGGCCAAGCCCGCGGCCGCCGAGCGCACGCTCTCGGGTTGCTCGAAAGGCTCTGATTTCGGGCCGGTTTGTGCAAAACCGAGGTCTCCGGGAGAGGAAGTTATTCTAACTTTTTTGGAAACTCTAGCCCGGCTGGGTTGCTAAATAGCTGTCAGGAGCAAGAGCGGCGCGCTGATTGGCCACCATGGCCGGGGGCAGGACAAGTATAGGGGCCTTCGCCGGCCGCCCCCGCCCCCCGGCGCGGCACTTTCAGTTTTGCCGTTTTTTCTCCCTGAAAGCTGCCGGCATCCCCTTCGCCCGCCGCCCGCGCCCCGACTCCGGGCCTGGGCCACTAATCAGCCTCCCTGAGCCTTAGGCCCAGCCAGGCCTGGCTTTGTCTGCCCCTTAACGTGGAGATCCGGCCTGCCGGGTCGCAGAGTCTCCGTGGGAGGCTCAGGGGGCAAGTCCAGCTCCAGATGCGCTCCTGGGGCATGAAGGCGCACCCGGAGCCTGTGGGGGCGCCCAGACTCCAGTAAGTCTTAGCCGCCCCCAAGCACGCAGCGAGTCCTCGCCGCGGCCCACACGCTGGGGCCTGGAGAGCGCGGAGCTCACCGGGCGGTGCGGACACTCGGGTGCCCGCAGAGAAGCCACCCCCACGGCCCCAACTTCAGAATCCCTGGAGACGCCATCCGCTAGGGCCAGTCCACGGGTTGGGGACCGTTTCTTAGGCCGATTTGCTGGGGAGCCCAGTCCCCCAACGTCTTTCCCGAACTTTCCTCTCAAGTGTTTTAGAATTTGAGCGCCACGGCGAGCGTCTGCTGGTGCGCGGGTGCCGCCGCTGCGGCCCACCGGGTCTCGGCACGGTGCTGGGCGCTGGTTGGGGCGCCGGCCCGGCCTGCCTGACCCGCCCCTGCCTCTGCACTCTCCCTTCACTTCGCCTGTCGGCGAAAGGACGGCCTGGGAGCTGCGCGGGCCGCCGGGCCCAGCGTCCCCTACGCTGGCTCCATCGGGCAGCTCTGAGTAGGAGAGCGCAGAGCTGTGGAGCTGGGGGCTCTGCCTTGGAGGGCGACGCCGTGGACCCCGGACCGCGCCATCTGGAAGCCGAGCGCCAGCGCTTTTGAAGTGGTTCGGGGTCTCTTTGTTCGCCCGGCCGCTCTGGCTCAGGGCCTGGAGGTGGTTTACAGCGTCGATGCCTTTGAACCTATTCCCAGGTGACCCGGGCTCAATTAGGCCCGGGCCTAAGCGGGGCTGTCAGGCGAGCCGCGTGATCAAGGGCGGACTGGGCCTTTTTATTGAAGTTCATCCGGGGCGGGTGAGTGCTGGGCCTTGGCTGTTCCTGGGACAGCCAGCAGGCCGCGAGGTGGGGCCCGCGCGCCGACCCGACCCGCAGAAGGGAACCTGTGGAGGGCTCCGTGCAGGCCCTTTGCACCCCTTCCCAGGGCCAGGGTTCTGGCAGCGGTAAGGACAGTCCATTAGCAGTCCATCAAGGAAGGCCAAGCTCTGTGGAGAGAAGGCCCTCAAGCACCACAAGCTGACTGCATAGCAGCGCTATTTGCAGATTCTTGGAGACCCAGGGCTTCACAACCCTCTAACTAAAGGGTCCCTCTACAGTAGCCCACCCAGCCCCATCTGGCCTGAGGGCACTCCTTCCCCTGCTCTGGGAGGACCCAAGGTTTATCCAGAGCAGCAAAGTCACTTTCCTCCTCCCTTTCTTTACATTTTTTCAAATAAAAATTTGAGGAACAAAAGAGCTGGCAGCCAAGTCCCTAGCCATCCTGAGCTGGGAGGCAGCCTCTCTGAGGATGGAAAGGGCCTGCACCTTCCCCAGGGGGCCTCTCCCCGCTGGCTCAGAGCTCCAGGGCAGGCGCTTGCTACTCCTCTACCAACCCCCTTGATGCTCAGGTTGGGACTCCCAGGAGCCACACGCATCTGGCCTGGGTGAAGTCAGCTGGGTGCACGTCTCCGCTCCAGACTGAAGGCATTTTCTAAGAAGAGCAGCAGCCTGTGGTCTTCTGGACCCCCCCCCCACCCCCATCTGTGTGCTGCTCTGCATCTCTCTCTTTCTCCTCCCAGCTCCACCAGGCAGAGTTCAGAGTTTAGAGGGAAGGAGAACAGCCCAGCCCAGAAGCCTGTGGGGGCTGAGCAGCTGAGGGGTCTCCCCGCCCTGGGGGACAGAGGCCAGGGTGCCTTAGAGAGTGGAGCCCCAACACGTTGGGGGCTCCCTTTTGCCTGGGGACATGGATGTGGATGATTCCACCTGAGACCTCAGTGGGCCCTTGTGACTTTGACAGCCAGAAGCTCAGCTTAACTCTTGGTCACCTTCAGTGCCCTAACTTTTCTAGTTTTAAATACTTCAGCAAATTAAAACATGAGTCTGGGATGCTGGTGACCAGGTGGGGATAGCCTTCCTTGGAGGGTTTTAGAATGCCTTTTTTTCTGCTGCTGGTTAGCTCCTGAGGGTCCTTACCTGGGCACCAACCCCTTCTCTAAGTAAGTAAAATGAGGCACAGTGACATTCAGGAGTTCCTTGGATGCCACCAGCAGTAGGGCAGGGGAGGTAGCACTCAGTCCTGTTTCTGGGTTGGCTAAGTTGAAAATGCAAATGAAAAAGTAATCAATGTAGGAAATAATAACTGATGTTATTGATGTAGTTTGGATTTTTTCTTTTAAAAATCAAGATGAGGCTAATAAAACTGATGTATTAATAACCTGAGCACCAAAATTGTGCTTGTATGAGAATACCGACAGCAGGACGCCTAGCTCCCTCTGAGCTGTGTGGAACGCCATTCAGTGAGGGTTTGGGAGGAAACATACTTCTTGGTATATTCACTCTTTATTGTGTGTGGAAAATCATGCTGATAACTTCTTCTCATGTATTCAAAGAAAGTACTTTGTTTCATGGGAATTTTTTTTTTAAAATGATCTGCTATTCTGAAAGATTCCCTGTTGCCTGTTGTCTTTAGGGCGGTAAGTAGAGGAGGGGGCATGTTTTCATGTGATCTTGACAGCTATTCACTTGGCACTAATTTTGCAGTGGTAAAATGTGACACTGTTGGGGTTGTCACCAAGGGACAGTCTTCAATACTAGGACAGGATTACGCGGCCCTTGGGCTTAATCAGGATAATAAAATATGTACTTGTCAAATCAGGAAAAAAAAATCACAAACCCCAGGAGCTATGTAAAACCACAAGTTTATACATTCAAATGCCATTGCTGCTACCTGTGGTCAAAACACCTGCCCAGGTGAGCGTGCCCGTGCTCTCCAGCAGACCCTGCTATATGAGGCTCTTGATGGAGCCAAGAGACGTAAGTCAGGTATTTTACAAGACTCCAGTGTGCATTCCCCAGTGATTTGGTGGGCTGTTCTCTCCTCTTGAATTTAGTGAATTTTGCAAAGCTCCAGCTGAAGACAGAAGCCTGCACTCCTGTGACAGAATCCGTCTCTACATGAATGTATTGAAGGCTGCTCGTTGCGTGCTCCAAGCAGCACCTCCTTGGTGAAAAGCACCTCTGCTTCTGTTGGCAGCAGCCCCCCACTGAGGCAGCACCCGCTACGCGTGCACAACAGGCGTTGTGGCGCCTTCATCTTAAGTTGTTCTGTTCAGATCGAGTGACAGTGAGTGTGGTCCACTATTTTCAGGAGCCCCAAGTTCCAGAATCGTGTGGAAGTTGTCGCGTGACTGTATCTGCGGCAGGGGTCTTTGGCGTTCGTTGCTTTGCTGAATGTTGGAAGCATGTTTCTGTGTGGACAAACAGCTCCCCGGCCTTATTGTGTCACCTCTGTTTCTAGCAATGCTTTGTACCTCCTGACTGCACCCCTCCCAGCTGGACTCCGTCCTACCCCGCCTGCCCAGTGCCATAGAGAGAGCTGCCAGTCAGGGTGCTGGGGCTGAAAAGGCAGTCATCTTCTGTCCTAAAACTCAGGGTTTAAAAATGAAGGTGCTTCTCAAATCTGGTGGCACAACACGACTTATTCCTGGTGACAAGCCTCAGAACACTTTCTGGAAGTCAAAACCAAGGGCCAATGCCATGCCTAAATCCCAGCGATGGCAGTGGCAGGATGGAGGTGCCCTCACCCAGCGCCACAACTGAGTGTCAGGGCCCACATTGCACGCAGGCAAGACTCACCTGAAAGAAATCACCTTGAATTTCCCCCAAAGTTCACTCAGGACACATGACGTGACTTCCCCACGGGGCTGTGTCACTGTACCTCTCCTGCTGCCATCACAAGTACTTACCAGCAAGCCCCGCCCCCAGCTGAGGGCCCAGCCCCCTTTCCATCTTTCTGTCACCCTTTCCTCCTGAATTGCAGGGTGAGGGTGTGGGAAGCTCAGGATGGTCTTGCTCTGCCTCTGGCAGCCCTAATCTGTGAGAGGCACACTTGGGCACGTGGAAAAGAGGAGGGGAGCTGTGGTCGTGACCTTGGCAAGCCCAGGGCGGGGCTGTTTGGTCTTCTGAGGGCGGGACATCCAGCACTGTGTGACTATAGGCCAGCATGGCATGGTGCCCATTCCTGGAGAGGGAAACTCCTCCACCCCAGATGGGCCCGGAATCACCATTTCCCTGATGCTGCGAGGCAGCCCCTCCCATTCCACAGCAGGCCTGAGGTCATCTGGAAGGCGGTACCTAGGACCTGTTCATGCGACTCCTAGAAGATTCCCTCCCGTCCTCTGAGTCTCTCCCTGCTCACCTAGCCAGTGTGGGTGCTGCTGTAATGGCACCTGATGGGGACATCCTGGTTAGCAGGGCAGTACCAGGGTCCCCCACACCACATGGATTTCTTGACCTCACTGCCAGCCACTTGCAATGTGGGACAAACGGTGGCCTTGGGCACAACACATTCATGTCTTTAATCCAACCCAAGTTGCTCTTGCAACAAACTCATTTGATTTTTAAATTTTCAATGTATATCAAATTTCTGTTAAAATTAACAATGGAAAGATTAAACCAGACATTAAGCAGTGGGAGAAGGAATATGGTGGAGGGGTTTGGAACAGAAGCTGGCTCCTTTGTTTTGTGGATTTGGCTTTGGAACCATAGGAATATTTTACATAATTAGAACAAATTAGGTCAAAATAAAAAAAAAAAAGCCTAAAAAGTCAAAATCAAAATCAAATGTACTTAATTTTGTAATCAACTTGGTGGCTCAGCCATGCACATAGGAATACTGTCACTTAATCCACACACCTCGTGGGGGCCCTCTAAAGGCACACGTGACTGCACAACAGGCTGAAATCGTTTCAGTTGTTCTGAGACTATGTTGTAAGCTAAGTAATTTAGTTCATGTCTTTGGGAATTAAGATTTTCAGTCTAGAGGAAAATGGATACAAACATAAAATAAGTAAAAATGTAATTCTAAATTTGTTGGGATCATCCATCTGGATTCACGATGCACTTTCTATTAAACAGCGATTTCCTGGTCTTGATCCCTGAGCAGACCTTGGACACTGCCCTCCCACTGGTGGGGTCGCACTCTGCCTGGAGGAAATGGTTGGCTTAAGGTCTGGGGCCAGGTCTGTACCAGACAAACCCAGCTGTCTCCTCCGGGAAGGCAGCGGGAGGTCCTTGCCTAGGAGTTGTGTCAAAAGGACCCAGAGAGACTTAGAGGTGGGGTGGGCTGAGCACCACACCCAGAGTACCTGCCTGGAAGGAAGCTTGTCAAACACAGTAAAATCTGCAGGTTCTAAATAAAAATCTCAATGGTTGCTTTTTGCAGTTGCTAGAAAATTGACTCATGCTTCTGAGAATTGGCAAATGAAGGAAAAGAGTCAAGCACCAACTTTTCTTGTTGAATATGTCTCGATGTAGTGGAGTAGCTTGGGGAAATCGTCCCTCTGTGGGACATTCCCGATGGAGAGTGAAGACTGACCGGCTGGTTAGGAATGGACGTGGGTGTTACTGTCCCAGACCCGGTCCCGGTAACTCAGGGCACAGATCACACCGGGATCCCGTCCTCCTGGGGGGTGGTAGGCCAGAGCCTCTGGGCGTGGCTCCACACAGCACAGAGAGGCATGCGACTTGAATGCTGTTTTACCATGCAAGAAAAAAAATATTTATGAGACCAGTCATTGCAGGGCTGCAAACAAGGGCAGAAAGGGAGACAGATGGGCAGCAGGAGCTGGATCCTGTGTCTGCCATTACCAGGGTGGCCTTGGGGCCTTGGGGCACTGGTTTCTCACTGTGAAGTTAGCCTTCCCAACAGGAAGGTGTCTTGGCACTCAAAGCCCCTGGTAGGGATGTAGGGACGTCAGCACCTGTCACACTCCCACGCCTGGTGGCATTTTTAAAAGGCAGGGACCCTGCAGGACATGCAGAGTGATCATCTCTGCTCTGAGCATGTGCAGGGGGCCTTGGGTGGCCACACATGTCCAACCCTCATAAAGTCCCTGTTCCTTGGTGACCTCGTCAAAAACGGTCCTGAAAAGGTCATGTGACTTTATTGTCCCCTATTTTTATAATTACAAATCATGGTCTCCGTTCCCCATGCAGTTTTTGAGCTTTAGCAAATCTTTAAAAACTTTATACATGTTTCAAAATGTTCTTCAGAAAACTTGGAATCCATGAGTTGAGAATTTGGTTTGAAAATTCCTCCACATGTATCTAAATAAACACACAGATCTGACCTAACATGTTTAAAGCAATAAACTTGGAATTAAACTTGTGTGTCAAAACTCTGATTGTATCTCGAATATAAAAACACTTCAAAGACATCTGCCAGGAGAGCCCTTCTGGGGTATGGCAAATCTCTCTTTTATGGGGGTCACCAGGGCAGGCAGGCGCGGGCTGCAGGCCCCTCCGAGAGGCCAGGAGAGCACAGCTTGATGTCCTGGTTCGAGGAGGCGTGTGCGCGTGTCCTGCCCACTCGTGTGTGTGTGTGTGTGTGTGTGTGTGTGTGTGTGTGTGTGTGTGTGTGTGTGCTCACTCGCTTGTGCAAGGACATGGGGCTATGTAACTTCCCCGGCTGTGCTTTTTATTTCATCTCTTGGTTCTCCGAGTGCCGGGGACTGAGCCCAGGGCCACTCACATGCCCAGCCTGCCCTCTACTGCCAGCTACACCCAGCCCCAGGTTTTACATTTTTAAAAATCTTTTAATTACTCCACTTTCCCTCTCAGTTTCTCCCAGGGAAGAATTAACAACAGCCCAGGGTGCCCAGGCTTCCCCTCCCTACTGGCAGCCCGGAAGGCGCGGGATTTCCTCTGGCCAGAGGTGCTGGGGTCTCGGTCTCGCGCCTGGCCACACCAGCTTCCTCCCAAGTGCTCTTTCCTCGTCTCCCCTGATGATGCTTCTTCCCTCCTCTTCCAAAGCCCCTCACACCTAATCCCCGGGAGATGCTGTCTGAACTCTGAGGATAAAGTGAAACTAGCTTTATTTATTTATTTATCTGTTCTGACAGATACTTCCCCGCACCCCACCCCACCCGGCCCCTGACCCCCAGGAAGCATTCGTGGACCCCAGCTTCAGAGGGTAGGAGTCAGCGTCCTTGCCCTGGGCCATGCTGGGCTATTTCACTTGTAAAATGTGATCCAACTCTAGGGCCGTAGGCGGGTTTGACTCCCACTTGCTTAGTCCATCTGCGCTTGGGCCAGCACACACACCCTGGCCAGGAGAGACACGCGGTGGTCCGGAGGCTTGAAATGCATAAGGAAAAAAAAAATGTTTGCACTGATCTTTCTTCTTTAAACATATTGGTGTAAGGAGCCTGGGATACTGTATTTTCTTCTAGGAAGTTTCTGTGAATAACATTTTGCTCTATAATCAATACCACGTAACTACCAGGGACCTTCAGACAACTAGATTGTTTTTCTTTTGGGCTCAGATTTAGAGAAAAAAAAAAAAGTCAATTTGATGAGGAGGGAGGTGGAAGAAGAGAATGGGAGAGGGAAGGTGACTCAATACCAGGTTAAAAAAAAAACAGCCTTGGGCTGGGGTTGTGGCTCAGCAGCAGAGCGCTGGCCTTGCACGTGCACGGCCCGGGTTCGGGTTCGATCCTCAGCACCACGTAAACGTAAATGCATTGTATTGTATACAACTAAAGTAAATAAATAAATATTAAAAAAAAAAAAAAACCAGCCTTGTGTGTGCTTGCTGCCGCTGGGGGCGCTGAGCGGGCGCTGACTCCGTCCGTTTCCCCCGAGAGCCGCTCCCAGCCTTCCCTCCCACGTCTGGAGACACTGGGGGAGCTTCTGTCAGCAAGCAGCTGCCAGTCCTCCAGGAGCAGCAACAGGGCACAGATGCTTCCAGAGTGTGGGATGGAGAACTGGGTCCCCTGCACCTTTGTGGTTCAATCTACCGCTTTTAAAAGGTATAGTTTACCCGCAATAAAATTCACCCATTTTAAGATTTGGTATATTTTGATAAACATGGAACTATCTCCACTGTTGTAGTCAGCTTTTTTGCTGCTGTGACTAAAAGATCTAACCAGCACAACGGTCGAGGAGGAAGAGTTTATTTAGGGCTCACGGTTCCTGAGGTCGCAGTCCATGGAGGGCAGCCTCCATTCCTCAGGGCTTGAGGTGAGGCAGAACATCACGGCGGGAGAGTGTGGCAGAGGGAAGTAGTTCACATGGTGATCAGGAAGCAGAGAGAGAGAGAGAGACCCACTGGCCAGATATAAGTATGTATCCCAAAGCTACACCCCAATTCCCACCTCCTCCAGCCACACCCTACCTGCCTTTAGTTGCCACTCAGTTAATCCTATGAGGGGATTAATGCACTGAATGGGTCAAGGTTCTCTTAACCAAATTATTTCTCCTCTGAACCTTCTTGCATTGTCTCACACATGAGCTTTTGGGAGACACCTCACATCCAAACCACAACATTCCACCCCGGCCCCCAAAAGCTCACAACCATCTCACAACGCAAAATACGTGTTGTTCCTTTCAGAGTCCCCGTGGTCTCAACGGTTCCAAGATGGCCTAAAAGTTCAAGTCCAAAGTCTCGTAAAAATCAAGAGTGACATACAAGTATCCCATATGTAAAGGTACAGAATAAACATTTCCATTTACAAAAAGTAGGGTCATAGAAAGAAGGAGTGGGACGACACAGGACCGACACGCAGCTGGCAAACCAGTCCCGTGGCTCCACGTTGGGCTGCTCCGGGTCGTGCATCTCCAGCCCTGTGGCCTTGTTGGTTGCAGCCCAAGTGGCCTTTCTTGGCTTGTCTCCGCTCCATTCCTGTAGCTGTCCTAAGCGCACATTCCACAGTACTGGCATTTCTTAATCTCAGGGGTCTTCACTGCAGTTCCCTATCCCACATGCCAATCACTCCTAGGCACACCCTCACTGACACACCCAGAAGCCTCTCAGTCCAATCAAGCTGAGGATTCAAATTAACCATTACATTCACTATTAAGAAAATTCCCATCACTCCAGAAAGTTCTCTTGAGCCAGCTGCTTTGCCTGCTCCTCCCCAGCCACTGGCAATCAGTGATATGATTTCTGTTTCTGTTTTGCTTTTTCCAATCAAGTGATTGGTTCTCTCTCCCACACTTAGAACCATGCTGGGAGAGCCAGTCCATCCTCGCATGCGCAGGTAGCTTCTTTGCTTCCGAGGTTGAGCGTGCCTTCCGCATGCACCAGGCCCTGCTATCCATTCGTTGGTTGGTGGACAGTGTTTGGGTTGTTTCCAGTTTGGGGTGATGTGAATAGAGCTGCCCTTGGGTCTCTGTGTAGACGTGCGTGCTGTCTCTCACATGTGCCTTTTCATCTCGTCTTTTCAGGAGGGGCATTACTGGGTCCTGGGTACGCACAGGCTGAACTTGAGGAGAAACTACCCAGCTATTTTCCAACATGGCGGGACCATTTGTCATTCCTGCCAGCAGTGTACAAAGTTTGGCCACAGATGGCTATAAATAATAAATAAATAAAATCAGAAACATAACAATCCAATCAAAAAATAACAGGTCTGGAAGGATGTGGAAAACCTGGGGTCCTCGTACCCTGCTGGTGAGACTGCAGAGTGGAACAGCCCTGGAGGTGCCGACGGGCAGTTCCTCAGACTGGAGTGAGCACACGACCAGCAATTCCTCTCCAGGGCACACACCCAAATCAAAAACAGGTGTCCCAGCAACATTGAGCACAGGGGTGTCCATGCAGCACTGTTCCCTGTGGAGGAGTGTGGAAACCCCCAAATGCCCACCAATGGCTGAACGGGTAAGCCAAGTGTGGCACACACAGCCGTACAACGGAATATTATTCTGTCATGGAAAGAAAGAAGATACAATGCCACTACAAGGTGGCTGGAATCTGAAAACCCTGTGTTAAGAGAAAGAAGCCAGACACAGAAGACCACAAGACTGCATGGTTCCACTTACAAAAATGTCCAGAATTGGCAAATCCAGAGTGACAGGAAGCAGGTTAGCGGTTGCCAGGAGCTGGAGAAGGGAGTGTGTTGATCATGGCTTTTCTTTTCTGTATCATAAGATGCTTTGACATCTTGGCTTGCTGCAGGCCCAGGGAGGGACTGCCCCTCCCAGAGTTAGCTAATTCCTCCAGACAGCAAGCAGCTTGCCTGAGAGCACGCCTGATCTGCGGCTGACCAGACTCCCCCCCCAGTCCGCTTATCTGGCTCCGGCAGCCCAGAGCCCTCCAGCCGGGCCAGCCTCCAGCCCAGCTGCTGGGACCATCCAGACTGTCCTAACCCTAGCTGCTCATCTGCATGCCGAGCTTTCCCTGCTCTTTCCCAGGAAACCACAGTCGAGACTCCGACTCACTTTCCTCTGCCCCCGGTTCTTCCTGGGGCTTCCCCAGGAGGCCCTGCCTGGCACACGTGCCCCTGGATCCAGGGACTTGTGACTGTACAGCTTCCTTATGACAGTCATTTCCGTGCCTAGTGTCTTACTGTGCCTGGTTAGGACGATCCCACATGTGCTATAAAACGGGGGAGCGGCTGCTGGATGGGCGCGGGACTTCCACAGGGCTGATAAGATGGTCTGGAGCTGGATGGTGGCTGGTTGTGGCTGCAGCCCTGTGCATGTGCCAAGAGTGAACTGTGTGCTGTGTGCATCGAGCACAATAAAGAAACCATAAAACTTCAGCTCCTCCCCCCTTTGTTAGCTCACTATCTTGAGTGTCACCCATGCTAGCCACTCTAGTAGGTGCGTAGCATTTCGCTCTAGTTTAAATTTGCATTTCCCCAATGACTAATCATACTAGCATTTTTCTCCCAAATGTCATTTTTATTCTGAAATGATTTTAGAATCACACGAGTTGCAAAACTCGTGCCGGGAGTTCCTGCACGCCCCGTGTTCAATGTCCTCGAATCTCACAAAGCCATGGTACCATGGAAATCCACGCTGACCCAGTGCACCCACCTAACCTACAGACTCAAGGAAATGTCACTCAGTTTCCTACTTTTTTTTTTTTTTTTCTGGTCCAGGATCTAATTCTAAATGTCAAATTTCCCCGATTTCCTAAAATCTGTAACAGGTCTTAGTCTCTTTTTCTCTCAGGACTTGACAGCCTTTGATGACTGCAGCCAGTTAGTTTTCAGAATGTCCTGGTGTTTTATAGGTAGTCAGAGCTGTGCATTTTGCATGAGAATGCTTCTGAGGCAAACTGTCCCCTCGGGGTGTCTGGTGCTGAGCTGTCCTGCCACCTGGGAGGCCTCTCTGAGCCTTGGTTGAAGGCTCCTTTACTGTGGGTCACCTGCAGAGCAGGCACAGCCTGCTTCCATCTTATTTCCAGTTGGAAATTTCCACATCTACTCCGGTTTTCCTCGGGCAGCTGTTACTGGGCACCTGCCCAGTGCTGATTTTTCTCTTTCCATTATTTCTTCTACATTTATTCAATGAGAATCCTACCCTAAGGAAGAGTGGTTTCTTGTCTCCAGTTTATTTATTTGACTGTCTATTCACATCAGCATTACTGAGGGACATTAGCTTGATATGATGGGTTGCATTCCAAAACTATCATTATTCACTGCTGTTATTGCCTCTGCTTTGCTCACTGCGGGCATCACCACATGGGTGCCCATGTCCTTCGATACGCCCCTGCTGTGTTTGGAATATTGCCTTCCCTTGGACATTAAACAGGGCACAGACGTGTGAAGCATCTTTTAACATACTTACATGCTATTTTATGTCCTCCTTGATGACATGTCTGTTCAAATCGTTGCCTATTTTAAACTGGATCCTTTGTCTCCTTATTATTGAATTGTAAGCGTTCTTTATAAATTCTATGTACAAGCTCTTTATTCAGTACAAATCTTGCAAATATTTTCTCTCAGTTTCAGCTTGTCACTCCATTTTTTTAGCAGTGTCTATAAAGGAACTAAGTTTTTGATTTTGATAAAGTCAAATTTATCATTTATTCTTTTATATCCTATCTAAGAAGGTCTCACCCTCAGAGAGAGCTCCTGCCTATCCTTCTGCAGGTCTCATTGCTTCCACTCTGACATTTAGTTGTGGGGTTCATTTCCAGCTAATGTTTACCTGTAGTGTGAGTCATAGCTGGGGTCCACCTCTCTTCAGATTGTCGTTCAGTGGATTAGAATATTCTTTGCCAATTGGATTTCTTTGCCAATTTGCCCATAGTCAATCCACCTGTATGTTGGGGCTATTTCTGGAGTGCCTACTCCGTTCTGTTGAGGTATATACCTATGGTGACAGCAGTATCCCTCAGTCTAGATTTCTGTAGCTTTGTAGTAGGTCTTAGAATAAGACAGTAGGAGTCTTTCAATCTGGCTCTTGCTTTTCAAAATCATTTTGGGTCCTCTAGGTTCTTTGCATTTCCATATACATTTTAGAATCTGCATTTCTATTGAAAAATAAGCCTGCTGATGTTTTGCTGTGGATTGCATTGCTTCTATAGATCAGTTTGGTGAAAGTTAAGATCTCAGAAATAGAGTCTTTGAATCTATGCACTTGGTATATCTGCAGTTACAAGATTTTATTGACTTTTTCACCAATGTTTTACAGTTTTAAGCATATGGATCCTGACTATCTCTTGTTAGATTTAGATGTAAGCATTTAATTTTGTCTGTTTTAGCTTGATGCTATTGCAGATAGTACTTTTAGTTTCCTTATTTCTGACTCTGTTGAAAGTATACAAACATCAAATTGATTCTGCAAGCTAACCTTGCACCCTCTGATCCTATGACCTCACTTACTGTTCTAGGAGATCTTATGAAAATTCTCTGTGATTTTCCTCATTCCTTATTTATCTGTGTAGCTTCAAATATGCTTCTGTTGTCATGAGTATCATACTATTTCTGCCTGAATACTTTTCTTTAATATTTTTTGTAGTGATGGTATGTATAGCACCTAAATGAAACAACCAGTTTTATGCATCATAAAAGTCTCTTTCTTGCTCTGCTTTGAAGAGTACTTTCACAGGCTGTGGAATTCTGGGTGGACAGCATAGATGCCCCTGCATGCCTGTTGGCCCTGTATGACATTGGCTCTAACTCTTGTCTTTGTTCTTCCATAGGCAACGTGCACTTTTCTTCTGTTTCCTTTGAGGTCTCATTCTTTTCTTTGGTTTCTAATATCTGGCTGGGCAGGATGTGTTCAGGTGTTTTTTCCTTTGTTTTTATCCTGCCTGTGGTCCCCAGCATGCTGCTTGCTTGTGGTCTGGGCTTGGGTGTGTTACCAGCTGCCGTGTCGCGGATATTTCTCTGTCCTGTGGCCTCGGCCGCTCTCTTCTCTTGGGGCCACAATTACATGCATTACAATGTTTGACGTGCTCTTGCAAACTGTTCTGTTTAATATTTTTCTAGTCTTTTTTTCTATTTGTCTCTTCTTGGGTTATTTTAATTGACCTAACTTCAAGTTCGGTGACATTTTTCCCCTCTGCTGTATCCAAACGTCCGATAAGTCTGTTGAAGGAATTCTTCATCTCTGATTTTTAAAAAATACTTCTAGCATTTCTATTTTAGTCTTTTTAATATACTGTTTGTTTCTCTGCTAGAATTTCTCTGTGCTTACCCATTTTGTTCATTTTGTCTTCCATCTTCTGTTGATCATAGTTATGTTAAATCCCTGGCTGAGAGTTCTAAAACCCAGATCATCGCTGGGTCTAGCTTTGCTGATTGCTTTCTCTCTTGATGGTGGTCAGCTTTCGCACAGTCTGTGTGTCTCATGATATATTTATTGAGTGTGGGCTCCTGCATAGAAGATGACCATGGGGACTGATTGTAGATAGTGGTTATGGAGGAAATGGGCATGTGTCTTCTGATGGGCTGTTGGTGGGTGTGAATGACCTCAGTGACCATGGACTTCGAGTCTCTTCCCTGGAAGGGGCCTGGAATGCTGCAGGGGTTTCTTCCTTGCTTCTGCCACACCCCTAGCTCTCAGTGTTCCTGTACACCTGCACCATAGTGAGGGGCTTCTCCTCCTTGACCCTCTTTGGTGCATGCCCTGTGGTAAGGTCGGGAAAAGTTTCTCAGTTCTCACCCCAGCTCCAGTCTTAGGGGTGCCTCTGGGACTTCAGATGGGGCTTCTCAGCCTTCCTGCCTTTCTTCCAGGAAGCCAAATCCTGCTTCATTGGCAGGTGAAAGTCCAGGTGGTAGAGTGTCCTGACCATCCTCCAGCGGTGAGTAGCAGGCTTCTGCTTTGCCTCAGTGCAGGGTCCTACACTTGAGCTGGGTTCCAGCCCCTCCTGTGGGAGGGACAGCCCCACAAGGCAGAGCCTCTTCCCCTGGGCCCTGGGCCTAGCCTTCGCCGGCATGGCTTTGGCTGCCCAGGGCAGAGGGTGGAGAAGCTGTGGTTTGTGTCTGTGCGCTCCTGCAGCTGACTCTCGGGGCTTCTTCTGTCTCTGATCTTTCTTGGATATGCTTGGTAGAAGCCTTTGGAAAGCAGCCGGTGGGTGAGCGCAGACGGCCCTGCGTCTAGAACTGCAGGACTCTCCTTTACCACACCAGCCCCTGTGCAGGTACCAGGGCTGCTGCCTCTTGTTCTGCAGGGCAGGGCTGGCAGCATGGCCTCGGGAGGCCACTCACACCACAGAGGCTCCGGGCGGGGCCTCTCCTGGCCTCCCCTGGCTCCTGGAGGTGCTGGCCTCCTTGGTGAGTGGCCCCTCACTCTGCCCTCGGCCCGCCTCCATGCACCTTCCTCCATGTGTGCCCTCTGCTGTCTCTTCCTGGGGTCCTTTCCACCAGATGTAGGACCACGTGGGTAAGTCCACACATCTCATTTCGAGATTTTCAGTCTTGTTTCTGCCGAGACCCTCTTGCCAAATAAAGCAGTTAGGAATCGGGACATGGAGGTACCTTTGGGGCTGCCATTCAACCCCGAGCTCACTGTGTGAGCAATCCTTCCACTTTGGTGGTTTTTGCCTGCATGTGTGGTTAATGACTTCTGAATGACCCATGTGGCCCAGGGCTCCTCAGGGGCTTGTCATCCTCTCAAGTTCAGTTCACCTGTTGGCCTTATGACCTCAGCTCTCCACAGAACTCTAGAAAAGTCATGACCTTGCAGATCATCTGGCTTCCTGTGGTCAGGGGTCAAGGGTCAGGGGTCAGGGAGTGCAGTGCACTTTGCAGCCTGCCCAGAAAGAGAACTCCTTCATTGCTGGGGAAACCATCTTCCCGCCCGGCCCCCTGGACCTCCTCACACTGACACAGGGGAGTGTTGTCCTGGGCATGAAGGTGTGGGGAGTGGTCACCTCTCCAGCTGAGGACCATCGTGGCCAGCAGGAGCACCTCCCTTGTCCTTCAGTTTCCCCGGGACTTAAGATCACTTGAGCTTGCAGCTGATGAGTTTCAGTCCGTCGTGTTGCCCATCCCCCAAGTCTGGGGGCAGCGGCTGTGCACTTTCTCAATGGTGAGACTGCTGGGGTTTTCTAAGTGTGATCCTCCCATGTACAATCTAGTGCCCTCAGGGGCTCCCCATCAGGACGCCATCCACCTAGAGGACCCTGGGCACAGAGCAGGGCCTGTCCCTGCCTGTGCAGTGGCAAAACACAGGGTCTAGGACGATGTTTCTGTGCAGGCAGGCAGAAGATGGCTCCCGAGACGTCCATGTCCTGGTCCCAGGACCTGTGAGTGGCCCTGTGTGGCCCAAGTGACTGTGCAGTGTAGGAGTCTTGTTTGGGGAGATGGCTTAAATTGTGGTTGACTATGGGCCATGGAGATTTGGGCATTGCCGCCTTCCGTAGTCTCACAGGACTTGGCCCAAGATCTCGCGGGACTTGGCCTGGGATCTCGAGTGACTTGAGCCGAGATTGCTGATCAGGTTAGCGCCATTTTTTTTTGGTGGTGTGTGGTGCATGTTAGTCGTTGTTAGAGCCAGAGAGAAAAGTTATCAGAATAAAAAGCTGTTTGTTTCCAGTTCGCTTCTGAACTTCTTCCCGCGGCTTCATTGCTCCAAGTGGCCATCGCTTCAGGCAGCAACAGTGCAGATGTGAGCAAAGCGAAGGTCTTGAGATTAGACGGGAGTCATCTGGCTGGGCCCAAAGCCATTACAGGTTCCCCACAAGTGAGAGAAGGTCACGGTCAGAGAGACCAAACACAAGAAGCAGAGGCTGGGCGCTGTGATGTGGCCCTGATCCGGGTCACAGAAGACCTCGGGGCACTGCAGAAGGCCAGGAAATGGGTGCCCCACAGGACACCGCCCTGGGGATGCTCCAACCTCAGCTCCTGAGGCCAGGTCAGAGGACACCGCCCTGTGGACACTCCAGCTTTGGCTTCTAGACCCAGCTCAGCCTGCTGACCCGGCCATGCCTGCAGCGAGGTCCAGCACCAACAGGAAGCTGACCCAGCTCCCCCTGGCAGGCCGCGAGGCTGAGGGCAAGGCGCTGCTCTTCCCTGGCCTGCTGGAGTCTGGGCTGTGGATCCCGCGCCTGCAGGCAGCTGGATTTGCTTAATTGCTTATTTTGCTTAATTGTTGTACTTGCTTAGTTCTCCTTCTGAGCCTCACCAGCCAGGGGACCATGTGAGGTTTCTGACCAGATGTGACAACAAGTCTGATGGATGAGCCGGAGCCTCTCTGAGGTCAACAATTGTCCTTTCACCCACAAAACCCACCGGGCAAGAGGCAGTGGGGCCTGTGTGTGGTGTCCTGGGGCTGCGCTGTCCCCAGGGGATTCTTCCAATGTTGTTGACACATTCCTTATGGCCCACTCCCAACTTACTAGCCCCCAGGGCCATGGGCGAAGCAATGTAGAACATTAGTGGCTTATTAGGACCCCGGGTAAAAGCAGCTGTGACATTTCTTGCGGCAGAGAAAGCCAACTGGTTTGTTGGGTTTTTTAATTATTTATTTTTATTTGTTTCTAATTAGTTATACATGACAGCAGAATGCATTTTGATTTATTGTATGCAAACAGAGCACGACTTTCCATTTCTCTGGTTGTATGTGATGTGGAGTTGCACCATTTGTACAGTCATGTATGTACCTAGGGTAATGGTGTCCATCTCATTCCACCCTCTTCCTAAAATCATGGCATTTGCAACTAACTGATTTATTGTCCATTTAAACTCGCTTTGAGTTGTTCTAGTTTGGCAGCCAGAGTTTCTGTCTGACGTGAAAGCAAGGCACAGGAGGGACGAGCAGGCTCCCTGCAGAGCTGAGGACTCCGCTGGAGGAGCAAAGGAGGGAACGCAGCTGGGTTCCAGAGAGGTGGCCTTAGAGTCCTGGGGGTGTCCTTCCCAACTGTGAATCGCCCCCTGTCTGGGCCTTTAGGAAGCTGAAGGCACGGGGTCAGCTGCCCTGTTGCTCTGAGGCCCTGGGCACCTGGCAGACGGCCTAGAGTGGATCTCAGGGAACAGACTGGCCACAGAGGTTGGCTGTGCTGCTGGGCTGCCTGCCTGGGAGCTCAGGTGTCCAGGTGATCTGCTGAGTCTGGGAGGGGTGCGGGGAGTCCACCATGTGGGAGCTGCTTCCCTTTCTCCAGGCTCAGATGATATTTGGTGTCTTTTCTGTCACTGGCCAAATCAGGACAGGCCCCTTGCACAGACCCTGACCAGCGGGGATGTCTGATGCGTGGTGACAGACGCTCACGGAGGAGTCCTTGGAGTGTGCCTCCAGCAGAACCCAGGGCAGGAGCACCTGGTGAGCACAGCTGCTGCATGATCACTGCTGTGGATGACCGGACACAGGCGTCCTCCCACATGACTGGACTCTCCCCACAGGGACCTTGCCCACTCACGCGCCCTGGGCTCCACACGTGCGCTTCCAGACTGTGCCGTGGACTGAAGCGTGCGCCACGTGAGAGGCCCATGACACCCCTCGCCCTGCAGGGGTCAGACACAGGTCCTTGGTGGGAGGTGCGAGGCGCCCCTGGAAGTGTCTGTGTAGAGCTGAAGATGGGCGCTGCCAGCGTCCCCTCGCCAGGAGCAAACGTGTGTTTAAGGGCTTTGTTACCAAGGAGCCAGCGTATCCTCCCACTGAAAGGAGAGTGAAGTCACAGCTCTGCTCTAATGAGATCACTCTTTCCACTTTGGGCAAATAAAGATGTTCAAAAAAAAATTCTCTTCAAAGTCGGCAAGAGAGGAGGGTGGCAGACGGGTGGGGTCAGAAGTAGACCGTGGTGACCCCGCCGCCTTCCACGGTCCCATGAGCCTCCTTTTTGTGGAAGGCGGGGTTACTGATGGGATGCCGCCGTTGGCAAGAGACTGGACTACTGAGAATAAAGGGTCAGGGCATCAAGGTGGGCACGCTGCCCATCAAGGTTCTCCATGCCATCCTCTCCTCTAGTCAAGGCTCAGAGCAGGGAGCGAGTCTCCATGCCTTCACCGAAGGGGCTGGGAAGCTGGGGCCACTTTCCAACCTCACGCGGCCAGTCGGAAGCTGGAATCAGTTTGAAGGGAGATCTCCCAACTGCCTGCTCCTTTCACAGTGTGGCACACCCGTTTCTGGTCACCTGTCCACCCCTTAAGCTTCATATAAGAGGACGTTCGATCCTGGGCTTGCACACACCCTGCCCCTGTGGCCTTCTGCGGAGTTGCTGTCCTCTGCTGCTCTCCTGGGGCCACAGTTTCTCCCCGAGGCCATGCTCCACAGAGTTCTCAGGCTAGAGCATGGTGGGCCTGCTAGGGGACAGGCACAGGGAGCCTGGGTCATGCAGTGCTTTCTGAGCTCTGTGAAGGCGGCATGCTCCCTTGGGACCTACGGGGTCAAGATGGGTTCAGTGTGAATGGAGGGAGTTGGGACATGGGTACACTTCAGTGGTGGCTCCCCCATGAAACTGGTTAAAATTCAAATGTCAAATGCATCCATGTCATTCATCCCAATCAGCCATTTTAATACCCAGCCATGGTAACCCAGCTCAGCTTACCACCAAATCTCAGATCAGCTGCATACATTAGTCCCTCCTAACTCCATTTTTAAAATTTGTATGTTTTAGATATACATGACAGTGGAGACTAGTATAAATTCCCAAAAATATTAGATGAAAAATTCTGAAAAGATATTCATACTTTAAAAACTTTGAATTGAATTATACATAATATTGAGTTCATTTTGACAGAATTATATAAGTATGTAATTTAATTTGCTTCAATTCTGTCCCTTCTCTCCTCCCTCCTCTGTTCCCTTTCCTCTATTATATTGGTCTTTCTTCTGTTTATTTAGTTTTTTAAAAATCAGGGCATTGTGTGTGTGTGTGTGTGTGTGTGTGTGTGTGTGTGTGTGTGTATAAAGGTGAAATTCTCTGTGAGGTGTGCACCTGTGTACCTAGGGCAGGTTGCTCAGGTTCATTCCACCATTCCTTCCTTTTCCTGTCCCTCCTCCCTCCCCCTCCATCTCCTTCCTCTACTTCACTGATCTCTTTGTTTTCATGCAATTCTACACCTCCTTTTTCCCCCTTATTTTGATCTAGCTTCATATGTTTTAAAATAAAATACATTTGTTATAGAATGTTCTAATAATTAATCCATTTTGTTGTTGTTGTTGTTGTTACTCTCTTACAGTACCTGATTTATAACTTTACCATTCATTACGTACATATATTCGGTCCCTCCTGTGGTTTCAGGCACTTGAGAAATGTCTTAAGATGCATCCCCTGTAGAAAAGGGGGGCTTTACTGTGGAAATCCGTCAATTAACTAAGGTTTATGCCTTAGTTTTTTGAAGCTAGGTACAGTTACATAAGGAATACAAAATAATTAAGCCCCAGATTTTAAATGTGAACTTTCTGTCTGGAAGATCAAGCCATGGCAGAGAAGGAGGAAAGGCAAGAACACCACGTTGAGCGGGGAACTCTTAAGTGTGCTCTTCAGGAGGAATGGAGAGGATTTAAGAAACAAGCCTATTCCAACAAATCATTTGTATCTTCAGAGTGACCAGATAGATAGCCTCATCTTTGCAACAAGAACAAGAGGATAGAGAAAAGGAACAGAGATGTGAGCCCTTAGGGAATAAAACGACAACACATGACTGCTGGATTAAAATTTTCAACAGAACATTTGGAAGAAAAAAGATCTAAGGTTTCTGAGAAAATGGAACAATAAAGGAAACAAATAAATAAGAAAAAAAAAAAAAAAAGCTGTGAGAGCCGGGCGCGGTGGCGCACAGCCTGTGATCCCAGCACTTTGGGAGGCTGAGGCAGGAGGATTGCGAGTTCAAAGCCAGCCTCAGCAATGGCGAGGCACTTAGTAACTCAGTGAGACCCTGTCTCTAATAAAATACAAAAAAAGGGCTGGGGATGTGACCCAGTGGTCGAGTGCCCCTGAATTCAATCCCCAGTACCAAAAAAAAAAAAAAAAAAGCTATGAGACTCATCCTAAGGTCCTGGACGGGGTCCCTCTGGACAGGCCCCTGCTCTGGGTGGCCCTGGTCTGAGCTGGTGTGCACGCCTCAGGCCTCGTCCCCGTTCCTGGCAGGTAACTGACCCATTTTGTCAGCTAAACCCCAAACGTGGTCAGATCATCCTTCTCCGTGTTTGCCTCAGTTTGCCAACGAGCTCCAGTGGAAGTCTAAGTCTTCTTGCTTCGATGCCAAGAAAGATTCACTGCTGGCACGCGTTCTTGCTCACCCCGCCTGTCGCACGCTTCCAGCTTCTCCCGGCTTGTGTCATGGGTTCCTGGGGGGGCCTGGTGCCAAAGGCATGCGCTCTCTCTGGCTCACCTTCATTCCTGGGAAGGCAAGGTCTTGCTGGAGACAGGGAGGTCCAGGCAAGGGCTGTGCAGGAGCCCGAGGGCAGGCCAGAAGTGAAGTGCTTGACTCCATCGCTGTGCCAGTGGCCTTTGGCTTGTCAGGGACTGAGTGCGAGGCTCTGGGGCCAGCTGGGCTCAGGAGGGTGTGTGTGGCGGGCTGCGGGGGGGCTGCGGCCAGGCAGGGCGCGCTCTCTGTGGCTGCCCCCCGCGGCTCTCATAAGGCTGCCCCATGGCCAAATGCCTCCACAGGGAGGGGCTCGCTCTGGTTTCCAAGGGACAGAGGACACATCATCAGAGCCCGTGGAGAAGGAAACGCCGCTGACTTGGCCTGCAGCTGGCTCAGAACTCCTGCCAAGGACGTGCTGTGACCTCTGCGAGAGTCTCAACTCCGAGAGGAGGAGGGACAGAGGGGCCTCCGGGCTCATCCACCCGGAGCTGAGCTCCTGGTGCTCCTTGGGCATTGACTCCCTTGCCCCCAGCACCCCTCGGAGGGGCTGACGTCCCTCTGGGTCACAGAGGAGACTTCATTCCCCCAAAACCAGGTGGAGAGAAGAGGCAGAGCCGAGTCTGGAGCAGGCTGTGCGCCCAGGGGCAGCAGAGGCCTGTAAAGGGGCTGACAGGCTCCTACCCCAGGTGGGAGGGAGCGGGGCGGAGGCTCAGGCCCCATCAACCTCGGGCCCCCGCCCTCCTGCTGGGGGCCCCAGAGAGCACTGAGTCTCTGGAAGCACAGTTTAGAGTTCCTGGGACAGCGACAAAGAGACAGGAGCACTTGAGGAGCAGCCAGCGTGTCCCTTGACATCGAGGATGTTCCTCTGAGCCTGCTGCCGCGGCACCTGATGGCAAAGGGTGAGGAAAGGGCTTAATCAGCCAGCAAAAGGGACAGGAAGGGCTGGAGGGGCCCAGGAGGAAGACGTGGGCCCTGGCCTCAGCCAGGCCCGTCCAGCTGGGGGAGAGGCAGCATCACACAGGACACCTCCAGGGCCACGAGCAATGGGAGCTGTGAAGACAGGGGTCACTGTGTCAGCCAGGCCTGGTCCTGGGCTGGACGGACTGTGCGCAGGAGCAGCACGCAGGCCTGGAGAGCAGGCGGCTGAGGCTCCGCAGCAGGCCGGGGCACGAGGGCGTCCCCGGCTGACGGTGAGGACAGTCTCCTGGGTGTGGGGAGCTGCACGTTCCGCGTGACCCTCTCCAGTCTTCAGAGCGCGGTGGAGCCTCGCGCCACACGCACTTCGGTGAAGGAGGAGGCCGTGATGGTCACTGTGTCGGGACTCGGGAGCCTCAGAGGGACATGGTGATGAGTAGCCATGAGGCTGAAGGGGAGGGAGTCAAAGTGGACCCAGACCAGCCATGCCCAGGGGGACTCCCAGGGGGACGCCCAGGTGGGGCAGAGGCAGCTCATCACTGCCGAGGACAGGGAGGCGCAGCTGCGTGCTGCCCCCTGAGGAGAGGTCGGGCAACACAGGCTCTCTGCCCCCAGCCCACTGGTGCCCCCAGCCCCCACCGTGCCCCCAGCCCCCACCATGCCCCCAGCCCCCACCGTGCCCCCAGCCCCCACTGTGCCCCCAGCCCCAGGGCTGCTCCTCTTCTGCGCCTGGTCAACCACATCCCAAGCCCTCAGGGCCCCTCTAGAGATGTCTCAGAGGCTCCGCATCCAGAGTTTCAAACTCAAGCACGCAGTCCAGAGCTGGACCCCCCATGCAGGGCAGCCACCCGGGGTCCCCGGCCTTGGCAAGGGTGATTGCTGCGCCAGAAACATGCAAGATGTGTCCTCCAGAACAGAGATGCGGTGGTCCCTCCAGGGTCCGTGGTCTGACTGAGCGGAGCCTGGAGAGTCAGACGGGGCCCTGGTGTCTAAGATGCCAAGAGGCCCAAGGAGAAGTGACAGGTACGCCTTCACTGGCCCATTTCGAATCACAAACTGCGTTGTTCTAATTAAGGATGGTTGAGGAGGGCGTCGTGGGGCCTCTCACGTGTTTAGAAATAACCTCATCCAACGTCACATGAATCATGCACCCACTCGCTGCATCTGCTTTTTGAACGTAATCAACATTTTTTCGTTGAAAACTGGAGTTGGGGGCAGATGGAAGGAAGAAGGCATATTTAAGAATGGATGCGGACCAGGGTAACGCAGACTCGATTTTGTCATCAAGGAGGAAAAGTGAACAAAAGGTCCGACTCTGTACTTGAGGTTGGAGGGCTAAGGCTTAATTGAGAGCAGAAGTAGAGACACAGTTGCTCATTGGCTCTGACCGCCTGCCAGCCAGCACGCGGATGGTCTCCTCAGCGACTGTGCGTCATGCTCTTGGTGTCTCATGTTTTCCCTCCACCCCAAACTCAGAAATATTTGAGAAGATTCAACAGATGTGGTTCTATCTCTGTTTCTCTTTGTTATTTAAATCAGGGAGGAAAACAAAATTTTAGGGAAATGGTTTTAATTAGCAAATAAAATAACATCTTATATTTGCAAACCGGTAGGTCTGAAATTGATTTGCAAATAGGAATTTGTTAATCCTCTCAACGTTTCGTAAGATACGGTTGTGGAAAATGTTATTCTGCTTTTAAATGGCGAAGGGGGCTCTTGGAGAAGCAAGCGGCCGTGTGTTAAAGAAGACTCTCAGAGAGGCGGCTGCTCAAACCCTCATAAACATCACTTGAAGGACAGCCAGAACAGGGCTGCGTCTTCTTGAATCACTCCCACCCAGATGTGGCGACGCTGACTGAGAACCTTCTCAGTCTGACTTCCAGATGACTTGGAAAACAACAGCAGCTTTATCACTTCGGAGTGCTTCATCGCAGTCCTGGGTGGGCCAGGGCTTCCTGCCACGTGGGGCAGTACCAGCGAGAAACCGGCCGTCGCCCACATGTGGCTCCTCCGTGGGAATGAAGCAAACGGAACCACCCACGTGGGGGTCCAGAGATGAGGGGCAGTTCCAGAGGAGCCCGGTGAGAGTGGCACGCTGGTTCCCAAGGGGAACCCGGAGCAGGTCTTGCCCTTCTGAACATGCCCCGTGGCACGTTGAATGGTGGTCCCCCAAGAGGCACGTCCCCATCTCAACACCTGGATCCTGTGAGTGCGACCTTACTGGAAAAAGTGTCTTTGCAGATGTAATGAGTTAAGGACCTCAGGATGTGGTTATTCAGGTGGGCCCTACATCCAACGACAGCTGTCCCCATGAGCAGGAGAGGAGAGCCAGGGAGGCAAGGAGGTGGCCGTGTGAACATGGAGCGGAGACACGTGCCCAGCCAACCCAGGAGTCTGGAGCCAGGAACCCGGGAGAGGCAGGGAGAGCACTGTCCTGGGCTTCAGGGGAGCACGGCCTGTCGGCCCCTGGGCTTTGGACTTCTGGCCTCCAGGACAGTGGGGGGTTGACAGCTCTTGTTGGAAGCCAAGCCTGTGGTACTTCATCGGGCAGCTGACTTAACCTGGGCTCTAACAGGCACACAGATGAACAAGACCAAGAAAGCCTGCGTCACCTTCCTGTCCCTAAGACCCACGGGGGAGAAGAGGAAAAGGCCAGAGGACAGACGGACAGGACGGCAGCTCTTACCCCAGCAGGCAGCGTCCAGGGCCCCGCCTGCAGACGGTTGGGAGGACCACTGACCACCTACTCACTGAACAGGCAGGAGGGTAGACACAGCCGTCAGTGGGGCAGCAACGTCCTTCGTGCTCCAGACAGGGGGCACAGGGCCCCAGGGCCCCAGAGAGCAGGCCATAGGATGCCAATTCAGGGTCCCAGAAGTTGGGTTCTGGACATGTAGCCAGAGGGCCTTTTGGACTGTTGCTGGACACAAATGACCTAGAGGCCCTTTACAGCTGAAGGTGGGTCGCGGTCCTGCTTTCACACTTGGGTGTGAGGACGTTGCAGCCCTTTCATCCTTAAGACCCGCAGGCTCAGCTAGCTGGGGTCTGGCAGCTAGGGAAAGTTCACCATGACACACTGCTTGTTTGGGGGAGCCACCCAGATCCAAAAAGGGGGTTTTCCCAAAACTCCAGATAGCGTTTTTAGGATCTTTGAATTAGGATTGATCCCAGCAATAGAGAGGAGACCTCATGGATAATCTGATCTCCAGGCCCACGAACAGGAGGCCTGGTGCCTGCCCCAGAAGTCCCACCTTGGGAGTCACAGGGTGACCTGGGTCCTTGCCCTCCTCTGTGCAGAGCAGCACCCGCCCACTGTGAATGACATAGTTCTGGAGGTTTGATATTTCACCTTTAAAATTGCACAAAGATCACTGAAAGGTGTTTCTGGATCAGGTGCCGTTTGTAACCCGGCTAGAAGGACACAGTAAGACACAGAGCCAGATAAATAAGATGCTTGAAAATTACAACTGGAAAACCAAAATAAAAACCTGAGTGGGTTGGCTCGGGGGAGATGATGGGAGAAAGAGGCAGACAGCTTGAAGAGAGGACAGTAAAACTAACCAGTCTGAAGAACGGAAAGAAAAGACTGAAAAAAGAGACAGAGCAGAGTGGCCTGTGAAACTATAGCAAGGGGTATGATAGCTGTGTCACTGAAGCCTTGGAGAGAGGAGAAAGAGGGAGATTCTCAAGAAGTCTTCAAAGGAATAAAGCTGAAAATCTCCAAAATTTGGCAAAAAACCTGGACCCACAGATTCAAGAAGCCGAGTGCTGTGGTTTAGACATGAGGAAGCGTCCCCCAAAGCTCACGTGTGAGACACTGCAAGAAGGTTGAGAGGTGACGTGATTGGGTTATGAGAGCCTTGACCTAGTCAGTGCATTAATCCTCGGATAGGAATTAACTGGGTGGTGACTGCGGGCAGGTGGGGGGTGGCTGGGGGAGGTGGGCCCCTGGGGGCGTTGGGGTTTCTATCTTGTCTGGGGTGAGCAGAGCTTTCTCTGCTTCCTGGCGTGAAGTCCTGAGCTGCCTTCCTCTGCCACACCCTCAGCCGTGATGCTCTGCCTCACCTCGGCCCGCGGAAGGGAGCCAGCCATCAATGGACTGAGACCTCTGAAACCATCCCTGCTAAATGAACTTTTCTCCTCTAAAATTGTTCTTGTCGGGTCTTTTGGTCACAGCAGTGAAAAAGCTTACTGCCGCACTGAGTAAACCCCAAACAAGACCAACCTAGAGAACCCCATGTTATGTAGGCCAAAGCCACACTCAGACAACCAAAGACCAGGGGAGTCTCGAGCTCAGTGACAGCAAGCAGACCACCTTGCTCAGGAAGAGCAGTTTGAGTGACAGCAGGTATCCTGACTGAAATCATGGAGGCCGGCAGGAAGCAGAACCATGCTTTCTGAGTGCTCCAAAAAAAGGTAAGAATCCTGAATTCTGTGTCTGGAAAAATTACCCTTTAAGAAAGAAAGAGAATAAAAATGTGCTCAGAGGATGGAAAATCAAGAGCATGTGCTGCCAGCAAGTCTTCCCCAAGTGAAAGTGGAAGGAAGTTCTCTGAACAGCAAGGAAGGGAAAGACTGGGAGCAGCAGGAAGGCAGGCGGTGGGGGGAGCGGAACGTGGGACATGCTGCTCTGGGGCCACAACCTCCAGGCAAGAATGCAAGCCCCGGAGCTAGCTTGCTGGAGAGGCCACACGGGCCGCGTGTCCACCGAGGCACACACAGCCTTGTGCCCTGGTGTCCACACGGCACAGTCCACAGGTGGACAGGACCTGTTAAAGGGAGACGACTACGGGTGCATGGGAGATAACCAGGCCAGCCCTACGCGGGTAGTCCAGAGGCCAGAGACTCTCTCCTGCTGACCCCAAGAAGTGAACAGCCACTGTGAGCTGCCATGGTGGGGCGGCGTCCAGGAGCTGAGAGCCCCCATCTCTCACTGCAAGGAACCTGCCAACAGTGTGAGTGGGTGCAGAAGAGGAGTCTCCACTCCAGATGAGGGAGCCACGCCCAGACTCCGACCCACGTTTGTGAGATAACAAGTGTACATGCGTTATCTCCCTACACACACACACACACACACACACACACACACACACACACACACGGATTTAGAGTCTATTAAAAATAAACAAAGCCGTGGTCAGTGGTTTTAGGCACGGGTCATCACTTTGCATCAATGACGCTGCATCCTTCAGCAATATCAGCTCAAGAGGAGTGTTTCAGGGCGCAGTTCTCAAACGGGGGTTGGAATTTGCGATTTATATTCATCTGTCTTTTCGATGGCAAGTATTCTGTTTAACGTGGACATCCTTAGTAGTGGTTCCCATCACTCAGATGCCCGTCACCATACTAACTGTGGTGTCCATGGCATTGGACAGCCCCGGGATGGATCCCTGTCCCCCTACAGGTGACAAGTCTGCAAAGTCAATGTGAAGTGAAAGGCAAAAGCAGACACGCTACTTGATTTCATTCACATAAAGTACAAAAACACGTCTCTGGCGGCACACTTGTCAGTGGTATCAGCTGCTGAGACCGTGACTAACTTTGGAGAGGGGTGAAGCCTGGAAGGGGCCCCACGGGGAGACACCCAGGGTGTTCGTGGGTCTGTTTCCTGGGTGCATTTAATCTGTGCACACGTAAGTGGACTCAGCATAGAAACAGGCAGTTATAACTTGCTAGGGAATCTCGCTGCTCTGTCCGGGCTGGAGACTCGCCTCTGAGACGCGTCAGACCTTCACTGCGCCTTCCACGTGGAATTCACAGTCTGGTGAAAAGGAAGCTCGCACCGCCACAGGAGGGAACAGCTGCGACGTCACCTGGCATGAGTGGTCACGCACCGCAGGCCCTGCGCTGGGGCTGGGGCAAGCACCTGGACCTGCAGGCAAGCCTCCTCCTCCTCTGGGGCCGCACCTTTCTACCTCAGAAGAGTCGCTGGAGCAGCTGGGCCATGGGCCCTGAGATGGCACTTTCCTGTCAGCTGGGACGGAGGACACAGGGAGGACGAGGATTGTGTGAAAAGGGTCGGGTGGGTTGCTCCCGGGAAGAAGTGAAGAGCAGGCAGGCGGAGCGAGCCGGCCCTGTCCTTGGCTCTGAGCGTGGTCCCTCCTGGCCTCCTCCTGCTGAGGAGCTGAGAAGCGCCCTGTCCACCTCCTCCGCCTGGGGCCTGGAGGGGAGAAGGGAAGCCCAGAGCGCCCACCCCTCCACGCGGCTCCTCCACGATGGCTGCCTCTCCCCGCGGGTCTCTGGATCGGTGACCTCTGGAGCACACGGGCATGCCCACCATGTAGAGGTGACCCCGCCCTGGTATTGACCCGCTGCACTGTTGGTCAGCTGCCTTGCTGACCTCCTGACTCCTAATAGGGGCCACCTTTGTGCCTTGGCTGTGCCATTGGCGTGATGCTCCTGTCCCGTGGGCACCATCTGGTCCCTGACGCTCTGGGCCCTCCTCCTCCAGCAGTGAGCCTGGGGCGCTGGACTTGGAATGGTTTTGGAAATTTGTTGGAGTGTGGGAGTGAAGGGGGTTTCATGTGTGTGTCACCAAAACAGTAACGCCAGAACCGGTGTCAGGTGTGTAGCTATGGAGGCTGGGAGCCTCTCTTTCTGCACAGGGGCTCAGAAGCTGAGCGTGGGGCTACAGAAGGGCTGCAGCCCTGCAGGGGCTTAGAAGTCAGGTCTCACAACGCCACCCTCTGCTGGCGGGCCACCTGACCCAGTACTCCTCAAAAGACTGTGGGGGTAGGCTTAGAGTGGACACAGAGCTCTGCAGGGCAGAGCAGGACCCCACGTCCCCAGGTAGACATGGTCAGCCAGGGTTGCACCTGCGTCTCCCTGGACGGGCGGCAGGGGCTCCAAGGCTGCTGCTCCCCCTCCCCGAGGACTGTGGACATTCACAGCCATCACATCCGAGAGCGTCTGACTGCTCCAGCCTCCTGGATGAGGTTGGACCTCTGACAGTAGCTGCCACAGAACGGTCAGCAAACGCTGAGACGTGGCTAGCGCGCACAGAAGAGAGTGACAGGCAAAGGCCCCGGGTCAGGAGAGACACAGAGACAGACCAGGGCGTCCCGTAACTGCCCCCACTGATAGATGCGTCTGGAAACTGAAGTGGAAAGCGTCCTTCTTGGCCATCCCTGCTTGTTCTCCAGGCTCTAGATGGCCGTGACTGTCGCCAGCAGCAGGAGGCCATGTGTCTGCTCCCTGTCTTCCATTTCATTTTTATTATGCAGCACAGCTAACCCAGATTGGCTTTTAAGGTTTGTAGGATCGCCATATTTATTTTCTCGCGCTGTTGGATCCGATCCGTTGCCCTGAAAGATGTAGCAGAGGACGGCTTAGTTTGTTCCTGTGTGGGACATTTTCCCCTCAGTATTATAAGTCCTCACCGCCACGCTGATTAATACAAGACTTTGAATTAACTAATCATTTCACACTCCTCTGAATACCTTTTAACTGAAAAGGTCAATTCCATTGGTGTGAGGGGACCTTCAGAATTTCCTAGAGGAAGCTGGTGTATGATTGTTTCGAATTGGAAAAATACTCTCCTAAACTCTTGAAATAACAGAGTTAACCTTAAATCTCTAAACAGGTAATTCCTTTCTTGCTCTGGTATTTTATTTTATTCATTTTGGATACTGGGAATTGAACCCAGGGGTGCCCTACCATGGAGCTACATCCTCAGCCTTTTTTATTTTTTGAGACAGGGTCTCACTAAGTTGCTCAGACTGGCCTCCATCTTGGGATCCTCCTGCCTCAGCCTCCTGGTTCCCAGCTCTGGTCCTTTAATCTCAGGTTTCAGATGCAGTGGTTACTTCTGAGGAAGACAAATGGACCATCCTATTTTTGGTCAGGTCAAAACCACCTTAACTTTACAATCACTTGTTTCAGCCACTACTCTCCACCGTGAGTGTGAGCTTTAGTTCTTAATTTTTTGTCTAATGCTAATGATGGCAGGTCCAGAGGCAGGGGAGCGGATGTCGTAGGAACAAATCACGATCAATCCTCGAGTTCCCAGCCGACCCCCAAGGTGTCCTGGCAGCCTGGGACCCTCCCAAGGGCCCCGGAGTTTGCTGGTGGGAGGACTGGCCCAGAGATAGGGGCCTTCGTGTCAATCACTCCTCATCTGAGAAGGTTCTGGAAGGAAACTGGAGCACCAGGACGGCGGGAGCCAGGCCCTGAGGGGCTGCCGGAGCAGAGAGAGCTGGGACAGTGTGGGCGAGTGCCAGGACGCTGGCCTTGGCAGGGAGAGCGCACGCTGCTCCCACCCTGCTTCCCATCGCTGGTGGGAACCCTGTAAATACCCCAGCACGGGGCACGGCAGGCCCCCTCCATCCTAATTCAGAGCCGTTCCCTCGGGAATGCCGGGCTTTAAAGTGGTCCTGCCTGGGGCTCCCGGGGCGACCTCCAGTGCCAAGCCATTATCTCTGCTTTTTATCTACCAACGGAAATAGGAGCAATACTCACAAAGTCAGCTCCATAAATAAATGCTGAGGTCTGACTGCCCTGCCGGCCGCTGCCCAGGAGCTTGCAGGGACGGCGCGGGCCCCTTTCATCCCGGGCTGCGCTGGCCCAGGGCGCAGGAGACCTTGTGCTGCGTCCTGCCATCCGAGAAGCGCTGGGGGGCCTCCGTCCATTTTCCTGGTGGAGAAATATTTACTTTGTACTAATTGGTCTTCGTGGCTGCCTCGGTGTTGGTGCAGTGCTCTGAGCTGGAGCTGCGTCCTCTGGGGAGAGGAGAGAAGGGGCACAGAGCTGAGCGCCAGGTGCGCGCTCCTCTGGGATCTCCGCCCCAACAGCCGTCCCAGGCCATGACTGTCCTCAAAGTCACGTGCCCACAGCTGCTCCCCCGGGGCCCCTCTCTCCTCCTCACGGTTCCTGAGAGCAGGGTCCACACCTCCACCTACCGCGTGCCTTTAGATCCCGGGGTCCTCTCTCCATGGGTATTTTAGATGTGTTCAGCACTCGCTCCTGATTTTGTGCTGATAAAGCAGCCACACACACTGTAGGAAACTTGGAAAAGATGAGGAAGATGTGCAAGGCACAGAGGAGCCCCCCACCCCCCACGTGTGAGCTCCCCACGCACCACAGGGCTCACCCCCCACCCCCACCACAGTCCCTGCACGTGGTGGCGCGACCTCCCCCTGTGGTCCGTTTCCTACTATTACTAAAACCCTTGGCAAACAGTTTACACTGACGGTATAGGATTTCATCACTCGAGTTCCTGGTATTTATTTGAAGACATCTCTCTGGTGATGGACGTCGTGGTTATTTTCAGATTTCGTAGTTATAAATGAGGTGGTGACGAGCTTCTTTGTGCATAAATCACTCTCGTTTCTCACGATTTCCTGAACTGTCTGAGTCAGAGGGCATGCCTGGCCCAAGGCAGGGGCACTGGGTCATGTTTAAAACCCACTTTCAGTCACTCTCCAAAGGCGTTCTGTCTGTCTGTCCCCCACTCTGCCAGTCATCTGTGCCAACGCAGGTCACTCTCCTCCTGACCCCAGCGCGGGCGTCCACATTTAAGGCTTTCCGCTAGTGATGGCCTACAGATTTGGTTGTCAGAATGCCAAATTTAACATTTTAATTGCATACACCACATGTTGTACTATTGTTATTTTTAAATTAATTCTTTAATATTACTGACAAAGTGGACAGCGGGTTTTTCTAAATGACAATATGAGGACTGTTTTTTGACTAAGGCTCCCAGTCTTCACTGCCTTCAGATATCCATTGAAAATTCACTTCTTCTCCCTCTTTCTGGGCTTTCTGTTCAGTTCTCCCCTGTTTCTCTGTCCTCAGATCTGTGTCGGCCAATGTCAGGGCAAGACCTCACCTGCTGCGTCCTGACCCCTGGCCTGCCTGTGGGGACGGGCAGGCTGCCCGCGGCTATGCCTTCCTCTCCCGTCCTTCTTTATTATCCCATGGCATTTAAGTTTTCCTCCTTCTCCTCGGCATCCTGCCGTTTTCTCTGTTCCTTCTTCACGTGAGCTTGCTGTGTGTGTCCTGTCTAGGATGCACTTCAACCAGAGGCTCGGCCTTCTTCAGTCCTGGGACCATCTCGGGCAGATCACTCCGCATGCTGACCCTGCCCACTCACGTTCTCTGCTGTTCTGCCTCTAGATCTCCTGCTGGACGCACACATGACCAGGTGCTGTCTCCTGCCTCTTAATCTCTTCTTTTTTCCACTCCTCTGTCTTTCTGGGTTCCATGCTGATGAGTTCTCAGATTTCTTTCCAATTGAGTATTTCTCTCTTCAGCTACATCCATCCACCATTGAAATTTTTAAAACAAATTGAGTAACTTTTCACATTTGCTTATTCTTGTTTCATAGCAGCTTCCTTTAAGGATTTGTGTGGTCTGAACGAATGTGTCCTTCCAGATCTCGTGTGCTGAGACTTTACCGGCATGGTGATGATGGCCCCAAGGCCACTGTGACAGAGGCTGGAGGCCACAGCCTCCTGCTGCCCTCTCCAGCACGGAGAACCAGCCTCCCATCCCTTCGGCCATGCGAGGACACAGGTTCTTACCCCCAAAGAGCAGAGAGGCATGGGCGGCTCAGAAGCAGCAAGTGGCCCTCAGGACTCCATATCTCTGCACCCTGATCCTGCGCCTCCAGCCTCCAGAATAGTGAGGAGCAGGTGGACCAAGAGGGGCTCCTTCCCTCCCTCGGCTCTTTGTGTATTGAAAGCACTTTCTCTTTTGTGGGGAGGGGACTCCAGGAATGGAACCCAGGGGGGCTTTACCATTGAGCCACATCCTTGGCCCTTTATATTTTTGAGACAGGGCCTTGCTAAGTTGCTGAGGCTGGCCTTGAACTTGTGACCCTTCTGCCTCAGCCTCCCTAGTAACTGGGATCACAGGCGTAAGCCACCCTGCCCAGCATCTCCTCTTATGCTTTTCTTGGTTCTCCCCCTCCCCTCTCCTCCCTGCCCCTCCCTCCCCTCTCCTCCCTCCTCCCTCCCCCTCCCTCTCCTCCCTCCTCCCTCTTCCCTCTTCTGTCCCTTCCCCTCCCCTCTCCTTCCCCCCTCCCCCTCCTCCCTCTTTCCTCCCCTTCCCTCCCTTCTCATTAGCATGTGACCAGCCCTGGGTAGGAGGTGATGGAGCCTCCTGGCCTCAACTGCCCAGGTGTCTTCAAACAGCTCAGGTCAGTTTTCTTCACAGAGCTCAGGTAAGTATCACTTGATTTGCTTCCTGATTTCTCTTTTTTTAGCCATTACTGTTTTGCACGGGTTGGATTTTCATTCTTGTCTCCTTGGCTGTCAGGACTTGGATCTGCAAAGTCTCCAGGAGGCACGCGTGTTGCAGGCTCGGTCCCCAGTGCAGCGGAGCCCAGAGTGGACATCTCAGTGGGCGGTGAATGGACCACTAGGGCTCTGACCCTATGGTGGGTGAGTTCTCCTGCAGGTTGATGATACGGGGCATTATGAGGACCTGGTGGGAACTGTAGGAAGGTCCTGGTGGCAGGGAGTCACCCCGGGGGCGTGCCTAGGAAGGACCGTCCTCCTCTGGCCCCTCGCCCTCCTGCTGCCCTGGGGGGGCAGCTCCCCACCATGATGCCCCGGCACAGGCCCTGGACACGGACCAAGAGCAAGTGGAGGAAACCTGAAACCAAGAAACGCAAGGAGCCGCCCCCAGGTGGCCTCCTCAGTGCCACAGTGCCAAGGGATGACCGGCTCTCTCTGGGATCCCTCCTGGTTCCTGTACCTGCACTTGGACGTGGTGCTCCGAGCATGTTCACCACGCGCTCAGTCCTCCGTGCAGCGGGCTCACCTCTGCCCCGTGCTGCCTGGGCACCCGCAGCGCCCGAGGGCCTCTCCTCACCCACGCCCCAGCCCTGCTCCCTGCGGCTCCGCTTCCCCAAGGCTGCTGCAAGCCCAGGGCTGGGCACACGGAGGGACTCCCTCCTCTCACAGGCTCTTGCCACCTCTCTTCCAGGGGATAGTGCGTCTGTCCACCGCTTTGTGCCACACAGGGTGGCCGCAGCCCTTCCTCCTTCCACTCGCTCCTCCCTCCAGCCCGCCCCTTGGTGTCCCCACGCCTGCCATCTGTCAGGGGCAGTGCGGAGTGTCCTTGCTCCTGGCCCAGGGTCTTGCGATTTTGGGGATTGCTGGGCTGGCAGGAGCTGCCCTGGGTGCCTCCAGCCTCCTTGGCTGCCTCCCTGCCTCCCTGGCTGCCTCCCTGTCCCCCTGGCTGCCTCCCTGTCCCCCTGGCTGCCTCCCTGGACACAAGCTTTGTTCTTGCTCCTTCCAGGAAGGGGGAGAGGCCGCTGCCACACGCGCGGAGGCCGGGACAGCCCTGTCCTGTGGGACCGGCTCCACTCTCACCTTGAGGAAGTGAGGAAGGCAGGAGCCCCTGTCCTGTGGCCCGGGCGCTTTGTCTCCTGCACCCCGAATGCTTCGTGGCCTCGTGTTGAAGGAGACGCTGTGGAGGCACCTGGAGCACTGGCGGTCTCAGGGACTCAGGCCTGGGAGCACCGTGTCTCGTCCAGTCCTAGATGCCTGCCCTGCCTGCTGCCAGCCCCAGCCAGCGGCGCTTCCCTCTGCATCCCTCTGGGCTCAGGAGGAGAAGAAGGAGAAGGACCAGCATCTGCACCCACTTGGCTTTGGGATGACCGCGGGAGTGGCCACACGTTACTTGCAGGGCAGGCTGTTTCGGGCCACAGGCAGCTGTCCTAGGTGCAGCAGGTGCTTGGGAGAGGCCCACCCTGGCCTTCAGAGGGGCCAGGAGACACTACCAACAGAAACCAGAGGGCTGAGTAACGCCCCAACAGGAATCAGTTTTCTCCACCCAAGGTCTCTTGGCTCCAGCGTGGAGTAGAGCAGCAAAGGTCTGGCTGAGGCTCTCCAGATGGTGATTGAA
The DNA here is from genome assembly GCA_025594165.1 of Tamias sibiricus. NCBI lineage: Eukaryota > Metazoa > Chordata > Mammalia > Rodentia > Sciuridae > Tamias > Tamias sibiricus. The sequence goes on from CM046660.1 coordinate 171,758,622, forward strand.
ATCCCAGCCTCGGATTTCCCAGGTACCCCAACCATCTGCACATTACTCACCTTCCCTGCCAGGAATGGCAAAACAAGTTAGCAGGCAAAATGCTGTGGATTCCCTTGGGACCTTCAGCAAGCTCCTGTGACATCCTTTCAACTGAGTTCAGATGGAACCAAGCTAGGTGCCCATCAACCGAAGAATGGATAAAGAAAATGTGGTATGTATACACAATGGAATATTACTCAGCCATAAGAAGAATGAAATTCTGGCGTTTGCCAGTAAATGGATGGAATTGAGGACCATCGTGCTAGGTAAAAAGAGTCAAAGGTCATATATTTTCTCTGGTATGTGGAGGCTAGTCCAAAATAACAGGAAGGAAGGAAGGAAGGAAGGAAGGAAGGAAGGAAGGAAGGAAGGAAGGAAGGAAGGAAGGAAGGAGGGAAGGAAAGGGTGGAGGGGAAGGAGGGAGGTTGGGGTAAGGGAAGAGCCGTGGAGTGGGCCTGGCCTCACTTTCCTATGTACGTCTGTGAATCCCGCTGTGAATTTTGCCATCATGTACGACCACAAGGCACTAATTAAAAAAATAAAAACTAAAAGTAAAAGCAGAAAGATCAGAAGAGAAGAGGGAAGGGGGGTGGGAGGGGAAGGTGCTGGGGACTGAGTTAAACCAAATTGCACTCCATGCTTTTATAATTATGTCAAAATGAATCCTAATGTTGTGCATAACTAAAAAGAACCAATAAAAAATATTCACCGAGCACATTCTGTGTGCCAGGCCTCGTGCTGCACCTGGGCCTCTGCCAGGGACCCGCTCATGCCGGGACCCCCCCAGATACCAAGGTGCACAGTGCCAAGTCCTCCATGTAAAGTGGGGTGTGGTTTGTACGTAACCTGTGCAACCCCCGCACACTCTAAGTCCTCTCCAGGTTAGCTGTGCTACCTAACCCACCGTGAAGGCTGTGGACACAGGAGCTGTACCACAGAGGGACAGGGAGGAAATGGGTGTTCAGGGCGACGCAGTTGGGCTTTTATAAATGTTTTCCGTCCACAGAGAGTCGGATCTGTGGCTGAGGGCTTCTCAGCACACAGGGCCAGCAGTCTCAGTCCTCAGGTGCCAAGTGTAGCATCTGTTTTGGTTTTGCTCTATCCTCATCTCAAATCTCTGTTTACACGCACCTTGCATAAAACTCAATGGTGAAAGATGGGAAGCTCTTCCTCCAAGATCAGGGCCCGGCCAGGGATGCCAGCTGAGCTGCAGGGTACAGATCAGTGCAGAAGTCCAGCCAGAAGATTCCAGCACGAAGCAGCTAAGGGCATCTGACACGGAAGGGAAGAGGAAGCACGATGTCTGCAGGCCTGGCCTGTGTGGCAAGCCCTCAAGATTCCCTCCACAAGAGCAAACCTGTTCAAACTACGAACCTGCAGACACAAAGCTAGCACGTCGGGCGCATTTCCGGACAGTGTCAAGAAGACATTTGTATTTGTAATAACATGGAAAGGAGTAGATACCCAGCCACACGCTGACCACAGAGGCAGAGGCCTGTGCACGAGAACCGCCTCCTCCTCAAAGCCTCCCTTGAAGGCAGGGAAGGCAGGGCCAGGCCTCTGCAGCCACCCGTGCCACCCTGGCCCAGCGCGCACTGCCCTCCACCAGGCCCACCAGGCCCTTCTCTCCTTAGTGGGCACAGAGCAAAGGTGTCATCTCAAGGACGCCGCCAGGCCCCCATTTCCAGGCAGCACCCCGACCCTAGGGGCAGTGCTTTCCTCCCGTTTCCAGGGTGTCCATCCGCCCACGTCCCCACAGGAGCTGGCCTGGGCCTCGAGGGACCCACAGTCCATGCCAGTCAGCTTCTCCGTCACACTGGCCTGGGTTTCTCCCAGGACATTGGATGCGTGTCCGTTTGTCTCTTGTGGTGCTGGGGACCAAACCCAGGCCCTGCCCGAGGCCCGCGCTCCACCCTGGGCCACAGCAAGCCCTTTAGAAACTGGTGGTGGGTGGTGCTCGCAGGCCGAGTCTGCTCCATCCATCGCTGTGAGTGGATTACATTAACTGTGGACCTTACAGATCTCTGATACAAAAGTAATATGCGTTTATTGTTAAAAAAAAAAAAAAAAAAAAAGAAAAAGAAAAAGAAGAAGAAGGAAAGAAAAGTGGGGGTTGGGGCAGATCCTCATCTTCAGAGGCTCGCTCCCAGGGCGCCGCCCCCGCCCCTCCCACGGCAGACCCCGCGTCTGCACGGTCACATACGCATGGAGAGGCCCAGTGGGCATCTAGACCTGCTGCAGGCACGTGCCTGCCCTGAGGCCTGATTTGTGACTTAGGCACAGCAGGAGCCAGGAGAGACATGCAGCCACCAGGACTGGGCACGTAGTGAAGGCCGCGCTCCGCTCCTCTCCCTCCCTCCAGACCCCTCTGCCTGCTGTCCAGTGTTGGTGACTGAACCTGTGGAAGCATAGCCCCGGGTGGCCAGGTGTGGGACCCTCCCTGCGACATGCTGGGATCTTCCCACATTCACACGTGGTCCCTCAGGGTGTCTTTGTGCGAGATGACCGAGGAAAGAGTGTGATTTCAGTCCCAAGTTGTAATAGCACTTCAGAGAGCTAGTGTGGCTCCCAAGCAGACAGGGCCCACACGTTACCCAGGACACGTGCTGGGCTCAGGGAGGGACAGGGGTTCACACGGGCAGCCGAGCACAGAGAACAGACACCACTGGGCAGTGTCCACTTCGGACCTGAGCTGAGGCCGTGGGTGCTGGGCCCAGGAGGAGAGGCCAGCACTACTGGGCCTGTCTCTTGTCTCTCCCTCCTCAGGTGTCCACTCTACCCCCTCTGTCCTACGTGCCGTCTTTCACAAGATGGGGCCTCGGCCAGACAGTGACCTCAGGGCTCCTGACAGGGACCTGATTGGGCCTGCAGGTCTCATGCTGGCCCCCCATGTCAGGCAGCCGGCCTACACTGGGGAGCAGAAGGCAGGGCGCCCACAGCCTGGCCTAGGTCCAGGCCTCCTCAGGCGGTCACTCAGTCAGTTGAAGAGAGAGACGGAGACTGGGCCGTCACTGCCAAGGGCTCAACCCTCTTGGCCTGCTGGACTCTCCACGTTGAAGCCGCTGCGTCCCCAGTTGTTCTAAGGCTCAGTTTACAAGTGCGGAATTTCTTTTTTAGTTGAAACAATGCCCACACTTGTCCAGCCTCCCACATCACAAGATGACCAGTCCACCAACTTCCTCGACTAAAATCACTGGGCTACCCCTGCACTCCCACCAGGAGGAGCAGGCGGAGGCTGGAAAATGAGACCCGTGTTTTGAAAGCTTGTGTGCAGAGCATTCTCACGGTCACCTTCCAGCCGTCGACGCTGAGTCTGCTCGTGTGGGAACCAACGGCAGGAGGAATGTGTGTGTCCGGTGCCAGCAACGCTAATTCAACAAAATTGCCTTCAGAAGCCACCCAAGTGTTCTGCCTCTGCCAATGTGCGTTTCACAGCCCGTCCTCGTGCTGCCCACCCAGGTCGAGCTGGAAGCCCCTTCAGAGGAGCAGAGTCACTGTCAGAGGGAGAGGCCGGGACTGGCTTAGTGCACAGGGGCTGCAGGCCCGAAGGCCCGGGCAGGATGCAGCGACAAGCCCTCTGCCCACAGCATGCCAGCCCCGGGCAGGCCGGGGTCCCACTGCAGCCTCTCCCGAGGAAGGCAGCCGGGCCAAGCCCCCTGTGTCTGGGCCACCCTCTCCCTTAACGTGCGTGTCACGGCTCACGTCCCTTCTCGGCACACAGGGCAGGTGTGAGAGGCCTCCAGAAGCCACCTGCAGCGGCGCTCGCCGTCCAAACTGAGCCAGAATCCAAGGGCACTTGCAGGGTCACCAAAGAAGGGCTGTGCTGTGGAGCCCGAGGAGACCTGGCCTGAGGGTCTGGTGACAGTGGGCAGTGGACGCAGCCCAGCCCTGGCAGCGCCTGTTCTGAGGGTCACTCATTTGCCCAGCCCGGACCCCACGGCTGGCCTGAGGAGGCTCACACAGGCGTCCCTCGTCCCTGGAAGGGACATGCTCATCAGACAGCACTGGGGTTAAGTGTTGTCGCCTGAAGCGATGGCCGCTTGGAGCAATGAAGCCACGGGAAGAAGTTCAGAGGCAAACTGGAGACAAACAGCTTTTTATTCTGATAACTTTTCTCTCTGGCTCTAACAACGACTAACATGCGCCGCACACACCACCAAAATGGCGCTGACCCGACCAGCAATCTCGGCCAAGTCACTCGAGATCCTGGGCCAAGTCCCGTGAGACTACAGAAGGCGACAATGCCCAAATCTCCATGGCTCATAGTCAACCGCAATTCAAGCCATCTCCCCAAACAGGGCTCCTACAGTTAAGTCCCCACGTGAGGGTCTCCCACAGTCAGCCTTCAGCTGCCTCATGCCGCCCTCACCAGGTGAACAGCGCGATAAATACCATGAAAATGCCTTAAAACTAACAGCAGAGCAAAACAGTGCGTGCAAACCTAGGGGATCTCACAGCCCCCCTTCTCTTTTTAATTTTTTTAATATTTATTTATTTTCTTTAGTTGTATACAATGCGTTTATTTTTATATGGTGCTGAGGATTGAACCCGGGCTGTGCACGTGCTAGGCGAGCGCTCTACAGCTGAGCCACAACCCCAGCGCCCCTTCTCTTTACCAAGGCGCAGTTTGCGTTCAGTGGACTTGGCCGTCCGGACTTCCTGCGGTCTTTGCCACTGTGCGGCCCCACGGAGGGACTCGGGGACTGAATGCAGGCGAGGGATTGGCTCTGCGTCACCTCCTGGCCGTGCCCTGGCTGCCGAGTGGCTGCAGATGCTGACCTGGCCTAAGGCTTGATTCCCAGCCACCACTGCAGATGGCGACACTGCCCGCCCCCAGGGAGCCTGGGAGGGTGCGGCGAGGGGGTGGGGAGGTGGGCGGGACAGCACCGGCATACAGGAGGCCGTGGTGTCCACAACCCATTTACACAGGTGTCAGAGGACCTCGGCTCTCTGCTATCCACAAGCCACCTCCTCCCTGGAGATCCTGGCACATCCTTCGAGTGGAACCAGACAGCCCAGCACGAGGGGTGACCACAGTGACCAGGACGTGGCTGAGTGTGGCATGGGGCTCTGAGTTCCTGAGGGCTTCACATCGATTCACCCGTCCTTCCACAGGGGCGGCTGCCAGCGGTCCTCCCTCGGCCTTCTCACGGCCGAGTCTCACGACCAGGCGCCTGGTGGCCAGGGCCTGGGTTTCCACACGTCATGGCCTCTGTGCAGGAGCAAGGACGTGGTGGGGAGGCAGAAAATCAGTTGGAAAAAAGGAATGAGGGTGCTCCTTTATCCCCAGGACGGTCGGTCCCACACAGGAGGTGAGCAGGACCTGGCCACAGGCAACAGCCCACACCAAGCAGCCTCACCTAAGGGTGGACCAGGGCCCTGGAAAGCGGCTCTCCAGAGCCATGCAGATGTCCAGCAGCTGGGGCCAGACGCTCTGCAGCACTGATCTTCAGGAGACGCCCCCTGACACCCCTGCCTCTCCCACGGTGGCAGGTTTGGAGGGTGAAGACGGGAAGGTGTGCAGTGTAGGCACTCTGGAAGTCGCCATAGCCCTTCCTCCATCATCACACAGACTTATCAGATGGCCCGGGAGTCCCACTCTGGGTAAATCCCCCAAAGATCTGAGCAGAGCCTGGAGCAGACTCTCGTACACCCGTGTTCACGCTGTGTTACTCATCAGGGCCAAGATGGGAACAGCCCACGGCAAATGAACAGGTAAGTGGGGTCACGCGTGCAGTGGAATACTATTTAGCCTGAAAAAAGGAAGGCAGTGCGACGCATGCCCAGCTCGGATGGATGTTAAAGATGGATGCCAAGGAAAATGAGCCAGTCATGAAGACAGACACCGTGGGCTCTGCTCATGTGGGGTCCCCAGAGGAGTCAAATCCACAGAGACAGGAAGTAGAAGGGCGGGTGCCAGGGCTGGGGGAGGGGAATTGGGAGTCAATGTGTGTAGAGGAGGCCGAGGCCAGTCTTGGAGGAGGAAGAGAAAGGGACAGTGGTGACACTGCACACCATGTGCCACTGAGTGCCCACAGGCCAGCAATGCATTCTCGCTCACCCTGATCGCAGCATGGACACTGTGAATCACGAGTCCAGGTGAGGAAGGGGCTGCCTGGCAGACGCTCCCTGGGTCTTCCTGGGGGAGCCGGGGGCTGCGGAACCTCCCCTTTGTGTCTGTATTTTCGTAAGTACCTATGGCAGCCATCAGAAGGGAGCGGGGGTCGTTTATGAAAACCCCCTCGGTCCCTCCCACACCTCGCCGCCCTGCCCTTCCCCATGCTGGTCCCTGCAGGTGGAGGGTTGTTCTTAGACCCATTCTGTGTGAAGGAAAGCAGAGACAAAGTGAATCCCCGCGGTCACAGCTAGTTCGCAGTTCCGTGGGGCTAAGCCAGGCCCTGGGGCTCTCCAGAGCTTCCGCCCTGCCTGGCCCTCCTGCAGAGGCTGGGGTCTCGGGGCTCTGGCCTGGAGCGTCCTGTCTCCTGGAAGCACCGTGTTCAAACGGCTCAGCCTCGCCCGGGCCCGCACTGTGGGGCACCGGCAGCAGGGTGGTGGCTGGGGTGGACCCATGTGCAAAGTGTCGTTTCCTGGGGAATACCTGTGTCCACTGCCGTCCACTGCCTGAGCTGTCCCCTCCAAGCCCCGCAGAGGCCACGTCACCACCCAGCTCCTGCGGGGACGCCCAGGCAGGCACCGGAGGCAGCAGGCCCAGACCCTCGGTCCAGCCCCACTTTCGGCTTCTAGGTCCTGGGTGGGGGCTACACCAAGGATTGGGGCCCGGGTGTTTTGTTGGCTCCATTGACCACGTGCATCTGCCTTCCTCCTGCAGACGCCTTGACCATGAGTCACATCCGCCCAGGGTCACCTTTGCACTGGCTTCTCCTTGGTCTATGAGGCGCTGTGAGATTCGAGGTGACTGGGCCGTTTCCACACATGCAGGCTTGTGGCATGTTGGAGACCGTGAGCCAGCTGTTGCTGGCTCTGGCAGGCTGTGGGGTCTGCATGGCACTCAGCGGGGTGTTTGGGCCTCTGTGGGTCAAACAGCATCCTCCAGCTGGCCAGGAGTGGACCGGCAGGTCCAGGACACCATCTACCCATCGTGCCTCCTTCCCAGGCCCCCGGGCCTTCGGCAGCCGCGTGTCACTCCTCCCTGGAGGAGGCCAGGGCTGCAGGGTTTTGAGCTGCAGCGTTTTGTCCCCTGGCTTCGGTCATGGGCTCGGAGCTGTGTGTGTTGGGTATTTCTGGAGACCCTCCGGCGTGTCCCGACTCTGTAGACAGACTTGGCGGAGTTGTGGAGATTTCCTCTTCTTCTTTTTCAAGTTGCAAATGCTTGAGATTCTGCTGGCCTGTGAGCTCTCAAGGGGAGCCCCCACTTCCAGCCCCCCTGTGCCGTTGCCGTGGCAACCTCCCCTTCCCTTTAAAGTCTGGAACGCCACATTCCATAAGATTTGCACAGCGAGCCCCTCCGTCCGAGGCAGAGGCCCGTCTGTCAGCTCCGACATTCTGCACCAATAAACACACCCGGGGACCCGCTCTCCGCCTCGCTGTAAGAAATCAGGCATTGACACTCGCCTCGGAGGCGCTGGGGACTCCCGGCTAGAAGAGCCCCGGCCCAGGGAGCACAGACCGCCCTGCTCTTCCCGGGCGCGGTGGCTTCAAAACTATCATCGAGGATCTCCAGCGTGCATGGTGGGGCCTGGTGAAGTGGCGTGAGTGACACGAGCAACTCCAGGCTCTGAATGTTGGACTTCACACAGATGCTAAGGGCATTCAGAGAGTTAAAGGACATTCAAGTCCTCAGATAAATAAGTCACTTTAATTACGCAAAGAGCTAGATTTCAAGAAAATTATGGTTATTTCCTGGAGGAAAATAACCTCTAAGTTAGTCATTGTGGAAGGAATATTCCCTTTTTAAAATCTATATGTGCAGCCTTTTTCTAAAACAAGAATAGGACTGATTGCTTTTGGGTAAGAGTTTGTGTATTTTGTCTCAGATCAGATGGATGAAAATAAACAAAAGATACAATGTTTCCTTGTACAGAGGAATTGCTTTGTCCAAGAAAAAAATTCCCACAACCAGAATCAAGCACAGGGAATAGGACCAAGACCCATGTTTTGTTACAATAACACGAAATTCCTCTGTATTGAATAATGATGGATTTCATGTTTGTTACTAAGCAGAGATTTTTTTTTTTCTTTAATTATTTCAAGAGCAAGTCCTTCGTGTGAGTGTGCTCGCCGTGACGTTCAACAGGGAGGAGGTGTTAGCAGCTGATTAAAGGAGAGAGGGAGACCCTGCTAATTACACGGGACCTTTGGCTGGGTTTCCGCGCAGGGCTGGGTGGCGAGCCACACACCTGCGGGCTCTGTGCGGGAGCAGCTCCTGGCCCCGGCTCAGGTGGCCACCAGTAATGAGCTGGGAGGAAGAACAGACTCGGGCTCCCTCAGAGACGGAGACAGCCGGGCAGCGTTTTCAGATGTGTCGGGGTGGGGGCGGCCAGGTGTGTCACTGTCATAAATCTGTCGGGAGCACTCACAGGGAAAATATCTGACTGCACAGCCTGCTCCATTCGGGCACCTGGGAAACGGCAGGTCGAGTCAGGCACACGGTCTGAGCTGGCTGGCCGGGGCCTGGCCTGTGTGCAGCCACTTACCTGCAGAAGTTAGGCTGGGTGTGGTTGAGTGGGTTCCTTTTTATCCCCTAAGGGTGAATGTCAAGTGGAATATTGTGTCAGATTAGCTTCTTGAAACGTTCCACTGTTACATTGTCCTCTCCTTCCTCAAAGCACTTCCCCTCACGAAGCTCAGTGAAAGAACCAAGATCCCAAGCCCAACTCTTTTAGGAAATCTTCTTTATATAACAAGTTTTAATGGGCCAAACACATTCATTGTTTATACGCTGTGGACATGCATTATAGAAAAACATTCCACTTTGCGATGCTGTGTTTGTGAACCACGAGTAAAGGTGGTGATAGATGTTGTGTAAAAGTATACATGCTTTTAATAATTAGAGAAAAGGAATCATTCTTTTTAGAATAATTAGAGAAAAGGAATAATTAGAGAAAAGGAATCTATCTCCATCTAGAGATGTCCAGAGACAGAGAATACTGGTTCTGTTGCTAATTTAATGCAGATTTATCAAAATGTTTTATAGCTTAAGATGAAATTACAGATGAAAAAGATCTTTGTCCTTCTCCTTTATCTAGACAAATTCAGAAAGGCCCAGAAGCCAGAGATAAACATTTTCATCAAAAATATCACCATGCTGTGTCAAAAATGCTTCCACAAGATGGGAAGGCAGGAGGTAAAACTAGTTCTTTCGCCTCCTAGGAAATCTTTTCAAGAAGATACACACAGAATTACTGCTTTGCTACCAAACTATGAGCAGTAAAGAGAGCTTTCAATAAAGCTGGTGGTTTGGGGCTTTTTATTAAAAGGCAAGATAGTGAAAATGAAATTATACCTAGCCTGACATCAGATTTGCCAGTTTCCTCCGAGGTTTTATCTATTTTGATCGTTGCACGTAAGAGTGTAGAACACCCAGACACCACAGGAAGAGGACTGTGGTTTAAGTCGTATCTTTTCCTGCATAATTTTAAAATTAGTTTTATTTTAAATTAAATGTGAAATTACTTGGTAAGTCTTTGGTGCCTTCCTAGCTGCTATGAAGAGGGAATTTCTTTCAGTTTCAACTTAGCAATGTGTAGGTTTCTAAGCGCTCAAATAGGTCAAAATTAAAAAGTAATTAAAGAAAGAATTTCATTAACTCCAAAATGGTCTATATTGGGTTTATTAGAAATTGCAAGGAACTGCTACCAGGACACATTTTCAGTTTAAAAAAAAAAATGGTTCTGCTAGGCTTAGGCAGAAAAACTGGAATCTTGTTGAAAAAATCCTGCCCTAATTCATCGCAGCTAGAGCCTAGAGCACCAGCAGACTTCCGCAGGGGTCTCACGGCGGCCACCTCCACATGGGCACCCCTCGTTCCTGGACACATTTATTTTCCGCACTTTCATTTTCTGAAGCAATTTGCTGGAGTTCGTAAAAAGGGAATAACGGCTTCGCTGGGTTCCTGGGACTTGAACTTGGCTGTATGTTACCTTTCCCCCTTTCTCTCTGCTACTTGAGGAGCTGGACTGGGCTTGAGGTGACCCTCTGGGGTTCTGCGCCCTGGGTTTCACCGATCTCTGCCAGGGCAGCTTGCAGCTGGAGGGCGAGGACCGCGCTCCTGTCGGTGGCCTGGACGGGGCTCCCTGCTCGAGCGCAGCTGCGTGGCCACAGGGGAGTTCTGCCTTTGTGAGGAAAGAAAAGGAGGCATCTGCCCGCAGCTCTGTGCCCCTGAATGGCCTGGAAGGAAGCAGCAGCCGGCTGAGCAGGGAACGCAGACTCTGTGTAGGACTCGGAGAGGGAGTTTGGCTCGGAGCAAGGCGAGGCTGCTGGAGGCTGAGCCTGGAGGCCCTCTGCAGTCAGGACGGGAGCAGCCCGGCTGGTGTGAACACCATCACAGGAAGAGCCAAGGCTCTGGACCCTGGGGCTGCAGACCCCATCGGGGGCACACGACCGATACGCGTGACTCCAGAATCCTCTCCTCGGCACGAATTTAACTAGTAATTAATCTCAAAATCTCACCCTTGGCGTTGCTCTCTGGCTGGAAAGTGAGGTGACAGGTCAGGGGTATTTGGAGACGACTTCAGAATGAGCACAGTGTTAGGACAGTGGCTGTGTGGTGCTCATGGAGCTCTGAGCCTGGGGAGCAGACGGGCACAGGAGGCAAGGTGATCTGACAGCCGCCAGCTATCACCAGCTGCAAGCCGTGCTCCCAGGGAGCCCAGGTGGCTGGGGCAGGAGGACTCCAACTCCCAACCCTCATGAGGGCAGTGCTACCTGCAGAGGGACAGCGCTCAGTGCCAGGACTCCGTGAGCCGAGGGGACACCAGTGTCCAGGGCAGATGGACAGACAAGCACGGTGTGACCTACACACACCACCAAACGCCAGGTGGCCTTGAGAGGAAGGGACTCTGAGCAGCGCCATGACACAGGAAGGCCCTGTGCTCAGTGGGCAGCAAGCCACGGGAAGGGGACCGCCCAGACCCCGCGGAGACGGGGAGCAGGACGGTGCTGCGAGGCTGGGAGGGAGTCGGTGATGCGGGCCGATGCCGAGGTCCACGGTCCAGGTGTTTGACCAGAACAAACACCAGGAAGTCTCAGGGGCTGAGGCCACAGGCAGTTCCCGCAGGCCACTCCGGTGAGAAGTGGCCCAAGTTGCTGAGAGCACTGGATATGGAGAGGCCGGGGCCCTGGCCCTGCTCTGGCTGGGGCCTGGCTGGGGCCTTCTTTGTCCTCCTCCAAGGGCCTGACCCTAGGCTTGTGGAAGAGACTATCCCTGCTCAGGAAGAGGTGGGGACAGAGACAGCAGCAGTGACACATGTCCAGGGGACCCCTTAGGGCTCAGCCTCCTCCCTGCACCCAGCGTGTCCTCCAGTCTCCTGATGTCTGTCTGTCAGACCACCCCGAAGGGCAGGCAGCAGAGCCACCAGCAACTTGCTAAGTGTTTGGTCTTAGGCCCGTCACTCCAGCTCGCTGGGCTTCAGTCTCCCCAGATTTTTACAAAGGAGTGATTTGAATACGATCATCGCAGGGATTCTTTTCAGCTTGGACACCTTGTGATTTTTCAATCCTGATCTACAACTCCAAGATCAAATGGTAATGACAATCCAGTGCTCCTGTTATTCCCTGTGCCAGAGGAGAGCACCACCGTGGCGCCTCACTGGTTCCCCGCGGCAGGCGAGTGCCCCCACGCAGTCCTGGGGACAGGGAGCCCGCTCTGTCCTGCGCAGCTGTGGATCCCGGTCGGCCTCGGAAGCCTTCCCCTGCCGCGTGGCCACCAGAGGGCAGTGGCGCCTCGGGTTGTGTCGACGGGCGGGGCAGAGCCAGCCTTCACCCTGGGTGTTGGCTCTCCTGGGTCCTGCAGGGTCTGTCCCTGGGGGCTCAGACGCCAAGCCCTCATGTTCCCGATCCCAAGGTGGCAGAGTCCACGGAGCAGCAACACTGACCACGACTTGCTTTCCAGCCTGCTGTGGGTCACAGGGCGCAGGAACCGGGCGGGAGCTCACAGCCCCCTTGGAAAGCAGACTCCAGGCTGCGAGCGTCCCCCTGCAGAGGAGCCGAGGCTCCAGGGCTCTGACACGGGTGCCACCAGGAGCTCTGTGTCACCAAACATGACCCACCGACTGTCGGAGACGCCCTGTGGGTGCACGGATTCTGTTACCAGATTGGAAATGGGCAGAATCACCATGGAAAGGGAGAAAAAGGGGCTGGGGATGGAGCTCAGTTGGTAGAGCACTTGCCTTGCACGCACAAGGCCCTGGGTTCAATCCCCAGCTCCACCAAAAAAAAAAAAAAAGGGAGAAAATCTCCTCTTATGGTTTGGAAGTGGACTGTCCCCCACATGCTCCTGTTGAAGGCTGGGCCCAGTGCAGCCGTGCCCAGAGGCAGGGGTTAGGGGAAGTGACGGGCCATGAGGGCGCTGACCTGTCGGTGGGACTTACAGCTGCATGGACTGCTGAGAGGCCGTGGGGACTGTGGGAGGTGGGAGCCAGCTGGGGGGAGTGGGAGGTGGGAGCCAGCTGGGGGGAGTGCGTTCTCGGGGACACGCCTTGTCTCCCTCTCTCCCTCTCCCTGCTGCTCTCTCCCTGTCTCTCCATTCTCTCTCTCCATGTCTCTCCCTGTCTCTCCATCCTCTCTCTCTCTGTATCCCCATCTCTCTCTCCCCATCTCTCCCTGTCTCTCCCCGTCTCTCCATATCTCTCTCTCCTTCTCTCTCTCCTTCCTGGCTGCCATGACCTGAGCAACTCTCCTCTGCTGGGCCTGCCCCCGTGGTGCTCGGCCTCCTGTTAGGTCTAAGCAATGAACAGAAATCTCTGAAGCCATAAACCAAAATCAATCTTCCCCCTTTCAGATGATTTCCTCACGTTTTTGTCACAGTGATGAGGCCTGACGATCACAGCTCCTTTCCCAAGCATTTGCTTCCTGTCTCGATGCTTCTGCGTTGGTCCACTCTAAGGGGTTGTTTGTGTCCTGTGTCCCCGCCCACTGTCCCCTTGTTCAGCAGTACAGTCATCCTCTGGTTGGGGACACACTCCTGCGTCCTGTGGCAGGTGTGACCCTCTCGTTCAAGGCTGACACCTGCCTTTGTGGCTTCCCTGACCCAGCGGCCAGAAGTCCCCGCTATCAGCCTGGTCCTAGGTCCTCAGGCGCAGCCCCACAGTAAGCTGCCCTGTGGGGACTGGAGCTTCCTAAAGGTGCAGTGGCCCTGGCCCTGACCAGCACTCCTGAGGGTGATGGGCGAGCAGGGAGCATTGCCGGGCGCTGGCTGAGCTGGCCACTGGGAAGACACACTCCTGCTTTCCAGCAGTCTCATGTAACTTTGCCTGAGCTCCATCCTCAAGGACCCTCCCGTCCCTGCTCTAACTCTCCCTGCCCTCCCTTCTCCTCTCCGCAGTGACCTGGACACCAGAGGAGGCCGTCGCTGCCGTGGCTGTGCCTCAGCCAGCTGTCCCACGGTCAGTCACTGCCCAGTGCTGCTGGTGGTCAACAACGCAGCCCCCGAGCTGAGAATGGAGGCCCTGGGCTGGGGGGCCACGCAGACCTGTGGGCTCAGCTTACAGCCCAGCTGGCTCTGCCCGTGGGTCGGGCCGCATGTGAATCAACCACCAGGCAGCATCACCAGAAGCCTAGGGTATGCAGGCAAAGTCGTTCAGCCTTGGGGTCTTGTAAGATGGACTGAGCAGGTCCCTTGACTGGTGACTGTCATCTGTGACTCGCGCACAGATACACGTAGAAGGTGGGAGTTCGCTCTGGAAGCTCATGAAAATCCCTCTGTGCCCGCGCCTCCCCAGGGAGACCTGTTCACTCCCTTGCGAGGCCAACGAGCCTCCAGCACCTGTGCAAGGCTGGGTCCCACCTCAGGGACTGAGCTGGAGAAGACGGGCCACGCGGGGCTGGAGAGCCAGACACACTCACAGACCTGTCACTTCCCTCTGGCAGAGATGGGAGCAGTAGCACCAAGCTCCCCTTCCTCCGGAAACGGCAACAAACACAGACCCGTCCTGTGAAACGGCAGTCTTCAGAGCACAGGAATCGGGCACTGAGGATGGTGACCCAGTGGGTCAGTAAAGAAATCAGGTGGCCCCTTGGCAGCCCTGTTACAGCCTTGGGTTTGCAGGACACGGCCCTGGGAGGAGGCCCAGGCTGAGCCAGCTGACCCCTCCTGTGGAGAAGACGGAGTTGGAGTTTGAACCCAGCGTGAGTGCATTGTACAGGGCAGATCCCGGAGGACAGAGGCTCAGCCCCAGTGGACGCATGGGAGGGAGCTGCCCCCCATCACCTTAAAGGACGAGGAAAGAGTGCCCAGCACTCACATGGGCCTGGAAGGTCCCCGTCACTACCGGCCAGACAGGAAGCCTTGGGGAAACTGGCGAGCACTTGGTGCCTGCCTCAGCAATGGCGGGAAACACTGCTACATTAAATGAGGCTCCGGTCCTACCTCACAAATTGTAAAAGCAAGACTCAAGAGGATAGAGAAACTCAATTGCATCCCAGAGCAAATCTCACGAATATTTGCAGGAATATAAAAACACCCAGCATCCAACAAGATGAAACCCACAGTATCTGGCAACCAATCAAAGACTAGCAAGCACAGAAACAGAAAAATAGGACCTTTAATGAGGAGAAAGCCAATCAGTCAAAGCAGAGCCAGAGCCGGTGCAGATGTTAGAATTAGCAGACAAAGAAATTAAAAGTTACCATAACTGTGCTCCATATGTTCAAAAAGTTCAGTGAAGATGTGGAAAATATTAAAAGGACAAATTGAACTTCTAGAGATGAAAACTATAATGTCTGAAATTAAAAACACCCGGGACGGATTAATAGCAGATTACACGTTGCAGAAGAAAATTTTAGTGAACTCGAATGCACACAACGGAAACTATGTGAAATGAGATGGAGGAAAAGGAATGTTTAGAGAAGTGAAAAGAGCACCACGTCTGAGTGACTTCGGTGGCCTCACGTGTGCCGCCACGGTCCATGGAGGGAACGCAGGAGAGGCTCACAGGACACACGCGTGTCCAAGGATGTGATGGTCATTCCCCCACTCTGAGTGAGAACTATGACCTCACACCCCCAGGAAGCTCAGTCAGCTTTAATCATGAGAAAACCACATGAAGGAGACCTCACCAAGGCACAGGATGATCAAATTGCTCACAAGCCCCGATGGGCAGAACAGTCTTTCAGTGACACTTTGTATACAGAGGAACAATGATAACCTAGGGCGGATTTCTCATGAAAAATACTACAGGCAAGAAGATGGTGGAAGAACACGCTCAATTACAAAGGCAAAAACTATCAACCTACAATCTTATACCTGACGATAATGTTACCCCAAATGAAGCAGAACAAAACATTGTATTTTTCTTTTATTTTTCAATAAAACCTGAAAGAATTTATACCAGCAGGCTCACACACTGCAGGCATGTTCACGGAAGTCTTCCAGAAGAAAAATGACTCCAAATGGAAACGTGGGTCCTCACAAAGGACAGATGAGCACCGCAAGTGGGGGCCACATAAGGACAGTCGTGTCCTTCTTATTCTTTACATCCCTCTTTATAATAAAATGGATTGCTTAAACAAAATAACCACACAGTGTGAGGCACTATGTTGTAATTAAACAATGACAGCTAATAAGCCACGTAAGGGAATAAGATGGATTAAAAAACACTAGTTAGTCCAAAAGAGGGCCAAAGGGGCAGTAAAGGACAGATGGCAGAGAAAGAAACAAACATCATATGGTAGACAAATTGAACTATGTCAATAATTACATTAAATATAAATGTCCAAATTCTTTGATTAAAATGCAGGTAGCATCAGATTGGGTAAAAGTAAGAAACCCAGTTTATATGTAAAGAAACAACTAGGTTAAAAGTAAAAGGACAGAAATAGATATGCCCTGTGCCATGATCAGCCAGAAACCTGGAAGGGTGAATCGATGCCAGAGAAAGCAGATTTCAAAACAGAGTTTCACGAGGGGTACAGAGGAGTATTTCACAATGGGAGGTACATTCATCGAGAGGACATGACAGCCCTAAATGTTCATGCATTGCATTGTAACATATCAAAAACACGTCGAGAAGCAGCTGTGGCTGCAGGGAGAAACAGACAGACCCATGGTTATCAGAGATTTCAATACCTCCTGTCAATAACTGATAGAACATACGGATGGAGAATCGACAATGATATGGAAGACTTAACAACATCGGTCGACTTGACAGTTGCTAAAGAATCCTCCATGCAACCATAGGATTCACATTATTTTGAAGAACACTGGAGCATTTACCATGTGAGTCCTAAAGCAAGCCTCAATAAACAGGGAAGATTTGACAAGAATACAGGAATCCTGAACAGTACGCCAATAAAGTCAGTATCTGAGATGAATATAATGACCCTTATAAAGACACAGACTGTCTGAGTCACTCAAAAATTCCTTTTCCAGTGAAAGAGCCTCCGGGATTGAAGAAAGGCCACGATCCTCTGCAGAGGCTGGAGCAGGAGGGCACCTGAGCGCCACCTAGAGGTTGCAGCTTCTCCTGTACTATTTCTGGAGAAAGAACCCTAGCCCAGAGGCGCTCACATCAGGGTTAGCCAGTAAGTTAAAGAACCAACCACAGAAACTAGAAGCCTGCACTCAACCCAGACACTCTGAGGTCAAGGCCTCCTGGGCACCTACACTATCAAAAGAGACTGCTCCACACACCCACCAGCCCCCATGCCTCCGGTCAAGACGGTTGGTGCATGGACACAGCCAGGGCTTCTCAGTCACGGAGGCTCAGGAGAGACTGGCCAGCAGAGCAGAGGAGCGGGGACGGCTCGGGATGTGAAGGAAGAACACGGTTTAGAAAGCGTGTCCAGTGGGACCTCTAGATTAATTGTCTTCTGCAGTTACAACGTGATCGGGGAAGTGCCGCCTCCGGGACACCAAGGCGGGGGGCAGGGGGGTGGCAACAAGCCCAACCACTCCTGCCTCCTGTGGTGCTTGAGGACCCAGGCCTTTCCCGCCCAGGCCAGCTCTCCACCTGGGCCCTGTCCTCCACCCCTGAGCTCTGACCTTGGCTGTGTCTTCTTAGCTGCAGTGTTATTCTGCAAGGTCTGTCCAGACCCTGGGGCCAGCTCCCCCTGGCCGGGCCCTGACCAGTGGGACCTGTGGCTGGGAGAGTGGGCATCTGGTCCCGCCGTCCCCACACAGCAGGCCTATGTCTTCTTCTCTGTTCTTGCACAGGACTCGCCCTCGGCCCAGTGCAGCCCCCTGAGGAGTCTCCAGGACTCCGCAGGCCCAGGGCACCATGGGCGGAGTCTGTCCAGTTTACCCTCACAACTCTCCTGGTGGGCAATCTGCTCTTTGTCTTGTGACGTGTGGCTGAGGCGGGGAGCAGGCTCAAGCCACAGGACCTGTGGGCTGGTGTCCAAGCTCAGGGCCATCTGCCTGTGCTGGAGCCCACACTCACACCCTAGGCCCGGTGTTCCTGTTGTCACACGTGCTAGCCATGTGGTCCCACATGAGGTGGCGGGACGGGCACCCAGCCCCGTAGCCCCTGCACTGATGCCCTCTGGGGAAGGACTGTACAATGTCACCTTCCAGCCTGCCTGGCCTCTGGCCCCTCGTGGCCCAGGAGCAGGTGCTGAGTCGGCGTGTAGGGGGAGTCTGACCTTGGGCTCCAGGTAAACTTAGCAGTCAGTGCTTCCAGGACCATACTGAGCCTGGGACCCTCCCGCCAGAGGTTGTGTGAGGTACCTTAAAAACCCTCCCGTCACATCGCCTGAACCTCTAAGCTGGAGCCCACGGGGTCATGCGCCTGTGCAGAGACCCTCTGCTGTCTGTGAGAATGTGGGTGTGGCCCGAGAGATAGGCACAGGTACCTGGGCCCCGTGGAAGGCACGTGACAGTTTCTCAGTTTGCATGAAAGTGACAGGGCCTCGCCCACGCGGTGAGGAAGGAGCACTGCCTCTGCGAGTCCTGCTGTGGCCGGCTTCTGTGGGGTCGTGCTGATCCCAAGCCCCCTCGTCTCTTGGATGCGCCAGAGGAGGGCTCAAAGGCCAGGAACCCCTGGACCCCAATCCACTGAGCAAATCACCTGATCAGGGATCAAACAGAACCCCCTGGCCTGGTCAATGAACCGCGGAGGAGACGGTCTTCCTCTGGGGTCAGCCTGACACTGGCCGGGGCAGCAGACTGAGGGCAGCATGTTGGCCCAGGGCAGGGACGGGGGGCAACTGGGGTTGATTTTCCTTGGCAGAAAACACCTGGAACACCCAGGAGGGCTCTTTACCTGCCACGCCCTGCTCCAGCAGGCCAGGGCCTGGGAGCTCTCTGCAGAGGGGCGGTGACCGCGCTTCCTAAAGGGAGGCGGCCTGCGGACACTGGCTGCTGGAAGAGAAGACGGGCCACTCGGACGAGAGCTGGAGAAGGGCTCGGGCAACCGCCCACCATCTGGAATGTTCCGCACACTCCAGGAAGGCTGGGCTGCCATGGTCCTGGCCGCCCCTGAGCCGAGGGGTGCCAGCGCAGGTGAGGGGCAGGCCTGGCAGGTGCAGCCTCAGTCACCCCTGCAGACTTGGTCAGGAGGGAGACTGGGCGTCTGCCTGGGGACGGGCCACAGGGACGGGACCTGGGGACCCGCCATGGAGCCGCAGTGGGGAGGCAGGTCCCGCGTTCGGGGGTCCCCTGCAGGCACGCCCATGACAGGCAGGAAGCTGGGAATGGATTCCAGCTCCCAGACCGGAGGGGCAGGGCGGGGGGCTGTCTGGGTGGCCATGTCCTGTGGATTCACAGCAGGGCTTCTGCCAGCTTTGCTGTCACCCAGTCCCCCAGACACCCCCGTCCCCCACCTGCCCCTCTCAGCACTCCGCAGCCTCCTCCCCTCCCCTGAACCTCTCCCCTCCCAGGCCTCAGTCCAGGAAGCCTCCTAACTCCCGAATGGAACCCGCAGCCCTGGCCTGCATGTCCCAGTCCCCACCAGTGTGGCAGCTTCCCCTGGTTGAGCCCAGCACAGCCCATGCTCCACCACCCACAGCTGCGTCCTGCGGCCCCTGGGCCTCAGTCCCACTTGCCCCTGGAGGTCCTCCTGCCCCCAGTCTCAGGATCCCCTACCCACTGCTACTGAGCGGCCTCGGGACTGATGAGGCTCCTCCTGTCCCTGGTGCCACGGGCCAGCCATTCTGTCCCTCTGTCCCTCTGCTGTGCCTGTCCTACGGCGGGTGGATGGAGACTGCCTGGGGCAGCTCGTGGGCTCCTGCAGCAGCTGCGCGCTCAGGACAAGTGGTTGGGCTCGTGTTGATTCAAACCTGTTTCCCGCTGGGATCCTCAAAGATCGCCCCTCGGGCGTCTTCCAGGGCCTTCCCTGGCCGTCTCCCACCCCCTCACATCCCTGTCCCTGCTCTTCTGTTGGCCATCAGCGGTGGGAGCTCTCGGCTTTCCCAGGCCCCTGGGATGCAGCTCCTTGAGACGATGCCCTCCCGACCCTGGGGCCGTGGCCGACCCGCGGTTGGCTGCTGAACTGTCCCAAGGAAGCAGAGCTGTCCCAGAGGGCACCCTACACAGTCCACACCATGGGCAGCACGTGTCCAGGGCCAGGCCGGCAGTGCAGTGCTCCAGACACAGGGCAGGGTGGACGCACGCTGCCCCAGGCCGGCCTGGAGCCAGAGGGCGAGTGGTGGCCTCGGTCCTCCGTGGGAGGAGCCTGTGACGGCGGGCCCAGCGTGTGGCCTTTCGGGCTCTGTGAGTCCCTCTAAGGACGATCAGGGGCCTGTGGAGCACTCATGATTGTAAGAGGCCGGGGCGAGGCTCTCCTCTCGGTGGTGGTGAGCAGTTTCCGAGGCTGAACTTAGACTTTGGCAGCACAGCGTGGAGGGCAGAGCCAGGGGGTCAAAGGTGAAGTCCCCGTGCTGGTAACAACCTTGATGAGGGGACAGGCCATGCCACAGGGGCAGCCGGAGGGCGTGGCGGGGTGGGGCGCTCAGTGATAGCCTCACGGTGGCAGGGCTCTGGTCTGTCCCCTGGAGAAAGGGGCACCGCAGCCCCTCCTGTAGTCTCCGTTCTCCTGAGAGAAGGAAGTGGCTCGTGGAGGCCAAAGGTCACAGAGCAGAAGAGTCTATTTTCAGAAGGCGTGAAAGTCTGCCCTCTGGCCTTTCTCTAGAGGGGCTCCATGCCCGAGGAGGCCCCGGGTGGAGAGGCTCCGGAACCACGCTGCTCTCTGCAGAGGGCGACCTGAGGACGCAGGCTCGGTGGCCAGGGGGGGAGGACAGCAGGGTCCCAAGGCCCTTCCCGTTTGCCCCTGCCCTGGGACCTGCAGCCTTTGTCCCCAGCCTGCTCCGTGGGCTGGGGAGGGGTGGACAGGGCACTTAGGATGAGGGAAGGGGGTGAAGAAGCTTCCGTGGTGGGAGGGTCAGGAGGCCGGACGCCCCCTGGCAGGGCCATGTTGTGAAGACCCCCATGCCCAAGCCCTGACCCCTCTCCAGCAAGGTCTTAGCAGATGTCGTTAGTTAAGAGGAGGCCAGCCTCCAGTGCTGCCCCGAACCCAGCTCGACTTCATCCTTACGAGGGCAGAGAGAGCAGCCTGTGACAGCCTGTGACAGGTGGCTCCTCCAGGGGCCCGGGAACACCAAGGCCTGATGGCCCGCAGCAGGCCTCCCTCCCAGCCTCTGAGGGAGGGACCATCCGCTGCCTCCACCGTGGACTCCCAGCCTCCAGGGCCAGGAGAGCCCCGTGGCCCCTGCTGCAGCAGCCCGGGAGAGGCGCACCCCGGACAGCTCTGTCCGAGAGTGCTGCCCTCCCCGGTCTCTCGAGCTGACGGGGAGGACGGGGCCAGGCTCAGGGCTGCCCAGCCTGGTGAGCCAGTTCCTGGAGGTGTGGCTGGCCACACCTGAGGGGGTTCGGAGGACACAGCAGAGCCAACCAGGCTAGGGAGGCTGAGCCTAGAGGTTCCATCCCCCCTGCCACCCCTGCCCTGTGGCCTGTGGTCTGACCCCAGTGTCCTGCGTCACCTGAAGGCCCCCTTATGAGCCCCACACTGCAGATGCACCAGCTGGGAAGGGGGCCACCGGGACGACACGCCCCAGCCCACAGAGCCACCTGATGTTCCCCAGCTGGGCTGCCCCGAAGCAGAGGTCAGCGCCAGGACCCAGCCGGGTGCCTCTGTGAGGGGCGCGGAGCACCAGGCTTCAGAAGAGCTTCGTCACCAACGCTCAACCGGGGCCAACCAAGCCACGTTCCTAAAGGAAAGCGCCACAGCCGAGCCCCCGCGGAGTCCTGCCCTGTCTCCCCTGCCCCCGGGGTCCTGGGACTGGCCTCTGCCAACCGTCCATCTAAGTCCAGGCGTGGAGCTCCCACGCTGCCCTGGGAGGGCTCAGGGCACTGGGCGCCGGCCTTCCTGCTCCTCTTCCTCCCTCCCACTAAGCCGGGCCCTCGAAGGCAGCAGGGGTCCCGCTGGCCCTGCGCCAACCTCAGCCTCTGAGCACCGCGAGCTGTGTAGGTCCTGGACCGGGACTCCTTCCCAGGAGGGTCCCTGCTGATGTCCCCAGTAGGTGCTCACCCCCCCCCCCCACCTTGAAGGACCCTGAGGAAGGGAGAGGCACCTGTACAGGAGGGACCATCCATGGGTGAGAAGACCCCGGCCATTTATTTTACAATTTAAAAGTTTTCTCCACATTTAAAGGGACAGCGACACCCTCCGGTCCCTTGCCTCCCAGGCAAAACGCTCTTCTCCGTCTCCCCACTAGGTCAGCTCTGCTCCCCGAGGTCATCCTCCTCACAGTGAGGACAGGGACCTGGGCACACTCCGTGTGTGGGTGGACTCTTGCCCTCCTGCCCCTCTGGGCCACCTGCTGCTGCTGGTGCTCTGAGCTTCTCTTGGCGGGGCCTCCTCCCTGGGGTGCTCCTCTCTAGGGTGCTCCTCCCTGGGATGCCTCCTCCCTGAGGTGCTCCTCCCTGGGGTGCTCCTCCCTGGGGTGCCTCCTCCCTGGGGTGATCCTCCCTGGGGTGCTCCTCCCTGGGGTGCCTCCTCCCTGGGGTGATCCTCCCTGGGGTGCTCCTCCCTGGGGTGCCTCCTCCCTGGGGTGATCCTCCCTGGGGTGCTCCTCCCTGGGGTGCCTCCTCCCTGGGGTGATCCTCCCTGGGGTGCTCCTCCCTGGGGTGCTCCTCCCTGGGGTGCTCCTCTGTTGGGTGCTCCGCGCTGGGGTGCCTCCTCCCTGGGGTGCTCCTCCCTGGGGTGCCTCCTCCCTGGGGTGCCTATTCCCTGGGGTGCTCCACCCTGGGGTGCTCCTCCCTGGGGTGCCTCCTCCCTGGGGTGATCCTCCCTGGGGTGCTCCTCCCTGGGGTGCTCCTCTGTTGGGTGCTCCGCGCTGGGGTGCCTCCTCCCTGGGGTGCTCCTCCCTGGGGTGCCTCCTCCCTGGGGTGCCTATTCCCTGGGGGGGTGCTCCACCCTGGGGTGCCTCCTCCTGGGTGCTCCGCCCTGGGGTGCCTCCTCCCTTGGGTACTCCTCCCTGGGGTGCTCCGCCCTGGGGTGCCTCCTC
Source organism: Tamias sibiricus (assembly GCA_025594165.1). Lineage (NCBI taxonomy): Eukaryota > Metazoa > Chordata > Mammalia > Rodentia > Sciuridae > Tamias > Tamias sibiricus. The sequence continues at coordinate 171,781,269 of CM046660.1, forward strand.
CCTGGGGTGCTCCCCCCTGGGGTGCTCCTCCCTTGGGTGCTCCTCCCTGGGGTGCCTCCGCCCCATGGAGTCTGCTGCGCCTGCTTCAGAAGGGCCGGGCTCTTCCATCCCTGAGGCCAGCTTTGCCCCCTGCCTACTGCTTTTTTTTTTTTTTTTTTACAATATAAAACATTTTTAATTCAAACTCAATAGTATAAACAATGAAAACTAAATATTTAAAAATATTTTTGTTTAAAGAAAGTTCACAGAGGTGCCCTTCAAGAGGTGAATGGATAAAGAAAATGTGGTATATATGCACAATGGAATATTACTCAGCATTAAAGAAGAATGAAATTATGGCATTTGCAGGTAAATGGGTAGAGCTGGAGAATATCATGCTAAGCTAAATAAGCCAATCCCAAAAAACCAAAGGCCAAATGTTTTTTCTGATATGCAGATGCTAATTCACAATAAGGAGGATTGCTGGGGATTTTTTTGCTTTTTACAATATAAAACATTTTTAATTCAAACTCAATAGTATAAACAATGAAAACTAAATATTTAAAAATATTTTTGTTTAAAGATAGACTACTGCTTTTTAAAAATGTTCTCCCTTAAGCACAGAGCCAGCACTTCCTGGGGAAAGCTAAGGCTTCGGCTTTATTACCACAGAGCAGGACAGCGCAGAGCAGGCCGCCTGGACAGATGCCCTGTCCGCAGGGACCGCGCCCCAGGAACGAAGCATCAGGGCAGAGGGAGGGACCGTCCAGCTCTCACTGCCCTCTGTGCTGGTGCCCAGTTCCGCTGCCCTCACTTCCTGTAGAATAAAGCCCTGGAGGTCACCCCCCCTGCAGAGGAGGGCAGAGGCACGGCCAGCTGGCGGCAGTGGGATCCTGGGGCAGAGTATGTGCAGGCAGTGGAAAGGGGGTGGCCTGACCTGGCCTCGGGACTCGGAGTGGAGACCAGCGTCTGAATTCCTCTTTAAACTGATTTATCTTTGTTTTAAATTGTGGTAAAAGACACGCAGCAAACTTCGCCATCTGCGGTTCAGCGGTGCTGGACACTCACACTGACCGGCAGCCGCCCCACCCCTAGCCCCAGGGGCCTTCACCTGCAGCCGGGAGCCCCCACCCCGCAGTCTGCTGACTCTTGGGGCGGCGCTCAGAAGCGCATTGCTGGACCCCAGGGCGGTTCTGCCTGGTCTCTGTGTGCCTTCGTTCTGCCGGGCTCTGGGTTCACCCCTCGGCCACAGCATCGTCCTCCGCAGGAATCCTGTCCTCAGGCAGTTTGTAAGAACATTCTCAAGATATGATGGTTTCACATTAGTCACTTGGTTCAACTAATTTTTATACAAATTAACGTCCAGCAGAAAACAATATTTATAAACAAGGAGTGCACATTGGTTCATAACTTATTTTTCCTGACCAGTTTCAACTTGACATTAAAAAGAGAATGTGTTCCAAATCTTTTTTACCCCCAAATAGATTTTAAAGCCATGTTTTTGTATGCTAAAGCTTATTTACTATTAAAAATTTGATTTATTTAGATCACAATAAACACTCTAGATTTCTATGCTGTTGCTACTTTCTCAAGTAACTGGGACCTGCCTATTCTTGGGGCTTTCTTTGAATCATTTTATGCCTTTAGAGCCATGAGATTTTTTTCTTTTCTTTTCTTTTTTTAGCAAATAACTAAAGGTCAAATTCATAGAAATGAAAACAGCAGGTCAGATTTATGCTTCCAGCCAAGATGAAGTGAGTGGTACTGGATTCTCCCTGCTTGAGACAATTAGAACTTCAGACAAACATAGAGAAAAGGCTTCCCAGAGCTTCAGCCTAAGGCACCACGGGCAGTGCCCGCTGAGAACCAGGCCCCTGTTCAGTGCCCTCTGTTCATGGCTTAGAGGGAAGTTACAGACTTAGCAGGCCAGGGGTCAGGAGGGGTAGGCCAGGGGCCAGGAGGGGTAGGCCAGGGGGCCAGGAGGGGTAGGCCAGGAGCCAGGAGGGGTAGGCCAGGGGCCAGGAGGGGTAGGCCAGGAGCCAGGAGGGGTAGGACAGGGGACAGGGGCCAGGAGGGGTAGGCAAGGGGCCAGGAGGGGCAGGCCAGGGGCCAGGAAGGATAGGCCAGGGGCCAGGAGGGGCAGGCCAGGGGGCCAGGAGGGGTGGACCAGGGGCCCAGGAGGGGCTCAGGGCCTCTGAGTAGAGGAGATGGGGTGGGGTCAGGAAGGCCCAAGACAGGTGGGGTGTGCGGAGTAGAAGGTGAGCAGGAGGGAGACAGTGCATGGTGGGACCTGCGTGGGTCCCCTGTGAGTCCTCAGCTGGCCGCTGACCAGGGTAGGCCTTGCGGAGACTACTGGGAAACAAGAGAAGCATCATCTGGAAGGTCTCGAGGCAGCGGTGCAGCAGCCCCCTCAGGAGCAGACGCGCCGGAGAACTGGACGTTCCTGTGGAACCAGGCCGAGCTCTGGAGGGCTGCCCACCTCTGCAGAACCCGCCTCTGGTGCACAGTGGCCAGGTCCTGCCCAGCAAGCTGCCAAGCAGCCCCGGGGGCCTGAGCTGCTCCCACATGCCCTGCTATGTGCAGGACGCAGCTCAGTCGCTTCTCCAGGAATCTACGAGGCGAACACACGAGGGTGGCCGTGGTCGATGACCGTGGAGGGCCTGGGGGGGCAGCCTTGAAGACAGTTCTTGCAAATTCAAGAACTAAGTGCAGAAGTGCAGGGCAGGGGTTGTGGCTCAGCAGCAGAGCGCTCGCCTAGCACGTGCACGGCCCGGGTTCGATCCTCAGCACCACGTACAGCTAAAGGAACTGTGTACAACTAAAGCAAATAAATAAACATTAAAAAAAAAAAATAACAAGTGTGCAGGGCAGAGTGAGAGGGAGCTCGAGCCGATGGCCGGCAGGGGAGGGCGATCCCGAGGAGGAGGGCCTGGAAGCAGCCGGAGGGAGGCAAAGGCCACCCTGGGAGGCTGCAGGGTCCACTGTCATGAGGGGGCGTAAAGGGGGGGGGTCCTGTGGAGCAGAGCCTCTGAAGGTGAAGGGGAGAGGGCGGGATGGGGGTCCACAGGAGTCCAGGGCTTCTGAGGTAGGGTGGAGGGGCCGCATGACCTCCCTGGGCGGGGGTATCCGCGAGTCTCCTTCCTGCCTGGGCACACGGGGGCTCGCTGGGGGACGGCACTCACTGTAGTCCTGACCCAGAGGGGACTGGGCAGAGCGTGAGTGGCAGGTGTGCAGGCCGCAGCCTGAGCGCCTGGGCCCTGAGGCTGAGCCACGTCCACCCCACGGCTGAGAGGCAGGCAGCCTGCACCACGCGCCAACCCCAGGCTGGGCCACCGCCTGCCCAAGCAGCCCGCTGCTGGCCCCAGCTCCCCCTGACTGCAGCCCCTTGCTCTGGGCTAAGCAAAGGGTTGAGTTGGCCTCTGGACCCCAAGCCCCGCTGTCTTCATCCACAGGCTCACGGGGGCTCAGGGAGGGGAGCCAGCGTGCCCACCAAGCAACTTCTCCACAGGCGTGGAGGTTCTCCTAAGGTCATGAGGGCGTGGAGCAGGTGGAACTGAGGGGCACGTGGCCTGTGGTGTCTATGAAATAAGGTCTGGGTGAGCCGCCCACATCCTCGCCAGCACTGGCTGTTGTCTGTGTTCTTGGTAACCGCCACTCTGACTGGGGTGAGATGAGATCCCAGGTGGTTTGGGTTTGCATTTCTCTGATTACTAGAGAAGTTGAACATTTTTCCTATATTTGTTGATCGATTGTGTATCCTCTTCTGAGAAGTGTCTGTTCATTTCCTTAGCCCGTTTATTGGTTGGGTTGTTTATTTATTTATTTTTGGTGTTAAGTTTTCTGAGTTCTTTATGTGTCCTGGAGACTAGTGCTCTATCTGACGTGCATGTGGTAAAGATGTCCTCCCACTCTGTGGGCTCTCCACGTTATTGACCGTTTCCTTTGCTGAAAAGAAGCTTTTTAGTTTGAATCCATCCCATTTATTAATTCTTGATTTTATTTCTTGCACTTTAGGAGTCTGGTTAAGGAAGTCAGGACCTAATCCGACATGATGAAGATTTGAGCCTACTTTTTATCCTTTTCTTTTTTTCTAGTTGTCAATGGAGTTTTTATTTGTTTATGTGCAGTACTGCCTCACACATGCCAGGCAAGCACTGTACCACTAAGCCACAACTCCAGCCCCTACATTTTATTCTATTACATGCAGGGTCTCTGGTCTAGTTCCTAGGTCCTTGATACACTTTGAGCTTTGTGCATGGTGAAAAAGGCTCACTCACAGATTGTTGGTGGGACTGTAAATTGGTGCAACCACTATGAAAAGCAGTGTGGAGATTCCTTAGAAAACTTGGAATGGAACCACCATTTGATCCAGCTATCCCACTCCTCAGTCTATACCCAAAGGACTTAAAATCAACATACTATAGTGATGCAGCCACATCAATGTTTATAGCAACTCAATTCACAATAGCTAAACTGTGCAACCAACCTAGATGCCCTTCAATAAATGAATGGATAAAGAAACTATGATATATGTACACAAGGAATGTTACTCAGCATTAAAAGAGAATAAAATTATGGCATTTGCAGGTAAAAAGGATGGAACTGGAGAATATCATGCTAAGTGAAGTGAGCCAATCCCAAAAACCCAAAGGCTAAATGTTCTCCCTGGCAAGTAGATGCTGACTGATAATGGGGGGTGGGACAGGGGAAGAATGAAGGAACTTTGAGTAAAGGAGAGAGAGGGAAGGGAGGGGGCATGGGGCAGGAAAGATGGAGGAATGAGATGGACATCATTACCCTGGGTACATGTGTGACTGCACATGTTGTGTGACTCTATATCATGTACAACCAGAGGAATGAAAACTTGTGCTCCATTTGTGTACAATGAATTGAAATGCACTTTGCTACCATGTATTAGAACAGATTTTAAAAATTAAAAAAAAAAATTTTAAATAAGCTTTGATTATCCGCCTCTCAAGATGGCTATAAGGCCATACAAATCAAAAATCACCTGCAGAGTTATATTTAATATTCTCACATTCAACACCGTTAATATTAAGGAACTGTACACATGTAGAGAGCAGATATTCCATTGTGAGTTTGTGAAGGCAAGGGCAAAAAGGGACGCAGACCCCATGGTGGAGACTGAGAGAAGGAACTGTCCCTCCCGGAGTCTCTCCTCTCGCCCTTCAAGTGCCTGACCCTTGGGAGCCCTGCTCCCCAGGACCTTGATTTCCTCAAGGCTTCTTTAATCTCATTTTATCTTAGCCTGGAGGCTCATCAGATTTGCACAATGAGGGGATCTGAGGAGAAGTGGGGCAGGATTTAGCTAAACAGAGCCTAGGCAAACGGCTTCAGTGAAATGGCACCGTGATGACGTCACCCGTCACCTGAAGAAGCCCTCCCAGGAAGAGCTTGGTGTGCTCATCCAACCTCCGTGCCCGCTGACCCCGCAGTATCAACAGTGTCTCCCTGCAAAGCGGTGTCAGCTCTGTCAACTCCCGATTTGTTTTAGAAAAGCATTCACTCCCACAATGAGCAGGGTCAGTGCCGGGGGCCCAGAGGGTGGCACAAGGGAGCACGCTGCCTTCCTGCCCTCCTGCCCTCCTGAGCCCCAGCTCACTCAGCCCTGGCGCTGCTCAGCTCTCCAGAGCCCCCTCCAGCCTCCGGCCTTCACCCTCTGTCTTTTTTCTCTTTTCTTTTTACATCAGATATTTGATGACTTTATTTACTAACCCTGAGTTGTCCCACATAATAAGTGCTGATCAGTCTCTCTTGTAATCTGCCGCACAGCTCAACGCTCCTGAGGATGCTTTAACACATTTGGATAGATGAGCAGAAATCATATTAGAGGATCTGGGCATCATTATGACAGATGAAAAAACCAAGAAAACCCTCAAGACCATCCACACTGAAATGCACACTGTTGATCTTGTGTTTGAATTGCAAAGACCCTTCGGGTCTAATTTATAAAGGTCATTAAAAAGCAAAAGTGAATGTTAGATATTTTTGATAGCCCTTGAATTAATGAATTACAATTGATTCTTAATAATTTATGAAATACATTGGTTTGTATTTTTATTTTATGCTACTTATTGGTACACCCTCCATGGGATTTATTTTGAAATAGCTTTTAAATCGTTCCCATTGTTAAGGTTCCAGGGTGGATTTCTGAGGGCGGCCTGCATGCACCTGACCTTGACTGACGCTGCAGAGTCTGCAGGGTGGCCGCACTCGCCCATCATCTGCCCGTGGCCCTCTCTGACAGTGGAATCTGTTTCCACACGTTCTTCTATGAGTGATCCAGGACCAGAGCCCGAGACAAGGGGTCAGCCAGTCAGACCATGTGGGCAGACGCATCAGCTGTAGAGAGTTGCTTTTCCCTGGAGGGCCGGGACGCGGTGTCTCTGCTCTGGGAAGAGCACCTCTCCCACAGGTGGCTGCTGGCCTCCACCCAGGTGACCTCCGCCTGGCGCTGGAGAGCAGCACCAAGCTTCCCATGGCTTTGACTGCCCTCCTGCCAGGGCCTGCTGGGAGCTGTCCTCTTCAGCACTGCTCTCTAGCCACAGGCATGGGCACCGGGTCTGTGGGTGCAAGTTGACCTTGAGAACAGATGGGCTGACGAGGGGGCAGGCCGAGGGTCCAACCGGCCCCTACAGAAGAGCAGCTGTGCCCCTGGTAAGGCCGGTCAAGAGCATTCCAGTCATCTGGCCCCAGAAATCAAAATGAAATCAGGCATCTGCTCAACATCACAGGTGGATGGTCAGTAAGTCACCCAACTCTCCAGTGACGAGTCCACGTTTGTGAACGTGCCCCACTACAGACCTGAGCGGGTCCCGGCCAGGAGTCCAGCTCTGCCTGTTAGCCTCCTGTGAGACCAGGGGCCCGCGGCTCACGTGAGCGGGGCTGCGCAGCAGCAGAGGTCCTTGCTATGCAGTGCACGCTCGCGCATCCAGACACTTGCTCCTCCTTCACCCACAGTGACCCACAGTGACAGGCGGTGGGCGATGGAGGGCTGGGTTTTTCACCAGCCTTCCCCTGAAGGACTCCCTGAGGCCATTCTAAACCTCGTCTCCAGGTTTCGTCTCCCGCAAAAGTGCACAGAAAGATCTTCACTGGGGTTTTCACAGGTTCTGGCTGGGGAGAGGGCGAGGGGGAGGGGGAGGGAGAGGCTTGACTTAGCCTCCTTCATGTCACGGAATGAAAGGGACACAAGGTGCCATAGCCGAGGTAACACGGGCAGTGACGCAGGAGCTGGGAGGACCCTCTGAGGGGCAGCCTGGCTTCTCCTCAGTCCACTCCCCATGGCAGTGAGGTCACTGCTGTGAGGATCAGAGCACCGGGTGCATCCCAGGACCCGCGAAGGCCCTACCTGCTGACCGTGGCCCAAGGCCTGCTGCAGGACAACAGGAGGACTCGAGGACCAGGCCCTGGGGGCAGGCACCGGCAGATTCTGACGCCCCCTTATAATTGGGTCTTGGTTAAAACCCACTGGAGAGTGGATAGTATTTCCAGGATGTCAGAATGGCTGCCCTCTAACCACACAGGGCACTGATGCTCGGACCCCACAGGGTTGCCACTGGCTGAAAGTCAACAGCGGTTTCTCGAGCTCTTCTCTGGGCTGTCTTCAGAGCTGCCTGTGGGCTGCAGCGCTCTCTGGATACACAGGAGGCCGTGGCGTCCTCCAGGTGAGCGACTTGTGGCCTACCCAGAGTCAGGCGGCAGGCTCATGCACACACACACACGCACATATGCATGTGCACACACATGCACACATGCATACACATGCACACACACATACGTGCACACACATACATGCACACACACAGCATGCACACATGCACATACACAGCACACACCCACACGGGCAGTGATGCAAGAGTGACATACACACACACCTGCACATACACATATACACATACACCTGCACACATGTGCATTGCACACTTGCACACACACATGTGTACACACATCTACACACATGCACACTTACGTGCGCACACACATACTTGCATGCACACACATGTGCTGTACAGTCTTGATCCCATCAGTCTTAGTACAGAGGCAGGATGATTTCTTCAGAATTCAAGTCAGACTGTGTCACTCCTCTGTTCAAAACTCCACCTCCTGCTGGCCACAGCCACTCCAGCCTCACTCTGGGCCCAGCGCCCTTTGGCTCCCATTCTTTCTAGAAGGATCTTCTTGCTCTGGGAGAGCACATGGCTTGATCTCACACCACTCAAGTCTTTGTTCATGCTTGCAGGATTCTTTGGGCCTCCTACTTAGCAGTCCGCGGGCAGCTGCCTGCTGTGGCTCTGTGTCTGTGGCCCCCAGAATTCCTGTTGAACTTGATCCCCATGCCGCAGTACAGAGGTGGGGTCTTTGGAAGGTGACAGGGCCCTGAGGGCTCTGCTCTCATGAGGACCTGAGCTCTGCAGGAGGGCTCCAGGGAGCGAGCTGGCCCCTCCAGCCCTCTGCCCTCTGCCCTCCACTGGACAGGACACAGCAGGAAGGCCCGCAGCACACACCCAGTGCTGGCATCTAGACCTTGGTCTCCCCAGACTCCATGACTGTAAGAAGTGAGCTGCTGTGCCCAGGCCACGGCATATTGTCTGCAAGAGGAGACAGAACCCTGTTTACGCCACTTGTTCTTGTTTCTAGCCATAGCATAAAAAAAAAAAAAAAATGAAACTTGTTCATTTTGTTTCCTGTCTATCTATTCTGTCTATGGCATAAACTCTGAGAACAGGGGCACACACACACACACACACAAACACACCTACCACTGTGAGCAGTGATACTTGGCAATCCTGTGCATCAACATTTGATGAGTGAATGAATTAAAGGATGTAATGTACAAAACAAGCAAGATCATGTTGTATATACAACTACCTAGTCTCCCTATTTTCGTTTAATGTCATACGAGGGGAATTTCCTCTATTGTTAAATACCCTCCCAAAGCAAAGCTCCCAGTGTGTGTCATCTGTGCTCACTCAGGTGCCCAGAGTTCACTCAGCCATGCCAGATGCTGGGAATTTGAATTGCTTTGCACTTGTAGGTAACCGTGAGAGCGATGCCTGCCCCCGCTCCCCTGGGCACTTCCTGCAGGTGGAAGACACGCCCTGTGCTGGGCTTGGTTCTGGGGCTCCCGGGGTGACGAGGTCTCACCCTCCCTATGCGGCTCACAGGCAGGCAGAGAGGCGCAGGACCGGCGTGTGAGGTGCCGGAGAAGAACCAGGCTACCTGGAACCAGCTGCGTAGACTCCCCAGCAGGCTGGCCCCAGGGGCGTGCATTTCTCTTCACTGTTTAGGCCAAACGCTTTCTATTTATCCATCCTCAAGTTCACAAACAACTCCTGCTATAGCTTCATCCAGAGAGATTTTCACTTCAGACATGGGCTTTTTAGTTCTCAAAGTTCTGTGTTTTATAGCTCCCCGGAACCCCGGATGACACCTCAGCACTGCCTAACCCAGTGCCTGAGTGGGGGCAGGGTAGCCCGTGGAGAGAGGCTGGCGTTCGTTGCGTCCTTTGTTACGACGACATAACAAGAGAGTGAAGGTGGACGGGCTCTTCACAGTCCACGGAGCAACACAAAGGGAAGGTGGAGGTGAGGGTGAGCGCAGGGCACCGTGCGGTTGGCAGGCACCCCGTGGGCCAGCTGGTCTGGAAGGCAGGCAGGGAGCCCAGCTGACAGGGCGGTGACAGAGTGAGTGCCACCTGTGGGCAGACGAAGGCCTGGGCTGGGACATCTCCAGAGCTTAGCGAGGCAGCAAGACGTCCAGGATACATTTCAAGTGGTGCAGGGTCTGGCCTGGAGCGGTGCTGCGGGGAGGCCCCTCGTGCCGGTGCTTCCTGTGACGAGGCTGCTGGAAGAGCTGGTCCTGAGCAAGTCGGGACATCGTGCATGTCTTACAGCAGCACGACACGGAGGCAAGAGGGCGACCGACAACGGCTGGGCTCGCATTCGGGACGTCAGTGTGAGGATGTCTGAAATCCACACAGAAGGCCCAGCGCGATTAGAAGAGGCGAACTAGAGAGCGAGCTGTGAACTTGAAGGCAAACGGAGTACGTTATTGCTGGGAAAACCCTGACTTAAGAACGACAGCAAACCACTCACTATTCTTTTCAGTTTTCCCTAAACTTTCTACTCAAAACTAGTTTCCTAGTTCAGAAACTCCCTGTGTATGTGGTGACGATCACCTGGAGCCCGGGCTGAAGGCTTCCCCCCACTCTGGATGCAACTGCAGTGTCTGGGCAGAAGGAGCTGCATCCTGCTCGTACCACACCCACACCAGGCCCCTGGGCTCCTGGCAAGAGAGAGGGACCGTGAGAGCCAGACCCCACGGTCCAGGCACCCTGCAGCAGCCCCAGGCCCAGGTTCCACCCACCCAGAACATTCTAGGCAGAGCTGCCTGGATCCTGTGCCCAGTCCATTCAGTTCCCAAGCTTCTTAACTGGCATCGTGTCCTTATCAGGGTGAAACTGCAGGGGTGTGGGTGGCTTTTGCTGCTATCCCCAACAGGCTGATATTAATTGGCCCTCAAATCATTCCCAAAGAATGAAAATGCCTTTGAGGATATGAATGGATTAGAATTCCCCAAGAAAGGCAAGCTGGTGAGAGTGACAGTTCCCTTTTCTATTGTTTAAAGAACAGAATGTGTTTCCTTTTATCCTAATATAAGAGTGAATGCAGCAGTATAATAAAAAGCAGAGGTGGAATTTCTTCTGTCAGGGAATTTCAAAGGGATGTGATCTCCTTTGAAAAGCTGGAATGACTTCTGAGCCGGGCCTGGTCCGTGCAAGGGGCAGGCTGGCTTTACACACACTCAGCACGAGCTGTCCACCTGATGGTGTGCAACTGGTCCAGGTGAGAGAGACCTTGGAGGTCACTCTTGTCCCTATGAGAACTACGAGAAACATCCACTTTCGAGAGTTTCAGCGTTGCTATTTGAGAAAGAACTTGGCCAGTTCCATCCCCCTTCTCTATATTCAGAGCTACGTAAATTAATTCCAGTCTTCTTCAGAGGTGAAGGAAATTTCTCTGATAAAAAGTCATTGATGTTTTCCCGTTTTTTTCATCATTTTTTAAAAAACTGTACTGTAACATTTTATGAAGGCTAATTTAATGGAATGTCATATTATTTATGTTACAGAGTGGATCTGAGGATAGAATAAAAAAGTCTGGCTTTTTGGATAATGAAAAGCAGAGTTCTGAACATTGAAACAACAGGGGAAAAGCAAAATGTTATGGTATATTACCATTATGGGATATAGACACAATTATTTTTTTAAAAGAAAATAAGATGATCTGGGTCTCTCAGACCTGAAGAGTATATAGACACATTTAAGGAAAAACAATTTTTATAGACACCCAACATTGTCCTATTATTTTTATTATAATGTCACTTCAATATGCATAAATACGTGCTTTTGCAATACCTCTTATAGTACAAAAAGTGATACAAAGCCTGTATAACAAGAAAGGATGAAACAAGGGCCGGGGAGGTCCACACTTGCAGTATGCACTTGACACAACAGATGAGCTGTTCTGCTGAGATTCCTCCGAAATGCAAGGGGCCAAGCAGCGGGCCGTGGCTCCAGTGCACCCCGTGCCCCATGCTCCTCATCCACAGCCACAGCTCCCTGGCTTCCCAGGGGTCCAAGGGCAGCCTTTGTCCTCTGTAACCTTGGACAATCACAGAACTACCCACCTTGACCCTGACCAGGTGCCAGCATGTTGCTGGAAGCTTGTGGCTCTGTGCACCACCAACCAGGCTTCCAGTTGCTCCAGAACATGAAGGAAATCCTGCTGGAGAACACGTCCGGGTCCCCCAGCTCCTGTAGGGCGGCCGCCATTGTTGCCCCATCTCGGAAGAAACCCTGGAAGGCGCTTTCCTTTTCACCCAGGTTCTCCTTTGTGGAGAACTCTCCACATTTGTTGCCCAGAAAACCGCCAGCCACCAGGTCGCTGCTCCTGCAGAGCCATAGCCTCAGGCACAGGCACACACAGTGTGCAATGATGGCTCCCTCTGAGTCTCCACCGTGCTTTGCGCCTGGCCCTGGGCAGCGCTGCTTCCTGCTGACCGCGTCCCTCCATCACTCCTGCCATCCAGCCTGTGAGCTGAGCTCCTCACTGACGTGGGGACAAGGAGCCGGCTTTCACCTGGTCCCACTCGAGCCGGGAGGCGGCAGGCCCTGGGGAAGCCGCACGGGAACGCACCACGGCAGGGTCTGCAGGCCACGAAGTGCAACCAGCGCTGGAGTCGAGGCACCACGGAGCAAGGGTCGGTGGAGGACATGCGGGTCCCAGCCCAGCTCCCCACCCACGGTCCCGTCTCCTCTCTGCTTTCACAGATACAGCTGGGCAGGGCTACTGCCACCCTGGCTTTGCTACCCTGTGCTCGCTCCCGGTATCCTCACTCATCTGCTCCTGAACTGAAGCTCGGGAGCAGGCGCCTCCCCGAGGAGGTCCTGCTCCTGCTCAGGCCTGCGGGGGGGAGGGAGAGCTGGGGTGGTTCCCTTTGGAACTGGGCCCAGCCTGCACCATGAGGCTGGGGCAGCCTGCAGAGCCTTCCGACCAAGAGCCTGAGAGGGAGCAAGGTGGGCCTGGGCCCAGAGAGCCGCAGGAGAACCACAGGGACAGCAGGCACCGGGAGGGGGTCTTGGTCTCAGAGGTTTCCGCAGCTGCGGTTGAGTCAGGGCATCAGGAGATCGCCCAAGCAGGTGACAGTGAGAGAGAAAATCATGACAAGGGTAGTTTGCGAGACGCCCAGAGAACAGCCAGTCCAGACCACAGCCACAAGTGGCCTCGAGCCCTCGAGTGACGTGAGGGCTCAGGAGTGGGTCTAGCAGCCAGTGTCAGCTAGAATCGGTGGCACGTTCGTTGACAGCTGCTCCTTCCCTTGTTGCGTAAGCTAATTGCAATATGGTTGAATGACAGCCTATGTGCACCGATTCTCTGGACATCCCTGGCCTTTGTCTGTCTCCGTGGCTGGCCAGGCCTCGCACATTCTAGGGGAGCACTCTGCCCTGAGCTACACCCCCAGTCCCTGAGCCAGGCTTTTTGATGGTCGACTTTTAGAAGCAATCCACATGTTCTCGACAGAGGTATTTCCAGCTTTGGGGCAGTGTTTCATACGTGCCTATTAGACCCAGATTTCAACTATGTGGTTTAAGTCTTGTGTATCCTCAGTGCTGTGTCCTTGATCACTAGGGGTGGCATGTTTAAAGTCCTCAGGTCAGTGATTTTTGTCAAGTTCTCTTATTAATTTTTACAATTTATCGTAATTGAATAATAAAATCATCTTAATGATTGGCATTATTAGTGATTCTGTCAACTTTATTTTAATAATCTGGAAACACTATTATTAGGTTACACAAGACTAAAATGTCACCTTTTCCTGGTAGGTTGAAGATTTTTTCAAAGTGGGGTGAACTTCCTTGTTTCTAGTAAACCCTGTCTGATATTAATATGGTCAAAACGGCTTTCCTTTGGGTATTTGCTCATTTTTATTCCTTCATTTTCAAACTCTCTTTAACTTAAAAATCTAAACATGATGCCTTTGCTTTTGTCTCTAAAGATAAAAGAACTGTGGAACTCTTGCTCTAGGACCCCTCCGGCCGGTCCGCCCTGCCTCCGCCACTTCCTTTGCCCCACGGGTACGCACTAACACATTCAGCATGTCTGCATTCACTGTCTGGATCCACCCGGGGTTGTTAACCTGTGGTCACCCTGGCTGTTGGCCGGTTGTCCCCATTTCCTTGGTCAGAGTCTTCATTTCCTCCTCGTGGGGAAGACAAAGACCCAGGGCAGGGGATTTAGGATGTGAGTCGCTTCTCTCCATGTGCTGGGGAAGGACTCTCCCTTCTCCTGCTTCCTGTGTGGTTGAGATGTCAAACTGCTCACCTTCAGGGACCCTGGTCTCCTCCCTGCCCTTGAGGTTGTTGACTTCTCCGTGATCTCCCAGAGCGGTCTTTTCATCCATTCTGATTGGTGTTCACTCGAGTTTCTCGACTTGAGTGTTTCAGAGTTTTTCAGGCTTTCTGGACAATCCCCAGTTGGCTCTTGGATCCTCACCTCCATCCACTGCACTTCCCACCCATCTTCACACCCTCCCACAGCCCCCGTTTACACTCTAGCCCTACCCCAGGGGTTCGGAGCTACCTTCGGCCTTGCTTGATTTCTCTTCAGCTGCGTCGACCCCACGTCTCTCCAGAACCCGAGTTCCTGAACTTGGCTAGCACAGTTATCATACTTAGTGCTTTACTTGGTTCTATTTTGTACCTGCTTGTTCATTTATTTGGTCATTTGTTGTCATCAAACCTTCAAAATCTTTTACTTCTCAAATATATGAACTGTTCCAGCAGGTGTGCATCACTGACAAGCACACCCCTCCCTCCTCGGGGCTCACAGCCAGCACTCGGCGGTGACCATGGCCTCTGATGCCCGATGGCTTCCTTCCTGGTGGGAGCTGTTTTGTGGTAGACTCATGTTCAACACCTCTTCCTGTCGGAGCTTGAGGTTAAAGTCTGTTCCTCCACATTTGCGTCTTCCAGGTGTCTGGGAATGTAGCCCACCTGAGACTCTTCAAATGAAATGCTCAGCCTGTCCCCTCCCCAGGTAGTGGAAATTCCAGTAGCAAACTCTCGTGTCATGGCCTTTAGTTGGGAATGCTCTGGGGGTGCTGCAGTGACTTGGGCATGATTTGTCCTCCAAAGGCTTGTGTGGTGGAGGCTTGGCTACCAGTGCAGTGAGGTTGAAGGCAGTGCGACCTCTAAGAGGGGGCTCCTACGGAGGGCCATTAGGGCATTGGGGGACCTGCCCCCAGGAGGGGCTGATGGTTTCTCTTGGGATCCTGGTCAGCTCTGGCTATAAAGCAGGGCCACGCTGCGTGCTCTGCCCTCCCGCGTGGCTGACTCTCCTTTTGTGCTCTGCTATGGTAGGATCAGCCAGGCAGCCCCCACCCGAGGCCAAACATAAGGGGCCCACTGTCTTGGAAGCCACCCCCAAAACTGTGAACTAAACAAACCTCTTTTCTAAGTATCTAGTTCCAGTTATTTTGTTATAGCAACAGGAAGTAGACAAATGCAGACCCTTTCCCTGTTTTGAGGTCTACCCAGAGAAAACTCATCTCTCTCAGCAGCCAGCTCTACCCCCCAAGTTTAGCCTACTCAACTCCCACACTTTAGGGTTCTGGCTTTAGCAGAGGTCTTCTCATTTAACTTACATCTGCCTCAAGCCCAGGTTTGTCCACTGACCCTAAATAATTATCCTGTTAAATCCAGGGATCGGGCCACCAGGGCCAGGCAGATGTCCCTCCCACAGCTGGGCCACCTCTTCAGCTCATGCTTCCTTGCTTCAGGCTCACACCATGGCCTGTTCTTCTCCACCAACCCCACATGTGAGGAAAAGACGTGTTCATATTCTGCATGCAGTGGTCAGTGTCTCACAGTGTGTCACAGATTTCTCCAGACACGGTCAGAAGTAGAAGGATCCCTTCTTCCAGGTCTTGGTATTTTTAAAAATCTCCTCCCTTGGTCTCTGTGATGGTGTTTTCTCCCATTTCCCTTCCTCCAAGAAAGGTCCCATGATCCAGGCCCTTGGCTCCCACGGCAGGACCTGGGGGTCACTCTCCTTGCCCCTCATAGTCACTTCAAGCTGGAGCCTCGTCCTGTCCCCCTGTGCACCTGTCCCCCTCTCTGCTTTTCTGAGGTCTGCGTGCCCTCACTCACGGCCAGCTTGGCTGTGACAGCCCCCAGCTGCACTGCCCGCCTTCTGCAAGCTGTCCCCCCACCCCTGCCATCTTCAGAAGAACCCTTCCTCTGGCCAGCCCCTGCTCTCTCTTGTGACAGTGGCTTCTACACCTTGCCTAGTGTCATCAGAGGACGGCTGCTCCCTGCAGCGAGTGGCAGGGCCCTGGCTCTGCTGGCCGGCCTCAGGAGTGCTGGGCGCCAGGGAGCACTTGCCTCTCAGGCTCTGAGTGGCTCTGGCAGGGAGGGCCAGGGCCATGGTCCTCACGTCACGCAAGGGTTCCTCTGTCCATAACCTCGAATCTGATGATGGTGCATCCCGTTAATCATGAAATTGAGAAAAATTCAGTTCACTCATTCAGGCCCCTCTCGTCAGCATTTTAGCCAACTTCGGCAAGGGTCTTAGCGCGGCCGTGGGAGGGGCCTCGAGGAGGCTCCTGGCCGGTGACATCCCAAGAAGCTGACAGGACAGCAACTGGCTGCAGCTCCAGGCAAACTGAATCCGGCCACGAGAGGGGTTTTGAAGAGCCGTGCTCCCGCGTCAGGACCCGTGTCCTCGCTGAGTGTGGGTTCCGGTTTGAGGGCATTTGTCAGGCATGTCGCCACATTCTGCTGTCGGTCCCTCGGGCATGGTCACCCAGTAGGACAGACTGGACCAAGTGGACACTGGCGACGGCAAGCGTGGCCTGGATCCAGCCTGCTGCTGCTCTTACAGGTGGATTTGGGCATAAATGAATCTGGAAAACAGTGTGTCTTGAAGCAGTGGCCGTGAGAACAACAGGCGTGGGGGCCTGGCCCACGGCAGGGGCCCAGCAAAAGCCATTTCCCTCAGTTCCCTCGGCCTTCCTGTGAACGGCAGCTAGTAGATGTTTTCTGAATACACGTATTCAATCCATATAACTAAAGCAAACTTCTACCACAGAGGAGACCCGGCTCATGGGCATGTTATCTATGCAAAGGCAAAGGTCTGGATTTTCACTTAACTTATTTCAAGATTTTAATATTGTGTTCTCCCACTGGTAGCCACAGCCCACACAGTCGATTCCGAAAGGAAATGCATCCAAGGTCCCTGACAATCCAGCAGGTTTGAGGTCCTCAGTGTGTGTGGGTGTGTGTACCTGTGTATGTATGTGAGTCCTACGTATGTGTGTGCATAAACGTGTGCATGGGCATGCATGTCCATGTGAGTGTGCATATGCACGTACCTGTGTGTGTGTGTGCAAGATGTATGTGTTCATGTGTGTGTGCACATGGGTGTGAATGTGTGTGTGTTCATGTGTGCATATGCACATGGGCTGTGTGTGCACAGGCATGTGTGTGTGCCCCTCTAGTGTTTGCTTCCTCGTCCCACCCCCGCCGGCCTGTGCAGCCTCCTGGCCCATGAATCACAGAGGTGGCACCTCATAAACCTGCCGGCCCCTCCGACCCCCCGAGTCATCCTGCAGATTTACAGAGTGACGTCTAGGTGACGGGCAGCTGCTGCTTTGCAGGGTGGGCAGATGTGCACCAGAGCCGTGGCCTGGTGAGGCTGGTGGGAGGCGGGGCTGGAGCCGGCCCTGTGGCCGCCTCCTTGGCCCCATGGACTCTCTGCTCTGTTGACGTCCCTCTGCAGGATCAGCCCGCAGGCCGCCACGGGTCTCTCTCCCTCAGCCCTACCTCATCCAGTGCGCCTGTGTCTGTGCGTGGGGGTGGGGTGGGGTAGAACCCAGGCCTCGCACGTGCGGGCAGGCCTCTGCCCTGAGCCACACCAGCCCTGGGTCTACTTCTAAGAGGTGGAATGTCCAACAGCTATGAGAAGGCCCAGGACAATGTCACAGGTTGTCATCACAGAACCCAGGGCACCCTCCAGGGACAGTGTTCTCACGCCGGCTCCTGACTACTCTGCCCTTGCCAAGGGGCTGTCCCCCCACCAGGGTTCACAAGACACTGCTCCACCAGCATCCCCAGTGTCACCATGCGGGGCTGGGCCTGTGAGGACCACTCCGTTTGCAGATGGGGAGATGACAGCACAGGGAGACACAGCTTGGAGCGACAAGGACAGGCCTTTTGAGATGGCATCTGGCCCATGGCTGGTGGCTGGGTGCCCTTTGCCCCGCTGCCCTGGGCTCTGGGGCGCCACTGAAGGTGGCCCACTTCACCTGCTGGTTCACAATGACTCAGCACAGAGCGAGACGGGACGCGGCCACGACCCACCTGGGGTCTGGGAGCTGGCCTCGGAGGAGCTCTGGGCTCTGCGGAAGGGGGTGTGCACCGGGAGTGCAGCCGGGGGGAAGGGGGGGGGAGGCGGGGCGGGGGCAGCCCCTGTTGCTCCAGGCCGGGAGGCCCGCACCTCCCAGCGTGGCTCCTGCGAGTGGCGACAAGCCAGGGCTGCTCCTGCGGCGGCCCTGGGGGAGCAGACAGGCAAGCGGAGGGCTGCGGGGTGAAGAGGAGCCCTCACCCGCGGCTGGACTCAGCAGGGACGGCACCGAGCCAGGCTGCCCTGGCGCTCCCCACCCCGTGGGGACAGACAGCTACGGCCATGGGCCCAGGAGGTGCTGGGTGCGGGGGATGGCACAGGCCCTGCTGATCTCTGGGGGAGGGAAGGTGTCCGGGAGGGAGTGTTGGCACCAGAGCTTCAGGTGGCGGGCGCTGCCTGCAGAGGAGGGCTGGGCGCAGGGGGCTGCGGCTGGCGGGCCTGACTGCAGAGAGCGGGAGCCAGGCCTGTGGTGCCGGGGCGGGGGCAGAGTGCAGGCAGGGGCGCGTGACAGCAGCTGCAGAGGGGGTGGTCGGGGAGGGCAGAGTCACCTGGCCACAGGGGGCACGGTTAGAGGCGGGACTGGACTTGAGCCAGTGAGCACACTGCTGCGGCAGGACACGGCCGCTGTGGGGATGCAGGGAGACCCAGTGGTGGCAGAGCCTGGGGGCGGGATCCGAGGGCCGGGTCTGGCAGGGCCATGGCTCCCGCTGCCTCTCATCGCACTCCACGCCACTCAGCACTGAGCCACGTCACCAGTGTGGCCCTGGCATCTGGCTGCAGGGTCCCCACCGAGTGCCAGCTGTGTGGCTGGCACAGGCGACTGCCACCCCATCTCTGGACAAGGATGGCGCAGTGCAGTGAGGACACTTAGCTGCCGAGCACCCTAGACCTGGGGAGGCGGGCTCCACCTCTGCCCCTCTGCTGGCTGGTGCAGCGGAGCACACCCTCTGCCCCCAGACCACCGGGAGGTCAGGGGCAGGCTCGTCCTCCACGGGCCCCTCGCCTGGCCAGTGCCCTCGACTCTGGCTTGCTCCCGTCTCCTCCCCAGGGCCGCCATGCAGGAGCTCTCGCGGGTGTCCCGCCCCTTGCCTCGAAGCCCAGGACCTGGCAGAGCCTCCGGCGGGAGGGGGAAGGGGTCTGGGGGCTCCAGAAGGAGCCTGGCCAGCAGACACAGCAGGACCCCCAGGGCCGTGCCCTCGCACCCGAGGCAGGCAGCTGGGGTGGACTGGGGTCTGTGCACGGTGTAGGGAGGTGGGCGTGGAGCTGGAGCCTGGGCAATGCCCGGCGGCAGGACCCGATGCCAGGACCCAAGGCCCTGGAGAGCCAGGGGCAGCCTGGGAGCAGAGGGTGGGGCCGGGGCCTGTGCTTGGGGCAGCTGGGGGGTGGGAAGGCCGGGAGGGGCTCTTTCTTTCGAGATGATGAAAGACCAGAGCCAGAAGTAGAATGGCAGCAGCGGGAAGGGGGGCCACCGAAAGCACCAGCTCCTCAGCCCCTGCGTGGGTGGCACTCCTCGTCGTGCCATCTCTGAGGCTTCGTGACCCTGCTGGGACAGTGCTTTCTCATGACTGCAGCGTTTCCCACTTGGAGCTCCTTGGTCTGTGAGCTTCTAGCACTCGGGGCCCGCGTCACCGCCCCCAGCCACGTCCGCCTTCTGGGAGCAGCCGCGTCCTGGTGCCAGCTAAACTCTCCTCTCGGGTGAGTTAACAAAGCATGGTTTCCTCACCTTCAAAGTGAGGAGGGGACTTTGGGTGCGGGACTTCCCTGCAGGCGCCCTGTGTCTTGTGTCCATTGTTACCCTAGTGGCCGACACTCCGGCAGCCACCTGCACATTTCATTGCCGTCACTCTCCTCCAGCCCATTAATCAAGCTGTTAAATGGGGGACTTAGCACCAGCCAGCCATTCATCTGCGGGCCTGGGCCTGCAGCAGGCAAGGAAGTCCTTAACACCTCGCGCCGGCAGCTCAGTCTTCTGCTTTGCGCATTAGCAGAAAGTGCCTGTCCCACCTTTGCCCCCTCGCCCTCTCCCCTTTCTGCAGCAGCGGAGGGCGCCCCTCCCCCCAGGCCATTAGCAACAGTTTTGTGGCGCGATCTGTGGCCTTCTTCATCTACCAGTCACACACCCCGATCAGGTGTCCAAGGAGCTGGTGGCTGTAGCCCCTGGACTCAGATGGAATTCATGAGGTACCCAAAGAGGTCCAGGGGTCCCGACCCATTTCAGGTGAGGGTCTGAGGCCTGGTGAGAGGTTGGGCAAGAGCCCCGATCCCAGCCCGTCTCCGGGCCCCAGACCCAGGCTTCCCCAGTACCACAAGGCCACCAGCCCAGCAGGGACACGGGCACGGCTTGTCCTCTCCTGAGCAGCTGGCAGAGCTTCTAGACTTCACCCCAAGGACACTGCCATGATGGTCGTCTACTTGGCCATGGTGAGGGTGGCAGACTGGATTTTTCCAAAGATGGCCCTGACCCTGTCCTCCATTACGAAGGCTTGCTGGAAGCTGGCCTTCTCCAGTCCAGAGGCAGGACGCATTTGCTCGTACCTGGACTTGGCTGACCCTGGGTCTGCCCTAGCCTTGAAGCACATTGTTGTGTGGCCCTTAGCTGGCCTAGGGACTTGCATTTCCTGTTCTTAGAACACGTGCTGTTGTTGCAGCATTTCCTTTCAGCACAGCCAAGGTGTGAGAGGCCAGGCCACATGGGGAGGCCAGATATGGGCCTCAGTTGAACTCCCAGGCTGCCTGCCAAGGAGGTGCCATATTGGAAGCCCAGCTCAGGAGAGTCTGGCTCCCTGTGCCTGCAGCTCTGATGCCGCCCTTTACTGTGAGGAGTCCTTGCTTCCCCAGTGCTGAAGTATAACACCAAAGAAGCAAGTGTAGCGTGGAAAGTGGAAGGCTTTACTAAAGGACAGGGAGGTCCTCTCCCTTTTATATCTGAGGTCTTCTTTTGTTCTCCTACATTCCTGTCCTTTATTTCACTAGGACGCAGGTGGAGAAGTCAAAGGTGGGAGCCAGGTGGCCTGTGGGGGTGGGTCGGGGAGGAGTGATCTGGGCAGGAAGGGCCTAGGGTGGTTTGATCAGCATCTCCCTGTTTTTCTGGGAGCGGCTTCATTAACAGTCCTTTGGGTTGGGGTGGAGGGGGGGCTTGGGGACATTAACATTTCAATCCCCCAGGTGTTGTTCTGGTTTCCTGGGCTCAGAGTGGCTCCATTTTCTTTGTTAGATTGGACATTAGACCCAATTCACCTAACTACACTAACTGCCTATCTTTAAATCTGGCTTCAGCTGCTGAGACAAACAGGGAGAACCCCTGCTGGGTCCTATCAACCTCTGGGGCCACAAAAGACAGTAGCAAAGTGTCAACTTAAGTCACTAGGTTTGAGGGTGGCTACCTGTGGAGAGCGGTGACAGTGAATGGGAGAGCAGTGTCTGAGACTGGGTCTCTGATGACCTCATGGCTGGGCATGTCTGGTTCCTAGGAAAGTTTCTGTGTGAAGGTGCAGGATGTCTAGCTGCATGAGGAGGCTCTGTGCTGGAGTCTTATCAGCCTCGACCTTGATCTCAGGCTCACAGCTCCTGGGAATAGAGGAATCTTCCTGCTAGACAACCACAATGTTTCACCAGCTCCCTGCTCCTGAACCTGCCGCGTTAACAGTAACTTTGAACAATGGACTTCCCTGAGAGCTGCAGGAGCTCCGGACATTGCACACTGCAATTGTAGAATGCAGCTGCGGAGAAGCTGCATAAAGTTGCCAGCCTGGGACTTCCTGAATACAAGGAAAAATGCTGGCATAGTGATGAAACATACATAATAAAGATTGCTGGTGCAACTCCTTAGACCTGCTTCTTCATCAGAGAGCAGCCTCCACCTGACCTCAGCTGTGTCTTCAAAAACATCTCTGTGTGTGAGTCTTCATTTTTCTTATCCCCCTCTGCCCCTCTCCAGAACCTGCTAGGTTGGCACTGGTGGTGGCAGCTACATGTGTGGGAGTGGACACCAGAGCGACCTGTGGCTGGGCTGGTGGTCAGCGGCCATGGCTGCAGTGTGAGGATCTGGGTCACTGGTGCAGACAAGGCCGTGTTGAAAACAAGGGAGCTGCTTCTGGCCTGGCTATGTCCCTGGCCAGCTGTGTGACCTTGAGCCAGTCACTGTGCCCATCTGGGTGTCCTCATCTGTGAGGTGGGGATTTGCAGCTGGCCAGGTGAGCCACATGGCCCAAGTAGCCCAGGCAGGTGGATTCGAGTGACTCTGCAGTTGACAACGTCCCCTGCTGGATATGTGCCCACCAGGATGCCCCAGGGCCAGGTCTGTAGAAGCCCCTGTATTTCTCTGAGCGCCCCTCCCCCTAAGTTCAAACTCTGCTCTGCCTCCCTTCTGCTCCATGTGGGCCCCACACTGCGATCAAGCAGCTCTGGGCTGCTCCCTCTGCACCTCTTGGCACCGAGTCTAGCATCGAAGGAGCTCAGCTGTGTGGGAAGCACTCGGATGGCCAGCGGTCTGTGCCCGTCCCTTCTGGTCCCTGAGCCTGCGACTTGGGTGGGGGTGGAACCCTCATCCCACACCCTCTCCTTGGAGAGCCAGCAGTGAGGGGGGAGAACAGCACATGGGGAGGGCAGGGGACTGGGGTCTTTCCTGGCTGTCACCAGGCCTCAGGGGACCTTCATCTATAAAGCAAGGGTGTCATTTCACCCACTCAGAAAGTGTTTAGCAGGACTGAGTTTGTGCGGGCATTCTGCTAGAATGTAGAGGTGGGAAGAGAAGTGTCCCCCCCCCACGCTTGCAGAGCACACAGCCAAGTGAGGGCAAGGGACTGCAGAACCCGCTGTGCGTGTGACCAGGCCACAAAGAAAGACAGGTACTGAGGGCTAGAAGCGTTCTGCCCTAGACTGACAGGACCCCAACCTGAGAATGGCAGGGCCAGCTGCAGAGTGGACAGAGGAGGCCTCTTCTCTGGAATGGCGGTGGGAAAGGCAGTCCCGGGGGAGGGGCACATGCAAAGGTCCTGAGGCCTGGAGCAGCTGCAGATGCAGGTGAGGCTGGCAAGCAGGCACCTTTGTCAGGGTGCGTGTGGCCGAGCCACAGACTTCTGAGCACAAAGGGCAACTTGAAGGCACTGAAAGCTGTCACTAGAGTTTGATGCACAGATTCTCCAAGATACATTGGAGGCATGGGGTAGAACATCTGCACAGCAGGTCACAAAGGTCTGCCTGAAGACGAAGGTGACCAGAGTAGTGGGAATGACAGCTCCCTGTCCCTCCCAGCCACCATGGCATGAGCACCACGGGAGGAGTTAAGCCACAGAAGCTCAGCGCTCGCAGTCCTGCAGGCTGGTGGACTCTGGGCAGGTGCACCGCTGCAGGCAGTGACCAAGGGTGAAGGACACAGAGGCTGCTGGAGCTGGGCCTGGGGACAGGCTGCAGCTCTGCTTCCAGGGGCTGCTGGCCCCTGAGGACAGGATGTAAGTTCCCAGAGGACAGAGGGGCACCTGGTCACCCTCAGCAGCCTTACCTTAGAGACCCGGGGCTGCGACTCCCTGCAGACAAGCACAGGGTAACCAGGCGGGAGGCCGGGCCTCCGGGGGACAGTGGGCGACTGGAGTTGGCCTGCTCCTGTGTGTGACAGTGAGCAAGGGCACACCTTGGGGAGGAAAGGAAAGGGAGACCACCCCTCCTCCACGAGGAAGTGGCTCTCTCCTGCCCAGGGACTGCACCAGGAGGTGGCGCCCAGCCAGCCTGCTCTCCACCAGCTCAGGACAGGCATTGGCCCTGTGGTCGTATTTTCAAATTAAGTAGAGCACTGAGCCAGAACTGGGGAGGCCGGGCCCCACCTGAGGACATCTGGAGTGGGGGAGGTCAGGGAGTCCCAGCGGAGGGCCCAGAGTGCTTTATAAGCTCTAAGTTGTCACATAAATTATTCATTTTATTCTTTTGTACTTTTAAAATGAAGCTTTAATTAAAGAATAGCTCCCTCATGGTGGCACACAACCTGCAATCCCAGCAGCTTGGGAGGCTGAGGCGGGAGGATCTCAAGTTCAATGCCAGCCTCAGCAACTTAGCAAGGCCCTAAGCAGCTTAGTGAAACACTGTCCTAAATAAAATCTAAAAAGGCTAGGGATGTGGCCCAGTGGTTAAACACCCCTGAGTGTAAACTCTGGTACCAAAAAAAAAAAAGGCACATACACCACCCAACACTCTTGGATTATAGGGCAGCAGTCAGTGGACTTGAATCTGCTCATGTTATGGGCACAAGATCCAAGAGCAGGGCCAAACCAGCAGCGTGGTCCCTGGCTGCTCACCGCACCCTGAAGGGCCCCACAGTGCTGGCTTCTGAGGCCACCAGCAGCTTTGCACGCATGTGCAACATTTCTAATTGGCACACAGTGAACAGGGTCCTGACAACGGCCCGGTCCCCAGCACAGCCAGACACCTTCCTATCGCCCACCGTGCTCCCGCCTCTGCCCTGCGTCTCTGCCACCTCCAGGGTCCCATCAGTGGAGTCCCACAGCACGTGGCCCCGCCTGGCCGTCTCAGGTGCTCTTGCTCCTGTCCACGAGTGCTGCTCCACTGACGTGCTGCTCGGCCGGTCCCCTCTGCAGGCGAGGGACGCCCAGCCCGGTCCACTCTCAGCCGTTAGGGTGGCAGCTGCTGAATGAGTGGCACACAGCGTCCCTGCAGCCACAGCCCGCCGTCCTCTAGAGCGCATCGGCTCACGGTGTGTGCCAGGTGGCGTGCGCAGCTGCCGGGTGGTGGGCACGTGCTGGACTCCACCACCCCACGCTCCCACTGCAGCGAGACTGCCCACCCATTGCACCCTCGACAGCACTTCAGGTGCTTGGTCCTTGTGATTCTTGTGGCCCAAGTGGACGGGGATGAGGGCAGAGGCCTGTGTGCAGGCGGGCTGGCCACCTGCTCTGCAGGCCCTCGGGTGTTGGACAGGCTGGGCCAGGAGAGGCGGTCATTAAGGAGGCACGTCTGTGGAGGCAGGAGGCAGGCGAGAGGCCAGGACGCGTCCTGGTTGGTGGGGATAGCTGTCTTAATAAGCTTGGTAGGGCTCTGTCCCAGCTTGCCCAGGCCCTGGCATGGGAGGAGCAGCCTGTTTTGACTCTAAGGGAAGGTCCGTGCAGCCTTGGTTGGTTGGGGGGACAGAAGTCTGGGAGCGAGGGGAGCGTGGGGGTCGCCTGCTCTGGCACGCAGCAGATGCCTCTCCCCACGCACCACCCTGACCCTGGGAGTTCTGCTGTCCAGCGTCCCTTCCCCACAGGTGACCATTGCTTTCTGCTGCCTTCTAGAGGACCAGCCCAGCAGGGCTGGAGGAACAGAGCTAACCCTGTCCCTCTGCCCCTTCCCTGGGCTGCAGCGCTCCGCGTCAAAATGAGGAAGAATCCAGACTTTCTAGAGCCAAGACTCCTGAGAGTGGGGCTTCAGCCCTGCTGCCCCAGGTCCAGTCACACAAGACCAGGGAGCAGCAAGCCCAGCCCCGCCCAAGGCTCCCTGGCCCTCACCTGGGACTCCCCACCTGCTCAGGGCCACCGCCCCGCCTGGCTGGCTCTGGAAGGGCCCCAGGCAGTCCAGGTAGCCACAGAGATTGAAAGATAGGTCTGCAGGGGGGGATGTGGCTCCCCTGTGCAGTGACTCCTTCCAGCTTCTGGAGCAGACCTCCCGATCACCCTGTCACCCTGTCACCCCATCACCCTGTCACCCTGTCACCCCATCACCCCATCACCCAGTCACTCCAATCATCCCATCACCCCATCACCCCCCACTACCCCGTCACCCCACCACCCTACCACCCCACCACCGTGATCACCCTGTCACCCACTCACCCCGTCACCCTGTCACCCCGTCACCCCATCACCTTGATCACCCCATCACCCCAGTCATCCCATCACCCCAATCACCCTGTCACCCACTCACCCTGTCACCCTGTCACCCCGTCACCCCATCGCCCCCAGAGCTGACACCTTTCGTTCACCACCAACCAAAACAGGGATTTCCACACAAGGGGTGGGATTGTCAGCTGCCATGTGACACTGGAGCAGCTCTGGCTCGCAGGGGACAGGGACCGGGAGTCCCACATGCTATCTCTGGGATGCCTACTGCAGTGAGGGCGTGCTGTAGGACACCAACCCTGGCAGGACCCTCCACCAGAGAAGTCCCACTGGGACAGAGGAGGCCGTGGAAAGAGCCCGGGGGGAGGTGGGAGGCGCACCTGTTCTTCTGTGCCTCCTGTGTCTCACCTGCAGTGATGACAGGCCAGGGAGAAGGGGGAGCCCGCTCTTCAGAGCGCAGGCCCCAGAGCTCCACGCAGCTGCAGGCTCCGCTGTCGGCACTCAGCGCAGGCGGGTTCTCCAGGGACGAGATTGGGTGCGGAACAAGGCTCCCAGGAGCAGAGGAAGGCGGCGGGAGTGGCCCAGGGTCAGGCCTGCCCGCAGGCTCAGTGTCACCTGGGCGGGCTAGGCCCTGGAGAGGGCTGGCCCTGTCCTGGTGCAGGCCCGGGCCCAGTTAGTGGAGGTGCCCTGACAGCAGGTGGGTGGGGCTGGGGACCAGGCACTGCTTGCCTGCCCTGCCCTCGCAAGAATCCAGCTCTGGAGGTCGGAGGGACAGGCTTCACCTCCTGCCTCAAGTCACTGGCAAAGGGGAGCCAGTTCGCCTCACCCTGTGCTGGTGGGAGGGATCCTGTGCGGCCACCACTGAAGGCAGCCTGCCCCTCCTTGAGGGGCTACACGGCCACCAGGGACTCTACGGCGGGTGCACACCCCAGGAAAGCCAAGAGGACACCTGAAGGCAAAAGTGCTAGAGCTAAGGTTACAGCAGATGTCGAACCCAGGTCGGCCTCCGGCCAGGCCAGCACAAGCCTCGCGCTGAGACCGCAGGCCAGCTGAACCCCCGCTGGACCAGCCGGTCTCACGACGCTCACAGAACACTCCACCCAACCCCAGCGGAGCACCTTCTTCCCCAGCCCCCACACACCAGGCTGCAGGGAGACACTGGAGCCATGAACACATCGTAACAGACCTGAGAGAAGAGGAGTCGGGAGAGCCGTGGTTTGGACCACAGTGGGATTAAACCAGAAATCAAGAATTTTAAAACATGCAGGAAAACCCCAGTCTTGGGAAACTAAACATGCACTTCTAAATAACATATGAGTCACAGAAGAAGTCTGAAGTAGAAACTGAAGAAATGTTTCTAAAATAAATGAAAATGAAAATACAACCTGTGGGAATTTATAATGTTTGATTTGTATATGAGAAGAGATAACTAAGATCAATACTGTAAGATTCCATTTTAGAAAACTAGGAAAAAAAGAACAAATGATTTTTAAGTAGAATAAAAATCAGCACAAAAATTAATAAAACACATAACCAGAAAATCAACAGGACCAAAAGCTGATTCTTTGAAATATTTTAAAATTAGACAAACCCCTCTCAGGCTAACCAGCAAGAAGAAAGAAGACACACATTACTAGTATCAGAAGCAGCAGGGTCACCTCCACTGACCTT
The DNA here is from genome assembly GCA_025594165.1 of Tamias sibiricus. NCBI lineage: Eukaryota > Metazoa > Chordata > Mammalia > Rodentia > Sciuridae > Tamias > Tamias sibiricus. The sequence continues at coordinate 171,808,726 of CM046660.1, forward strand.
GGGCCTGTTCAGGGGTGAAGAAGGGGGTCTACTAGCAACTCAGCGCCCACAGATTTGATAACTGAGACACGGTAGACCAATTTCTTACAAGAGAAACTCCCCAAACTCCACAAAAAGAAAGTGATCATCCGAAAAAGCCTACAAATATTTTCAAATAAATGAGTAAACAATAATCTTCCAGAAAAAAATTCCATCTGACTTAGATAGTTTCACTGGAGTTTACAGAAGTTTTGTGCAAATTCTCCAAAGACATGGAAACAGAATGAACACTTCCTAATTCATCCTGTGAGATTGATATTGTCCTAAAACCAAAGATAAAGAATTACAAGAAAAAGAAGATACAGACCAATATCTCCTCTGTGTCGGTGCCAAAGCCCTCAAAAAACATTGCAAGTCAAAGACAACCACGTAGGGAACCAAGCACACACCACGACCAAGTGGGACCAACCAGGCCCACGGCTAGCTTGTTGTACCAAAAATGTTGTATCCAATGAGATGCCAATTAAAACTCCAAGCCACGTCACACTTGAGCCAATAAAAAGCCTTTATTAAGCTGATCAGCGGCCACCATCCACACACATCACACAGTGTGACAAGATGGCGCGCAGGCAGTGATTTTCAAGGGTTTATAAAGAGCAAAATCACAGAGGGCGGAATATTCAATTGCAGGGTTTCAGCCAATGCAAGCAAGCCACAGTACAGAAGCTGAATCTAGGCAGTTAGCAAGACAAAGCAATGGGTATAATAATATTTCCCACGGGACTTTCCAGGTTGATATAGCAATGATCAAGTAGAAGGGAATGGGGTCATGGTGACCCTAGTTGAGTACATGTTAGAGAATGGTTACTAACGTCTAGACAATCAATCTCTGACAAGGCATTTGCCCAGGAAAAATGGAAACCATGGAAAGCAAAGAGAGCAATTTTACGTTGTATAGGAATTGCTGTTTTTATGCTGTCAAGCGTATTATGCTAGGTAACGATTAATGGGTACACAGGCAGGACTTTCCGTATTCTATTATTTCTGAGAAACAGAACTATTTCTCGGAACTCCTACGATGGCTGGTGAGAACAAGATGGAGTCCCTTCAGTTCTCTTATCACAGCTCAGCACTGCAACATGAGTTAGTCCTCCTCTCCACATTGACAGGCTGGCGAGGAACGATCATAAGATTGTATCAATTGGCACAACTGATACAACAGCTACTAACAAAACCAATGTCCATTCATGATCAAAGCTCCTTGCGACCTAGAAAGGTAAGAGAATTTCCTCAGCTTGCAAAAGAACATCTACAAAATCCCAAGAGCTGCTATGATGCTCATGGGAGAGAATGGATGTTTTCCCTCAAAGTCCCAGAAAAATCACGGATATCTCCTCCCCCCACTCATACTTAAAGTCAGACTGGAGGTCCTGGCAGTGCGGTGAGACAGGAGATAGCAATGAGAGATTAGAGACTGGTGACGAAAAGGGAAAACTCTTCCTTTGCAAATGGCGATTACCTGTGTTAAGTATTCCAAAGAGTTAACAAAAAAACAAGCAAAGCCTTCCTAGGTCTGGTATGGTTATAACAAGGATACAAGGATAAAACACACACATCAATCACTCTCCCTTGCACCAGCAATGAACAACTGGAGTCAGAAATTTAAACAGCACAATTTAAATCTAGCAAAATATGTGCAAGAGCTATGTATAGAACATTAGAAATCTCTAATAAATAGAGATTTATCAGAAAAATAAGAAGCACTAATAAATCAAGGAATGTCTAAACAAATGGAGATAGATATGCTATGTTCTTGGATCAGAGGACTCAATATTAAGATGTTGGTTCTTATCAATTTGATCTATATAGTCAATGCAATCCCAGTCAAATTCCCAGCAAATTATCTTGTAGATACTAACAAAATGATTAAAGTTTAAATGCCAAGTCAATAGAACTCAGACTAGCCACATGATGCTGAGGAACAGGGTGGCAGACTGGCATTGCCCGTGGCAAGAACTACTGAGAAGCTGCAGTCGGCAGACGGTGTGCTCTTCACAGAAGGAAGGTGAGCGGACCAGGAAGCCCTGACACTGACCCACAGTGGCCCACACAAGTGCAGGTGATGGTCTTCAACAAAGAAGCAAAGGCCAGTCCATGGGAAATGGTGCTGGGGCAATTGGACACTCCATTCCTATCCCACCCCCCAAAAGATCCAGGCACCTTCCACCTTCCACAGAAGTTACTCACCAGGGATCACAGAGCTAGATGCAAAATGCAGACCTATCAAAATTCTGGAATATGACACAGAAGGAAAATCTGGGTGACCTTGGGTTTGGAATGAGTTTTTGGATATAATATTCAAAGCATAATTCTTAATAGAAAAACTGATGTTAGCCTTCATTAAAATTTAAAAATTTTGCTCTGCTAAGACGCTGTTAATAGAATGAAAAAGACAAGCCACAGACTGGGACTTGCAAAACTCCTGCCTGACAAAGGACTTGTATCCCAAGTACACAAAGGATTCCTAGCCCTCAAAATCAAGAAGACAAACAACTCAGCTTACACACAGACAAAAGATCTGAACACACACTGGTGAAAAACTATGTCCAAATGGTAAATCAGCATGTAAAAAGAGGCTCACGTCATTTATCATTAAGGAATGAAAGTTGAAAAGACGATGGGCTGCCACCTCCTTGGTAGAGGAGCTAGAATATAAAAGCCTGGCAAATCCCAATGCTAATGAGGATGTCAGCCACAGGCATGCAGAACAGCGCACAGTGACAGCAGAGTGACAGCGCTCACAGAGCTGCCCACAGCCTTACCCTAGGATTCGGTGATCGCACACCTGGGTGTTTATCCCAATTGAACTGAAGACACGTCCACACGAGAACCGACACACAAATGTTCATACGAACTTTATTCATGGTTGCCAAACACTGGAAGTCACCGAGATGTTCTTGACCTGGTGAGCGTCTGAACACACTGGTATGTCCCCGCAGCGGAAGACCATTCATCAATACAAAGACACGGGCAGGTGAGCCACGGAAGGGCCAGGGAGGAACCGCGACAGCTTCCAAGGAAGGAAGTCAGTGTGTAAGATTCCAACCACGCAGATTCCAGAAAGGTTGCAAAAAGTCTGTGTGGTCCAGGGCTTGGAAGGAGTGGGGAAGCTCAGGATTTTTTAGACAGTGAAACTAGGCTGTGAGATGCTATCATGGAGGATATGAGACATGGACTTGTCAAAACCTGCAGATTTTGACGACACAAAGTGAGCCCTAAGACACGCAGGTGAAAGTCATTTAGGAGCTTGAGGAACCTCAAGGGACAAGCACAGTATTTAACAAGAGAATTCAATTGTCTCATGACTGTACAACGGATCCTCTCTGCAGGGGCCAGTGACAGGGCTGGTTTAAGCAACTCTGCCAGCAAGGGCTGGGTAAGACCCCAGGCAGAAGCAGCCACACGTGGACGCGTGCTCTGCCTGATCAAGCTCGTTCCGGGCTCAGCTGCTCTGATCCTGCCGTGCCTGTGCGCTGGGTCTGAAGGCTGAGATGGCAGGTGGTGGGAGCCAGACTCTCACTCTTGGAGAGGAAAGTCACAAAGCTCTGCATGACCCAGTGGCACTGGGCTAGGCTTGGAGACATCAGTGGCGCTCACGCTGAAGAGCTCTGGGACTCGTGCTCCGTGGAGAAGCAGGTCCAGGTACGCAGGCCAAAGGCAGCAATCCACACTCATGGCCCTGCTCTGGCTGCTAAGACCAATGGCCACCTTCCTGCCCACCTTGGAATCACAGGGGCCAAAGTGCCCTGGACATGGTCCGGTGTCTCTGGGCAGCTTGGCTCTGCTGAGAACTGCTGAGGCGGAAGGTGTGCTCCCAGGCAGGAGGGACCTTGGTCTCTGCACCTCCAGGACCTGGCAAGCAGCAGGTGCCTATTAGACAGCAGTCCCTCACACCCTGCCTGGCTTCCTGCTCCTCAGGACATCAATCCTCAAAACCAGCCCAGGATCGTGATCACATGATCCGCAGAAGACCCAGCACAGCAGGTGAGACCACACCCACGGTAACGCCCCACCGTCTCCTGGCTCCTCTGGCAGGACTCCACCTTGCACCCACCTCCAGCTGCTGGCCTGCTGAGGCTGCCTGCACTCAGGACAGCCGCCCATGCGCAGTGAGTGGCGGCCTCAGGCAGGTCCAGGCTACGTTGGAGGTTGTGAATTCTGCAGGCCACGCCTTCAGGGTCGCCCTTACTTCTTGAGAAGTGACTTCAGCGGTGCAATGTGATCCATATCAAGGCGGGCAGTGCTGGCGTGCAGCAGGAATCACGGTCGCCAGCCTTTCTGGGAAGGATCTGGAAAGCCGACCGGACCGCTGCAAAGGTTCAGGGAAAACGAATGCTAACGATCGCCCAAAAATAGAATTTCCAGGGAAGCACTGGCCCAGGGCCGCCAACCCAGCAGGACTTGCACCCTGGAACACGGATGGGTGAGTCACGCACAGGGAGGAAAGCGGGCTTGCGTCTCCCCTGTCATCGAGGCTCTGATGATCAAGATAAATCCTGTTTGGAGGAGAATCAGAGCGACTGGGCTGACTTTACTGCACTGTTTCCACTTGGACCCCGGTAGCCTCGTTGAAAACCCACATCTGCTGACCACGTGGATGCTCGGCCTCGGGAAGATGCTCTTGAGAATAGTGCAACCCAGGCAGGCCGTCCGCACCGGGTGGCACCCCTGAGACAGGCCCCGAATGCTCTATTTCCCCACCGGGGTTTTGCCTGGAAATCCCTCTGGGTTCGTGATTTTGACTGAGATCGCTGCCCCACACCATGGTCAGCCCTTCCCAGATTGGCTGAAGTCGAAGCCCCCAGCGTTCCCTTTCCTGAAGGAGGAGGGGCAGATGACTCCATGTGGCCTTGCCACTTGCTCCCAGGAGTGAGTGCGGACACCTCGCCCCGCCACACCCCCTGGTGGTGCCCCGCGAGAGAGCTTCATTCCTCAATGCCCCACGCCTGTGAGCAGACCTACCCAGACGTCCCTCCTGACCCTTCCTGGTGGGATTGGCCAGGTGAACGTGGGGAGCCAGGCCTGTTTGCTCCTGGGGACACAGCTCCCCTGTGGGGCCAGATCGCGGTCCCTGTGGCAGACAGGCTCCCGCGCCCCACCTGTCCCAGGGACCTGGACCATTCTTGGAGGGGCAGCCGCCCTCCGGGGCCTGGGGCCTGGGCTCCACCCCTGGACCATTCCTGGAGGGGCAGCTGTCCTCCGGGGCCTTTTTAGGCTTTGAGGAACGAGGGGGAAATGTCACCAGTGCTGCAGGCCTGGGCTTCGGGGTCCCCCAGAGCTGGAGGAAGCCTGGTCTTGTCCTTCTGGCTGCGACACTTGGCAAGTTAGTAAACCATGCAGCTCCCGACTTCCCATCCCTAACTGGTGTCTGTCACCTGCGCGGCCCTCGCACGAGCACACGGAGCTGCGCACACAGAACTGCGCGTGGTGCCAGGGAGGATGGCTGCTGCGGACGCGCGGAAGCCCGCACCTCGATAGGGCAAAAGCGGTCCTCACGGCCCTAGGCTCCATGCCAGCACCAGGGATGTGCCAATAGATGTCGTTGGCTGGGGAGCGTGGCCTGCCCTCCCCTTTTCTTCTCTCTCATTGGGTGCCGTGTGCAGAGCTCCTCAGCCCCTCACTGTACACATCCCGCCTGCTCTGTGTTTCCTGCCACCTACGTGCAGTGGGATGTTTTCCCAAACAATATGGTATGATGAAGATTCACTGGTCATAGGATCAGAGACTAATGCCTCTACTGAAGAAAAAGATCCCAGAATCCCAAATCTGTAGGCCTTTGATAATCACCCTGCAAAACACACAAAGCAAAACAGATAAACTGGATGAAAAAATAGACAAATTCAGAACCACGGTTGGATGTGTCCACTCCACTGTCAGTAGCTGAGAGGACAAGAAGACAGAAAATCAGTGTGATGTGGAATGGCTGACCGCCACGCCCCCCAAGACTCAGAACACGCCACATCGCTCCAAACACCCACCAAGTCGCACACATGCTATTGCCATCAAATAATTCTTAACAAGTTAAAGGCACTGAAATCCTGGAGGGTATGTGTCCTGACCACAGCAGAAATCAATTAGAAACCAATGGAAAGACACCTAAAAATAGAAATCTGTCTATCTGTAATAGAAATAGATCTAAAAATTTTCCAAACAGTTGAGAATTAAATAATATACTTCTAAGTAGCTATGGATGAAGAAGAAATCACAGGGGAAATTAGAAAAGTCCTTTTGTTGGCCGATGACGATGCACGCAGGACACTTGCAGTAGCAGGCACGGGAAGCCAGTAGGGCTCAGAGGAACCAACCCCATGCTTGCAGAGACGGCTGAAATCGATGCTAGAAAAAGAGGCAGAAGTTCAAGTCAAAGGAAGAAGCAGGAAGGAATAAACAGCACTATAAACCAGGAGGACAAGGAATAGCCACGCAGTGACTGGGGGACTCAGGAGACTGAGGCAGGAGGGTCACAAGTTCAAGACTAGGATCCTCCCTCAAGTGACACCCTGTCTCAAAATAAATGTAGAAAAGACTGGGAATGTAGCTCAGTGGTAGAGCACGCTTGAATTCAATCCCCAGTAAAATGCACACACACATGCTTGCTTGCACACACACACATGCTCACACACATGCACACACACGCACATGCATACAGTACAAGTGGTGGAAAATGTCAGAGAATATCAAGAGGGCAGTGATAAAGTCCATGAACCCAAAAGTCACTTCCCCAAAGAGGACAGTTAAGTTTGACGAATTCCTAGTAGACTGGTCAAATAAGGGGAAGGCAGTTTCCCTGTAATAAGAGGGACGGTGGGACATTGCTAAAGATCCTCTAGACAGGGAGAGAGCCACAGAGCGAGCGCAGGAACAACCCTGGACCTCAGACTCAACAACACAGACCCAGATTTATACACTGACACAAGGGTGGGGGGGAAGAGAGAGGGAGGGAGGGAGGGAGGGAGGGAGAGAGAGAGAGAGAGAGGGAGGGAGTCTGAAGAGTCCTTCATCTCCCCAGGCAGCTGAGCCCACTGCCAAGAACCCCTGTTCCAAGAAAGCAGCAGCCCCCTCAATTCACTAGGAGCCCACAGATTCTCAGGGAGGAACACTACCAGCTCACGCCAAGTTTCCAGAAAAGAGGAAGGGAAAGTCTGTGTCCTCCCGCAGCTCCCAATGCCACCTCCCCACCGCTGAGGCTCTCCTCCAGGAGGCTCACACCTGCCTGTCCCCTCCCCACGCCCAGCCCAGTTGCACAGGGTGCTGAGGGGAAGGCGGAGGAAGAGGCCTCGCACCCCACCAGCACTGTGGGTGTATGCATGTGCGTGTCGGTGCATGTGTGTGAGCGTGCGCTTGTGTGTGTGCAAGCACGTGCATGTACATTTTACTGGGGATTGAATTCAGGGGTGCTCTACCACTGAATTCTACCATGGGGGGTCCGCCTGCCGCTCATCCCGCCATTGAGTGGGAAGGAGCAGGGCGAGGGAACTCACGGGGTCATTCTCCTTGCCAAAATAAAGGCGCATGGATTTTGGACACTGAATCCTGATTAGACAGAACCACACCTGTCCGTTCCATCACAGGGTCCTCATGAGGACGGCAGCCCATCCACCTGTAGGCAGACCTGGGGAAAGACCATGGGCTTGGCTCAGTCGGCCCCACGCTTCTCGTACTGATCAAGGCCAAGGTCCTCCAGCCCAGCAATCCAGAGGCCCTGCCTGCAACTCAACCCGCCCCATCCTCTGGAGCTGCTGTGCGCTGCTGACCCGCTCTCACAGGCTGTCCGCTCTACCCACTGGGAGAGGCCCAGCACGGCCACACCCCATGTTAACCAGTGACCCTCAGAGGGCTCTGTCCCAACACAAAGGCCTCCCAGGAGAGCACTCCCGAGAGGTATGATCCTGCACCTAACACTGGGCCTCAAGCAGTGTCAGGAGTTGTGGATCTGCTCTCCTACGTCACGAGAGGGAGGGAGGCAGTCCAGGATCCCCAGCAAGAGCACAACCCGGACAGCCCAGAGGCTTCCGCGAGCCCGTGGGCCGAGGTCACCACCATGCTCAACTCCAGGGCAACTCTGTGACGCAGACACTGCTGTAGGTGAAGCTCAGGGAGGTGGGCTACCCACAGACGGTCTCCCTCTGCGGTATTCCATGTGAGAGCCGCCAAAGCCCCAGCCCTGCTCCGTACATACAGTAGGCACCCAATAAAGGATCGCTGCATGATGCGTTGCCAAGGTTGCTCGTGATCTCGGGAAGGCAGAGGCAGAGGCAGAGCGCGGGGGGCACAGCAGGACTTCTCTGGGCGTGCTACAGGCAGACTCGTCTCCTTCTAGGCTTATGTTGATGAATGTAAAGGCTGAGATTTGTCAGTTTATTTCTGTATGTTTAATTGTTGCAGATTAAGTTCTACCATAAAATAAATGTGCTATGAGTGAGGTACTTGGAAGCCCAAGAGAATGATTAATGTTACTGAAGCAATGGTTGATATTAAAAAAATTCCTGCACAACCCCAGGATCTGCCTGTCCCACAGGAGAGATCTGTTCCTTCTCCTTGTGCAGATCCACCAACTCCTGTGCTCAACATGCAGGCTACAAATCCAGCTATAATTAGATCTGCCCAGAAGTGAATGAAAGGCATTCCCAAAAAGGTTTTCAACAAAATAAAGTTAAGATGGCCATATGTTTAACTTGGCTTCAAGTTGCCAAATATATCACAGTGTTATATGCTATTAATGTCGTAAACTTACACAGGCTTTTCAGCTGATCCAAAAGCTAAAGAGAAGAAAGTGAGTGAAATAAGAAAAAAGAGGTGAAAGACCTAGGTACATGAAAACAAATACTCAAAATACTTTTTTAAAAGAACACCACAGGTGGCTCCTATGTCCGCAGTGAGTTCCCTGTGTGCAAACATGGGGCTGGTTTTCAGAAGGTCACGAGGCTGCTGGGGCGTCTTAGGGCAGCAGCACAGACATCTGGCCGACAGAACCACGTACATGCCTTCAGTGTTCCTGTCTCCGGGTCTCTCTGTCCTCTCACTGGGCACTAATGGGTGGGGTGGAGAGCTGACGACCCCCCAGCAGGTCCACAGCCTCATTTCTTTGATGAAATGTGGTACGCAGGGAACAGGGATTCTCACCCACAGTCCCTGATGCTATCTGCTGTACACTGACCTGCTATTTTCAGTACCTTAATTCTCTATAATTATAAATATATGTGTACTGTAAAAAAATGGAAAATGCCAAATAGCACAAAAATTACCCAAAATTTCCACTTCTAGGAATGAGAGAAGAGGTAATTCCTGCCAACCTTTCCACTAAGAAAAAGCAAGACCTGGACCAAAAACTCTGCTGGAAGACACTCACCAGTGAAGAAAGCAAAGAAACGTTGAAAGCTGTTGATCCAGGAAGAGAAAGGACAGAGGCCGGGTCCCTCTAGGGTCCTCTATCCACTCCAGAGGAGAGGAAGAGGATGCAGAGCAGTTGCCCAGGAGGGAGTTCCGGGAGATCTGAAGGTTGTGGAGTTGCAAGGACATGTCTGTTCCTTCTCAGTCACTCTCAGTCCTCTAGCCACCAATTGGAAATAAGTGTGAACACTCCTCCACCTCGATCATCTTCTCCACTTCCACACTCCATGTCATAGACACCAATCAATACACAAAGCAGTCAGACTCTAAGAAGGCAAAAAAAAAAAAAAAAAAAAAAAAAAAAAAAAAAAAAAAAAAAAAAAAAATCAAAACCAAGGGAGACAACAGACAAAACAAATGGGCCCTGAGGGGATGCGGGTCATGTCAGACACCAACTTCAGAATAACCATCACTCATGGGGTTAAGTGAACAGAGACAGAAAATTTGGGCAAGGAACTTCAAGGTTTTTTTTTTTTCTTTAAACAAGGACATTATAGAAGCAATAAAATACAATCAACAAAGGGCTGATGGAGAAGAAGCAAAAGAAAGAAGATGGAGAGAAGCAAAACGAAGAGTAGAGTAAATAAGAAAACTTAAAGGACATAGTGAAAAGAGGGAATAGCGATTTCCTTGTGGAGAAAAGAGAAAAAAATGTCAGAAATTCAGCAAATGCAGGCTGTACTTAATTGCATAGGATTTGCATAAAGCCTGAAAACACAGACAAATATATACACCATGTTCAAGGTGTTCAATGTATAAAAATCAAAGTATGTCTCCACGTCCAGATTGATGGATACCTTATAAATTAAGACTCTCACAGCAAAAAAGCGGTAGAAATAAAAGCAAGAAATAGTACACAAAAGTTGTGTTCTTTAATAAAATAGAAAAATGAAAGGATAAACAGAAAAAAAATAAGTTCAAGGATTTACTTATAGTTAAAAATAGGTACCAATAGGTGGGATTCAAAAGATGCAATTAAGACCAGCAAACCAACGAGCAGAAGACTAAATAAATAAAAGAGGTGAGGACTGAAAACACATGGAGGTATTTAATGTATAAATAGTAAAATGTTGCATTCAGAGTTATCCACAAGTTATATGAAAATACATTTCTTTCTAAATACCAAATTAAAAAAAACCCAAAACCAAAAAAAACTACTAAGGCAGTCAAAGTGAGGAAAGAGCTTGAATAGATACAAAGTGTTCCACGTGGTAAACATACACTCAGTAATATGATGGGCCAGACATTTTTTGTCACAGCATTAAGTTAAAAGGGCTTAATTCACAAACTAGCAGGAAAAGCGTTTAAGACTAGCTCAAGAAGCAAAGTCCAATTCTACCCTGTATGTGAGAGATGTGCCCAAGGAGAGTGGTTTAGAGAAGGCGGGAAAAGTTAAGAATAAATATGCGACAAGAGTGAGATGAAATCTTAGAGTAGTTTTAATTTGCATTTTTCTAATTGCTAGAGATGTTGAACACTTTTTCATGTATTTGTTGATCAATTGTATTTCTTCTGTGAAGTGTCCAGTTCCTTAGCCCATTTATTGATTGGGTTACTTGTTTTTTGGTGTTAAGTATTTTGAGTTCTTTATATATCCTAGAGATTAATGCTTTATTGGAGGTGCATGTGGTAAAGATTTCCTCCCAATCCGTAGGCTCTCTCTTCACGTTATTGTTTCCTTTGCAGAGAAAAAGATTCTTAATTTCAATCCATCACATTTATTGATTCTTGATTTTACTTCTTGCACTTTAGGAGTCTTGTTAAGGAAGTCAGATCCTAGGCCACTGTGGTAAAGCTTTGGGCCTATTTTTTCTTCTAACAGGCACATCTAACAGGCACAGGATATAGAACATTTTCATTAATGTAAATTAGATAAAGCTGGTTGATAGTCCTGTTCAAGGGCTCTGTACCCTTAATGATTTGCTGTCTACATGTTCTGTCAATTATTGAGCAGTTAAGAAAGGCATTAGCATCCCTAATTGAGTTAAGGGTTTGCCTTTTTTTTTTTTTTTGGTAATTCTACCAGTTTTACGTTCATTTGTTTTGAAATTTTGCTATTAGGTCAAAAATTAATTAGAATTATCATGTCTTTTTGACTAATTCATCCCTTTATCCTATGAAAAATTTTTTATCCCTAGCAATATTATTAACTCTGAATCCACTTTGATGCTAAACTAGCCACTGCAAAATTTAAAAGAAATTAGTGTCAGCATAGTGTATCCTTGTCTACCCTTTTACTTTTAACTCATTTCTGTTTTATTAAAATGGGTTTCTTGTAAGCAGCATCTAGTTTGGTATCATTTTTTAATCCAAACAGATAATATTTGCTTTTTACTTGAAGGGATTCAGACCATTGTAAGTTAACATGATCATCAATAAAGTTGGATTTATATCTTTTAAAAAAAAAGGGGGGCTGGGGTTGTGGTTCAGTGGTAGAGTGCTCGCCTAGCATGCATGAGGCACTGGGTTCGATCCTCAGCACCACATAAATGCAAAATAAAGATATTGTATCCACCTAAAACAAACAGAAAAACAAATTTAAAAAAAAATGGGGCTGGGGTTGTGGCTCAGTGGTAGAACACTCACCTAGTGCAGGTGAAGCACTGAGTTCGATCCTCAGCACCACATAAAAATAAATAAATAAAAATAAAGGCATGTGTTCACCCACAACTAAAAAATATTTTAAAACAATAACAAAAAATATGCAAAGAAAACACAGTTCGTGGTCCTGGTTTGTAAGATGGGAATCCCCTAACAAAGCAGGGGATGAGGGGACAGCCGTTTATACTGCTAGAAGCCGCAGAGCACAGCAATTGGAATACGTGTGTTCCAAGTGACAGTGCCAGCCCACAAACAGAAGCCACAGGAGGGAAGACGGGGGACAAGAGAAACAGAGAGGTGCAGAGAAACTGCTGCCACCGTTAGCCCGGATGAGTAGGGAGCAAGGCAAGTCAGCGAGACACGACACCTGCTCCCTGAGCAGAGTGCCCCTGGACAGTGTCCTCCCTGGACAGTGACCTCCCTGAACAGTGTCCTCCCTGAACAGTGAACTCCCTGGACAGTGTCCTCCCTGGACAGTGTCCTCCCTGGACCAGTGTGTGTCCTCCCTGGACAGTGTCCTCCCTAACCAGTGTGCTCCCTGAGCAGAGTGCCCCTGAACAGTGTCCTCCCTGAAAAGTGTCCTCCCTGGACAGTGACATCCCTAACCAGTGTGCTCCCTGAGCAGAGTGCCCCTGAACAGTGACCTCCCTGGACAGTGTCCTCCCTGGACAGTGACCTCCCTGAACAGTGTGTCCTCCCTGGACAGTGTCCTCCCTAACCAGTGTGCTCCCTGAGCAGAGTGCCCTGAACAGTGACCTCCCTGAAGAGTATCCTCCCTGGACAGTGACATCCCTAACCAGTGTGCTCCCTGAACAGTGATCTCCCTCAACAGGGTCCTCCCTGGACAGTGACATCCCTAACCAGTGTGCTCCCTAAACAGTGTCCTCCCTGAACAGAGTGTGCCCTGAGCAGAGTACACCCTAATAGTGACTCCCTGGGGAGTGTCCTCCCTCAACAGTGTCCCCCTTGAGCAGAGTGCTCCCTGAAGATTGCTCCCTGACTAGTGTCCTCCCTCAACAGTGACCTCCCTGACTAGTATCCTCCCTCACCAGTGTCCTCCCTCAACAGAGTGCCCCTGAAGAGTGTGCTCCCTCAACAGTGTGTGTCCCTCCCCAACAGTAGCAGTGACCTCCCATGACTAGTATCCCTCCCTCAACAGTCCTCCCTGAACAGAGTGTGCCCTGAGCAGAGTACACCCGAATAGTGACTCCTGAGAGGAGTGTCCTCCCTCAACAGTGTACCCCTTGAGCATAAGTGCAACCCTGAAGATTGCTCCCTGACCTAGTGTCCTCCCTCAACAGTGACCTCCCTGACTAGTATCCCCTCCCGTCAACAGTCCTCCCTCAAACAGGAGTCCTCCCTGAAGAGGAGAGCTCCTTAAACAAGTGTGTTCGCTCAACAGTGCATCCCTAACCAGTGTGCTCCCTGAACAGTGATCTCCCTCAACAGGGTCCTCCCTGGACAGTGACATCCCTAACCAGTGTGCTCCCTGAACAGTGATCTCCCTCAACAGGGTCCTCCCTGGACAGTGACATCCCTAACCAGTGTGCTCCCTGAACAGTGATCTCCCTCAACAGGGTCCTCCCTGGACAGTGACATCCCTAACCAGTGTGCTCCCTGAACAGTGATCTCCCTCAACAGGGTCCTCCCTGGACAGTGACATCCCTAACCAGTGTGCTCCCTGAACAGTGATCTCCCTCAACAGGGTCCTCCCTGGACAGTGACATCCCTAACCAGTGTGCTCCCTGAACAGTGATCTCCCTCAACAGGGTCCTCCCTGGACAGTGACATCCCTAACCAGTGTGCTCCCTGAACAGTGATCTCCCTCAACAGGGTCCTCCCTGGACAGTGACATCCCTAACCAGTGTGCTCCCTGAACAGTGATCTCCCTCAACAGGGTCCTCCCTGGACAGTGACATCCCTAACCAGTGTGCTCCCTGAACAGTGATCTCCCTCAACAGGGTCCTCCCTGGACAGTGACATCCCTAACCAGTGTGCTCCCTGAACAGTGATCTCCCTCAACAGGGTCCTCCCTGGACAGTGACATCCCTAACCAGTGTGCTCCCTGAACAGTGATCTCCCTCAACAGGGTCCTCCCTGGACAGTGACATCCCTAACCAGTGTGCTCCCTGAACAGTGATCTCCCTCAACAGGGTCCTCCCTGGACAGTGACATCCCTAACCAGTGTGCTCCCTGAACAGTGATCTCCCTCAACAGGGTCCTCCCTGGACAGTGACATCCCTAACCAGTGTGCTCCCTGAACAGTGATCTCCCTCAACAGGGTCCTCCCTGGACAGTGACATCCCTAACCAGTGTGCTCCCTGAACAGTGATCTCCCTCAACAGGGTCCTCCCTGGACAGTGTCCTCCCTAACCAGTGTGCTCCCTGAACAGTGATCTCCCTCAACAGGGTCCTCCCTGGACAGTGACATCCCTAACCAGTGTGCTCCCTGAACAGTGATCTCCCTCAACAGGGTCCTCCCTGGACAGTGTCCTCCCTGGACAGTGACATCCCTAACCAGTGTGCTCCCTGAACAGTGATCTCCCTCAACAGGGTCCTCCCTGGACAGTGACATCCCTAACCAGTGTGCTCCCTGAACAGTGATCTCCCTCAACAGGGTCCTCCCTGGACAGTGACATCCCTAACCAGTGTGCTCCCTGAACAGTGATCTCCCTCAACAGGGTCCTCCCTGGACAGTGACATCCCTAACCAGTGTGCTCCCTGAACAGTGATCTCCCTCAACAGGGTCCTCCCTGGACAGTGACATCCCTAACCAGTGTGCTCCCTGAACAGTGATCTCCCTCAACAGGGTCCTCCCTGGACAGTGACATCCCTAACCAGTGTGCTCCCTGAACAGTGATCTCCCTCAACAGGGTCCTCCCTGGACAGTGACATCCCTAACCACACAGGGTCACCCACAAGGTGGGCCCAGGGCCAGATCCGCTGGGTTAAGAATGCTGTCCCCTGCAGCCCTGGCCTTGCCTGGTAGGCTTTGCTTCCCCCAGTGACCAGCGGATGGTCCCGGGCGCTCTGGGGACAAGTCCTCTGGGCTCATCCCATTGGCTGCTCAGGGGGAAAATCTCAGCTCCAGAGGCCCCACGGAAGACTGAAAGGCACGGTGTGGCCAGATCACGGAGCCACGTAGCGGACAGTGTGGCTTTGTTGCCGCCTGCGGCTGCTGCTTGCAGCTACGACACCACGGGAGAAAATTCGGAGGCAGAATGGAAATAAAAAAGTTCTCTTATTCTTCTCTCTCCGGCTCCAAAAACCTCTCCAGCTCCAACCACCACCTAACTCACCCTCACCCAGTTAAATACTTTTTGCCTTAACAAGGACACGTGCTAACAGCTCAAGCTTACAGGTGCATCACGCAGTGTTCACGGGCATAAAAAGATTCAGGTGAAAATACTTGAACACCTTAATGGCTCTCAGCTAGCCGCCATCTTAGCTATCTCCTCAATTAGGGCTCTTACATGGCTTCTCTCCTGCGTACAGTGGGGAGTCTCCACCTGCGTCAGGAGGTGCACTCACAACTCGAGGAAAGGGCTTTCTGGAAGGAGTGTGGTCTAGGAGTGGGACATCAGTGACTGCTCTCAGGACCTGTGTGCTGGTCAAGGTGATGCCTTGGGTACCACAGAGTGACCTGAGTTCAGGCCATGGGAGCGCAAGCCCCCTGGGGTGCAGCATGCGAAGGTCTTTGGGGCTCCAGATGGAGTGGGGCGGGGCCTCAGGGAGCGAGGTCCTCTTCAGGGGTGAAGAGCCGGGGGTGGGAGGAGACCTGAGCCAGTGTGGAGCAATTCGTCTGCAGGGACCCGGATCCTGTCCGCAGGTGCCCGTGGGAGGAGGAGTCTCTGGAGGGGACGCTGCTGTCCAGGGAGGATGGGCCGAGTCACGCCCAGGACAGAGCCGGGGCCTCGGGAGCCCAGCACCCGGTTCCTCTCCTCCTGCGGCCCCAGCCTGAGCCCCAGTCTGCAGCCGCAGCTGGGACCCATGTGTCTGCCCGCCGCAGCTCTCCCGGGAGCCTTGCTTTCTTCTCCCCAGCTGCTCTCAGGCAGACCCACTGCAAGATCTTTGTTGTTGTTACATTATTATGAATTTCTTTTATTTTTACAGAAACAGGATCCAATTGAAGCCAGACTTTCAGGGGAAAAATGAAAGCACACCAGAGGTCCTCGCAGCCTCCACCCTCCCCAGCACCGGTGCTCCAGGTCCTTTCTGGTGGCCCGGATGGTCCCACGTGCTCCACAGCACAGCTGGCACAACCCCATTTGCGCTGAGCTGCCTGTGGGTGTGAACCTGTCACTGTCACCCTCAGCAGTTGTGCTGCTCCTCCCTGAGGCTCCCTCCCCCTCCCAGGTCCGTGAGTCCGTAGTGGTTCACATGTCTCTTGACACGGAGTGGGCAAGCGCTCGGGCACACAGTGGCAGTGTCAGCGTCACCTGTCACTTGGGCGCTCAGCACCCCAGTGTTTGCACACGGCTTGAAGGGGTGTGAGAAGATGCTGGAAAACACCCCAGCCAGAAGGGACCTTGAAGACCTACGCTCCAGGACGCTGGCCCTCAGGATGGAGGGACGGTCCAGGTGAGGGCAGCCACGGGGCACGAAGGCCTCTACCAGGTCCTTTCCAGGGCATCCCCTCTACAGTGAGCAGACTCCCTGGGAACGGCTGACCCTGCTATGCAGGGGGACCATCCCTGCCAAGACGGTCAACCTCGGGTTCCCCAGATTCACTAGGATGTGAAAGGGCACAAATCCAGCAGAGGCCAGGCTGCAGATTTTGAATTTCGGTCTTTCCCTGGGCCAGGGACTCGCAGTGCTGTCCTCTCCAGGTGCTGACAGCCCGGGAGCTCCAAGAGAGGTTTCCATGTCCACAGGGGCCGCGAGGCCAGCGAGATCTCGCACAACCACACGAGCTGTTCAACGCTTTCTTGTGAGCAGGCTTGTGTGGGCGGCGTTGCCCACGGCAGGCTAATGGGAGTGTCCTGGGCACGTCCGGGGCAGCCGGGCACAGCCAGGATTTTCTGTAGACGAGGGCGTCAGACACACTTGTGACATGACCCTTCTGCCCACAGTGGGTTCACTGGACATGACTCCATCATAAATCCAAGGACATTGTGTATGTTCCCTCTAGTACGCATCTGCCCCCAATGGCCAGGAGCTGTGTTTGAAGTTCGAGGGAAATGGGGGCAGAGGGCATCTTGGGTCATCTGGGAAGGCAGGTGGCCCCTTCTTCCTGTCACTTGTGCAGGCCCAGCAGGAGGTGATGTTGGCCACGGGCAGGAAGGACCCTGTGACTAGACAAGAGGCTGAGGGTTCAGCAGCAGGGACGGGCCTCAGGAGTGGACGTGGTCAGTGCAGGAGGAGCATCCCACTGGACTGCACGGGAAGCTCAGGTCACTTCTCGTGACGAAGGCCCAGGGGGGTTCCTGTGCACTGAGAAGCCACTCCCGGAGCAGCACAGCGGAGAAGCTGCTGCTGGGAACTGTCTGTACCCTCAACACAGAACTCGTCCTGCGAGAGGCACGGGGCCACAGGGGCTGAGGAGCCGTCACCCAGAGGGACAGCTCCAGTGATTCAGGCCGTTCTCCAAGGAGGGACAGCAGGAGTGTTGTCCGTAGGGGACAACAGCCTGAGACATCTGGCCTGGGAATCTCGGGGCCTGCCTGTGGTCAGCCAGGTTCAGGCGCGGGGCGCAGGGCGCGAACCGGCCCTAGGAGTGATTCCCCCCGGGACAATTGAGAGGCATGCTGGGCCCCGTGAGACCCTCTGGCCACCCACGCACTCTGAGAACCAGAGGCCTGTGGACCCCAGGTGCTGGGCAGGGTCAGACCAAGAGGGGAACCGGTCAGCCACAGGAGCCGGCCCAGGCTCCCGCGCGGGGTGAGGAAGCCCTCGTCCTCCCTGTGAGAGCACAGTCTCCTCGGCAGAGATCACCGGAGTCCCGCCTGGCTCCCGAGGACAAAGCAGGAAGGAGGAAGGTCAGAGGCCCAGCAAGGAAGCAGGGAGCGAGCCGCGGAGCCAGCCTGAGGACAGTGAGCCCGGGTGCGTCCCCATCAGTGGCAAGGCCCCCGGGTGGAGACGGCATCGCTCTCTGCCAACAGATGCCCTGAAAAGAAGATGGCAGGTCAAACTCCGACGGTCAAACTAGAATAGCTTCTGCGGGGTGGCAGTGGGATTGGCAGCAGCGTCGAGTTCAAGGTGAAGCGTGGGAAGTGGGGGGCAGGCCAGTGTTTCCCTCCATGACACCAAGGCCCCCAGCAGGCCGGGCGGACAGACAGAGCTCCGAGGCAGACCCTGCGTCCCAGCACCAAGGACACCTAGTGCTGGGCCACCACTGGGGAATGGGGGGACTGTGAGCGGACAGGGCCGTGGCGCTGATTCCCCTCCGGGGAGGCGTTGCCCTGGCGAGCCCACCGAGGCCCAGGGGATGTCCCAGGAGCAGAGGTTAAGGTCAGTGTGAAGCCAGGACCCTAGGGAGTCTCCACGCGAGATCACGTGGGACTTCTCACTGCTGACAACCCCGCTAACGATTCCTGTTTGGGGTAACATGCCACAGCGGAGCTGGGTGTCACGTCAGGGGAGGCTGAGACGGAGACCTCGGGGCCCATCTGCTGTGCGTCACGAGTCTGGTGAGAGCACGGATCATTGCAAAAGGAAAGATCTTACACTTTGTTAAGCAGAAATTAACTTAGCACAGAATCTCGTTTAACAGAGCAGATACCTCCGTGAGCGGGCCGGACCTCAGTCATCCACACACTGCGAACATCAATGTACCCGCACAAGCTGAGTAGGGTGTGATTGATCAGGATCGCTGTGGGAAGAAACTCGTGACTTGAACACGTTGGGTCCTAGGCCGAGAGTCGCCCTCAATCAGGGCCGAAGGTTAGGGCTGCGTCAGGGGGTGCAGCCCAGGAGGGAGGGACATTCTCTCCTGCTGCCTTTTCACCTCCGCCTGCTCGGCCACCCACTTGTGGCCCAGGGCCAAGAGTGGGCTGCCCAGCTGGGCTTAGCCTGTCCCCCTTCATTCCCAGGGCAGTGGGGAGCCAGTGAGCCAAGCTCCTTATTCCCAGACTGGACAGAGGCCGCGAGACTTCCTCGTTGCTCAACGACCACTGCTTGACTCCTCTGGTGAACCAACACCCTACATTCTGTTCCTGGCTTCCCAGGGCCCCATGGTGGCTTCAGAGCAGTGCCAGGGCCTGGGGCACAGCCTCCTGGCATTCCAGAGCTGCATGGGGTCCTGGAGAGATGGGCCTTCCAGAGAACTGTTGAGCCAGGCTCCCGGGTTTTTCTTCTGTTTGCAGAGGAAAGAGCCTTGGATTGGGTTTTAATTTTATTTCAAGTGTGTTTACTATGGGACTTAAGCAATCTTTATTTTCTGGCATTAAAATAATCTTTAAACTTCGGGACTGTATGTCTGGTGGAAAAAATGATTCCTTCTTCATAACCTTTTTGTGGAAAGCCAGCTGACCGAGGTCCCCGTGTTACACTCCACAATGACCACGGTCCGACGGCCCAACGGTCACACCCCTGGTGGGAATGTCTGTGTCCTGGAAGGGTGACTCCAGGTGTCCTCGCTGGGGTCTACATGCCGTCGGCTTAGCAGGAAACTGTTTCTCAAAACGCTGGTTCTGTTGATGCGGGCATCACTCGGCCAACTGGCCGTGCCGGGCGGGCCAGGCCACCAAAGGCAGCCCATGAGTGTTGCCGCCTGAAGCGATGGCCGCTTGGAGCAACGAAGCCGCAGAAAGAAGTTCAGAGGAGAACTGGATACAGGCTTTTTATTCTGATAACTTTCTTCTCCGGCTCTAACAACAACTTTAACACACACTACACACCACCAAACAACCAACACGCCAAATGGTGCAGACCCGATCAGCAATCTCGGCTCAAGTCTCTTGAGATCCCGGGCCAAGTCCCGTGAGACTACAGAAAGCGGCAATGCCCAAACATCTCCATGGACCGTAGTCAACCATAATCTTAGCCATATCCCCAAACAGGGCTCCTGCATTTCCCCCCTTTTGTTTTAAAAGAGGGGATGCTCTAGGATGTCTATGTGAAACCAACATTCTTACCCGTCATTGGATAATCAAGGCTGTGCCCTTGACTCCTGTCTTAGGTTGATATGTCGGCCACATGAGACTGTCCCATGCGACTGTGCCTGTCTTAGGTTGTCCCCCTCTGGGGATCTTACCCTTCATTGGCTAACCAGCCATCCAATGGAGCCCTTTAGGATAGACTGTGTATGATGACTAACAGCTGTCCAATTGTGAGGCGATGCTGCGGCTTTAAGGCGACAAGCTTTTTGGTGACGAGCCAAATTGCATAGCATATCAAATTGTTTAAACAAATCAGCTGCCCTAAGTTCCATCAAGTAACACACTGAATTCTCTAGACAAATACCCACAAAGCATTGTTCTGTAAAGTTTCAAACAATGAAAGATCAAAATGTCCACTTGTTATAACACATTGATCTAGGAGGCCCCATGCATGCAGAGCAGAGGCCACACTGCTGGTGAGGTTGTTTGATGCTTGAGCATCAGGAATGGTTGAAGCTGTAGCAGCAGCCATTTTTTATGACTAGACAATGCCACCGACAAATCTTCAGGGCCCGCTACCTAGAAACTCAAGCATCAATTATTAAAGGAAAGGCAGGGCTATTGCAGCACTGAGTCAAGAGGCGAGTTGTCAAACTACAAAATAGAATAATTAGATTAGAAAATTAAAGTTGATTTTTGTTCACACACATCGCTGGTTGAGCTTCTACAAACATAAGTTGGAAAAATATCATATTTAGAACAAAACAAAGAAAGACTGAGGGTAATTACTGCATTAAAGATAGATTAAAGAAAAGGTAAAGGCACTTTGGAGAAATAATTTGTTAGCTGGAACCCTCGAGTATCTGTATAAACAGCAATCTTTTACCTGTTGAGATAATTGAAATTAATCAGCTATTAAGCAAATGAAGTTAATAACAAATAAACAATCTTATGTCAAAACACCAAAATATCAGGTTATACAGCACTAGTCATATTTTTCGCTAAAGAGAAGTCTCTGGGACACCTATAAATCAAAATTGAAGGTAACTTCACCTATAAAATTATTTACCCAAATTGAATACTCTTAAACTTAAATGAATTAGAGTAATTTGGATCCATATATATATTTTTTTTTCATAAGCGCTTTGTTATTTTTTATGTCACACTGGACAGACGCACATACAAACATATTTCTGACTCACGTTAACATGAAATTTAGACAAATACACAGACATAAACACATATATAAAAAGAAAAAAATACAATTGTGTGCACACTAAAGAGAGATCTCTTTTTCTCGGCCGGGAGGAATAAGACTTAAGTTGTGAAATATTTTGAAGGACTCTTATAAGGGAATCATTCCATGTCTTCATCTAGGTCTTCTTGATTTGTGTCTTTTTTATTAATTTTGATTGTTCAACAACTTCATTTTTATCATTTTGATTTTGTACCTGTTTTATTAATCTGGATGGTATCCATATTGGAGAAAATTCATGTTTTGGAAAAACACAAACAGATCCTCTCCCCCAAATTAATACTGGATCTGGACCCTTCCATGTACCTGAAAGAACATCCTTCCAGTAAACCAAAGGTTTATGTTGTTGGTGTGGATTCCAATGTCTGTCTCCAGCAGAATAACCATTAGAGTCTAAAGTTAAAAAATTTAAAGTAAACAAGGTAACTGCCAATCTGTCCTTAGGATTTTTCCAATTTCCTTCTTTTTGTTTTAATAACATAACTTTCAGTGTGCAGTTTGCTCTTTCAATAATGCCCTGACCCTGAGGATTGTATGGGATGCCTGTTTTATGGGATATATTGAATTTTGCGCAAAACTGTTTGAAAGATGAGGACGTATATGCGGGGCCATTATCTGTTTTAAGCATTTTGGGGATGCCCAATGCAGCAAAAGCTTGCAAACAATGAGATGTAACATCTTTAACTTTTTCTCCAGAATGTAAGGAAGCAAAAATCATGCCTGAGCATGTATCTATGGTCACATGAATAAATCACAATTTTCCAAAACTTGGCTCATGAGTAACATCCATCTGCCACAAATGATTGGGCATTAATCCTCTAGGGTTAACTCCGAAATGAGGATTGGGCAAATGTGTCATACAAGATTTACAATCTTTTACAATTGTTCTGGCTTGCTCCTTTGTGATTTTAAATCTACGTTGCAAGGTGGTGCTGTTGACATGAAACTGGGAGTGAAATAAAGTAGCTTGTTGTAGCGCTGAAAGTATAAATACTGTTTTTGTAAGTTCATCAGCCTTTTGATTACCTTCATGGAGGGGACCAGGCAAATTAGTATGTGCTCTAATATGGCCTACGAATAGAGGTTCTTTTCTTGCCCACAGAAGTTTTTGTATTTGATAAAACAATTTAAAGGCTGGAGTATAAGGTGCTATTGGTCCTGCTGACTCTAATTTTGGGATGGATTGTACAATATAGTGGCTATCTGAAAAAAATGTTTATGGGCTGGTCCCTAAAATTTTCCAGAGCTCTTACCACAGCTTCCAATTCCACTAGTTGAGCTGATTTGTGTGTAGTTATTGGAAGTCATATTTTCTTTTTTAGTGACTAATGTAGCAGTACCATTTGAGGACCCATCTGTAAATACATTAAATGCCTTAGGAATAGGTTGATTTTTTATTACCTGTGGAAATATAATAGGATGATTAATACAAAAAGATAATATAGGAGACTTAGGAAGATGATTATCAAAATTTGCCTAAGTAGAGCATTTAGCTATAGCCCAATCACTATCAATGAAGCATAAATATTCCATCTGTGATGATGAATAGGGAGTAACAATAGTAGCAGGGTGAATGCCAAATATTTTAGTAGAAGTCTTAAGTCCTTGAAGAATAAGTTTAGCCACCATGGAGGTATAAGACTCAATTATACTTTTAGGAGAGACGGGCAAATGTATCCATAATAAAGGCCCTTGTTGCCAAAATACTCCTGTGGGTGTATATTGTGAAGAAATAATAATCAACATCAGCGGTTGAGTTAAATCAAATCTATCACAATGAGCTCCTTCGATGGCTTTTTCTACTAACTTTAAAGCTTTCCTAACATCAGGAGTCAATGTTCGCGGTGAAGATGGATCAGGGTCCCCGCAAAGGATGTCAAATAAAGGTTTTAGTTGGCCAGTAGTGAGGTTTAGTGTAGGGCGAAGCCAATTCATGTCTCCCAGTAGTTTTTGGAAATCATTGAGGGTGGCCAAATGCTCTTTATTTATTAAAATTTGGGGGGGTCTAACAAAGGTATCCATGATTTTAAATCCTAAATATAATATGGGTGATCTGGTTTGAACTTTTTCTTCTGCTATATATAATCCATATTTTTTTAAATTTTCTACCACGTCACTGAATATATTAAATAAGATTTTTTGATTAGGGTGGGCCAGTAAAATATCATCCATGTAATGTAGACACATGAGGTTTGGATATTTATTTTTAATGGGTTGGATAGCCTTGTCCACATATATTTGGCATATGGTGGGGCTATTAGCCATTCCCTGCGGCAAAACCTTCCATTGATATCTCTGATCAGGGCCATTATTGTTAATAGAAGGAATTGAAAAAGCAAACCTGGGGGCATCCAGAGGATGTAGGGGAATAGAAAAGAAGCAATCCTTTATATCAAGAGTAATAAGATGGAAATTTTTTGGAATAGCTACAGGACTAGGAAGTCCAGGTTGAGTAGGGCCCATAACTTGCATGGTTTTATTAATTTGTCTAAGATCATGTAACAATCACCATTTTCCTGACTTTTTCTTGATCACAAATATGGGGGGATTCCAGGGAGAGGTGGAAGGTTCTATATGTCCTGCTTCTAATTGTTCCTGAACTAGTAGGTGGGCTGCTTGTAATTTTTCTTTAGATAGGGGCCACTGAGGGACCCACACTGGCTTATCAGAAAGCCATGGTATTTTTAAAATTATTTTCTCAGTGACCCCAAAGAAAAATGTCTTTTTCCTTTATGATAATGATTTCTTTTAGGGTTAAGCTTACCCTGTATTTTTTGATAATGATTTCTTTTAGGGTTAAGATTACCTTGTAGATTTTCAGATTTACATCTGCAGGCTTGGTTGCAAGGTGTACTCCCATTTGTTGTAAAATATCTCTTCCCCATAAAGTAACTGGTAGGTTAGGTAAAACATAAGGCTGGAACGTTCCTTTATGTCCTTCATCATCCTCCCATTTTAAAATTACCGCACTTTTTTCTGGGAGGTTATTATATCCCAAGCCTCTTAGACTGGTTGAAGCTTTCTGCAGAGGCCAGTGCTTGGGCCATTGGCATAAATTAATAATGGAAGAGTCAGCTCCAGTATCTATTAATCCCTCCATTTCTACTCCTTGGATTTTTATTTTACACATAGGCCTCCTTGAACAGTCTCGAACCCAGCAAGCCATGGGTCTTGAGTCAGTGGAACAAAATCCTCTATTGTTCCCTTTTTGAGGCATACTCATTTTAAATGAATTATGTAAATTGGGAAGGAGAAGCAACTGAGCAATTCTATCTCCTTGATTAACAGAACTTATACTTTGGGGTGAGCTAAGCATTATTTTTATTTCCCCTTTGTAGTCTGAGTTTATTACACCTGGGGTCACTTGCAAACCTAATAAGCTTTTAGGACTTCTCCCAAGAATAAGTCCTACAGTCCCTGAGGGAAAAGGTCCCCTGACTCCTGTGGGAATCAGTTGAACCCCCATTTCAGGTGTTAACACTATTCGGGTGGTGGAACAGAGGTCTAATCCTGCATTTCCTCCTGTTCCTCTGGTGAGGGAGTGGATGGGTAGTGGGGATTGTGTCAGGGAAGCATCTGAGTGGATGCTTGAGGATACTCCTCCTCCAATGCCCCGTACATTTGTGGGCCCTGGGGCATTGGGCCCCGTGCCCCGTTTTTTGAATTCCTGAACAAAGGATTTCCATGGATGTCAAATTTTGAATGGCATTTATTGGCCCAATGATTTCCTTTTTTACACCTGGGGCAGCGGCCTGGGGCACGGTATGAGGTTGGTCTTATTTCTCTTTTGGGATTTTGCCTAGAATAGCCTGATTGATTATGATAATTTTGCCTGGAATATCCTGATTGATTATAATGTCTAGGTTTAGCCTTCGTGAAATTTCAAGGGGAAGCACCTCTCATTGAGGCTGCAATCACATTTCCTGTGACAAAGGTGCCATTTATATCTTTACATAGTTGTATATATACAGAAAGATCCTTTTTAGTTCTCCATGGCCTGATGACTTCCTGGCAGTATTTATTAGCATTTTCGTATGCTAATTGAACAACTAATGGCATAGCTTGATCAACATCTGCAAACATTCTACCTGCAGTTCCCAAAGGTCGATCAGCAAAGTCAGCATATGGCTCATTAGGTCCTTGAATCACTTTTGACAAGCTACCTTGTAGATCCCCAGGTCCTTGTACAGTTTTCCATGCCTCTGAGGCAGCTGCGTTTATCTGAGCATATACACCTGGGTCATAATCTTTTTGAGCCTATGAGTCTGCGAATTGCCCTTCTCCTGTGAGCATTTCTATATTATGGTCTCCAAATTCTTCAGCTGCATTTCTTTTAGCCGTTTCTATACAAAGTTCTTGGACTTGCAATCGCCAAACCAAGTATTGCCCCCTGCTTAATGCTGTTTTATATAGACTTTTCCAGTCTGAGGGGGTTAAGCTAAAGGTGTTAAGGGACTCCAGTATACTCAACATGAAAGGAGCTTGGGGCCCATACGTCATTACTGCCTCTTTGAGATTTTTTATTGTTTTGAAATCTACTGACTGATGGACCCTCTGTCCATTTTTCTTTTCAAATGCTGGCAGTTCCCAATGTGTCTGTGAGTTACCCTCGAGAGTGCATAAGCGATCAGAAAGACTTTTTATTTCTGTTTCTAGGGTATGCAAACGCCTAGTAATACCCTTCATATTTTCTGTAATGGATTCCACCCATGGGGGAGTAGAGGACACAAGTGGTTCCTCTACTTGACGGTCCTTTTTCTTGGTCTTTTTTAGTTTCTTTTTCCTCATTTTCTCAGGATCACTTTTACTAGATTCCTCACTACTGCTAATTTCACTGACAGCAATATCCTGAGGCCCAGGTTCCATGAAGAGCAAGTATCCTTCAGCTATCACCAATAACTCCCGAATAGCTCTAATAGCTTGAATTTTTGTCATTTTTGGGACTCTTCTAATACTCTCTTTACTGGTCTTAGTTGACCCAGTGGAAGCTATGCTTTTTTGATCACTTTCACTTTAAATCCTCCTCATTGAGAACGGAGTCAGGTATATCAAGGAGTCTTTCCATAGCCTCTATCACTTGGGATTCAGTTATATTCGAACCCATCTTTAGAGATCTTTCAGTTCTTACCTGTCCACTCCGAAGTCCCCGTACAGGCCACCACCTGTTGTCGCCTGAAGCGATGGCCGCTTGGAGCAACGAAGCTGCGGAAAGAAGTTCAGAGGCGAACTGGAAACAGGCTTTTTATTCTGATAACTTTTCTCTCTGGCTCTAACAACAACTTTAACACGCACCACACACACCACCATCTCCCCTCCCCAAACAGGGCTCCTGCACATGAGCTCTGCTACTCGGGGTCTGTCACAGAAGGGAGCAGAGTTGTGCTGTCTTCAGTTCCGATGGACTGTGGGGAAAGCCCAGGAAGGGTGAACAGCAGTGGTGTCTTTCTCCCCAGAACCCCTACAGGGCCACCGGCACCCCGGGATCCAGGATGGGCCTGGGCCCTGAAGCGGCCAGGCCGACTCCACACAGGATGCTTGGCAGGTGAAAAGCCTCCTTCAGCCCCATTCAGGGCCCGCCCTGGGAGGTCTGCCCTGCTGGTCAGCCCCAGCGAGCTCCAGCCCGGGCGTTCACCCCGGCTACAGCTGCCCCCACTGCACCTCCTTTGGGTTGAGATGCTGGATAAAGGCTGTGACCACAGGCACGACCTTGGGCTGCCATCTCTTAACCAGGAGCTCGCACAACGTGGAAACCAGCCACAGTAAGCCCAACAGAGTTGGCTGGGGGCCTGGGGCTCCGCATCAGAGATCTCTTCCCCTCCCCGGAAGCCCAAGCCGCGTGGGTTGGAGCAGAGGAGCAGCTGATAAAAAGGAGAAGCTGGCATTCAGACTCCAAAACCTCCGCGGTCTGGCTGGAGTCATGAGGAGCCAGGGAGGGTGGTCAGGAGAGAGGGTCCAGCTGTGTGAGAAGGTGCCCCAGCCTCTGGACAAATCCTCCTAGGGAAGGCCAGCAAGGGCCACTTCCAGGCCCGCCCACGGGTGGCCCAGCTCCAGGGAAACAGCACGCACCTCCCCACAGAAGGCCTGAGCTCTCCAGAAAACCCAGCTGTGAGAGCTTCCGGAAGAAGTCCCCTCTGCCACCACGACGGCCTGGGGCCCTGGCCCAAGGTCCCACAGGACACCAGGAAGACTTGCAATCCGCCCCACTGGGAAGAGTCCCCAGAGGAGCACGGGGGTCCAGGGTGGAGCAGCCCGCTCTGGGGACCCGAGTCACCTCTAACACGGCCTCCCGCCGTCTCTGCCTCCCCGTGCCCTTCCTCCCTCCTCCGTCCCTCCCTCCTCTCCCTCTTGCGTTTCTCAACACACCTCTCCTTGGTCCCAGGGGCTGCACCTTCCCGTCTCCACCATGCGGAGGGTGCGGGAAGGCAGCGTGCAGCCGGTGGAGCCCAGCGCCGCTCCCAGGAGAGCCTGGGTGCCTGGGAGGTGGCTGCTGAGGGGCCCTGGGGGCAGCGTGCCCTGGTCTCCTGCAGTCCCTCTCCTGCCTCTCCCCTCCACCTTCCCTGCTAGACTGGACTCTGCCCTGTGCCGGGCTTCACTACAGGCCCTCGAGCCAGGGGGCCTCGCGGGGCCCACGAAGGTGGGGTGAGGCGAGCAGGGTGGCCTCGCAGCGAGCACTCTCAGCACGTCCTGCCCCCAGGACCCCAGGGTCCTCAGCCAGGTGCACTTCTGCTGGAGAGGTGGGCCCGGGGGAGGGGAGCCCCATCCGTGGGGGTGAGTGGGGCCTGAATGTCTTCTAAGTAGCTGACCTGTCTGAGGGGCCCTGGGGCAGAGTGCCCTGGTCCCCTGCATGTCCCTCTGCCTGCCTCTCTCCCCCCACTCATCTTGTCTGACCACCCCATTCTCTGCCTGGTCGTCCAGACTTTAGGTTAGTGCTGAGGGGCCTGGGCACTCAGCTCCTGTGGCACAGGGGCATCGAGCTCCCTCTGGTGTGTCACTGTCACAGTTGTTGGTGCCACAGGAGTTTCTGCTTGGGCCTGGCCATGCCCACGTGGAAGCCCAGTGCCAGAGCCGAGGGGCGTTGTCATCAGATGCCTTGAGCAGCTCGCCCTGCCCTCGTCCTCCTGGCTCTCAGGGGCCAGGACACACGAGTCAAAGGGCCATGGTTTGAGTAGCCAACTGCGGAAGCCAGCTTTCATGCCACTGTGACCAGAAGACCTGGCACGCACTGTTAGACGAGGGACAGTTCGTGTGGGGCTCAGGGTTGCAGAGATCTCGATCCGTAGCCAGCTCCATCGCTCTGGCCCCAGGTGAGGCAGAGCACATGGCGGAAGGGCGTGGTGGAGGAAGGCAGCTGGGGACATGGCACCAGGAGCAGAGAGAGCTCCAGTCACCCAAGGGCACCTCCTCCGGCCACCGGCCCCTGCCCACCGTTGCCCCTGGTTGATCCCTGCCGTGGCCGCCTAGGTTAGGGCCCTCGCAACCCAGTCGTCTCACCTGAGCCCTCCGGCACCAGCTCACAGTGAGCGTTTGGGGCGCCTCCTCACTAAGCCATGACACCAGCCAGAGCTGAGGCTCTGGGACCGTAAACCCCTGCCCATCAGAGTCCAGTGGAGAAGGAGGGGCTTTCGCTGCCCTGGCTCTAGGGAACCAGGGGCTCAGCCCCCTCACCTGAGCGGATTCTTACCAGCGTCCACTCTGCCATGACTGTTCTGTTTTGGTGTTGGTCCCCAGCTTGAGCTTGAGGGGTGGTGGGCACTGAGAGGTGGGGCCTCCCAGGAGGCCTTCAGGTCACTGGGGCTTTCCCTTGCAGGGGTGCGGGCCCAGCCCCACCCTCTTACTCCTGGTAACTTCCTGGCCATGATGTAAATGCCTTTGCTCCACCAGGTGCTGCTGCTACGATGTGCTGCCTCCCCACAGCCCAAACGCAGTGGGTCAACCAATGCCTCACCAGGCCAAAACCTCTGACACCTTGAGCCAGGGTAAACCTTTCTTCTTTATAAGGTGATCGTCTAAGGTACTTGTTACAGTGACAAGAAGCTGACTGACATGGCGACTCACACTCCTGACATCCCAGACCTCCCGCCGACTCTCCTGAGCTTCTTCCTGTGGTTTGTATTTAGGCCTCTTTCCCTGTGGATTCTGCCTCGAGTCCTCACAGAGAGAGCTGGACTCTCACCCTCATGCCACCCTATGTCCTCCCTGAGGTCTTTTCCTCCAGGTCTGCCTGGTAGGCAGGTGGCCCTCTGTCCTTCCCTCACCTCCCAGCCTGCCAGGCCTCAGGGTGCCAGGGATGGTGGGCCGAGGAGAGCTAGGAAGATGCCGTGATGGCAAACAGAGGATGCAGCGTGTTGCAGGCACTCTAACGGCTCAGATGTGGTTTTCCCAAGGCCATCCTGGATGGAGAGGAGGCTGGTGGCTACGGGACAGGGGACGTGTGAAGGTTTGGGCAATGTGGCTCAGGAAATCTTGGCATCTTCTGCTCAGAGGGACTCGGGGCTGGACAGGAGCAGCAGGCAGGGCCAGTGGGGAGGAGTCCCCTCTGCAGCCCCCCCGGGTGGGGGGCACTGGGAGACTTCCTACATGGCCCTGTGCTCTCCAGACCCCGAAGGCCGCCAGCATTCAGGAGAGGGTCCTTCCCAGGACGCAGGCGCCACCTGCAGCCTCCGCTTGCTCTGGGTGCGGCCTCTTGGGAACAGAGCATGAAATGATGAGCCAGTTCAGCCCTTTACGAAGCACAGGCAGAGAAGGAGCCTGGGGAGGGCCTGCTACCCGCGGGACCTGGACCATGTTGTCCCTTGGGGTGGACGCCAGCCCTCCAGGAATGGAACTTCACTTCACCCTAACCCCAGGGCAGTCGCGCCCACTGCTCCCTGACGGACTGCACCAAAACCCTCAGATGCGAGCTGCAAGCCGGTTCCTCCCCAGCCCGTCAGCACAGCCAGGCAGCCAGCTCCGCAGGAGGGCTGGTACAGATGGCAGGACAGGAGCCAGCAGGGTCGTCGGACCAGGTCCGCAGGAGGGGACACCTCTCTTACTGAGAGGCCAGTTCCCCATAGGTCAATGTCACACAGGCGCACCTGGGTCACCTTGCCTGGATCCTGGGGAAGGCTGGCCCTAGAAGGTCTGCGTGTCCCTCCTCGGGGGGTCTCGGGGTGGAGCGTCAGCCCCGAGAGCCAGCGTGTCTGTACCGGCTCCTCTTCCTGACCCCCCTCCTGCCTGCCCTGCTCCTGTCCCCAGCTCCTCCATCCTGAGGGCGTTGGGGAGCCCTCCTCCCAGCTCTGCTCCCAGGGGGACCCAGGCTAAGACGGGGATACTGACGGCAGAGATGGCGTGGAGGCCAAGGCCCATGCCAAGCGGGGCGGGGCCTGGGCAGGGCATCCAGCTTGAAAGGGTGGATTCCTGAGCAGACGCAGATCCCGCCCGGCCCCGGCGACCAGCAAGCAGGATGGTCCCCCCGGGGCAGCGGCAGAGCTGGCGGCATCTGCCCAGGAAACGGACGCCAGCCTAGGAAGTGGGCGCTACGTCCAGCTTCCACAGACTCGAGGCCGTGCAGCAGGGGGAGCCTCCTGGAGCTTCCAGCAGCGGCCGTGAGGGGCCAGGGAGGAAACCGGCCGCCCAGCTGGCTGCCTCCGCGTCTGCAGGGCCTCCAGGTCCCCTAGGCCGTGGCTGATCATCCAGGAGTGTGACCAAGGAGCCCAAACGTCTCTGGAGGGCCACCCTGAGCACAGGCAGCCCCGGGCTCTGCGTCCCGTCCACTTGGGCCCCACGGGTGCTGAGGTCACGGAGGCTCCTGTCCTTGCTGCCACACTCGCGGCCATGCTTGGCATCTGCTTCTGACCCCGCCCCTCTTTTCCCTCATCCTTTCTTCTCTCTCTCCAAAGAAGGCAGAAGGATGGCTTTGGATGAGTCCACTTGAGTCCCCAGACGGTGAGCTCAATGCCCGCTGACTGCACCTCTGGAGTTTGTGGGGAGCACCGAGGGGCTGCCGTTGCCCCAAGATGGCCCCGGGAGTGCTGCCTCCCTGAGAACAGGTGGTCTCCGAGGACAGCGGGGACTCGGGGCACTGGGAATCCTGCGTGGTTTTTGTGGGCTGTAACACATGGTCTTCCCTGCTTCCATGCCAGGCCCCTGCAGTGACCACAAAACCCTCACAGCAGTGGCATGAAGACAGCCACCATTGTCCCCACTATGGGAGGGGAGACTAAGCAGCTCTCCCTCCTGCAACCACGCAGGCAGCCTTCCTGCCTCCTTGTGGGCTTGGAGGCCAGGGCAGGGAGGCTGACCAGCTCCTCACCAGTGCTTGGCGCCTTCAAGCCGTCCACTGGCTGCGCCTCAGCAGTGTTGGATGGTCGTCCCAATGCCCAGCGCCTCCTTGACGGGTGACTTTGATGACAGCCCCTCAGATTTACCTCCCCGTTTGCTTCTGTTGTGAACTGATGCTGCTTCCACGAACACATCTGTTATCTTTGTAGCTGACCTGGCCAGCTGCTGGGCCAGTCACTGGATGTCCCTGTGCCACAGAGTCCCCGCTGAGCATGTGCAGCGTGGGCGCCCACCCACAGGGCTGCCCATCAAACACGGACAGCGGGTGGGCTGCAGTGAGGGCTGTGTGGTCACCCACTGAAGAAGGAGCTCCTGGGTTCTCCTCGCAGGTGGCGGCCTCAGGTTTCTCTGTCTCCCGAGCCTTCGTGGAAGCCTGTCTGCACCACGCAGTGTGACTCTTCACTCTGCTCTCTGGCTGAGTGCTGTGTGAGCTAGGCCATCTTCACCCCAGGGTGTAATTCCCCAGTCGTCCCTCACGTTCTTCTCCCATCTCGTGTGCGCGGCTCTTATCTCTTAAGCCATCTGGAATTTATTTCCCTGTGAGGTAAGAATCCAACTTTAGCTTTTCTTCCCCCCCCCCCCCCCCACTTTTTCAAACACTGTGGCCACCTACGCCAGGAACACGTGTTGCACAATCCACCCTCCCACATGGATCTAATTATCTCTTTTCATGTACTAAACGCGCCTCTTCTACTGCGTTGCTGTCAGCGTCAGCCTTGGGACTTTGCACTCGCACCATTTTGAGGGGTCCTGAGTTTGGGCCGGGCCACTGCCTCTATGTTCCAGTCTTGGTTATTCTTGCATGTTCTTCTAAGTGGACTTAGCATCATCTGTTCCCCAAAATTTACTTTTGGGGTTTTAGTTGGAACTTCATTCCCAAGGTATTCAAGAGCTCTCCCAGGGGAAATGGTGCATTTAAATAGGGCTGCCCCCAGCCTCCCTCTCTGGCCTCCCTCCCTAGCTCACCTGCAGAGCTCCACACTGCTGTCCCGTAGCGTCTTCCTGGCAGTACTTGAGAATTCTGTTACTCTCCAAGGGAAGTGTGTATTTTCAATAGAGCCATATTTTATTCTTTGGAAGACAGTGTTGGTTAGAAAATGTACCATTAAGTTGCTGTCACCTTTCCAGGAAAACAGGCCCTCGGTATTTAATGTATGTAATGGTCATGAAAATAGTTCAATTTCAGAAAAATCAGTAAGTATATAAATATCTGTGCATTTCTATAGACATGTGTAAACATATTACACACACGCGCGCGCGTGCGCATGCACGTGCACACACGCACACCAGAGTTGAGAGATAAACTTGGGTTTGCTGATAAATAAAACATCTAGAAAAATCGTGGAATCGGGTTTTTGTCCTGTGACCAGCCACCTGCGGGAGGCGTGTCTGATCTGGTTGTCCTGCCGTATTGGAAGGACAATAAGTCAGCCCATCTTCAACTAATGAAAAAGACAAGTCCCTTTGGGCGTAGCTGTTTTTCCCTGTTGGTGAATGCTGGCTCCGTCCTGACCTCCGCCAGGAAGTGTCCAGCTCTCTCTCCTCCTAGGCCGCTCACCAGCAGGCCTGAGGACACAGGTTTCTATTTTGTGTGTGCATGTGTGTGTGGTGCTGCGGATTGATCCCAGCGCTTGTGCATGGGAGCCAAGCTCTCTCCCAGCTGAGCTGTAGCCCCAGCCCCAGGGACACAGCTTTCTAAGTGCTGGGTGTCCAAGGTGATCTTCCCCTGGCTGCACACATGGTCAGCAGTATGGCCTCTGCGGGCAGCCAAGAGGAAGCTGGGGGCCAGCTGGAGGCGGTGCCCCTGGCCGTGGCTGCCCTTTGGCCTACAGGCCTGCAGGGCCGCTTCTCTCCCTGAAGTCCAGCCCGTGCCCGGCGGGCATGCTCCTTCTGCAGAGTTGCCCCCACCTGGCTCTCCTGGCGTCTCTGAACACGGCTTCTGCACGTTGATGGTCACTGCTTGGGGGCCGGGGCTCCTTCGTCCCCACCCTAGCACCATCCCCTGGTCTCCTCTCCCCTGTGCCCGCTGCACCTCCACACGTCCGTGAACTTCAGAAGGCCAGCCTCGCTCCTCGCAGGATGGCCACGGCCGCCCAGCACGGCTCCTCCCCAGCTCGGGCGCCTCTCCCTCCCACCTGCTCTCACCGCTCTCTTGCCTCTGTTGCTTTGTTTTCTCCTCATCTCTAGTTTCGTTAAATGTCTTTCTTGATTTTTGAGGACACGCAGGAGTTTTTTCCCCCGGGCACGGTTGCTTCCTGCCATAGCCGTTTCCGCAGTGCGTTCCCCTTTCCTCGTCCACACGCTTTCTATGCCACTGTGTGTTTCACGGCTTCGTCTGTATCAACGCACGAGCCAGCACGTGGTCTCACTGTGCACGGACATCAGCCGAGCCTGAGCCACCTGGGTCCCAGCGTCCTGCTGCAGACCCCCAGCTCCAAGGCGGCTGCCTGAGCCTGCAAGCCCCGACCCTGAAGTCAATGTGCTGTTACTCCATTTCCATCCTAGCCCAGGTGGGGGTGGGGGTGGGGGTGGGGTGAAGGAGCCCTAATTAGGAAGGGCTGTTGCAGCTAGCTGGAAGCCATGGGTTCCACCTGATATGTATGTGACGCACCTGTAGGCACCCGCAAACCTGAAGGTATATAACCGGGTGAAAGCGGTCCGAGTTAGGAGAACGGAGAATTCAGACAGTCGGGCAGTCACTCGGTCGGTCAAAAGAATCAGAGCGGCCAGAACGTAGGCAGAGCGGTTACAGAAGAGAAACCAGATAGAAGACAGAAGAGAAATGACTGGTCAGAGTTAGGCCG
The DNA here is from genome assembly GCA_025594165.1 of Tamias sibiricus. Taxonomy (NCBI): domain Eukaryota; kingdom Metazoa; phylum Chordata; class Mammalia; order Rodentia; family Sciuridae; genus Tamias; species Tamias sibiricus. The sequence continues at coordinate 171,843,174 of CM046660.1, forward strand.
AGGCTCCTGAGGAAGACAGAAGACAGAAGAAAGAAGTAGGAAGAAAGAAGAGAGAAGAAAGAAGCTCTAATCTTTCTCTAAGCTAAGCTCTATCTTTCTTTAAGACTATATCTTTCTTTCTCTCTAAGCTAAGAAGAAAAATCTTTCTTTCCCTCTCTAAGCTCTAAGAAAGTAGAAGTAAAGTAGTAAAAGCTTAACTCTGCCTCCGAGAGTTTTTCCTCCCGGTTTTCGGTACCAGGCAGCTTACAGTGGGGGGCAGGAGAAGGCCGGAGACCGAGGTCTAGGTGGGCATTTCACAGGTGGAGATGGGGGGGGGGACTCAAGCTCACAGGACAGGAGGGGTTGGGCCAAGAGCAGAGCCAGAGGGCACCTGCAGAGCACGTGGTGCCACAGGGGATCAGGGAGGTGCCAGCAGGCAGCCCTGGCGGACAGAACCCGGGGCAGGCTGGCTCCCACTTGCTGTGCTATGACCTTGAGCCCTTTCAGTGATAAAACAAGTCAGACATCTGCCCTGCAGGAAGGTGCTAGGGATGAAAATGGATCCAGGATTCACAAGAAATGTCTGTACCAGAAAGAAGTCTTAGTAATAAGAGTGACTGTTCCTCCTCACCCAGCTTGATTGCTTAAACGGAGTGCTGTGTTAGTTGGTTTTTGTTGCTATAATGAAATCCCTGAGGCTGGCTCTTTCATAAAGGAAAGACGTCTATTTGGCTCATGGTTCTGGGGTTTGGAGGGCATGGTGCTGGCAAAGGCTCTGTGCTGGTGAGGGCCTCAGGGGAGGCCGCGTCAAGTGATGGAGGCCTGGGAGAAGCAGAGCCCAGGGGAGAAGCAGGAGGCCTGAGAGCAGGAGGGCCAGGCTCACTCTGTTCCAGCAGCCTCTCTGAGAACCATCATCCCTTCCAAGGGCGGCACCCTATGACCTACGACCTCCTGCGGGGCCCCAGCCCTTAAGGTCCCACACCTTCTGACATGGCTACCTGGGGACCGGGCTTCCGCACAGGAGCACCTTCGTGGTGCGCTAGGTGGTGTGGAGCGTTAGCCTGCGTTACCTAACCTCGCGGTTACCTAAACCTCAAGGTTACCTAAACCTCGTTACCTAACCTCACGGTTACCTAAACCTCATGGTTACCTAAATCTCAAGGTTACCTAAACCTAGTGGTTACCTATCCTCCTTACCTAAACCTTGTGGTTACCTATCCTCGTTACCTAAACCTCACGGTTACCTAAACCTAATGGTTACCTAAACCTCGCAGTTATCTAAACCTAGTGGTTACCTAAACCTCAAGGTTACCTAAACCTCGTGGTTACCTATCCTCCTTACCTAAACCTCGTGGTTACCTATCCTCTTTACCTAAACCTTGTGGTTACCTATCCTCTTTACCTAAACCTCGTGGTTACCTATCCTCCTTACCTAAACCTAGTGGTTACCTATCCTCCTTACCTAAACCTTGTGGTTACCTATCCTCTTTACCTAAACCTCGTGGTTACCTATCCTCCTTACCTAAACCTAGTGGTTACCTATCCTCCTTACCTAAACCTTGTGGTTACCTATCCTCTTTACCTAAACCTTGTGGTTACCTATCCTCTTTACCTAAACCTCGTGGTTACCTAATCCTCATGGTTACCTAAACCTCACGGTTACCTAAACCTAGTGGTTACCTAACCTCTTTACCTAAACCTCATGGTTACCTATCCTCCTTACCTAAACCTCACGGTTACCTAAACCTAGTGGTTACCTAAACCTCAAGGTTACCTAAACCTAGTGGTTACCTAACCTCTTTACCTAAACCTAGTGGTTACCTAACCTCTTTACCTAAACCTTGTGGTTACCTAACCTCGTTACCTAAACCTTGTGGTTACCTAAACCTCACGGTTACCTGTCCTCATTACCTAAACCTCGTGAGGGTCGCAGCACATCGACACAGAGCTCCAGGCGGGACGCGGCCTCTCAGAGGAAGGAGCGGGGCTTGGGCCCGGGTGCAATGGCTGTCCGGTTGGTAAGGCAGAAAGGCCAGAGCCAGGGTCCCCCACGCCAGATGCTCAGCTGAGGCCAGGGGCAGTGGAACGGTGGGACACTTCATCAGGAGAGTAGGGAGGAGGGCAGCCCGAGCCGAGAGGACTAGCCTGGACCTCTTGGTGGCTACTGTCCAGGTAGCACTTGAGCTTAGCCCAGGGCAAATGATGTCCTTTAGGTCCCAGGGCTCTGTGACAGCAAGGCCACCTGGGCCTGTGTGCTCTGGGGTGCAGGGTGAACGTCCTTTAGGTCCCAGGGCTCTGTGACAGCAAGGCCACCTGGGCCTGTGTGCTCTGGGGTGCAGGGTGAACGTCCTTTAGGTCCCAGGGCTCTGTGACAGCAAGGCCTGCCCGGGCCTGTGTGCTCTGGGGTGCAGGGTGGAGTGGGAGGGAAGCCCGCCAATTCAGAGGGGCCATTGGGAGTATCCGGGTTCCAGTGCACGGGGACGCTGCGTGCGGCTGCACGCTTAGAAATTAATCAGCTGCCCCAACAGTGCATAGCAACGGACGAGCTCCCAGTTTTTATGAGTTAACGAAATTTCTAGTTTTTAATATGGATAATGGATAATGCACACTTCTAACAACATTCACAGGAGGTCTCAGTTCTCCAAGAGCAGGTGAGCCGGCCAGGATGAGCCCGCTTCTTGGGAAGACTCTCCACCGGAGACCGCGGGCTACTAGTGTCCTGCCCAGGGCTGCAGGCGTGACCAGCCCTGGGTGCTGGCAGGCGAGGGTCCTGTACAGTACCCTGAGGAAACCAGGAGCTGGGACAGCCCAGGACCAGTGTTAGCATTGATTATGTCACAGCCAAGCCCCGAGGAGGACCAAGGGCCCAGCGCAGCCCCGGCCCTCTCTCTGTGTCCCACAGGTCAGGGCCTGGAGTCCACGCAGCTGTGACCTCCATGTAGCCATTCTTTGCCAACAACATGTGCAGGAGCATGAACCCACTGCCCTAGGACCAGAGCTCGGCCACGAGCCAACACACATTTGTCCTAAAATGCAGCTCAGGTCCTGAGTCTCGCCAACCCCAGAGCCAGTGGAGAAGGCCTCTGAGCCAGGTTCTGGCCCTTGTGACACCATGCACCTCCTTCCTCCTCCTAAACCATGTGCATGGCACCTGAGTCCCAACTGCCACCACCCGGACACTGTCAGAAATCGACCATTGGCCAGGCACAGTTTCTCAGGTTCTCCATCTCTCACAGGACGGCTGCCACAGTGCTCCTCCCACCCTCTCTCTCCTCTTCAGTCCACGGGTTACAGGGGGACGCCCAGGCCGTGGCGTGAGCACTCCACCTGCGTTCTCCCCAGGATGGGGAGACTCCTCGGCCCCTCTGCTACCTTGGGAGCTCATGACAGTCACAGCTCAGAGCCAGCATCCAGTCCCACCACCCCCGCGGTGCTGAGCCAGCCCTGCTCAGCCCAGCGTGCCCAGAGCTCCAGCCAGGACAACAGTGCCCAGCCGTGCAGGGCTCATGGAGGAAGGGGACCCTGGGCCCGCAAGCTGTGGGCGGCATCAGGCACAGGCTGTGGGGAGGCACAGCCTGCCTCTCCCTCCTGGGCCAGATACCAAGCCCTGATTCTACAGACGCATGTCTCCCTGCCGACCCGACTGTGAGCAGGAGCCAATTGCAGCGTAGAGAAGCGATCCTAGGTGCCAGAGACAGTCCTGCAGGGCTGAAGGCCACCGCACTCAACTGCTGACCTGGAGGGGGCTCCGAGCCCAGATTCCTTGTAATTAATCCTACTTAGCTTTTGCACAGTGATGACAACAGGACCTAGTTTATGATCTCATTTATCACCTTCCTGTCACTAAAATATGAGATGCAAACACCCCACCCGAATATTTGAAGGAAAGCCAGTGAATGCAAAGCATAAATTCCTTCCCCAACACCAGGGCCTGCGGTGTCCCCACGGGTGGCTCTGCGCACTGCCTCCTGCACCTCATCTGGGATTTGCTCACAGAGCAAGAGCGGAAATAGACTCAAATCAGTTTTCGCCTTGGGAATCCATCTCCTCCGAAGCCAAATTAAATGCATGTATTCCATTAATGTGTGGTAAGAGAGTAAAATGATGATCCACTTGGCAGGTCTCTTAGAACAAAAATGGCAATTGTCTGCTTGTGGGAGGGGTCATTTGTGAGTTTAAAAACTCTGAAAATGAGATAAACACTCCTCTGACTCACGCGTGAGTCACACAGTGGGACTTTGCCGGCTCCCTGGAGCAGCCTGCGTGCACGCGGTGTGTGTTGGCCACGCTAGCCCCGCGCTGTGGAGGACGTCCACGCTGGCTCTCCTGGCCCACGCCCCCTGTGCAGGCCACGGCTGTCCAGGGAAAAGGCAATGACAGGTGGGCATGGGACAGGGCACAGGGCACAGCCCAGTGCTCCACCTTGGACTTCAGGGGGTGTGGCCTGGTGTTTCTGGGTAGGGGTCAATTCCTCTGCGGATGTTTCAGGGTCTTCCCCCAGGATGGAGGCACTGGGGGAGGTCTACAGGGGCGACGGCTGGTGTCAATGCAGGAAGGACGTCCAAGCAGAGCTGCCCACCCACAGCACCTTGAAGCACTTTCCCTGGGACCAGGCTGCCAGGGGTCTTCAAAGGTGGGCTTCAGTGTCACAGCAGGTGGCCTCCATAGTCCCCACAGCCTCCTACCGGAGGCCCCTGTGCTCTGTCTGAAGGTTTCTCTGCCAGGGTGATCAGGCCAAAAGTACCAGGCAGCTGACGACCCAGGGCACCCTGTCCCGGTGACTAACAGGGGTCCTCTTGCCCCTTGGGTTGACTGGCCACAGTTCCAGTCAGCCAGAGGTGCCCGGGGGCATGGGCCCAGCCACCCACAGCAGTCACCGACACTCCTTCCAGGGCGGCCTCCCGTGCGCGCCGGGCACCCACCGCATTGTCGCCTGGAACCGCCCCCCGCCGCAGCTGTCACTCCTCACGGCTTGGCTCAGCGCCTCGTGGGGGGGGCCCAACAAGAGGGGGTGTATGGCGGCGGAGGTAGATGGCCGGGGAGGAAAACTGGAACTATGACGTCTAAGCCTGGAAGGAAGAAGTAGAAGATGATTCATCATGGTCAGAGATGGAGGGGCTGAAGGCTAAGCCACCACTGACCACACCCTGGGGCCTGCAGGAAGGGCCAGCGTGTGCTGTGGCCCTCAGAGGTCCACCCTGGGAGGCCCACAGAGGCAGCAGCCTGGGAGAGTGTGCAGTCTGAGGCTCAGAGATGACGTCTGTGACACCCACAACCTCCCTTAGACCCGGGACAAACTAGTCCTTGAATCCTCGAGGGTCTCATGTGGCATCTGCATACATGCGTGCTACGTGTGTGATGATGGTGGCGTTGCAAATCAGGAGGAGACACACGGGTTACTGAAAGGTTTAGGCAACGTTTATGAATTCATAAAGTTAAACGCTCATCTATGTCTTAAGCTAAAATCATTTCAATCATGACTAAAACATTAAACATGAAAGACAAATGAAATTATGAAAATCCTGAAAGAAATGATAGTTGAATATTTACATAACCATAAGATGAGATGAAGAATTTTTAAAATGGCACCAAAAGCAAAAACTATAAACAGAAAAATCGGTAGATCAGTCTATAAAAACACATAAAGCTTCTTTATAGCAACAACAAAATAAAAAGGGAAATGAGGGGCTGGGATTGTGGCTCAGTGGTAGAGCGCTCGCCTAGCACGTGCGCGGCCCGGGTTCGATCCTCAGCACCACCTACAAATAAAGGCATTGTGTACAACTAAGGCAAATAAATAAATATTTTAAAAAAGAAAGTAAAATCTCTAAAAAAAAAAAAAAAAAAAAGGGAAATGACAAGAAGAAAACAGTATTTGCTACCTCCAAGACATTTATTAATGGTCTTCATATACAGAAAGCATCTAGAAAACAATAACAGTGAAATAAAGACCATGGATATATATGCCACATAAATTAGAGGAAAGTTCACTCTCGCTGGTAATTATAGGAAAATGCCACATCTCCCACCAAGAACAAAGGCCTGCTACCTGCGTGTGTCATGTTGGGAAAACACGAGACGACGCAGCAGCACCACCTGAGGGCCTGGCAGGAGACGCGGCTCAGAACCGAAGACACAGACACCCACAGTGAGGCTCTGCAGCCCAAGTGCTGGCTCTAGAGCTTCAGACCCTCTCTTCTCCAAATGTGAGCAACGTCCAAAGTATCCTGAAGACAGTAACAGCAAGAGTGTCCCTAAGAGAAAGCGTCGGAATAGAAATGATTTAACCGTCCAGAAACAAGACTTTGACTAATCAGACCACAGTACATCTACACAATTAGGTGCTATGTGCTCATTAAAAGAATGTTAAAGCAACATATCCATTGATATAGAAAATGTTCGTAAAATGTAGTTAGGTGAGATCTGAAGTTAAACATTTCAGGGAAAAAAGTACATGAACATAAAGGATCTGAAAGCCACCAACGGTGGTTTCATAGTCGGGATTATCATGGGTTTGTCCGACTGTGTTTTCTGAGTTTAATAAAAGTCTGTTACCTTGGGGGTAAGAAAAATCAACCCCAGAAATTTCATTTTGAATAAAAACAATAAACATAAATCATCTATGCATTTAACTAAAACAGAAAGGGAACAAAAATACTCCTAATTAAAAATCTAAGAAGAAGGAAATCATAAGGAATAAAAAATAAATTAAGAAATTATGAAAGAGAACAGTACCATTAATAAATAGAGCCATGTGTTCTCCAAAAAGCAATAAATAGACAGAAAAGCAGGAGAAAAATGTGCTTCTGGAGCATGAGCTCAATTATGTTTAAAGCATAGAAAACACTCAGGAGCAAACAGGCACGATGCGAAATGCCACATCTGGGCATTGTGCTCGTGGGTTTGTCTCTGTGATTTCTTAGTTTGACTGGCTTTCCCAATATTCTGCAATGACCGTGAGTTCACGGAACAGTCTTAAGCTGACGTGGACAGCAATGTGAGAGAGGGCAGAAGCAGCCGAGCTTTAGTGGAGATGCTGAAGGTGGGCTTGATCCATGGGGCAGATGGCTGCGGTGGAGCCCAAAGCAGGCTCTGGTGGAACCTCGGGGGTGGGAGAGCAGGTCCCTGCTCCCAGGTACGCACTTGACTCCTGGGAGGGGTCTCCAGGCAGAAGGGAGAGGGTGAAGCGGGGTCCAAGGGGCTGCGGGGCAGGACGAAGGAACTCCTGCGTGCAGACAGGTAGGAGGATGAGAAGGGCACGTCCTGAAGGAAGGAAGGACAGAAGGGCCACAGGGCCCTGCGAGCAAGCCCCGGGCTCCCAGGTGACAGCCCCAGGCAGCTGAGGGAGCTGCAGGGCCATGAGCGGGGGGAGAAGCGGGGTGGACCCCACCTCAAGGTCAGCCTCGAAGTCAACAGCACAGGAAGTAGGGCACTGCCCTCGATGGGAGCCAGAGACGCACCTCCTCCTCATGCTGTTTCTGTCAGTGCTTTGTGTCCTGGCTTTGAGTCTGATGGTTAATTTCTATGATTAAGTACTTATTCATGTCACACATTATTTTTATATTAAAGGTTATAGGCATGTTAAATCAAATGTTCCAGATATTTTTCAAAGCGTAATGATCAAACAGTTGAATCTGAAATGTATTGGGTTTTCCAAAGTTTGATGAAATATTTTTGGCCAGACTATGGAGAAACATTCACCCTCCTCATACATTGCAGAAGAGAATGTAAAATGCAAATTTTCCTATGGAGGGGAATTTCAAAACACTTAGCAAAATTACATATTCATTTAGCCTCAGATCCAACAATTTTACCTCTGGAAACACATCTGAATGGTACACTAGGAAAAACATGCAAATTATATGCAGGAAACTGATCATTGTGATGCTGGTTACAATAGCAAAAGACTAGGAGTCATCCAAAAGAGAGCTGGTGGAATAAACGACAGCATATCTACAGGTAAAGCAGTAAAATATTTCCATATTCCACCATGGCATGACATTAAGAACACAGTGTCATATTTAAAAACTGAGATGAATAACTGTAGTATCTTCAGAACGGTATGCTACCATACACTGAAAAATGGGAGAATGTGAAAATATTATCTATTATATTTCTAAATGGGAGGGTGAAACATACATTTTCACAGTTACTTACAGAGGGTGGAGGGGACAGAGGTGGAAACTGAACTTCTCTGAATATAATGTTGTCTTATAGATCCATCTTATAGGATCCATTTAAATAGTACACCTCCTCATGAATAACACAAGAAGCAACTTCTAAAAAGCAAAACAAAGCAAATGAACCTGGTTGCATAACCAGGTGGCAAAGAACAGAACAAAAAGCAACCAGTGACCACAGTGACTTCACTATTCATCCCTGGTGGGACACACACACACACACACACACACACACACACACACACAGAGCTAAACTGTCTTCAAGAATCCTATTGCTGGTAATTAATGCCGGTGTCATCATGCTGAGGTTGTGGTGTGTGTACTGTAGTACAATGCAAATAACTAACTGTGTGGGAGTCAACAACCAGGATTTGGGGCTTTGGAAAGTAGATATGTATAGATCAATCAACTTTAGTAAAAAGTTCTAGTGCTAAACTTGAGTTGAAAGTAAAATTATTCAGCTCAAGAAGTACTGTCTTTTTAAATTTTTTCTTTCCTATCTCTGTCCCCTGGAAAGATCTAGCATTGAGGAAAGCCCAGGCGCAGTGAGTGCTCTGGAGCCTACATCTTGGTTTATACATGACCCTCCTTTAAAAGGAGCCATGGCAGCCAGGGATGGTGGTGCCTGCCTGTAATCACAGCAGCTTGGGAGGCTGAAGCAGGAGGAGCGAGTCCATCTTGGACAACTTAGCAAGACTATGCCTTGAAATTTTAAGAAAGCAGGGATGGGGGTGGGGGCAGTGCTGGGGATGTACTACCAAAAAAAAAAAAAAAATCTTTAAAAAAAGCCATGGTTCTTTGGAGAAATGGCTGAGCCCAGGTACGGGACAGAACACACAGATGAGCCTGCAACTTATTTTTAATTTTTTTTAGTTGCAGATAAACACAATCCCTTTATTTTATTTATTTATTTTTACACGGTGCTGAGGATTGAACCCAGTGCCTTGCACATGCTAGGCGAATGCTCTACCCCTGAGCCACACCCCAGCTCAAGCCTGGAACATTGTTGTCATACCAAAAGCAAGAAAGACACTGAGAACTGCTGAGACCTATCAAAGTCCCAGGACTCCACTTACAGAGGTTTTTATTGGCCAAAGATGTGACAGTTTGAACATGAGTAAGAATAGCAACTGAAATAGATCAAAATACATCAAATTATTATCTATATGAATTCATAATTATACTACTAAAATGTCTTACTGTTCAGGCTTGAAGGATGCTAGGAACCAACTTATCAGAAAATTGATAAATGAAGTGGGAAAAAGTACTTATCCTGTCTTTTCTATATGGCCTGTACCTCTGGGTAAGATACTTTGATAAGGGGAATTTTTTTCATAGAATTGTTCACACTGATAATTGAAAGGGAAAATAATAGAATTAAAATATCAAAATTCTGCACACATGGGGGAAAAACATTAAAATGGTGATCTAAACAATAATCACTAATGGTTGCTAGCATCATATATAAAAAGATGACCAGAAATTGCATACCTCCAGATGGAAATACACCACTTACAAAGTACTTTTATTTTAAAAACTGTAATTATAAAAACTTTTTTTTATAAATAAACCATAATATGATCAAAATTCTAAACAAACTTAGCAAATAGAATCTATCAATATGTAGAATAGATAAAATATCATGACAAAGTTGGTTTCCTCCCAACAATGCAAAGTTAATAATTCAAAATGAAGATTAAAGGAGAAATTATAAAATCACCTTATAAATGTGTTAAGAACACTTGCAAAGTCAAAACTGATTAAAAAATGTGTAGCAAGCTAGTAATGAAAGTGACCTTTCTTAATGTGATAAACAACATCTACAAAAACATAGCAAATATTATAGTTAGTGATGAAACATTAAAAACTATAAAATATTGAAAACAGTAAAATATAAAAATATCTGCTATCACCACCTTCAATACCATGCTATAGATCTACATCTGAAAATAAGGCAACAATATATTCTCTTTGGAATAAGGCAGAAAATTATTGATATATAAATTGGAAGTCAAAAATTAAACTTGTTATTTGCAAGAATTGATTATACATATAGGGAAAAAATATTCTACTAACTTTGAACTATTAAAATTTTTTTAGCCGGGTGCAGTGGCACATGCCTGTAATACCAGCACTTGGGAGGCTGAGACAAGAGGATCGCGAGTTCAAAGTCAGCCTCAGCAATTGCAAGACACTTAGCAACTCAGTGAGACCCTGTCGCTAATAAAATACAAAAAAGGGCTGGGGATGTGGCCCAGTGGTCAAGTGCCCCTGAGTTCAATCCCCGGTACAAAAAAATAAATAAATAAAAATTACAAAGTTTAAGTAAACAAGAACAATTCTATGTATTCATACAAGCAGCAAATGATTCTAAGTTGAAATTAAAATGATACTATTTACAATAACATTTAGTATCCTAAAATACCTAGAAAGAACCTTACACTGTATTGTTGGAAGTAAGTACGGAAAATCTAAGTAGATGGTGAGGTGTACCATGTTCATAGATTGAAAGCCTCAATATTGTAAAAGATGTCAGTTCTTTGACCTACAGATTCAATATAATTTTGTTCAAAACCTCAACATGTTTTTGGTGAGGAACCTAACATGTAAATTACTTTTAATATTTATGGATAGATAAAGGGTCACAAGTAGATAAGATAATGTTGAAGAAGAATAAAATCGAAGGACTTACACTATCAGATATAATAAAGTTATCATGGTTAAATTAGCTGAATTTTAAAAAGAATTAAATATAATAAAATAAAACAAAACAGATCAGTGGAACAGAACAGAGAGTTCAGAAAGATTGAGACATATACATAATAAACTTGACCTTACAATTGTAACTCTGCATTGAATTGGCAAAAGACTTATCTTTTAAATAAACAGCACTAGTCAACTAAATATTCACATGGAGGGAAAAAAAAAAAAAGAATCTACCCCTGTACTTCAGAGCATGCAAAAAAAAAAATAATAATAATTCCATACAAGTTGTAGATCCATATGGGAAAGGTAGAACAGTAAAAAGACATTAGAAGATACCATAAGAAAATGCATTCTTAAAAGTGTGTTGGGCAAATTTTTCTCAAACAGGACACAAAAAAGTAGTGCTAACCATAAGGGAAAATACAGATATGTTGGACTACATTAAAATGGACAATTTTTTGTTCATAAATAAATAAATATTTACATAGTAAAAATAATAAATAGCAAAAATCCAAGGCACACAATATGGGGCAAAATATCTAAAAGACATGTAATTGATAAAGGTCTTGTACCCCCAAAAATGTTTTCGAAGTCCTACAAATAGGTGAGAAAAAGACCAACAGATTTTGAGGTGGGCTTGAAAAAATGCACCTCAAAAGAGGATATGCACAAGCCAATGAGCATAAGAGAGTGCGCTCATGCCCTTCAGCCAGTGAGCAGTGGACACTGAAATCACAGTGAGACGACACAAGACAGCCATCAGGAGGTCCACCACTGAAGTCCAAGACCAAGTGTTGGTGAACAGGAACATCTGCAGCACTGCTGAAAGCACTACCAATGGCATGACCCTTTTGAAGAACTATTTGGCAGTATCTAGAAAGCTATTTCACCCCTACAAGCTGGCAATCCCACTCCTAGGCATATACCCAAGACAGCTGACACCAAGAACTCGTATAAAAAATATTCACACTCCAGCTTTCTCAGTGTGAGCTTTGAACTGGAAACAAACCAAATACCCATCACTGTAAGAGCCCTAATTAAGGAGATAGCTAAGATTGTGGTTAGCTGAGAGCCATAAAAGATGTTCAAGTTTCACCTGATATTCATACATTCATCTAAGAATCTTTTTATGTCCATGAACACTGTGTGATGCACCTGTAAGCTCGAGCTGTAAGCACTTGTCCTTGTTAAAGCAAAATGTATTTAACCGGGTGAGGGTTAGTGGCTGGTGTGGTTGGAGTTAGAGTGGTTGGAGTTCGAGAGGTTGTTGGAGCTGGAGAAAGAAGTTAGAAGAGAGAAGAATAAAAGAACTTTTTCATTTCCATCCTGCCTCCGAATTTTCTCCCGCGGCGTCGTAGCTGCAAGCGGCAGCTGCAGGCAGCTACACATCACACCGTGGAATCAAAAAGTGAGCTGAGATTCTCTATGCACTGGAGCAGTTACTACACAGCGAGGAGCATGACTGAGACTCTGCTTCCTGCCTCAGCATGGCGGGGTCTATCACACACAGTGCTGGGTAAATGCCAGGCACCAGGAGCGTGGATTGGAGGATTCCAGTCATGCAGACGTCCAGCATGGGTTTAACTAGCAGGTGGCTTTGGAAGTTGGGGGCAGCTGCCTTTGGGAAGGGGGATACAGCCCAGTGAGTGGGACGCACAGAAGGGCCCCAGGGTGTCAGTGGCACCCCGTGTCCTGATCTGGGTGGGTGTTGTAGGGATGAGTTCACTTTATAAACACTCCTTGAGCTGCACACATGCGATATGTGTGCTTTGTAAATAAGTGTTTGATAGAAGTTCACGTCAGCACTACTCAAGATCACTAAAAGGTGGAAGGAACTCAGGGTCCCTCTAGATGTGAATCCACAAGCACCGTGTGGTATGTACACACAATAGTGTGTTACTTGGTCCTAAAAAGGAAGGAAATCTGATCATACAGCATAGGTGAACCTTGAGGGCATTACGCCGAGTGACACACCTCGGCCACCAAAGGACCCTGTATCTGGCCCCTCGCGGGGTCAGGTTCATGGAGGCTGTAGTGGCACCCCCTCCTCCACAGAAAACCTTAGCTAAGCTTCTCCAGAAATCTTCACCATGGCTGATTTTAGGCCTCAGCAAAAGAGTCTCTACAGAAGAGTTCAGTGCAGGTAAACTTCCTATTTTCCTGTTGCTCTATTACTTGGCCACTGGCCTGGAAGAAATCAGCCCTCCAGGTGCTGGACGCCCCTTTACTTGTTTTTCACACACATGTATCCAGTATAGTAGTTTGTAGAAGTGTGTTTGCAAATACAAAGTGTGATAAAAAAGGTTAAATTCTCTAACAAAGCCTCTGGCCTTGAGCTGGAGCCCACAGAGATATCTACATTTCTAAAATAAGAGACGTTACCAATTAGGCTCTATGGCAACAGCTGGCAGGGGAGGAAAGAAAGGGGAGAAGAAGTGCTCCCCTTCTAGGTGTGGTCCTTGAACTTGCCCAGAACAGTGAAAGAAAAAAAAAAACTATTTTTATGTGAACTTCTGTAAACTGTGAACTTCTAAGTCCCTCCCCTTACATGCTGGATGTAAAGTTCTAAAACTACCTGAACTCCGGGTTCAGGGGATTAGTTGATTATAGGGAGAGCTGTACCCTCTGAACCTGGCTGCAGCCAAATAAAACTGTTTCCTGCTATCTTTGGTGACCTGCCTCGTCAGTCCCTACAACTGAGCGAGGAAGGGAGGTGCCAAAGGCTTTGGGGAGGGGAGCAGTGCTTAATGGAGACAGAGGCTCAGCTCTGCGGGTTCTGGAGATGCTGGCTGCACAACAATGTAAAGGAACTTATTGTCACTGCACACTCACAAATGCCAGAGTTGGACACAATTAGAAAAAATGGGGACAGGGTTGAAAAGGGGGGAAACTATTCACAGGTCTAGCAGCAATGGAAGCACTATGTGGCTTAGGTCATCTCCAACCCTCTTGTGCTGGACTTGAAGCTGGGGAATTCTGAGGCCAAGTACAATGTGGGCATGGGCCAGGTCACCAGGCCATGTACTTACTCACTGTGGGATGAGTTTCTGAGGAGGGGACGATGCAAAGACCGGTGTGAATGACCACACTGCGTGTCCTGCCCGTCTCACCAGCACACCTGCGGGCCTGGCCGTGCCTGGACACTGGAAGGCATCCTGCCTCCTAGACTGCATGTCTCGCACCGACCCTGTCCACCAGGTTCCTGGGAAGAGCCTGCACGGGTCATAACTGAAGGCAAGAGACAGAGAGTACAAAAAGAAAAATTAACGGAGGAGACAGACCTCAACGGATCGGCAACGCTTCCTTCAGCGGTGGAGGGGCTCGTTTCCAAGAGGAAGATGGCGGCCGGCTGCAACAAGGGTCTGTGTTTGGTGGGGTTTGGCAGAGCCACATCGTGGGAGCAGCTTGCCTGAAGCTTTGGTGGCTTACCTTTGGCAGGCAGGGGACTCTGGCAGATAAGGGAAACCCCGACAGGTCAGAGGCCTCAGTTCCCTCAGTTGTAAGGCTCCACCTCCTTCAGTAACACCACCTCCACCCTGGCCCATGCCCATTAGGGATTCTATCCGGAATGTCCCCCAAAGGCACACGAACGAGGGCTTGGTTCCCAATGCAACAGTGTTCAGAAGTGGACCTTTAAGGAAACGCAGGGACCGTGAGGGTCCCGACCTCACTGTGGACCACCCACTTAGAGGTTGATGGCATCACTGGGCAGGGGAGGGACTGTGGGAGGAGGGGCGTGGTCAGGGGCGTGGGTCCTTGGAAGTGTGCCCTAGAGGACTGTGTCTCTCCCGGGCCCCCCTCCCCTCTCTGCCTGTGGCTGCCAGGAGGTAAACAGCTCTGCCCGGCCGCGCCTCTGCCGTGGAACTTCTGCTGAGAACCAGCTGGCCCCAGCTGAGACCTCGGAGACCAAGAGCCACACGGCGTTCCCGGGCGTTTCTCCCGTGGTGGAAGCCATCTAACACTGTGGCCTTAGCTCCAAGTGACTCTCCCTCCTCCTCCTGGGTGCTGTCATTGAGCTTCACGTCCGGCGAGGACATGACTGCCTCATACCAACACACAGACACGAGAGGAGGGATGGACAAGGAGCGGGTGGGGCATCACTGCTGCCCAGAGCTGCCCTCAGCTCCTGTTCCAGCCGATTGGTGAAGGCCACCTGGGCGGAGGGACACAGATGATCACAGACTCCTAAAAGGCCATATGAGCCTCTTGTCTTCAGAGGTCACCTGATTCAATTACATGCATACGGCTGATCAAACTAGGGTCCCAAAGGGAAGTGAGTGGTCACCTGGCGTTTGGCAACGACACAGCTGAGGACAGCAGAGTTGGTATCTCCCATCTGGATGCACAGCCGTCTCCCATCATTAGGAGAGGACGCTAAGGACCCGAGAGAGGACTGAACAATGCTGCGAGGGGCTCAACCTAGGAACCCTTGGGTCCCAGCATGGAGATGCATGTGTGTGGCGCTGGTATTTCCTAACATCTCAGAAATCAAACCTTGCATTCAGTCACCCCACGTATGCAGCACGGCTTGAGCTCTCGCTGCTGTCTAGCAAATCACCACAAACGGGGGGCCTTCCATCCCTCCCCGTCAGCTCGCAGCTCTGTGGGGGAGGAGCCTGGCATGGGGCTGGGTCCAGCTGGGCTCAGGTCTCATCTGAAGGTTGGGTTGGTGAAGAATCCTCCTCTGCGTTCATTTGCGATGCTGGCAGAACTCCGTCCTTGAGGCTGGGTGATGGAGGTCTCGTCTCCTCACTGGTCACCAGCTGCGGTCTTCCCTCCGCTTCTGCAGGCAGCCCACAGCTGGTGCTCCTTCAGCAAGGGGGAGTCTCCTCTGCTCCGAAGCGTTCATTCTCCAGTTCTCCTGGCTCTGACTTCCAGACTCAGACCTCAGGTGCCACGTGCCTGACTCCGCCATCTCTCCTTCAAGTCGACCATGCTGTGTAATCACCTAACTGTGGGGGGTGAGATCCATCGTATTCCCTGAGGCACACGATATGCCCAGGTGCACACCCCAGGGCAGGTCTGGGGCATCTTAGAATTCTTCATTCTGCCACGCTGTCCCAAAACAGCCCCAAAGAACTGAATGCCTGGTCCACAGACCTAACACCCACCCTTAGAGAGGTCCCATGGGTTGGAAGGACCCCAGCAGTCCGGGAGGCCAACCCCGGGATCTCGGTGTGGGGGTGAACTTGAGCTCGATCCTACTGGGGAATCAGTCCCCGCAGCCAAAGCACAACCAACTGC
This sequence comes from Tamias sibiricus, assembly GCA_025594165.1. Classification (NCBI taxonomy): domain Eukaryota; kingdom Metazoa; phylum Chordata; class Mammalia; order Rodentia; family Sciuridae; genus Tamias; species Tamias sibiricus. The sequence continues at coordinate 171,859,283 of CM046660.1, forward strand.
CTGATCTGCTGTCCTGGTCTGACTCAAAGTTTTAGCATTTCCAGCTTTTTCCTCCACCTGCGAGAACCCTGTGGAAGTTATTCCTAATGGTCCGTGAAAAGATCAAGGACAACCACACTCAGATGTCTTCAGTTGCTAAACTCTAATTTATTGGCAATATGTAGAGTAATGTTTTTCTGATTGTTTCCTGGTTAGGTTACTTTACCAGATGAAAAATGGCCAAAGACAGTTATTAATTAAATAAAAATTCAGCAACTGAATGTGAAGAACTCAAACTCTTTTATTCTAAAGAACTGTCCCCTCTTTTAATAACAAAAAAAAGAAAGAAAGAAAGAAAAAACACTGGGCAGAACAGAAAGTTGTCATACCTTTTAATTTATAAATTTATTTCCAGCATCCATATGCAACTGACTTCTGGTTTCATTTCCTATCAAACGATTCTTTGAACTTGTTTGCCTTCTAAAATCATCCCAAATAAACCCACATTAACTCATGAGTCAGACCACTTTGGTTACAGAAAAACTGTGGAAAGAAAATTGAATCCATTTCCAAATGTGAAGAGGAAACAGTGCTGAAAGACGAATTTACCCAGTGTTCTGCTGCTAATTGACAGTGCCTGTCCTGTCGTTTTCATATAATGCTCTAAACCCCTGGCATCGTGGAAGGCAGAAACCAGGGGAGTCTCTGACACCGTCTCTTTGTTTGGCAGATGGAGAGTTTGAGAGGAGAGTGGGGTGCCTCTCCGAGCTGCACAGCAGGAGAGCAGCTGGCTGCAAGGCTCCGGGTTCCCAGGGGCTCTTCCCACAGCCAGGTCAGCTCCCGACCCCTGGAGCAGGGCCAGGTGGCCCTCCTAAGGCACCTCCAGTCCGCCTATGGTTTCATGCAGAGGATGTTGCTAACGGAAACACAAAATGACGTAAATTAGGCAGACTCTCATGTGTTACTGTTTTGAACAAAGACAGAACATGTGTCTTCACTTTGCCTTTGTGGGGATCTTCTGCATGCGCATGCTTTGTGTCCTCTCTGATGATCTTTGTAGGATGGCCCGTAGCAGGGGGTGAAGGGTGCCACACAGCTGAGGGCCAGGTGGCCAGAGATTCATTCCAGAGACCAAGGACCATCACTCCAGGAGTCCAGGAGGGGCTGATAGAGACCCCCAAACAACCTCCCACCTCTCTGGTCCTCAGAAGCTGGCAGTAGCTTCTTAAGCTATTCAAAGCTATTATTTTTATTAACAAAGCACATTTTGAAGCTTAAAAATTGCTTGTAATGAATCAATGTAAGTATGATGTGTTGGCATAAAAATCATTGATAGTACTCTTCCTGTGCTAGAGAGTGAAAAACAATTATAAAAGTTTATACGTTTTGCAAACAAGAGATTACAAATCCTTGTATGTCTAAGCCAGGGTCTGTCTTGGCACCACTGGCATTGGGGCCTCACAATCCTATGTTGTGGGGCATGTGCCTTGTAAGGTGTTGGCAGCATTCTTGGCCCCAACTCACCAGACACCAGTGGCCCCTGCCCCTTGTGACAATCAGCAATGTCTCCATGCACTGCCAGATAACCCCTGGGGGCCAAGCTCACACTGCTACACACTGTCCAGGCTTTTCAGATTTGAAAGTAAACAGCATCCTTTGTCCAGAGCCAGGAGCCCTCCAAGGCACTTCTATAATAAAGTCACTAACCAGTACCATCAAATACGTCCCCACAGTTCAGACCAGAGAGCTTCCTCAGAGGCAGAGTGCCCAAGGAACCAGCTGCCTGAGAAACTGCGGTTCGTCCATGGTGTGTCCAAGAGGCGAGCCAGGAACGGCCCCACTCAGCTGGGGTGGGGGTGGGGAGAAGCTGCCAGGGCGGGGGAAGTGGGGCGGTGGGGGGGGGGGTACTCGGCTGTCTGACGACTGGGTCAGAAGACTGGTATGGGCCTGTGAGAGCGTCCACCCTGGGCAGGCTTGGGTTCCCAACACGTAAGCACTTTAGATTGATTATAGTAATAACGTCACCTTGTAAAAAAATTGGGAGAGCACATAAAAGTACAAAGAGACATGAAAAAATGATCTCCCCCAATCTCACCATCAGGAAAGTCGCTCTTGACGTGTGTGTGTGTCTCTGTCCGGATGGTGCTCTGGGCACATTCTTGCCTTGTTAACAGTCCATTTGTTTTGCTTTAAAATTCTATATTTGGGAACTTTTTCCTCCTTCAAGAAAACTCTTTGGAAGCAAAATGTCTGGTGATGTAATTAACCACACACATGGAGATAAAGCAATCTTTGTCTCTGAGCGTGTTTCACACCTGTGATGTACACAGACCAGCACTTGGGGAATGCTGAGTCGCTCTCGATGTCATCAGTGCAGTGTCCCACACTTCCCAAAAGCCACCTTCCTACCGCAGTGAAAGAATGCCCGTCTCACTAAACATTATCATCTCTTCAGGTCTTGTAACTGAATGAGTGAAGGTAATATTGTTATCCTAATTTACATTGCGTTTCTTTACTACACTTGAGGTTGAATAATCAAGTTATGAAACTCTATCTGAAATTGGCAACCTGTCTATGGCCCTGTTTTGAATTTCTGGGGACTCACTTTTTTCTTTATCCACCTGCATAAGCCCTGCTCTTAATAAAGTCATTAGATATTAACCTTTATCTTTTGCTGGGGCTTGTTCATAGCTATCTTTTTGTTGTTGTTGTTGTTTTTAGTTGTAGGTGGACACAAATACCTTTATTTTACTTATGTGGTGCTGAGGATCAAACATGCGAGATGAGCTCTCTACCACTGAGCCATAGCTCCAGCCCCTCATGGCTATCTTTAATTATGCAATTAAGCACAATTTTTCAAGGACCTTGGTCCCAGGCATGGTAAACTTTTAAATGAAAGTATAAAACACTTAGCAAAATCTATTTCCATAAGGTAATTAATAGAACTGACTCATGGGAGAATTCATACTTATTGAAATAAGGAGAAAATGGAATAATTTGAAAAGAATTTTAAAATTAAGTTGTTGGACTTTGTGCCAACAGAATGAATAGCAATTATTATGTGGAACAGAAATCTCAGGTTTAAGAAGGATCCATTTGGAAAGCATGGCAGTGAAAAACACAGTTATTGAAATAACAATCATCAAAAAAATCAGTAGGTAGCTTAAACTGTATACTAGACATAAATGAAGAGAGAATCAATGAATTAGAACATAGACCTAAGGATATCACACAGAATGCAGCATAGAATGGTGAAGAATAGCCTCAGAAACATGAAAGATTGATTGGATATCTTTAAGATACATATTATAGGAGTTCTGAAAGGAGAAAGTAAATGAAATGAGGTATGGGAACATTTAAGTAGATAATAGCAGAAAATTACCATAATTGAAGAATGAGTGCTCAAGTTGAAGTTCACAGCAAGATGAGAAGCATTACATTTTTTAAAAGCATCCAGAATAGACATATGATGAGAAACATCAGGGAAAAGGTAAAACATTTACAAAACCAGAAAGAAATGAAAGACTTGTTAACATGAATATGCCAAAAAGTCTTTAAGTAATAGATTCAAAATGCTGAGGAAATAACCACCAACATGGAATCCTATGCTCAAGTCATCTGCTACAGACATATTTAAACATGCAAAGATTGGGAGTATTTACTATGAATACAACAGGAGTCCCCAAATCAATATGTGGGGTCACCTAGGGAGCCTCATAAAATGGTGATGTCTGCACTCAAACCCAGAGACTGGGGTATTATGGTTTAAACAGCAGTGTCCTCCCAGAGCCCATGTGTGAGACACTGCAAGGAAGTTTAGAGGTGAAATGATTAGGTTATGAGAGCCTTAACCTAGTAAGTGTGTTAATCCCCTGCTAGGGATTAACTGGATGGTAAATGTAGGCAGGTAGGGTGTGGCTGGAGGAGGTGGGTCCCTGGGGGCATGCCTTTGGGGTGCTTATTTTGTCCTTGTTGAGTGAAGCTCTCTCTCTGCTTCCCCTGTGATGTCCTGAGCTGCCTTCCTCCACCACACTCTTCTGCCATGTTGTTCTGCCTCACCTTGAGCCCCAAGAAATGGAGTTTACTGTCTGTGAACTGAGACTTCTGAAACCATGAGCCTCAAATTATATTTTTTCCTCCTCTAAAATTGTGCTTCACATCCTTTAGTCACACAGCAAAAAAGCTGACTAAAACACTGGGGTCTAAGTGAAGTGGGGCCTAGGACTCAGCAGTTTTCTAATGTGAAGATGAGTCTGACTTCCACTGGCGTAGACCCTTGAATTAACTACTAAAGAATGAACTTTAACACACAAAAAAATGAATCCCCCAAACAACAAAGGAATGTCATAAAGTTCAGTGAACAAATAATTTAAAATATGTTATTCAATATTGAACTTTAAATATTATAAACAACCCAGGTTATACTTTCATTATAAAAAATAATGATGATGAGTAACAAATTATTTTGAAAAATAACAGGTATTAAAATTCTAATTAATAACATGGGAGAACAAGAAGCAGGATTTTCAGAGGGAAATTTAAGTCTTCCTAGCTTCCTATTTTCTTTGTGAAAAATACAGAGTAAGTCACTTGTTAAAATACTGTAGGTGACCACTAAAAAAAGCCGATAAAGAATACTTAGCTTTCAAGAACACTCTCTCTCTTTTCGCCATCATCTTCTCACCAGCTCTCCCCTTCCCCGTTCCCTTTTCCCTTTCTCCCTTACCCCTTCCCCCTTTCTCCCCTTCACCCCTTCCCTTAATAAACCCCCCTTTTCTACAAAAAGAAGAAGAAGAAGAAGAAGAAGAAGAAGACGACGACTTAGCTTTCAAAAGGTTGAGCAAGGAAATTAAGAAAACTTCCAGTCCAGCAAAGTCAGGAAAGAAAAAACAAACAAGGAAAATGATGGTATATAGAAAACAAAACCAAAAAGCATGTAAAAAAAAAAAAAAAAAAAAAAACAAGCCCAAATGCATCAATAAACACAATAAATGTAAATGAATTAGATTCACATTTCTAAAGGTGGATTTTTTTTTTACTACCACAGATCCTAAAATCAAAGTTTTGATTTCAATTGAAATCAATGTGAAAATCCTAAATGAAGTGCCAGATTCAGAAAGGAGATGGTTAAGAGCAGCTGTGAGCTTTAAGCCTACACAAGCTCACTGACACAGCAGAGCTGGAAAGTAGGGAGAGAGCATGGGTTCCGGGAGGGGTCTTTGGTGATGGTGGTGTTTGTAGCTCACCATCCCATAAGAGGGGCAGGGAGGACCACACCTCCTCCACAAAGAGCAGGGATCTGGCTGTGGCCCTCAGAGCACCTGGTGGAACCTCTCAGGTCCTGCCCAGAGGACCAGCTGGGAGGACCAAGGGCCTTGAGCCACAGATCCAACAGAGCAGACCCTGGGTATGTAGGAGGCAGAGCAGAAACCAGCAGGACGCATGCCTGAGGCACGGCACAGGGAACAATGAGAGCATGAGCTGAAGAGGAAAGGAACGGACATGAAGTCCCACTGTACGTACAACAGGAAATGTGTTCATCCCACATACTGTCACCAATCCCCACCTCCATGCACTTGATGAAACACCCAACCACAAGGAAACAGGCTGAAAGCAAAGAAATAGGAAAAATCACAGTCAGATGCTAAAGAAAAGAAAGCTTGGATGGTCTTATAAATGTCAGGGGAAAAAAAAACAGATATTAAGGCAAAAAGTATTGCTAGGGATGAAAAAGACCATTATATATGATAAAGGCAATAACTCTCCAGGGAGGTCAGTGATGCTCAATCCACATGCATCTCCCAACAGCCTCTCAACACACATGAAGCAAAAAGATGGCAGGACTGCAAGATCCAGAGAGTGAGAAACTGCTATGCTTCTCTTGCTAAAGAGGAATTAAGCTTTCAAAACATCGGTAAGAATAAAAAATATTGAAACACCAGAATGTACATACCATGCTACATATTATTATACTTCCCATGCTCCTACAAATACAGGCTACACATTCCTTCCGAACACACATGTATGCTTTTAAATTAGCCACATATGCAGTGATTCACAAAGGAAGTCTTGCAAAATTCCCAAGATTAGAAAACATGCAGCTGACAATGAATTTAGAAAGCTTTCAAGTCAGCTAAAATGTACCCATACATTTGGAAACTACATAACACTTAAATAATTCATGGGACTGGAAAAAATTGTAATGGAGATTATACACAATGAGAACAGAATGCCAAGAAAAGAACTGTACATAGATGCCTGTAGAACGCAGATGCAGGGTGTATCACAGGAAATTAAAAACAGTAAATATACAGACATATTTAAAAACAAACGAGTTTTAATTAATGAGGTAAGAATTTAATTTAAGAAGATAGGAAAATGAATCAGTGTAACCCCCCCCCAAAAAAGACAATAATAATAAAAGTTAAAATTATTAAAACAGTAAGTAAGCAAGGAAGAGAAACAAAAACCAAAAGCTGATTCTTTACAAATAACTAATTAAAAAACAAGTTGAGTTTCTTCTCAGGAAATAATACATTAATAAAAATATTTAAAAGAAGAATTAAACTGATCAGTAGTGATTAAAAAGCAAAAACAAATGAACAACTTGGACTAATGTGTTTGAAATCTTGTGTCTGGTGGATGATTTACATTTTTTAATGATCAAAGCTTCCATTTTTACCAGTATGCTGCAAGTACTAGAATACAAGGGAGAACTATGAAGCCGGCATTCCTAGGGTAGCCAAATAAGAGAAGTCAGAAGGAAACCTGTAAACACAGACTCAATTATCCTAAATAAAATACTAGCAAATATAATCCTAAAATGCACAGGAAAACATGTAAATCATGACCAGGTTAGATGTACCCTGGGAATGCAAGGATGGCTTAACATTAGGAAATCTAGGACTAAACTGCACCATGAAAACAAGCCAAGAAAAACCCTGTGATGATCTAAATGAATGCAAAACAATGCATTTGATACTAAACATCCATTAATGACTAAGGGGAAGAGAAGGTAATTTCTCAATCTAATATATGTATGTAAGAAGAACCTTCAAGAGATGTTCTAATAGGGACATATTAATGTGTTCTCCTTAAAAATCCAAATTGAAGGTTATGCCCTCTTCCAGGTTATGCCTGGATTCTTCAAAAAAGATCCCCAAAAACCAAAAAGGGACTGAGGAGCTGTCCTTAAATAAAGGTGACTGAAAAGTGACAACCAAGTACAACATGTGATCCTTGATTGGATCCTGAATCAAGAAGAACAAAAACAACAACAAAAGCAGTTGTAGAGGATCTTATGAGACAGTTGGTAAAATTTACATATATATATAGTACAATGAATACTAGTCTTATCAAAGTTAAATTTCCCAACTCTGGTTCCACAGAAGAATGCCCTTATTCTCAGTTGACAATTACTAAAATAATTGGGGTGAAATATCATGAATTCTGTAGCTTATACTCCTGTGGTTTAGAAAAACAGTAATAGAGGATTTAAAATGGCCAAATATTCATAATTGATGAATATAAGCGATAGGTTTATGGATATTTGTTCCTTCATCTTTTCTGATATTTTTTAAAGTATATTTAAAAGTTCATAATGAAAATTAGGAGTTTTTTTGATATTTAAAGGAATAAGACAAAGATATACCTGTATTGCCTCTGCTTCTGAAACTGTGGCCAATCCAACAGGACAAGAAAAATAAATAAGATACATGAGAGTTGTAGGAGAAAATAATTTTCCACATATAACGTGATTTTCTACATAGTAAAATCTAAGAATACTTGACAAATAAAAATTTTTTCTTATGCACCACCAATTAAAAGCTATAAAAGTCAGTGGTAGAGTGCTCGCCTAGCACATGCACAGCCCGGGTTCGATCCTCAGCACCACGTAAAAATAAAGGCATTGTGTACAACTAAAACAAATGAATAAATATTTTTTTAAAAAGCTATAAAAGTCAAAACATGCTTTTCAAACTAGCAATAAATCTGTAAGAAGTAAGTCTAACAAAATTGGTACAAGATCTATATGAAGAAAAGTATAATGTTTCATAGAAAGATATCAAAAATATTGAAATAAATAAATATCATGTTTATGAATAGAAAGACATGACATCAGAAAGGTAAGAATTCTCCACAAATTAATTTATACATTAAGTGCTTTTCCTACCATAACCCCAAGGCATGTTTCTTCCTGGAAATGTACAAATTGTTCCTAAAACTAGCAAGGACACAGATAAACTGAAGCTCAAGAACAACTCTGACAATTTAGAATAATAATAAAGAGAAGGGCTGTGTCCCACCAGATATCAAAACTTAGCTCAGAGCTGAGAGATCGCAGAGCAGTTGCCCCCATTACCCTCAGGAGATATGTGCCAAGACTTCCAATGGACCCCGGAGACCATGGGCAGCACTGAGCCCTATACATACACCATGTTATTTTCCTATATATAGGTACTTAAGATAAAGTTTAATTTATAAATTAGGCACAGTAAGAGATTAACAACTGATAAGAAAATAGAATGATTATAAAAATATACTATAATAAATTGCCAGTATCACAACTTTAATGCTTTATTAGTTAATACTTGAACATAGGCACTGCAACACCACAAGTCAGTCTGATAACCAAGATGCTACTAAGTGACTCACAGGAGGGTAACATAGACAGTGTGGATACACTGGATAAAGGGATAATTCACCTCCCAGGAGAGACAAAGCAGGGTGGTGTGGGAGTTCAGAAAGGCAAACAGTCTAAAATTTATGAACTGCTTATTTCTGGAATTTTCCATTTAATATTCTTAGACAGCAGTTGATCATATATAACCAAAACTACAGAAGGCAAAACTGTGCCTTAGGAGGTACTATGGTATGGGTACGAGGACAGAGGAGTTGATGGTAGGACAGAAAAAAATAGCCAGAAACTGCAGGAGCCCTGTTTGGGGAGATGGCTTAAATTGCGGTTGACTACGGGCTTTGGACATGTTTGGGCATTGGCGCCTTCCGTAGTCTCACGGGACTTGGCCCGGGATCTTGCGAGACTTGGCCTGAGATCTCGAGGGACTTGAGCAAGATTGAGGTCTGGGCCATTTTGGAGGTTAGAGGAGCGTGGACAGCGTGTCGGGGTGTAGTTAGAGCCAGAGAGAAAAGTTATCAGAATAAAGAGCTGTTTGTTTCCAGTTCGTCTCTAAACTTCTTCCCGTGGCTTCTTTGCTCCAAGCGGCCATCGCTTCAGGCGACAACAGGTGGTGGCCTGGACGGGGAATCGACACGGCAGGTAAGAACTGAGGAACCTCGCAGGAGTCTCTAGTCAGAGCGGTTAAAATGGGTTCGAAAATAACTAAGACCCAAGTGTACAAGGCTCTTGATGGTCTGATATAGGAGTCAGTTATTAGTGAGGAGAATTTGGAAAAAAGTGAAAGTGATCATGAAAGCTTTGGAGTCAGTTAGGGCCAGTAAGGATAGTATCAGTGCGGGCTCAAAAATGACAAAGATCCGAGCTGCTAAAGCTATTCAAGATTTATTAGAGATAGTTCAAGATACATGCTCTCAATTGTCCGGGACAGGATGCTGAGTCAGTCAATGAGAGTAGGTGTAGTTAGTAAAAGTGCCAAAAGGAAATTAAGGAAGAGAGGGACCATCAAGTGGAGGAACCTATCCTCCACTCCCCCAGAATCTATTACAGAAAATATGAAGGGTATCACTAGCATACCCTAGTTTGTTTGAGCGCAGTCTCGAGGGTAACTCACAGATACGTTGGGAACTGCCAGTATTTGAATATGAAAAATGGAGAGAGGGGCCACCAGTCAGTAGATTTCAAAACAATAAAAAATCTCAAAGAGGCAGTAATGACATATGGACCCCAAGCTCCTTTCACGTTGAGTATACTGGAGTCCCTTAACACCTTTAGCTTAACCCCCTCAGACTGGAAACATCTATGTAAAGCAACATTAAGTGGGGGACAATACTTGGTTTGGCGATCGCAATTTCAAGAACTTTGTATAGAAACAGCTAAAATAAATGCAGATGCAGGGTTTGGAGACCATAATATAGAAATGCTCACAGGAGAAGGGCCATTCGCAGACGTACAGGCTCAAAAATATTATACCCCAGGAGTATATGCTCAGATAAATGCAGCTGCCTTAAAGGCATGGAAAACTGTACAAGGACCTGGGATCTACAAGGTGTAGCTTGTCCAAAGTAATTCAAGGACCTAATGAACCATATGCTGAATTTGCTGATCGACTTTTGAGAACTGCAGGTAGAGTTTTTGGAGACATTGATCAAGTTATGCCATTAGTTGTTCAATTAGCATATGAAAATGCTAATAAATATTGCCAGGAAGCCATCAGGCCATGGAGAAATAAAAAGGATCTTTCCATATATATACAACTATGTAAAGATATAAATGATGCCTTTGTCACAGGGAATATGATTGCAGCAGCTGTTAGAGATGCTGCCCCTCAGAATTTCACAAGGACTCAACCTAGACACTAATCAATCAATCAGGATATTCCAGGAAAAATTATCATAATCAATCAGGCTATTCTAGGCAAAATCCCAAAAGAGAAATAAGACCAAATTCATACCGTGCTCCAGGTTGCTGCCCCAGGTGTAAAAAGGGAAATCATTGGGCCAATAAATGCTATTCAAAATTTGACATCCATGGAAATCCTTTGTTTCAGGAATTCAAAAACGGGGCACGGGGCCCAATGCCCCGGGGCCCACAAATGTACGAGGCATTGGAGGAGGAGTATCCTCAAGCATCCATTCAGATGCTTCCCCAACACAACCCCTATTACCCATCCACTCCCTCTCCAGAGGAACAGGAAGAAATGCAGGATTAGACCTCTGTTCCACCGCCCGAATAGTGTTAACACCTGAAATGGGGGTTCAACTGATTCTCACAGGAGTCAGGGGACCTCTTTCCCTCAGGGACTGTAGGACTTATTATCGGGCGAAGTCCTCAAAGCTTAGTAGGTTTGCAAGTGACCCCAGGTGTAATAAACTCAAACTACAAAGGGGAAATAAAAATAATGCTTAGCTCACCCCAAAATATAAGTTCTGTTAATCAAGGAGATAAAATTGCTCAGCTGCTTCTCCTTCCAAATTTACATAATTCATTTAAAATGAGTATGCCTCAAAAAGGGAACAATAGAAGATTTTGTTCCACTGATTTGAGACCCATGGCTTGCTGGGTTCGAGACTGTACTAGGAGGCCTATGTGTAAAATAAGAATCCAAGGAATAGAAATGGAGGGACTTATAGATACTGGAGCTGATTCTTCCATCATTAATTTACGACAATGGCCCAAACACTGGCCTCTGCAAAAAGCTTCAACCAGTCTAAGAGGCTTGGGATATAATAACCTCCCAGAAAAAAGTGCAGTAATTTTAAAATGGGAGGATGATGAAGGACATAAAGGAACGTTTCAGCCTTATGTTTTACCTAACCTACCAGTTACTTTATGGGGAAGAGATATTTACAACAAATGGGAGTACACCTTGCAACCAAGCCTGCAGGTGTTAAATGTGAAAATATACAGGGTAATCTTAACCCTAAAAGAAATCATTATCAAAAAGTACAGGGTAAGCTTAACCCTAAAAGAAATCATTATTATATAGGAAAAAGACATTTTTCTTCGGGTCCACTGAGAAAATAATTTTGAAAAATACCATGGCTTTCTGATAAGCCAGTGTGGGTCCCTCAGTGGCCCCTATCTAAAGAGAAATTACAAGCGGCCCCACCTACTAGTTCAGGAACAATTAGAAGCAGGAAATATAGAACCTTCCACCTCTCCCTGGAATTCCCCCATATTTGTGATCAGGAAAATGGCGATTATTACATGATCTTAGACAAATTAATAAAACCATGCAAGTCATGGGCCCTACTCAACCTGGACTTCCGAATCCTGTAGCTATTCCAAAAAGTTTCCATGTTATTAGTCTTGATATAAAGGATTGCTTCTTTTCTATTCCCCTACATCCTCTGGATGCCCCCAGGTTTGCTTTTTCATTTCCTTCTATTAACAATAATGGCCCTGATCAGAGATATCAATGGAAGGTTTTGCCACAGGGAATGGCTAATAGCCCCACCATATGCCAAATATATGTGGACAAGGCTATCCAACCCATTAAAAATAAATATCCAAACCTCATGTGTCTACATTACATGGATGATATTTTACTGGCCCACCCTAATCAAAAAATCTTATTTAATATATTCAGTGACATGGTAGAAAATTTAAAAAAATACGGATTATATATAGCAGAAGAAAAAGTTCAAACCAGATCTCCCATATTATATTTAGGATTTAAAATCATGGATACTTTTGTTAGACCCCAAAAAAATTTTAATAAATAAAGAACATTTAACCACCCTCAATGATTTCCAAAAACTGCTGGGAGACATTAAAATTGGCTTCGCCCTACACTAAACCTCACTACTGGCCAATTAAAACCTTTATTTGATATCCTTCGAGGGGACCCTGATCCATCCTCACTGCGAACACTGACTCCAGATGCTAGGAAAGCTTTAAAGTTAGTAGAAAAAGCCATTAAAGGAGCTCATTGTGACAGATTTGATTTAACTCAACCGCTGATATTGATTATTATTTCTTCACAATATACACCCACAGGAGTATTTTGGCAACAAGGGCCTTTATTATGGATACACTAAAAGCATAATTGAGTCTTATACCTCCATGGTGGCTTTATTCTTCAAGGACTTAAAACTTCTACTAAAATAGCATTCACCCTGCTACTATTATTACTCCCTATCATCGTCACAGATGGAATATTTATGCTTCAACGATAATGACTAGGCTATAGCTAGATGCTCTACTTCGGCAAATTTTGATAATCATCTTTCTAAGTTCTATATTATCTTTTTGTATTAATCATCCTATTATATTTCCACAGTAATAAAAAATCACCATTCCTTAAGGCATTTAATGTATTTACAGATGGGTCCTCAAATGGTACTGCTG